>CM076580.1:1392262780-1392862780 GCA_034641835.2 Pinus albicaulis
TTTAATGAAGGTCTGTAATTACCTCTTGGTATGTCATAAAAAAGAATTTGGGGTGGAAAATAGTTTAGACCAAAATTGTGTAGAAATTGTGTCAACTGAGAATACCAAGGATCTTGTTTGAAAGGACTATAGTAAATCGATTCACTTGGCCTAAGATCTAAAGATTCCTGATGTGAAGGAAGAACTACTTCTTCTATTGTTTCAATAACTTCTTCAATGCTAATAAGGCCAGGAGGAAGGTTCTTAGTGATGCAAAACTTCACTCTAGGTGAATCAACATGACCAGGGGTTGGAGTGATGAACTCTGAAGCAAGATCATATGTAGCAGGTTCAGTTTCTGGTTCAGAAATTTCAGGCTCGGTAACCGATAATTCACTAGTTACGGAAGCAAGTTCAACTAATTCAGAAATTGTAAGTTTTCCTTGAGAAATCTTTGTTGTTTGAGGTTGATCTACTTCGTAATCAGGATGAATAATTATTGATGTTTCCTTGTGTTCAGTTGATCCAGTCCCCGATGTTTATCCTTTCTCAGATTTAAGTTTTTCTAACTGGCTTGGTGTGTACTCAGGGGGTTTCCCCTACATTCTACATGATTTTCTAGGTAATTCAGCCGTGATTAAAAAATTTAACACACGAAATCAAAGAAAATTTCAAAAAATATTCTAAAGTATCTAAGGAAAAAATAAAATTGATCACATGCCTACAAAATCTAAGAGAGAAATCCACACAAAAACAGTATATTCCCACACTAAAAACACTAGTTGGTGATGAAATCCAACGTCATAGAATTTTAATGTAAAAATGGCAGTTGGAACTGTTACCCTGACAACCTTCTTAATGAAACAGTCTAGTGCAAGTCTCTCCAATTATACCATCTCGAAGTGAAAAGTACCCTCCGAAAAGTCTAAGTGAGTCTAGTCGACGTCTGCTCCAGGTAGAGTGGGAACTTCCTGTTGGCTCGAGGGATCTTGACCCAGGTTTGGATGTTCAAGGTTTTCCAACAAACCCCTATACTACTGGCCCTTTCAGTAGTGACCTGCTTGTGTAGGCCAAAGTCTCACCCGAAGTAGTATGGGTGGGTGCTGGAACCGGGTTTCCACACCTTGGGAGAGGGTAGGTAAGTTAAGTAGAGCTGCGTTCGACCTTATAGTGACTAGATCTTATATCACAGATCCTAGATCTACAAATTCCCTTCACGTCCACATGCGCAATAGCAATGATATTCACAGTACTCAACAGATCATGAACTCTTATAACGATAACGCAACTATTTATATGAAGTACAACAGAACAGACCCAGATCGCAGCATAAATAAGTAACACAACTATATTCGTAGTTTAAATCAATAATAAAGCAGCATATATTAAGTAACCAAACATCATAGATTCATATCACAGTAATTCGAGTGGATTCAGATATTCAACAATACTTCCGCATTCATTAATCCTTCCGATCTACTTACAATACCCCAAATCTCGACTTGCGCACATAGCAGCAGGGTGTGCACACAGCAGGATAGAGGCCCTCCGTGCACACAGCAGCAGGAGTCCTTACCTAAAAACCCTAACTAGATCTATTGATTCGCACTTAGCATCAATCTCTTGTCAAAAAGGTTCAACTACTTATACTATTTTAGTCTACGCATCCAATGGTCTGTAAACCGTGGTTTGCAGACTCTTGGTCTACCCTTGACCCATTTACAATGCTTTAGGGGCTTTGACCCACCCCAAATGTTGAAAATGGCAACAAGAAACAGTGAAGGAGGCCTCCTGAAACATCTTTCCTGATCCTAGTTGGAAAGTGATCACCTAAACTAGGTGGGGACCACACATGTGTGGTCCCCACCTAGTTTAGGTGATCACTTTCCAACTAGGATCAGGAAAGATGTTTCAGGAGGCCTCCTTCACTGTTTCTTGTTGCCATTTTCAACACTCCCTCTCAACAAGAAAGGACTGAAGGTTGCAGGGCAAATGCATGGAGTTACATGTCGCATGCAAAGAAAGTCCTTTCTTGTTGAGAGGGAGTGTTGAAAATGGCAACAAGAAACAGTGAAGGAGGCCTCCTAAAACATCTTTCCTGATCCTAGTTGGAAAGTGATCACCTAAACTAGGTGGGGACCACACATGTGATTTTTGTCGAAAAATCTATTTTTAGACTATGCCTATTTTTAGACATATGGAGCATGGTCCAGGGGTTGCAGTATGTTATTCTTGGAGTATTGGTCATGTTGGTAAAAATAGATGGACATCTATTTTTTGGACCTATAGGTCGAAGTCTAATTTTAGACTGCCTATCCTTAAAATAGGGAAGTCAAATATTATTTACCCTTAATAATATTTGGACTCTAAACTTCAGTTTACTCTCTTGGAGCACTTCAGTTTGACCCCCGGAGGTGGGGCATGCAGCTGCCAGAAGGAAATATGCTTTTCCTATGGGTTAGGTGAGCTAATGTATGGTTGACTTCAGTTAGAGCTCAAGTGGCGGAGTTCGGTGGAGTTGATGCGACAGTTAATGGAGGTGGTGTTCTGGTTAACTAGTTGAACTAGTTGTATTTAGTTTAACTGGCTAATACAATAGAGATGAGTTGTGTGAATTAAATAATTCAGTAATTATTAACTCATTATTCAACTAAATAACACATCATTTTAACTCAGTGCATGGACAGTTCAGTGGCGACAAGTGAAAGAGGTAGATGAAAGGGTTGAGTTAGCTATCAGTTGCGACATCAGTTGTGCATGAGATTTTCACCACACTTGGAGGAAATTACCAATGACAATTGCGCAGTTGGAGCCAGTGAGATTCGAACCTGGATCTCTATTTAGACCAGCCTTGATTGCGCAATAGAGGCAGAGAAGTAGTGGGTGTGTTTTGAACCTGTGACTTGTTCAAAACCAAGCTAGTTTTTGTGTAGCTTTGGGAGATAGTACCGAGTACTTGTGAGGAGTTTGTACTATGTATTTGCTGCATGTTCTCTCCATTTATAACATACTATAGCTGCGGGGTTTTCAGCTATAAGCTTTCCCCATACATACTGTGTTAATGTGTGTGATGATTTGATGTGCTATCGCTTCTATTCTTTCCGCATGTGACAATTAATTGGAGAAGAGATTATGTGTTATGCATGCAATTCGAAATTGATGTGTGATCAGGTTAATCTCCATTGAATAAGTGATTTATTCAGAAAATTTCTACATGGTATTGGAGCAATATTAATTGTCAAGATATATTACGGTGATTGCAAACTTATTTCCTCGGACAGAGCCTGCATACGGGCCAGATAGCCTCCGGATTCATCTTTCTTCAGAAAGTGAAAGGTATGGTAAAATCCCATGCAGTCAATCTCTGATTTGGAAATAATTTGTTCTCAAGTGTAGATCAGAAGCGATTGAGTTATCAGCTGGTGGTGAAATTCGAATTTGCAGATTTGTGTTCTTGGTGCCGCGGCGAAAATGTCTTTCAACGGTTTGCGACTCGAATATGCCTTGGAAGGAATTTCGAATTATGTTGCATGGAAGGACCACATGGAGGCTGTATTAGATGATAATGGGCTGTTGGAATTCGTGGAGAAAGAGATTCCAAAGCCTACTTCTAATGATGCTGCTGTTGTGGAAGCCTGGCGAAAGAAAAAAGCAAAATGTCGAAGGATTCTGTTGGAGGGCGTAAAGGATCACATTGTATCTAGCCTGCATGGAAAGGCTTCTCCATATTTGATGTGGAAAGCCTTGACAGATCTGTACCAAAGCAAGAGTGACCAAAGGAAGCTGGCGCTCAAGGATAGACTAAGAAACATCAAAATGGAGAAAGGCGACAGCATCGCAAAATACCTCACGAAGTTCACTCAGTGCAGAGATGAGCTGGGAAGTGTGGGGGTGACTGTCGAAGAAGAGGACTTGGTTGACCTGGCTCTCCTTGGTCTTCCGAAGGCTTGGCATTCCTATCAGGATAGTGTCAATGGTCGGGAGAAGTTTCCGGGATGGGAGCGACTGTGGTCGGATCTCATGCAAGAGGAGATCAGGAGGACTACCAGGGATGGATCTTCATCAAAGGTATCTGATGAAGAAGACTGCGCTTTGGCTGCCAAAGCAAGGAAGGGGAAGGGCAAGGAGAAGGCTTCTCAATCCGGTGCGGATGGTAAAGAGCATGACATGTCCAAAGTGAAGTGTTTTCACTGTCACGATCATGGACATTACGCCACGAATTGCCCAAAGAAGAAGAAGAACAAGCAGGCTGCTGGATCTGCAGCTGGTGAGGCTCTTGCCTTGCAATTTGAGCTGGACTTCTCATTTATCGCATGCATGTTGTCTAGTGCATTGGGATCGGGGTGGTATATTGATAGTGGCGCTTCCTTTCACATGACGGGAGATGCAAATCTTTTCAGTGACTTGGTGGAGAAAGGTCTCCAGATGCATGTTGAGTTGGGCGACGGTGGACGATACAATGCGACCGGCATTGGTACCATAACCTTTCATAGGGAGTCAGGTAAACTCATTCTTTTACAAGATGTATTGCATGTACCAGGTCTAACAAATAATCTGATCTCAGTCGCAATGTTAGAGGATAAAGGGTATGAAGTTGTCTTTAGAGAAGGAAAAGTTTTCCTTCGGCACAAGGCAACGGGACAAGTCAAGAAGGTTGGGATTCGGGCAAAGAATCTCTATAGAATTGAAGTAGATGGGATGTCTACGGAGCTTCCTACTGTTGGGAAGCGGAAGGAAGACATGCAACTGAAGCTTGAGAGGGAGCAAGTGTTGCATGCAGGCGAGAAAGACATGCAATTGATGCTTGAGAGGGAGCAAGTTTTGCATGAAGGTGATAGTGAACCTCGGGATGTGGAGCAGCCACAAGAGGATCATGGAGTGGAAGAGACCACTCATGCAGAGAAATTTCGTGCCAGACGGGCAGAGGGAGTGCATGCAGCTATACCACCAGGTATGAGGTGGGGCGACATGCATGATTGATCCCAAGAGGAGATTTCTGGGCATATTCATGAGATGGTGTGGATCTCATGGATTGAACCTGGCTACGAGGTGCCCACAGCATGGCAGTAGCAAGATCAGTTGGAGTGATGCAGGCAGATCAAAGTGACAGTGTCGGATACTGGAGCGCGGATCAGAGTTGACAGCAAGTGCAAGAGTGCATGGGTGCAAGAGTTCAACAACGCAGTGGTTCCTGATGACATGTGCAGTTGGCCAAGCAGAAGTCGAAGAATTTGATGATAGATGCTAGATGCATCAAGACTGATTGAGTTGTTTGGAGCCTATTCAGTTTCAGAGGAGTTGCAGAGCATATGCATGGAGTTGCATGGCGCTTGTGAAGGTTGCAGGGCGAATGCATGGAGTTGCATGTCGCATGAAAAGACAGTCCTTTCTTGTTGAGAGGGAGTGTTGAAGATGGCAACAAGAAACAGTGAAGGAGGCATCCTGAAACATCTTTCCTGATCCTAGTTGGAAAGTGATCACCTAAACTAGGTGGGGGACCACACAGGTGATTTTTGTCGAAAAATCTATTTTTAGACTATGTCTATTTTTAGACATATGGAGCATGGTCCGGGGATTGCAGTATGTTATTCTTGGAGTATTGTTCATGTTGATAAAAATAGATGGACATCTATTTTTTTGGACCTATAGGTCGAAGTCTATTTTTAGACTGCCTATCCTTAAAATAGGGAAGTCAAATATTATTTACCCTTAATAATATTTGGACTCTAAACTTCAGTTTACTCTCTTGGAGCACTTCAGTTTGACCCTCAGAGGTGGGGCATGCAGCTGCCAGAAGGATTTACGCTTTTCCTATGGGTTAGGTGAGCTAATGCATGGTTGACTTCAGTTAGAGCTCAAGTGGCGGAGTTCGGTGGAGTTGATGCGACAGCTAATGGAGGTGGTGTTCTGGTTAACTAGTTGAACTAGTTGTATTTAGTTTAACTGGCTAATACACTAGAGATGAGTTGTGTGAATTAAATATTATTTAATTCACAAATTATTAACTCATTATTCAACTAAAGAACACATCAGTTTAACTCAGTGCATGGACAGTTCAGTGGTGACAAGTGAAAGAGGTAGATGAAAGGGTTGAGTTAGCTATCAGTTGCGACATCAGTTGTGCATGAGATTTGCACCACACTTGGAGGAAATTACCAATGACAATTGTGCAGTTGGATTCAGTGAGATTCGAACCTGGATCTCTATTTAGACCAGCCTTGATTACGCAATAGAGGCAGAGAAGTAGTGGGTGTGTTTTGAACCTGTGACTTGTTCAAAACCAAGCTAGTTTTTGTGTAGCTTTGGGAGATAGTACTGAGTACTTGTGAGGAGTTTGTACTATGTATTTGCTGCATGTTCTCTCCATTTATATTATACTATAGCTGGGGGTTTTCAGCTATAAGCTTTCCCCATACATACCGTGTTAATGTGTGTGATGATTTGATGTGCTATCGCTTCTATTCTTTCCGCATGTGACAATTAATTGTAGAAGAGATTATGTGTTATGCATGCAATTCGAAATTGATGTGTGATCAGGTTAATCTCCATTGAATAAGTGATTTATTCAGAAAATTTATACACCAAAAACCCTGTGCTAGACTAATTATAATAAAAAATATACAAAATGGACCAGTTTCACAGCTTGCAGGAGACCGTGTTCCAACAGTCCCCTAACACAATCTTGTGACTCATCTCGAGTCACTGTGGTGGTGGGGTCTCCACCTATGTGTGCAGTGTATTGACGGAGGTGATCAGTGGGGGCAACACTTCTTGACTCTGAGTAGCAGCGCTATGTGCAATATCCATGAGCTTCTAGGATGTCGGTCCTTCGGTCGCCACGGTGACACTCTCTAGTGTTTGATTCAGTCACTTGACCGCAACATCAGTATCCTATGATAGCTAGAGGGCTGCGTCGACCCAAGGCTTCAATCATTCCACGACGGCATGCTTCTTGCACTGGAGTTCCTCAATCTCATCTTGGAGCGCGTTGCTAGTCTTCAATCGTGCCAGACGCTGTGCAGGGACTAAGGAGGGAAATGTAGCCTCGACCTAATCGAAAGCTTCTTCCTTTTGCCACAAGTCCTGATTGATTCTCTGGAGGATCAGATTGCACTGGATCTTGGTCCAAAGCTGCATGACATCCTCAAGTAACCGAGCGCCCCGAGCAATCTATCCTATAATGGTGTTGGTAGCCTTGGTCACTAGCGCAGTGCATTGGGCTTGTACCTCCGAAGGTATTTCGGGCTACAACTTGGCCTGCAAGTCGATGATTTTCTACTCCAGCTATTTCTTCATGACCTGCATCTCCGTCCTGGACGCCTTCAGTGATACAACCATCCCTTCAAATTTAGCCCGGGGGGTGGCTGTAGCCGGGATCTCCTCTCTAACCTCTGTGCAGAGCTGTTGGATCAATGTTTCGAGCTCCGCCTGCTGTGTGACAGCACGGAGTACTTCGGCATTCTGCTGCGCGATGGTTTTCTCAGCCGCCCCGAGTTGTTGGTTCACCTGATGATCCCGATGGCGAATCTCCTAAAATACAGTGGTGTGGAGGCCCTGTAATGCATCGTGGGGTAGCATGGCTAGATTTAGCTTCTCCCTTGTTTCTGCATGGAGTTGGACTGCTTGATCAGGCAGATGTTGAAAATGCAGCAAGATGATGGATCTTAGTGAAATGAAGTCGCCTTCACTAAGTGGGCCCGCAGGCTATTTTTGGCGCAAAGTCTATTTTTAGATTATGTCTATTTTTAGACATATGGAGCATGGTCCAGGGGTTGCAGTATGTTATTCTTGGAGTATTGGTCATGTTGGTAAAAATAGATGGGACTCTATTTTTGTGACCTATAGGTCGAAGTCTATTTTTAGACTGCCTATCCTAAAAATAGGGAAGTCAAATATTATTTACCCTTAATAATATTTGGACTCTAAACTTCAGTTTACTCTCTTGGAGCACTTCAGTTCGAGCTACATAAGTGGCTCATGCATCTGACAGAGGAATTACGCTATTCCTAGGGGTTTAGTGAGCTCATGCATGGTTGACTTCAGTTAAGAATTCAGTGGCAGAAGTTTGGTGGAGTTGTGTTCGGTTTAACTTAATTGAACTGGTTGAGATTAGTTTAACTAGCTAATCAACTATTAATGAGTGGAGTGAATTAAATATTATTTAATTCACTAATTATTAACTCATGATTCAACTCAAGAACACATCAGTTCACTACAGTTCATGGACAGTTCATTGGAGACCAGTGAAAGAGGTAGATGAAAGGGTTGAGATAGCTATCAGTTGTGACATCAGTTGTGCATGAGATTTGCATCACACTTGGAGGAATTGCCCATGATTATTGCACTGTCAAGCCAAGGAGATTCGAACCTTGGATCTCTCATTAGACCAGCCTTGATTGCGCAATAGAGGCAGGCAATTAGTGGATGAGTTTTGAACCAAGCTAGTTTGTGTGTAACTTTATGAGACAGTACTGAGTACTTGTGAGGAGTATTGTACTGAGATTGTTACATGTTCTCTCCATTATAATATACACAATTGCTGAGGGGTTTTCATCTATAAGCTTTCCCCATAAATACTGTGTAATGTGTGTGATGTTTTGATGATTGTTTGATCACATACCGCTTGTTTTATTTCCGCATGTGTGATGATCTGAGTGGAAGAGATTATGCGTTGCATATGAATTCGAATTGATATGTGATCAGGATAATCTCGGTGGATAATTAATCATTATTCAGCAAATTTCTACATGGTATCGGAGCTATTGAAGCAGAGATTGATCATCACAGTGATTACAAAATTATTTCGGTAGACAGAGTCTGCATGCGGGCCAGGTATCCTCTGGATCCATCCTTTCCTTTGAAAGGTGATAAATCCAGTAAACGCCCCTGCAGTCGATATCTGTGCTAGAAATATTTTTTTCTCACAGATCAAGAGCGGTTGAGCTTTGAGTTGGAATTCGAATTTTGCAGCAGTTTGTTTTCTTGGTGCCGGAGTTGAAAATGTCTTTCAATGGTTTGTGACTTGAATATGCTCTTGAAGGCAGTTCGAATTATGTTGCATGGAAGGATCGCATGGAGGCAGTATTAGAAGATAATGGACTGAAGGATTTTGTAGATACGGATGTCCAAAATCCCACTGATCCTGCTGAAGTCGAAGCTTGGCAAAAGAAGATGGTGAAATGTCGAAGGATTCTGTTGGAGGGCGTCAAGGATCATATTGTATCCAGCCTGCATGGAAAAGCTTCTCCATATTTAATGTGGAAAGCATTGACAGATCTATTCCAGAGTAAGAGTGACCAAAGGAAGCTGGCACTCAAGGATAAGCTCAGAAACATCAAGATGGAGAAAGGCGACAGTATCGCCAAATACCTCACGAAGTTCACTCAATGCAGAGATGAGCTGGGAAGTGTGGGGGTGACTGTCGAAGAAGAGGACATGGTAGACCTGGCTCTCCTTGGTCTTCCAAAGGCTTGGCACTCATATCAAGATAGTGTCAATGGTTGGGAGAAGTTGTCGGGATGGGAGCGCCTTTGGGCGGATCTCATGCAGGAGGAGATAAGGAGGACTACCAGAGATGGATCTTCATCAAAGGTACCTGATGAAGAAAATTGCGCTTTGGCTGCCAAATAAAAGAAGGGGAAGAGCAAGAAAAATTCTCATTCCGGTGCTAAGGGCAAGAAGCAAGACATGTCTAAGGTGAAGTGTTTTCACTATCACCAGCATGGACATTATGCCACAAATTTTCCGCAGAAGAAGAAAAACAAGCAAGCGAAAAGATCTGCAGATGGAGAGGCTTTGGCCTTGCAGTTCGAGCTTGAATTTTCGATGATCGCATGCTTGGTTTCAAGTGTGGCGGGATCAGTGTGGTTCTTGGATAGTGGTGCGTCATTCCACATGACGGGAGATCGAGATCTGTTTTCAGATCTGGAGGAAAAATATCTTGGAGTGCACATCGAGATGGGCGATGATGGTAGATACAGTGCGACTGGTATCGGTACCATTTCCTTTGAGAGGGAGTCTGGTAAACCCTTCATATTGAAGGAAGTTTTGCATGTTCCAGGATTGATGAAGAACTTGATCTTTGTAGCGATGTTGGAAGACAAGGGGTATGATGTGGTCTTCAGCGAAGGAAAATCTTTCCTGCGCAGTAAGACTACTGGAGAGACCCGGAAGATAGGGGTTCGAGTCAAGAACCTTTATCAGTAGCAATTAGATGGCTGCGCAGCTATGGCATGCAAAGCGGGAGAAGTGGTGAGCCAGGATGATGAGGGCGAACTGTGGCACAGGAGATTGGGCCACCTTCACCATGGAGCTTTGAAGATCCTGCAGCAGATTTCTACTGGGCTTCCTAAGGGCACCCTTGCGTAGTCATATTAGTGCAAGGGGTGTACTTTGGGAAAATATGTGAAAGCCACCTTTCACAAGAAGGATAGTCACGCCACGACGATCCTTGAGAGAGTTCACACCAACGTGTGTGGTCCTTTCTCAGTAGCTTCGACAACAAAGCACAAGTACTACGTGATATTTGTTGATGATTTCTCTCGAAAGTGCTGGATCTTCTTCATGCAGAAGAAGAGCGAGACATACTCTAAGTTTTGTGAGTTCAAAGCACTGGTAGAGAAGGAATCGGGGAAGAAGGTGAAGGGTCTCAGGAGTGACAATGGTGGTGAATTCATCTCGACTGAATTCAAAGACTTTTGCAGCGCAGAATGGATTTGGAGAGAGCTCATCGCACCCCATAACCCACAGCAGAACAGGGTGGCTGAGCGGAAGAACAGAACGATCGTGGGTGCTGCACGGGCGATGTTGCATGATCAGGGCCTACCCCTTCACTTGTGGGCTGAGGCATGCAATACAGCAGTGTATGTGCCGAACCGTTGTCCTCACAAGGTTCTTGGCATGAGTACACCGGAGGAGGCTTATTCTGGTAAGAGACCTGACATTTCTCATTTGAGAATTTTTGGTTCACCTGTCTACATGCATGTGACGAAGGATGCCAAAAAGAAGCTGGATCTGACTGCTGAGGTTGGAATATTTGTGGGGTACACTGATACACCTCACAACTATCGGGTGTATTTTTCAGACAGTCGCAAGACTGTTGTGCGACGGGATATCAAGTTTCAAGAGGAGAAAGCCATGCAGTGTTCGCTTGAGAGGGAGCTACACTTGCATGCAGATGAGGAGCTGTTAGTTCCTAAGGAGGAGCTTCCGGATGTGGATCAGCCACAAGAGGAAGTTCAAGAGGTGGAAGAAACCACCCATGCAGCGCCAACCATCAGAGGGCGCATGCGCACTACAGAAGCTGAGCGACTGGTTCGAGATGCAGAGAAGGTTGTAGGACCACCTACAGCACAGCGCAGACAGAGGCAGTCACCGGATCGGTACACTGGATACATGGCTCTTGCGAGTCAATGTGTCGTGACGGAGCCATCCTCTTTTGAGGAAGCTGTGGAGGAACCCGCATGGGTAGATGCCATGATCGAAGAATATGATTCAATCGTCAGAAACAGTGCATGGGAGATTGTCCCAAGACCGGAGGGGAAATCAGTGGTGGGTTCTCGATGGATCTACAAAGTGAAGCAGGCGGCTGACGGGAGTGTGGAGAAGTACAAGGCGAGATTTGTCGCCTGTGGCTTCTCACAGATCGAGGGGATCGATTATGAGGAGACCTTTGCACCTGTCACAAGGTACTCTTCCATACGGACAATCCTTGCTCTCTCAGCGCAGATGGGATGGCACATCCATCAGATGGATGTGAAGACAATGTTCCTCAATGGAGTGATTGAGGAGGAGGTGTACATAGAGCAGCCTGAAGGTTTCGAGATCTTCAGTAGTGAGTCGCATGTGTGCCGACTCAAGAGAGCACTGTACGGGCTGAAGAAAGCACCTCGTGCTTGGTACACTTGCATAGACAGCTACTTCACCGGGCTTGGATTCTCCAAGAGTGAGGCAGATCCTAACCTGTACCAGATTTTGGTGGAGGGGAAGCTGTTGATCATTGTAATGTATGTAGATGATCTGATTTTGACGGGAGATGAGCCGTTGATACTTTCATGCAAGGAGGATCTTGCACGAGAGTTTGAGATGAAGGACTTGGGCATCCTTCATTATTTCCTGGGATTGGAGATTTGGCAGCGCAGTGGAGGACTGTTTGTTTCTCAGGGCAAGTATGCCCGAGAGATTCTGGAGAGGTTCAAAATGCAAGGCTGCAAGCCTGTTGACACTCCTCTTCCTGGTGGTTGGAGGAAGGAGGATGCTACTTCAGCTGAGGTAGTGGATGCCACTGTCTATCGACAGTTGGTGGGGTCGCTTATGTATCTGGTCAATACACGACCCGATATATGCTATGCTGTTAACCAGCTTTCGCAAGCTATGGTTAAGCCTACCAAGCTCTTCTGGAAGGCAGGCAAGAATGTATTGCGTTATCTTAGTGGCACATCGGGATATGGTCTGTGGTACAGACAGGAGGATGAGGTGAGGCTTTCTGGCTTCACGGATGCAGATTGGGCAGGGAGCCCAACGGACCGGAAGAGCACATCTGGAGGTATTTTCAGCATTGGATCGACAGCAGTTTCCTGGTACAGCAGGAAACAAAGATCCGTGGCACTCAGTTCAGCAGAGGCCGAGTACATGGCAGCTAGCTTGGCTGCATGCGAGGCTATTTGGATGAGGAAGATCCTTGTCGGATTGTTCGGGTCGCACTTGGAGCCTACAGTGATTTATTGTGATAACCAGAGCTGCATCAAGCTCTCGGTTAATCCAGTATTTCATGATAGATCCAAACACATCGACATCAAGTACCATCATATCAGAGACTGTGTTCAACGGAGGATCATGATGCTTTCACATATTCCCACGGAGGATCAGGATGCTGACATCTTGACGAAGGCGCTCACCAGGAGCAAGTTCGAATTCCACAGAGGCAGGATAGGGGTTGCAGATAATCCATATCTTGCTAAGAGGGAGTGTTGAAAATGCAGCAAGATGATGGAGCTTAGTGAAATGAAGTCGCCTTCACTAAGTAGGCCCGCAGGCTATTTTTGGCGCAAAGTCTATTTTTAGACTATGTCTATTTTTAGACTATGTCTATTTTTAGACATATGGAGCATGGTCCAGGGGTTGCAATATGTTATTCTTGGAGTATTGGTCATGTTGGTAAAAATAGATGGACCTCTATTTTTTGACCTATAGGTCGATGTCTATTTTTAGACTGCCTATCCTTAAAATAGGGAAGTCAAATATTATTTACCCTTAATAATATTTGGACTCTAAACTTCAGTTTACTCTCTTGGAGCACTTCAGTTCGAGCCTTGGAAGTGGCTCATGCATCTGACAGAGGAATTATGTTATTCCTAGGGGTTTGGTGAGCTCATGCATGGTTGACTTCAGTTAGGACTTCAGTGGCAGAAGTTTGGTGGAGTTGATGAGACAGTTGGTGGAGTTGTGTTCGGTTTAACTTAGTTGAACTGGTTGAGATTAGTTTAACTAGCTAATCAACTAGTAATGAGTGGAGTGAATTAAATATTATTTAATTCACTAATTATTAACTCATGATTCACTCAAGAACACATCAGTTCACTACAGTGCATGAACAGTTCAGTGGAGACCAGTGAAAGAGGTAGATGAAAGGGTTGAGATAGCTATCAGTTGTGACATCAGTTGTGCATGAGATTTGCACCACACTTGGAGGAATTTCCAATGATGATTGCGCTACCAAGCCAAGGAGATTCGAACCTTGGATCTCTTATTAGACCAGCCTTGATTGCGCAATAGAGGCAGGCAATTAGTGGATGTGTTTTGAACCTGTGGCCTGTTCAAAACCAAGCTAGTTTGTGTGTAACTTTATGAGACAGTACTGAGTACTTGTGAGGAGTATTGTACTGAGATTGTTACATGTTCTCTCCATTATAATATACACAATAGCTGAGGGGTTTTTAGCTATAAGCTTTCCCCATACATACTGTGTAATGTGTGTGATGTTTTGATGATTGTTTGATCGCATACCGCTTGTTTTATTTCCGCATGTGTGATGATCTGAGTGGAAGAGATTATGTGTTGCATATGAATTTGAATTGATATGTGATCAGGATAATCTCGGTGGATAATTAATCATTATTCAGCAAATTTCTACAGTAGATTGATCACGAGGGCAGCACTAGTTATGGCACAGAGAGGAATTTCCTTCGTAGCGAGCACTATACGGTTGGTTACCAAGGGAGGCCGTACCTGATTCACGCTGGCCTGTAGCGTGTCTGTCTTTAACTGGAGGGTGCGGAGCTCAACCTGGATGGTGTCAATTGCAGCCTTCTGGTGTTCCTCCAGTGCTACCCACTTGTCTTCTGTGACCATTGTGATGACGTTTGCTATCTGTTCGACTTCCTCGTCAGTTAGTGTGACTATCGCATCATATTCTCCTCGTTGAGCGTGCTGCTTCTTTCAGGGCCCCTTGTTAGGCTCGCCTGTTCACTTTGTTCCTCAGAGGTTTACTTCCGACGGTGAATCGACCTAGGTTTTGGCCCTGGTGTTCTTTGGTGGTGCATTTTTATTTGTGGCTACATTCGAGCCCTGCTTGCTTCATCGTGCAGTCTTCTTGGTGGGGGTTTTGAAGCCTATCTTCCAGGCAGAAGGCCACAACTCGATCACATGGTCAATGTCCTCATCTGCTACCATATACGGGAGGGACGTCCAGGTTTTACCCTTGAGGCTATGGATATGATTGTGGTGCATCGTAACCTGGAATGCTACAATACTTTTCTACTTGTTATACACCATTGGGGACAGCCGTGGTCGAGAGTTGATGGCTGCGGCCAAGCTTCTCTGGAAGAGGACCCAAAAAACTTGGTTATCTTCCACGCAATGTGCGTTAATGGAGTCCCACGGGTGTGTGAAGCGAGCCCCTTTGCACATTTTTGGAGTGAGCTCGGGGAGGACCGACTCCTCAGGGGCCTCCCGTGCAACCAATGTTATAAGTAGTAGTACCCAAGAATAAGAAAAGGCCTTCCCTTGTTCCTGAGATTCGTGGACGTTGGTCAAGAACTTGTCACACAAATATTGGGCCCAATTGAGGCAGACCCCTTTCGAACACCGACCTGCTAATCGAATGACATAGGCAGGGAAGATTGTGACCTGGCACTTCCACATGAGATTGCATGTTGATAATATGGTACCCATCTATGTAGCACGGTCACTGATGGATTTGATGATAAAGCCCTGGGTATTCCGCTCCACCCTATACTTTTGCACACAAATTCAACAGTATCGCCTTCATATTTCTTGCCCACCCACTCTAGAGGGTGCGACCCCTTCATGGGAAGGTTTGTAATCTATTGAATTAACACAGCATCAATGGGGACTCAGTCCTGGATCCATAAGCAGCCATCATGAATCAAGGCAAGAAATTGTCGAGCCAGCCGGTCCGTGACATTGTAATGGAAAAAATGGGGCATCTGCAACAGGTTCAAGAGCTTGGATCCGGCCAATCCACATACCCAGCACTGAGGAATGACTGTGACCCCATCATTCGCATAAACCATGTCGAAGTATAATGCGAGGGCCAGCTCAGGGAAGGCTTCATAATTCACCAAGTTGTGATCATCGAATTTAACTTCGTGGAGCCTCCCGCAAGGATAACTGATGACAGGGACTTCCCCCAAGGTTAGCGGCGTTTGCAGATAGGTGATCAAACCATCCAAGTTTTTGGGCGTGTGCGTTGAAGGCCAGTGTGGTTAGATGAAGGGAGGTAACCAATTGATTGGATTGGTGGGATGGGCTTCCTCCTTTGCATCCTGATCTTGAGGTGTTGCTTGTGGAGATTTGGCATGCCTTGGGGAAGTCTTAGGCCTCCCTGCAGCCCATTTTGCAGCTTTTAGGGGCTTCCTCGAGCCCTGTGCTTTCTCTTTTCATTTCCCTATGAATAGTGTAGAGAGGAATTCTTCATCCTCAGCCCCAATCTCCATTATGTCCTCACTTTCTGGTTCTTTTGGTGTCGAGGGTTCAGTAGGGTTCGTGGCCGTCGTCCTAATGCAAAAAAGGAATCCCAGCTCTAGGTGGCTACTATCAGAAGGAGTAGGTTGATCAGACATGAAAGGGATAGTGCAAACTAGGAGAATCGTATAGCTCAAGTTCTCTCCAAACAAAGGTAAGAAGTTCAGGCTGTGCAAGTGAGGCAGATCCCTTATCAGAGCTACCCTGCCCTTTTTATAGTGCTTGTGGTCATCCAACGGTAGGGTAAACTTCACTTGGAACTTACCATCAGATAAATGGTCAAAAGTCCCCAAAATATGCCTCATTAAATGCCAAGGGGCCACACCTTCCAACGGTAAATTTTGCTTCCTACCAAATGTTAGTGTGCCAATGGATAGTTTTCGCATCTCTTGTGTGCCCAACATTGCTGCTATGCTTGGGTCTGACACCTATGCCCCCTGGGCATCCTCCCCCAACACAGGTTTGTTCCTAAGGTACTTCACAACCAATGACATGTTTTCCTGAAAGGTGTCATCCCAACCGAACCGGATCCCCTACGTAAACAAGCCTCTTAGAGGCGTTGTAAGTAGCACATATTCCCAAACAAACTTTCTGTAATACCCTGCATGGCCGAGGAGTGACCGCAGTTGTTTCCTTGTTGTGAGAGTCACTAAATATATGGTAACTCTGCCTTCTATATTTGCATCCCCATTCTTAGCCAACGTAGGGTGCATCCCATGGCTACCCATTCGCAGCCGGAGCGGTTCGGTAGCTGTGCGCACCCCTTTCGATTATGAGTCTGAAGTAGCTCGCAGATTATCCTTACTCTTTGTTGGGGCTAGGCTAAGGTAGTTGACCATGCTTTGTATCCGTGTTTCCCATGTGGGTATTTCTGGTGTGATAAACATGTGCGATTCACCCCACACCCTAGTGTCAATGTCTCGTAGGACTGCGTCAAGTGTCTCTGTCCCGCCTACTAACCCAAATGTTCCCAAGAACTCTTCCTTCAACATCCTCCAGTGGCAGGTGCACCGATGTAGCTCCACATATAAGTACCATGCAGACGGAATCGGCCCTAGGTCATGAATCAACAGGTGAACCCACTCTTTAGTTGTCCTATCACACCACTGTTCTTCCCATGCAAACAGATATTTGCATGGATCTTCCGATCCAAGGAATGTCTTGACCCACACACCGGTTGGGACTTCAAATTGTAGGACCATCATATATTGACATTCATCCCAATCCTGGAATGCCTCCTCATGCGTCTCCCACTAGTACGTAGGTGTTCCACGCATGGCTAGCTTAAGGGCCCATAACTTTCGTCCCTTGGGAACCTCTGCTTTGAATGCTCGAAAAAATTCATTAATTCTACCAGAACCATCAAAGTAGAGTAGGTCTCTTGCCTTTGAGGAAATGTAGCGGAAGTCCCTTGTGACTCAAAGACATCGCAGCGTCAAGACATCGTGCAACCAGTTTTTCCAATTCTCCATATCCCCATCCGAGTCGGAGACGCATTCACTGTCATTTTCCCGGCAGAGTACTCCTCCCGCCGTGGGGTTGATCCAATATTCGTCCCACGTAGTCAACTTGTAAATGTGATCCACCTCCTCTTCATCGCGCACTGGCTCTGTGTATCGTTCACCTTCCGCAGGATCTAACGGTACTATCACCCTTGTACCATTATTCTCAAACACCATGCTTCTCTTTTTGAGGTTGATGATACCGCCCATATTTATGGCCCAGCCCAGCCCTAAGAGCGCAGGGTAGGGGTCCGCATCTTCTACAATTTGAATTACCTCAAAGTCAGCTCGGGCCTTTGCTCCTGCGATATCCATCGTAATTTTAGAAAACATTCCTAGTGGGATGATTTTCAATTGATTTTCCATGCGCAGCTGAATGGTGGACCATTCCAACTTAGGCTCTCCCATTCATTGCCAAGTTTTCTTAGGTAACACGTTTGCATCTGATCCTAGGTCCAAAATAACCTGATTCATTTCGTAGTCACCAATCTGCACGGTCAACCGTGCTTCTCTTCCGGTGCATTTCTTATACATGTATAGCTTGTGCACATCCTTGACCTCTGTGGGTAGACTCGGTCGCACTGCGCAACTATCTATTAATTCCTGAAGATTCTCCATAGCCTTTGGGTTGCACAGCAGCTTCATACATGCCTGCAAAAAGGGCTCAACCTCCTCATCTGCCTTAAGGTTCGAAGGTGCCTGAGTAGTAGCTTCCTCTGCCTCAGCAAAGTCCTTGCGAGCTATGAAAAATGTTTCTTTCCCCTTTTTTAGGTCCAAACCTTCTTGTTTGATAATTTATTTTCGGATCAGAGGTTCCATCGCAGCCTCCTCCTCAGGTCCCGTGGTGGCCATCCCATTGCGTGTCACAACATTCACACTTGGATATTTGTCTCAGAGTTAGCCTTAACTCTCTGCACATTCTGCGTATGTGTCGGCTGCTTTTCCTACATTTTTGCTATCAAGATTGGGAAATCTTCAATCGCATGGTCTAACTATCAACAATATCAGAAGGATTGCCTTGTAGGGTTCGGACAGTCCCTTTCAAAGTGTCATGCTTCTCCACAGTTATAACAGATTATCTGTCCTCGTCCCCGACTTACTTCCACCTTGGCCCCCTCCCCTGCCCCTTGATGGGGAGCCACTTATGCCTGCGGGGGTTCTTGGCGATGCAGGGTCTAATTGTACTCTATATAAGTTTCCTCAATCAATCATCAAATCATATGTCTGGAAGTTCTAATAATCATGTCCCACTGATCTACAGAACCTGCACCATTGTTGCTTTACCTTTGGAACATACGCACCAAGGCGGGGACAGTGATTGGTATCGTGCAGCCCCGCAACGTGACAATAATCCCACCATAGCGCTGGCCCACTGGGTCCCGCATCTTCCCTAGGAAGCAATGGGCTAGGTCCCCCGACCTGCATATAGTCTTCTAATAGAGGGCAGTTATACTTGGTATGACCATTCACCCGGCATCGTATGCACCATCTCTCAGGTCTAGCCTCTGCCACTCGTTCCTTCTGCAGATTCTAGATCTCTATGTGCATCGCTTCCAACTGTCCCTGGAGCTGTTGGATGCCCAGCTAAGTCTCATCCTGAGGTACCATTTCTAACCTCATGGCACCCTCCAAGGCTTTATCCTACGATTTGAAAGTTTGGTGCCCCATAGGTACGCGCAGGTGAGGTAGAAACATAGCAATGAAACATTCTGTGTGCTGTCTGTCATCATATTAGAATCCCCCTTCTTTGATCACCTTCTTCAGTCGCTGATCGACCTCCCACACAGATTTAGAAGGCCCTTGCTTGAAATCCTTTAGATCACCCATGATTTGATAGTAGGACTTAGGTTTCTTGAACTTTTGTTTTAGGGCGGTCTTAATATCTTCAATGGTTGCATTGGCATTTTGGCCGATGTATCCCATGTACCAGTCCAAAGCTCTTCCTTCGAAGATAAGTGACAGTTGTGCCCTTTCTACCGCTTCACTAGCTACGTTCTGTGCAGTTCATACCAATCCTGTGACAAACCAGAACTGATCCATATCTTCATCCCCCACACCCTTAAAGGTCAGCAACTTCATGAGCGCAAACATGTCGTCTTCCCATGGTGGAGGTGTAGGTGAAATGTTACCCCTAGGCTGGTTTGAAAGCGGTGTGGCTGGAGGACTCTGCTAAGTTTCTTCTCTTACTGGACTGTAGACCAAGTTATCTCCTTCTAGGTTGGTTCTATATTACTTACCACTTCGCATTGTGCTCCCGTCTAGATCAGAGGTCATTCACTCAGTATGGCTACACAAAATACTCTTTTCACATAATAATATCTTGATCAGCAATAGTAAGGTCTTCAGAAACTTACCTCGGAATCCCTTGAAGAATATTTGCTCTTCTTCAGAGTAGGAGACAAACTGATCAATGGAAAATTCTGTCACAAATCCTCCTAACACACTGTCCACCCAATGGTCCACCATGTGAGTGATGGTATTATCAGCCTTTTCTAACTACTGGATTAGTTCAGGGGTCCACTCTCTGACCCGCTCGTCCTTCTAACACTTCTAAAATTCCACCAACCTTGTGAGCCACTCCTGGAGCTCGATCGCGATCATTACAAAGAATATCTCGTATATCTCTGTGAAAATGTACTTATTCTTCCACTCTTCGGTGGTCAACCTCTTACTGCAGTTTTCTTTTACAGAAAATTCCTGAACTTGTTGTTCAAACCATTCATCAATTTCCTTTCTCTCAGGCTTCCAGTACGGCCTTGGCATTACCCAATCCCTCTCTCAAAATTCTCCAAGTCTTGAAAATGAAACCATTTTTTGGCCCGAGGGGTATTGACCCAGGTTCAGATGTTCAAGGTTTGCCAACAAACCCCTATACTACTGGTCCTTTCGACAGTGACCTTCTTGCGTAGGCAAAAGTCTCACCCAAAGTAGTATGGGTGGGTGTTAGAACTAGGTTTCCGCACCCTGGGAGAGGGTAGGTAAGTCAAGCAGAGCTGCATTCGACCTTATAGTGACCAGATATTATATCACGGAACCTAGATCTACAGATTCCCTTCACATCCATGTGCGCAACAAAAATGATATTCACAATAATCAACAGATCATGAACTCATATAACGATAACGCAACTATTTATATGAAGTGCAACAGAACAGACCCAGATTGCAACGTAAATAAGTAACACAAGTATGTTCATAGTTTAAATCAATAATACAAAAACATATATTAAGTAACCAAACATCATAGATTCATATCACAGCAATTCTAGCGGATTCACATATTCAACAATACTTCCGCATTCATTAATCCTTCTAATCTACTTACAATACCCCGAAACCCAACCTGCACACACAATAGCAGGGTCTGCACATAGCAGGATAGAGGCCCTCTGTGCGCACAGCAACATGAGTCCTTACCCAACAACCCTAACCAAATCTATTGATTCGCACTTAGCATCAATCTCTTGTCTTTCTTAGTCTGTCTTACAACTCAAAAAGGTTCAACTACTTATACTATTTTAGTCTACGCATCCAATGGTCTACAAACCGTGGTTTGCGGAATCTTGTTCTACCCTTGACCCATTTACAATGCTTTAGGGGCTTTGAACGACCCCAAAACCCCTACGCTAGAATAATTATAATAAAAAATATACAAAATGGACCAGTTTAGCAGCTTGCAGGAGACCCTGTTCCAACACTTCCCTCCATCATCACCTTGGGAAAGAACCCTGTAGTTTATAGCCACTAAGGTCACCAATGGGAACAAATGTACCTGGGGGAACAGTCTATGATCTGATATACATGCAAGGGCATAGTAACTAGCTCAATCCCCTTGAAGTCTCCTTGATATAATCCAAGGTTTATCAACAAGTGACCCCAGGATCCTTGACAATGGTCTATCTGAGGTTTACCATTTTTAATACATGAACATCTACTATCTTTGCCAATGAGATAGGTACGATTACCTCACTGGTTCAAACATGATATCATGCTTGAATCTTTTAATAAGAGCTTCCCAGAGCACAAATGCTCTAATTGGATTTTTCCTACCGCAAGATTGCTACTTTTTTGTTTGAACAGTCTTGGAATGTTAATTACAACCTGTTCCAAGACACTAGCCTAAGCTATGTTGGTGGAAAAGAGCCCTAGAAAATGTAAAATATCTAGATTGATTTTATTAAAGCGTTGTTTTTAATTTGGCTATTTCTTAAGACAGAAGGTATGGAAGTGAAACTTCAATGATGTTTTATGACTCGACTCAAAAATACGCTAAATGCATCTATATCAAATGTGCAACTCTTTTCTCTTTAATGAATCTTATTTAAGGGAAAATTTGAGAGTTTTAACAATTTTCAAAGCACTAATTCTTTCTTCATAAACAAAATCTTTGAAAAGAAGACGATTTCTTTGAGAACTCAATTTCATAAAATGATCAATTACTCATTCGAAATGAAATCCTTTATCAATTAGATCAGAAACTACAAATCATTAAAAAAACGATTTCCAAAAAGAAAACCATATCTAAAACTCCTAAAAACATAAAATTCAAAACCAAAAGAAGAAACTCTAATTTTGAACCGTATCTAGAAAGCTTTAAGGACATTTTCTCTTAGTTTGTGATCAAACCAAGAATAATTTCTACTTATCTCAGCAGAAATGAAAACATCCAACAATTGTTTGATGTGAAATTCAGGCCTTAAAAAGCTAAAAGCTCCTCTAAATTTGCAAATGAAAATGAAAATCAATTTTCCTAAAAGTAAAGATTGCAACAAATTCAATGGCTAAGCAAGAAAAAAATCATAACACCATTAAGTTAAGGTATATGAAGGTTTCCGATATGGAGCAGCAAGAAAGTAGGGAAAACACTCACTCATAAAATGCAAATGAGATGACAAATTACACAAACTCAAAAGTTGCTGAAAGAAATTCACACATAAGACTTTGGCAGTCAAGACAAGTTGAGACAAACACAAAGAATCTGGTAATCTACTTCCTAAAAAGAGAATTATTATTTTTTCAAAAAATTTCCACAAGTCTGTGGGTTCTAATGAAGAACAGGGCAGTACTGCATTGTTTTGAACTAAAAACTATGGAGGCTACCGCACTATTTTTAAATAAAAACCATAGAGGCTAGGAAAAGTACAAAAAAAAATAAAAATTCAGATTTCCTTTTCAGGGATTCTGATAAGTTATCTGCCTAACCCAATTTTGGACTAATCAAAATCAGAAAACTTTTAAATATTCAAACCAAAAATTGAAAAGGAGACTAAGTTCTTTTCCCTAGTGGAGTCGCCATTTTTTTATGTGGATAAATCCCTCTTGTAGACAAGAGCGATCTCCCTAGGATCCTACGGATAGCTAGAAACAAACATCCATTTGTAAATTGTTTTCTCTAGATTATATGCGATTCAGAATTATTATAAACAAAGAAAGAGGACATGCTCCTACCTTGAAATTCGACGTTCGATGCAGCCTTTTATCCAGTCGCTCCAAAGAGGTTTCTTCAATAAGTAGAACCTACAATCAAAGACAAAAAAAAGAATTAAAAGAACCTACAACATATAATAATAGATAACAACTAATATAACTCAGTGATCAAGGAATCCAAGTATTGAATTATTCAAATAGACACAAGAACAACTCAATGGGAAAAGGAGATCCATATTTATTATCTTGAATGAAAAGAGTAACTTTACAACCTGATGCCTTGATGTCTTAGAAGTTCCTCTTGGGGTTCTGAAAAATTGTTCCTCCTTCAGATTGACAAGCCTTATTCCCTCTGAACTAGCATGAAGTTATGGAAATGGGTGTGTGATCATTCTCATATCAATAATGACTAGTATAGAGAGTATGCTCTCTTGGGAATTTCTTCAACAACCAATATGTATGTCTACTCTTGAGACTGAAACATGAGCTCAATTTACAGGGAAATGGAGGTAGTTTTAGTTGCATGAAGAGTGGGATGGATTCCTCTCATGAAGGGATTTGAGCTCCATATACCAAGGGATAAAATCCATGAGTGAAGGGATAGAGCTCCGTGAGTGGAGGGATAAAGCTCGAACTGATCATGCCTCTAGAAGCTTCCAGTTGGGATAATATTCATCCAGTTACGCTTCTAGAACTTAATTTTTTCTTTATTTGAATGTTTATGGTGGTGCATATATTGTATAAGAAAAATGTGTGGGATGTGCAGCAGGTTATAAAACAAATATCTGCAGATTCGCAGGAAAGAGCTAGGAAAAGTGCAGAGTTAGAATTTTTAGGGTTTTAATGAGCTTTTCTCCAATTCCAAGACTTGGTTTAGAAGCATTGGGTTTTTGACCTCTAAGTGAGCACAATATAGGTGATGATGAACCTATATAGATAGTCAAATTTCATGGTGACAAAATAGCGTGTAACATGTTTCTCTTTGGGTGCGGACTTATGGCAGAGTCTACAGCTGCAACTTTGCCTATAGATCTGCAATTTGTTGTTCATATTCTATTCGAAATATCTGCACCTCAGCGTGTGATGATTTCTACGTGGAAACCAATCCCTCTAATTTCTCCTCGGGTGCAAGTGGCTAATACAACTGGAATATCTCGGCAGAATTGATGGATTTTTTCCTCGAGCGCAGTGCGCTAGGCTTTGGTCTCTCAGCATGCTACTTCGACTGCTTGATGTTTTGTGTGTGCTTGTTCTGCCTACTGCTGGGCTTCCATTGTCTGAGTGTGAGTAGACACTTATCAGTATTGAAGTTCATCCAAAATCATCATGTGAATTAAGTGTCACTTCCCTGCAGGTAACATAGAAATTTTAATATTTATATCACCTGTTCCTCGAAATTGTGCACACCAGCTAGCGTCCACCTGAATTGCTAGCGTGAGGATTTGAACAAGGCGGGAATCCCCAGTAGCTGGTAGTGCAACATCTAATGGTGGTGTTCTCATGACTTACATGCTGGTATGGATCGCCTGAGCTATGCTCGCTTGAATCTGGCTCGCCTACATCTTCAGCTCCTGAATTCCAACTTGAACAAGTTCCAATGCATATTTGTACTGCACCTCCATGTCGGTCCAAAGATCCCCGGTCGCAGACGTCACATTTTTAGTAATTGTGTGCAGATCATCTTTTTTCAATGTCAAGACCTCCTACCCAACCTCTTTAGAACCCTTCCTTTTCTTTCGTGATCCTCCAATGGCTTGCGAACCGCGCTTGATTCCTTTAGAGTTCTCTTCTTCTCATGTATCCTTCAGTGCAAACCCATTATTTTCTGGCTCGGCTTATTTTTAAAGGTTGATGGTCTTGCCAGTGGTTGTGGGCATTATGTATTTCTTAGTCACCTTCACTATTGGTTTCATGGTCTGAGAGTGAATGCACAGCTTCGTCGGTGTGATCGAGGTCAACCACGTTGGTGGCCATTCATCCGTTACTCTCAAGAAATCATCCTTAGTCACTAGGTATGGTAACTCGTACCACACTCCTTCCATGACACCTTTCTTGCGAATGTGCATGTTGTGAAAGGTAGCTTTGAAGTCAGCTACTATCTTATATTTATCATATAAAGTGGGCGACAGTCACGAATTTGACTTTACAACTTTATAAACAGTGGCATCATAAAGAACCCAAAAAATCTTGTTTTCCCTGGTGCACACCAGGTCTGAAGAGTTCCTCAATGTCGCATAGCGTGCAACCTCGCACATATGAGGTTCGATCTCTGAGAACTGGGTGGCTTTGAGGGTCTTCCACCTAATCAACGCAATCAACAATAAAATTCAAGTGTAATGAAATTGATTGCCTTCCTCATGTGCTTCACACACATTTTCTAAGAATTCCTTACAAAGATAGCTGGACCAGTTGTAAATAACGCCTTTCTTGCATCGTCTAGCGAGTGTAATGACGTGCGCGAGCACCTCCTTTGGTCTGCACTTGCGCATCATCTTGTAGTTCAAGATGATCATACCAAATCGAACTGTTGAATCATTTATTTCATCGACCACAAAACCCCGGCTCTTCTGTGTGACTTGATATTTCTTCTTAATTTGGTCTGCGATAGTTTTCTCTTGCGCCTTACCATCAAAATAAGCAATAGGGTCGGCTCCTTTATCAGGAAGCTCGGTGATCTTATGGATCAATGCAACATCAATAGAGATGTGCTCTCCCAACCATATCGCATCGTCGTGGACTAATGCGAGCAACTGTCTGACGCAAATATCATTTATGGGGCTACGCCCAAAATCAAGGATCTGGAACAAGTTTAGCAGGCTTGCCTTGTGTAGACCCATCACCCATATTTTTAGCTCAAGGTGCATAATTCCTCCTTCATATGTGATTTTATTAAGATACAACTCCGACGCAAGCTCTGGGAATTTTTTGACATTTTCAATGTCCCAATTGTCGAATCCGAGTTGCGGTATTTAAGCGATCATGTCCCCTTCCATCGAGACATTCTTAGGGATAAATGGAATCTGGATGCCTATGCACACCTTCTCTAGGTATTTTGGGATTCTAACTGAGGGTTTGCGCGACACAACTTAACTCGGCAGCGGCGAGAATGGGGCCACTTCCACCACATCCTCCTCTCCTTCTGCAATGGTTTCAGGGACCTCAGACGTATGTATTTTCAGCTTCTCAGCAGAAGTAGAGCACGACTTTGGGGTCTTTTCTCTGGGAGATTTTCGGGTACAAGAAGACTTCCCTTCTTAGACTTGGAGGGCCTAGGTGTTTTAAAAATGGGGGCCTTAGCCACAACAAGGTCATCTCCAGGTGTGGTGGCCATCATACTGTCAGGAATAACGTAACACAACCCTGCTCAGCGCAACGTGTCCTTGAACCCCAGATCCAAGCCATACATAGACACAAAATATGCAGCAACAATCATGAAGCTTAGGGAAAAGAATTCACTCAGAAAGAAAAGGGAACTATAGCGATCCATAGGTCTTATTTATACTTGTGGTGCATCTTCAATGGCTCCTTTTGCATTAATGAGTCTCCATTACTGACAAAACAGTCCAAAATATAGCAAAATCCCTTCATTAAATGTAACCTAGACGCTCTTGTAAATGGTAATAAATCTGTCTTTTCTAGTTTTAATATTCCAACGGCTAGTTTTGACACCTTTGTGACCCAATCAACTTCCTCGCGCAGTTATCGCGCGTGTGTCACACCTTACTGTGCATCTTCCATCCCATCTATGTAGGTTTGATACTCCGGCCATATAGTCATTTGGTAGGCATAGGGTCATCCCTGTATGACTTCAAATGGCTACCATTGACATACCCAGGAAGGCATTCACTGCTCAATGTGGCCAGGCGCACTACACCACCATCAGTGATTTCCTTAACAACATAGGGCCCTAGCCAATGCATCTTCAACTTCCCTGGGTGGCGCGCAAACTTGCTATCATATAGTAAGAACAAATCATCTTCCTTGAAATTTGTTTTCCTTATATACCTATCATGCCATGATTTTTCACACGCTTTTTGAATTGTTTGGTGACAATTTTCAATAAAGTGATCTTCTTCCATAGCAACCAACTGTGACAACTGATTTTTCAGAGCATCTTCTTCAGCCATATTGGTGAATGCTGCAATGTGTAGGCTAGGAACAATGAATTCCATTGGAAACATAGCTTCTTGCCCATATAGCATCCCGAAATGTGTCCTTCCAGTCAACCCTCTTGAAAATGGTCCTATATTCCCAGGGAACTACTTGCATCTTCTCATCCCAATCACTTCGGTTAGAATTGCACACCTTACTCAGCACAACTTCCAGAATCTTATTGAATGCTTCAACCATGCCATTTTCATAAGGGTGATAGGGAGAAATCTTCTGATGACGCATCTTGAATTCTTCAGTCAATGCTTTAATGGTGTCATTTACAAAATGCGTACACTGATAGCTTATGAGAATCTTAGGACAACCAAACCGAGTCACAATATTCTCAAATATAAACTATGCAGATGTATCAACAGTACACTCATTTACCGGTTTGGCTTCAACCCATATGGTTACATAATCCGTTGCAGTGATAATGTAGCATGCACCACTCTTCCTTCCTGGAGGATTAATTGGCCCCAAAAAATCTATAGCCCTTTTCTCAAAAGCTTGTAGTTCCATCTGCGGATTGAAGGGCATCTCATCTTTGCTTGTAATATTCCCAATTAGCCATGAGCAAGTTGGAATATTAAAATTTTCTTTTGCTTTCTGTTTAATGAATAAGAGGACAATGGAGGTCCATAGTTCTCCTTAAATATAAATATATCAATGCGAATGTGAAAAGGATAGATCTTGGCAGCTTAATTGAGCACCCTTAGGTGTGAAAAGGGGCTGGAACACCTTGACTGGGTCAACTTTGACCAAATCAACAATGTTTTCATGGAGGAGTGTTCATTAATGAAAGACAACACAGTTTTATATGGAGATGCTTTGCATGGAAGTAGTGCTATTATTGGATGGGGCTTAGGGTTTGGAAGCTCATATCTTATAAAAGGAAGAGGATGGCAACCATATTGATCACGTTGATATATTTTATGTTTTGATATATGGTTTGTTTAGACATATAGATTTATTCAGCTTTTTAGTTAATATTGCAGTGTTGTTTCGCACAGGGTGTTCCTGATTGGGAATCCCACCACTTACATAGAGAATATCGTGGAGGATTTTTCACTATAATTCCACATTCAGGAATTTGGCCAAGCTTCAGTCTCATGTACAACGCAGTTCTGTTTAGAGTTGTGTTGTGTTGTAGGTTGCAGCAGTGGAGACCATTTTTGGGTCATTTCATTGCTTATTTTCAGTGGAGAAGGGTTCCTTTCCATTGGGAGGATAGTAAGGAAGGCCATGGCGCTTATTTTCATATCTTGGCTTCAGGCCATTGAGTTATTTTCCCCTACATCACAGTTTATTTCCAGATCTGCGTTATTTTGTAGGAGGAGTTGCAGGGTGGTTTTGGCACACCATTTGGAGAGAAGGGGGTCAACCCTTGATCTAGAGAGTCTATTGGAGGAGGTTGCATTATTTATCATATAAAAGCAGCCACACTTTCCATATTTGTATTTTGCAGTGGATCTTCAGCCCTAGGGCATTAGATCCTCATCTTGTACATGGTGTTTTGCTGAAAAATCTTAAGGGGTTCTTCAAAGGAGGTTGTATATTGCTCAGATCTGTATTATATCTATCTTTTGAGGCACATATCAGCCTTAGATCTGCTGTGTAATAATTTTCTGTAGTAGTGAATTTAAAACAACAATGTAGCATCTTTCCAACTTTTTGTATGTAGTAGCAGCACCTCTTTTTATGGATTTTTTCCATTGGAGGCTTGTTCTTTCTTATTTTAAATCTTATGGCCCATTTCTTATGCATATTTTTCTGCTGTTATAACATATGAAAGGTCTCCATATTTTCCTCTTACTTTCATGTAATTTTTTCACTACTATTTCCATGGTTTTTCCCTATATTCCTGCTTTTCCCATTTGGGAATATTACAGTGGTATCAGTGCATAATCTTGGCACAGTCTGTGCATATTGAAAAGCCAATATGTCATGTGAAGAAGGAGATCCTATTACTAATATAGAGAATAGGTATCAAAGAAGAAGACATCGGAAGTTTGATTATACAAAAGAAGACAAGGGTAAAACCCCTTTATGTGGAGGAGAAGATGAAGAGAAATAGTTTCCTAAGATTCTTCTCAAAGCTATGCAAGACATTGCTAGAGATATCAAGGAGATTAGGATGGATAGATACAAGGAATACCCTAAATTATTTCAACATGGTGAAGGCTCGGACATTTCTCATTACTTGAGTGATCAACCATTGCAGCAAAAACAATTTTCCCAATGCTCTGCAATGCCTACATTCTTGGAAGTGGGAAATGAGGAGTTTCAAGAACGATAATCCCTTGAAGACTGTTTTATGGAGTATGAGTTTCAAACTTAGAGATTTAAGGATCACTTGATTTTTCCAGAATTTTTTCAAATCAAGGACAATAGGAGACCTAGGCATCACAATAGAAGTGGTGGATTCATTTAGAATCATGATCTACACCGCACTATGGGCATGTTTTTCTTACCCAACTTTGATGGGTAATCTAAATGCACTTCAAAATAATGGGTAGAGAAGCTTGACATATACTTCCAGTTGAAAAAGGTTCCATAAATGGAGGCCATTAAGATAGCCGCGCTGCACCTTGAAGGTGAAGCACATGATTGAAGGTTCCATGGCTTGTCTACATTGGTTCATGCCAATGTGACTGCATATTCAGAGTTCACAAGGAGGCTGGTGGAGAGGTTTGATAGAAGAGATCCTAAAGCACCATTCATGGGGCTTGAAAAACTTAAACAATCAAGTAATCTAGAAACTTATATTTCTGAATTTTTGAGACTTTGTGTTATGGTTCCTAATTTATCTGCAGAAAGAAGGCTCTATATGTTCATTGATGGCTTAGATTATCCTCTTCATGGGTTGGTTAATTCTACCAAGCCCAATACCCTTCAAGATGCCATTGAAAGGGCTAGAGATATTCAAGATGCCTTGCTAAAATAAAATGAAACATTTCGGCATAAGCCCTCTTTTCCATCAAAGGGAAAAGATGAAAAGGCTCCTCTTTCAAAGGAGAGCCAAAATAAAAAACCTCTTGATGATGATGTCTGAAAAGACTTTAGGAGGAGGAAGCTTTGCTTCACATGCCAAGAATATTGGGCACCCAGACATAGATGTGCATCCAGAAAAGCACACTACATAGAGGTCTTCTCAAATGATGACGAGGAAGAAGAAGAAGAACAAGAGAGGGGTCACAATGCTGGAATAGCAGGAGATGATCCACCACCACCAAGGGGTGAGGATGGAGAAATTGCTCCAATTAGAGGGTCTATTGCATCATTAAGAGTGGTAACCAACTATCATAAAACTTCCACACAAGAAATAAAGTTAATTTTTCATAGTGGAAGGAAGGACATGATGATCCCATCTATTATGCATATGATATTGGTCCATGAGACATCACTATATTGTGGTAAACCACCTGGAAGGCCACCTGATTCAGATTTGGTAAGACATGTCTTATATCATGATGCTCCATTCATAGATCCAAGAGGAATGGGAGCATTAGAAGACCATGATACATTGTTGAGAGTCTTGGGTAGACTCAAGGAGGAGGGAGACATTCTCCCAACATTATCATTACCCACTCTCATTTCAGATTATGAGCTGTGGGAGGAGAAGCATGGGATGAATAGAAACCTTCCAACATATACCTTTGGCATGGGAGATGTCAAGGAGAAGAGAAACCATATGAAAATTTTTCTTTGTGATAGATCATCAGCGCTGTCACTATGGAAGATTGATCCATATTGGAAATCCCAACTGTTGGTGGATTATTCTAAGGATATTTTTACATGCATGATACTTGATGACCACCAGCTATATGAAGAGGGCTATTCAGTCCAAGACGAAGTCATCTATTCTCATGGTAGGATATTCTTATCTATATCCTCCAAGCTCAAGGAGAAGTTGCTACAAAGGGCTCATGAAGATTTCCTTTTCAACCATACTTATTCCATGAGAGCCTACAACACTATCATGGAGAGCTACACTTGGGAAGGCTTTGAAGAGGAACTATATTAGCATTTTCAAAGATGCATGAACCATGTGGAGTTGGAAGAGAGACATAACTCAATGAAGGAGTTATCACATCCACCTTTTTCCTCTTTTGGAATGAGAGGGGATCTATCTATGGACCACTCCATTTGTATGAGCAGAAATTTTGGTAAGGAACATGCTTATGTACATAATGTTCCATTTGATGATCATTTTCATTCCTTTACCATGTATATGTAGGCCATAGCTCCAAGGAGGAGCATTATTCCATATAAAATTCATGGCCAAATTTGGGCCATAAACATTTCTAAACATGACCACTCCCTCGGAGGACATAGGGAGATGTTGTATCACTGTGGGTGCACTCCAAAGTCACCAAAAATATCTCACACTTTCAGCCATTGTGATAAGACTTGGGTAGGAAGTAAGTGGTGGGGAAACCACTTACCATGTCATTATCTAAAGCAGTCAGGAGATTTACTGTGCTGGTTCCACATGTGGGACTATGACCCACCTCCATTTGTACAAATTTCAGTTTGGATGTACTTAGTATTGATCCCATACATTGATGATGTACTTATTATTTTTATGGGAATGTTTGGAGGGAGGATGGGAGGAATTTATGTGCCCTATGAGAGAGATATTCTCCATGTTCATTATGCTACATGTTTCAGGGAGAACATTGGGAAAACCATGTTTGTTTCATTCGAACTATTGTCTCATTTTGGGATGAATTATTTGCATCTCATAAGAACTTTGGAGGAGAAATTCATGGAGGGATGGATTGGTAGAAACATATCTTATGAGGGAAGCTTATCACATATTGGTGTCACCAATGATGGAAGAGAAGATTTGCATCACTCACCTTGTTAGTTTCTTGAGGACAAACAACATCTGGGAAGGGAGGACTGTAATATTCCCAATTAGCCATGAGCTAGTTGGGATATTAAATTTTGTTTTTAATTTATGTTTAATGAATAAGAGGTGAATGGAGGTCCATAATTCTCCTTAAATATAAATAAATCAATCCCAATGTGAAAATTATAGATCTTGGCAGCTTAATTGAGCACCCTTAGGTGTAAAATGGTGCTGGAACACCTTGACTGGGTCAACTTTGACCAAATCAATAGTGTTGTCATGGAGGAGTGGTCATCAATGAAAGACAACGCAGTTTTAGATGGAGATGCTTTTCATGGAAGTAGTGCTATTATTGGATGGGGATTAGGGTTTGGAAGCTCATATCTTATAAAAGGAAGAGGATGGCAGCCATATTCAGGATGTTATTGTATTTGATATTTCTGAATATATGGTCTCTTCAGACATATATCTTTCTCTTTCTATTTAGATGAGATTGAATGTTGTTTAGCACTAGGTGTTCCTGATCAGGAATCCCACCTCTTCCATTAAGAAGCTCTTAGAAGAGTCTTGTACTACATTTTCCACTATCAAGCTTAAGGCCAAGCTTCATCTTTCATTTACAACGCAGATCCTATAGAGGGTTGAGTTGTTTTGCATGTTGCAGCAGTGGAGACCATCTTTGGGTCATTTCATTGCTTATTTTCAGTGGAGAAGGGTTCATTTCTATTGGAAGGGCAGTAAAGAAGGCCCTGGTGCTTATTTTTTTATCTTGGCTTCAGTCCATTGAGTTATTTCCCCCTACAATGCAGTTTATTTCCAGATCTACATTATTTTGTAAGAGGAGTTGCGAGGTGGTTTTGGCACACCATTTGGAGAGAAGGTTTTCTAGAGAAGGGGATCAACCCTTGATCTAGAGAGTCTATTGGAGGAGGTTGCATTATTTATCATATCAGATCAGCCACACTTTCCAGATCTTTATTTTGCAATGGATCTTCAGCCCTAGGGCATTAGATCTCCATCTTGTACATGGTGTTTTGCTGAAAACCCTTAAGGGGTTCTTCAAAGGAGGTAGTATAGTGCTTAGATCTATATTTTGAGGCACATATCAGCCTTAGATCTGCTGTGTAATAATTTTCTGTAGCAGTGCGTTTAAGATACCGTTGTAGCAGCCTTCCAGCTCTTTGTATATAGTAGCAACACCTCTTTTGAGGGATTTTGTCCATTGGAGGCTTGTTATTTATTATTGTACATCTTATGGCCCATTTTTTATGCATATTTTTTTGTTGCTATAACATATTAAAGGTCTCCATATTGGGCTCTTGCTTTCATCTAATGTTTTCACTGTTATTTCCATGGTTTTGTGCTATATTCCTACTTTTCCCATTTGGGAATATTACATTGCGTGAAGGCTTTCCTGTCCTCTGGCATGCATCACATGCTTGAAAACATGCATAGGCATCATTGTGCATCGTGGGTCACCATAACCCAGCTCACAAAATCTTTTGTGTAATGAACTTACCTACATAATGACCAGCAGCAACCCCTCCATGAGTTTCATTTAGGATTGGATGCCTCTCATACTCTAGGACATATCTTCGCAGGACCTCATCTTCACCCATTTTATATAGCTCTCCAACAATAATGGCGAAGTCTGTTGTGTGTGCCACAAGTCCTTTCTTCTGCTGAATTGTATAGTATTCAGTTGCAAGTCCAGTAGTCAGAAACTGAAATATATCAGGGAAATTCTCATCAACCACCTTTATCGGAAAAAAATAAGTATCTAGAAATCCATCTTCTAAGTTTGTATGTTCCTCACCTATTTCAATTCGCGACAGATGGTCTAGCCCAACATTCAATATTCTTGGTTTTACCATAATCTCAAAATCATATTCATGGAATAATAATAACAACCTGTAGATCTCCCTCCAACACAGGCTTATTGACTAGGTAATTCAAAGCGGAATGATCAATGAACATTTTAAAATGGCCTCCAAACAAATAGTGGCAGAATTTTTTCAGTGCGTTCACCATTGCTAGCCCTTCCCTTTCCGTAATGGAGTAATTCTTCTTCACGCTTAAAATTTTTCTGGTTGCATAAGAAATAGGATGATCAATTTCACTTGCTTATGGGTACGTTAAGATAGATCTGAGCGCAATGTAGGAGGCATCCACATGTACATGAAATACCTTGGACCAATCTGGGAAGACCAGGATGGGCGCAGTGACCATATTTTCCTTAAACAAATCAAAACTCTTCTAACAATACTTATCCCAGTAGAACGTTGCATCCTTCTTGAGCATATTTTCCATGGGTACAATTATCATTGCATAGCTCTGAATAAAATTTCTATAATACCTTGTATGCCCCAATATCGAGTGCAACTTCTTAACATTCTAAGGTACCTCCAACTTAACTATGACTGTGATCTTTGCAGGATCTACCATCAACCCCTACTGGCAGACAGTGTGTCCCAATAGTATTCGAAATGGTACACAGGATATACACTTCTTCAAATTCAAGGAAATCTGATACTTCCTACAAGTATCAAATATTAAGAGAATATTTGAAACATGCTTCTTCAACAGCCCAAATATAGTCCAATCATCAAAATAGACCTCCAAAAACTTGTGGATAAATTATTTAAAAGTAGCAACTACCACACGTGAGAAAATGGAAAGAGAATTATTTAGTCCAAAAGGCATGACTGTATATTGGAAGGATCCCCACTCAATAGCAAAGGTGGTCTTACTCCTATCTTCTGGCACAATCCGGATCTGATGATATCCTGAAAACCCATCTGTGAAGGAATATGCTTCTTGGCCTCCAACATTATCCAATATTTCATCAAAGAATGGAGTTGGAAATGGATCATGGACATAAGCATCATTCAGTTTGCACAAATCCACACAGATCAAGATTTCTCCCTTGGTATTCTTATCTTTCACAACCATTGGAATTACCCCGTCAAACTCTTTTACAGGTTCAATGATGCCTGTTGCCACCATTTTGTCCAAATATTCTTTCACCTTCTGGTTATATCTTGGGTTCAGCCTGTATGGGCGTTGTTTTACTGGATGCGCATCAGGATTCAAATCTTTGCTAACTTAGGTTGTTCTTCAAATCCAATACTCACCTGCTTGAGCTTTAGGGGCTTTGTCACATGTAGAAAGGTGATCGAGTGCCCAACCACTACGCTTTGTCCCTCAGATTCAGGTATCATAATATTTCTTGGATTTTCTTCACTATCTTCCATTGTTAGATTCTTTCAATTCACAATGGCTTTTGTCTGCGCATCCCAAGATGGTGGAGTGCATTCGATTGCAGGATTTGTTGTATCAAATATGAATTCTTGATATTATGCAAATCTTTTCCAATCGTATCAAACCAACTCTCAAAGCTAAATGTAAGAATAAGACTCTCTTTTAGTGCAGACCATTCAATAGTGCCTCTACATAGCTCTGTCTCCAAATCTCATTCAGTAGGCACCTTTCCCAATGTGTGAATTGTTAGAAAACTAAATATTACAGAGAAATGAAACAAAAAAAATATGTGAAAAATACAAGCACACAAAACACATAAAACCAGAGAGACACAGATATACGTGGTTCACCCAGTTTGGGCTACATCCACCCCGAACAGCCAGTCCTTCCTTTCTATTATCCAGCAAAATGAAGAGACAAAACCTATAGCAGATCTGCTGTAATATCCTATGTTCTCTTTCACAGTCTCCCTATCTGTTTCCCACTCAGAGAATACACATACAATACACAACCGCAATACAATACCCTCATAAAAGCGAGGGGTTGCCTTCTAGGGAAAAAAACCCTAAACTAAACATAACTTCTACCGTCAGATCATCCGCCTAATGAACGGCCCAGATTGACTAGAAATTACTATACTTTTACAAGGCAATTTTACATCTATTTTTGGCTTCGGGGGCGCTGCCCCCGAAATCCCCACTGGGGGACCGCTGGCCCCCGGACCCCCCCATCCGGGTGGGTTGGCCCCCCCGGACCCCGCAGGGGGGACAAGTCCCCCCCGCACCCCCCCGCGTGCAAGGGTGTACAATTTTCCTGGGGTATACATCCAGCTAAAACAAGGATCTCTGAATCAGGAAGAAAATCAGGCTCCACACCCAACATGAATAAACATATGGACCATTCAGGTCTTGGATCTACACCCCATACCTGAATCCATATTGCCAAATGTCTGCACAGATATTCTTTTCTAGAGTATAAATCTTCCATTTTTATAACTGGACATTCAAACTGCAACCTCATCATGTGCCCACATTCCTCCCAATTTCCCATATTCTCCTTATGAGTCTCCCACCATCTCACTGGAGTAGCGTGCAAGCCATGATCCAAAGCATAGAATCTCTGTCCTTTAGGCACAGTCCTTTCAAGCTCTCATATCAACATGTTTATATAAGATAATCCAGCATAGTGCGGAAAATCATGTACCTCAGATGTTATAGATCGTAGAGACCGGGTCACACGGTTACAACGCAACGCAAATACCTCATTCAGTCGCATCTGCCAATTTTCTAGTTCTTCGTCAGAGTCTGAAAAACAAGAGCTATCCTTCTCCCACTTAAGATTTTCATCTATTATTGGATTAATCCAATATTCCTCGCTCAATTTCAGCTTATATATTTGATCGATCTCATCGTCAACACGCACTGATTTAGTATATCTTTTTCATTTTGCAGGATCTAGAGGGATGATTACCCTAACTCCATTGCTTTCAAATTCCATCCTCCTTTTCTTCAGATTGATAAAACATCCATGTCAATGGCACAATCCAATCCTAGCAGTGCAAGATAGGGATCAATATCATCTACAATTTGGATGACTTTAAATTCTTCCATCACCTTAAGACCTTCTATATTGACCATAACTTGTGACAACCTACCTAAAGGAATGACCTTCAGATGATTGGCCATGCGCAGTTAAATGGTATACCACTCCAACTTTGGCTCTACCATGCGCTGCCATGTTTTCTTAGGTAGAAAATTAGCATCTGATACTAGATCTAGAATAACTTGGTCCATTTCATAAGCACGGATCTGCGCGGTCATACGCATCTCCCTACCCATTCTCTTCTTGTTCTTGTATATTTTGTTGACCACTCGTTGTTCTATCATTAGTTGTTCCTTCTCTACACAATTATCTAAAAATTCTTGAATATTTTCTATAGCCTTCTTGTTGCACAATAAATTTATACATTCTTGTAGAAATGGCTTGATCTCCTCATCTCCTCTTGCTTCCTTCATCAATCTTCTTGATGTTGATGTGCTTCATTCTGAAAATTATTTTTGTGCTTCAATAAAGGTCTCTTTTTCACGCTGAAGATTCAAGCCTTCCTTATTTTTTAGGTGCTTTATAGATCCATACATCAATGTCGGGTTTCTTTCCTTTATATTATTTGGTGGCTATGCTGCTCCTAGTCATCATAATCACACTGGAATATTCTTCACGAGTTTTAGCTCTCACCATATGAAGATTCTTTGTTGGAGTCCGCATCTTCTTTTCCTGCATTTTAGCAATCAATACCAAACAATATTCTATGACATGATAAAATTTTCTACAGTACCTGCAGGACTATCGTGCTGGATTCAGACAGTCGCACACATAATGGCCAACATCTCCACAATTATAGAAAATAAATTGTCCTCTTCCTCGGCCAACTGATCCACATCCTCGGCCTCTTCCTCTACATGCATATCCTCTGTGCCCAGAAGGGGATGCTAGTGATGTAGGCTCAACCTACATTCTATATATTTAAGCTTTATATAACATCATATCATAAGTGTGACAATTCTGCTCAATGCTTTAATGACGAACAAAATTTTCAAAACAACTGCTTCAATTCAGGTTGATACTTTTCAATCCTTGGGCAGGAATCTATGTCATGTAATCCAACAATTTGACAGATTTTTCACCACATAAGACTCTTCAACGGACTAGGACCTCCATCATTCAGATAATTTTTGAAGACAGGACACTGATCTTTATGGTGTCCAGAAGCTTTACATTTTATGCACCAAACCTCTGCGTATACCTCCTTTCCTTTGTCCTTGTGCAAGCTTTGAATTTCTAGATGCATGGATTCCAACTGATTCTGAATCTGTTGAGTTACAATTGCAATAGGTGTTGGGGCAGCCTCCAATTTCATTGCAACCTCCACAACCTCAGCATGTGTGGCAATATTTTGCTAACCTAATGGCTAGTGCAGATGTATGAGAAACATAGCAATGAGCCGTTCCTTATGTTGAGTATCATCAATAACAAATTCACCATCTTTGATGGTGTGCATCAACCTCTGATCAACCTCCCATATAGATTCATTAGGCTCTTGAAAAATCTCCTTCATTTCTATCACCAACTACGTGTATGAATTTGGCTTCTTAAAATGCTCTTTTAGGGCTTCTTTATTTGTTCCAAGGTAGCATTAGGGTTTTCTTGTGCATACCTGATGTACCAATCTAGTGCATGAAATTGGAAAGTAATATCCAACTGCGCCTTCCTAATATCAATATTGTTAACTTGCTAAGCCTGCCACATGGCCTCAATCACAAACCAGAAGTGGTCAGTATCCTCATTTCCAATGCCTCTAAAATTAGGTAACTTCATTGATGCAACCATGTCGACTTATGGGGGAGGGGGGGGGGGGGGGGTGGAGTTGGTGGTGTAGATGGACTGCGCAATGGAGTGGGTGATATATGATGTGAGTGTAGAAATGGAGTGGATGGAGTGGGAAATAGACTTAAGGGTTTCTGGTGCAATGAAATTTCTCCTTCAGAGTCACTAGAGCTACTAGTTTATGGTTCTTCTTCACTCTCAGATCTAGTCTTCAGAGGGCTATAAATAAAACTTTCAGAATCTTCACGGTAAACGTTTCCACTACGCTTAGTTGGGCATCTTCAAGGAATTCAACCTGTATGTTCACACAAACAACCCCATTCACATGATAGCATTTTCAGCAACAATTTTAGTGAGCACAGGAAATTACCTCTAGGGCCTTTGAAAACCCTTCTTTCTGCTTTAGAATATGACAAAAATTGATCAATGGAAAAATCAATCACAAATCCTCCCAAGAGGAGATCGATCCAATCATCTACCACATGGGTGATCTTATTGTCTAACTTCTCAAATTTTTGGATCAATTCAAGAGTCCACTTAGTGACTGCGTCATCCTTTATGCAGGTATTGAATTCAGCTAAGTGCAACAACCACTCTTGTAGCTCATGTGAAAATGAGAAAAAGAATATTTCATGCACTTATGTATAGATATATTTCTATACCCATTGTTCGTCAGATAACTTAGTAGTTATGTTCTCTTGGAGTGCAAATTCAAGGATCTTTATATGCAGCCAATCTTGAAATTTTTTTCGTGAAGGATGCCATAACATCAAATCACCCTTGAAATGATCCCGGTCCCGGAAAAATAACCATTTTTTCTCTTGAGGGGTCCTGACCCAGGTTCAAAGTTTATGGATAAACCAACAAACCCTCCAACTACCGTCCCTTTCGATAATGACCTGCTTGCGTAGATCAAGGTCTCACCCGAAGCAGTATGGGGAAGGGGTGCTGGAACCAGATTTACGCACCCTGGGGGAGAAAATAATGAGTTGGTCGTAAGAAAATGTAATGTAGACTTATGTAAATCATAAACATATGCATGCAACAGGACAAAGCAGAACCACATAATGTGCACAATCCTTAACATAATAAGGCAAAGTCACAGATTACTTTATCGCAAATAAGCATAATAGAACCAAATCCAGATCTAAACAATGAAATTACTTAAGAAGATTATCGATCATCAATAAGCATGAATAACCATAACTAATATCTTCGTGTAATAATAAATAAGTAACTAAAATTAGTGCGATCTCAACAAAACAGAAATAGTAAATAACTCAGATCAATAACACAGTAAGTTCGCCAAAATCTTTCCTTTACATTACTTTAGATCCCTTCAATACATATCATAATTTCCCTTACATAAACCCTTCTGTGCACACAACCAACGGATTCTGCACACAACCAAGACTAGGTCTCCATGCACATAGCCAGCAGGAGCCTTTCAACCCAACCCAAACAAAACCCTTCACAACGTATTATAGACGCATAAACTTATCAAAACATTACATTCATGAACTGAACTACTTTCCTTAGCCTTGATCTATTGATTTATATTCCTCTTTTGTGCAGATATTATGGGCTCAAACCATGGTTTGGGGCCCACAATTACCCTTAAACCCATTTACATCAAAATTAGGGACTTTGACCCACCCCAAATCCCCTTGACCCATTCACGTAGCACACATATGCAAAAATTATACAAAATTACATCAAAAAATGTGTCTCAGGGGACCCCGCTCCAACAATGATATATTTTTTCATGTATGAAAATGGATAAAATTGTCTTCTCAATGCAACAAAAAAATAATTCCGAGAGGTTAAGACCTTACCATGTTTATTTATGTCCTATTGAGTTTTTTCTTCCCACCAAATAAGTGTTTCACTCTCCAATATTAATGAAGCAAGCTGAATTTTGGTCTCATCATCCTTGATCCTTTGTATCCTGCAATACACTTCAAGTTGACAAACCCAGTTATCTAATATCTCAGAATTTACCTCTCCATTATACATAGGAAATTCAAATTTTATGTCAAGTTTAAATAGTGGAGTTTTACCATGTCCCTTTTGTGAATGTGGAGGTGTTTTTGAAGGGGTTGATGGAGAAGATGATGATGGTGAAGATGGTGTTTTGGATAGAGGTGAAGATAATAGTGGTGTCTAAGGTGTTTTGTCACCATTCTCTCCATTCCCTTTTCGAGTCTTGTCCCCATCTCCTCCATCTCTTCTTGAAGACTTATCTCCCCTTTGAGAATTGGAGCTCTCACCTTGAAAAATTGTATTTCTCTCTTCATAGAGAACCTTAACCATTTCTGTTATGTCAAAGAATTCTTTTCTAAAATCCTTTACATCCTCTGACATATTGTGAGGCTCTCCTTCATGTGTCATGACTGTTGAAGCTTCAGGTGCAACTTGAGGTGAAATTTTTGGGGGAGATTGTGGCAATTGTGCTCTCCTTGTCCTTGACGTAACTTGAGGACTTTCAACCACAAGATTTCCTTCTCCTCTCTTGAGCTTCAACCTTGTAAGCATAAGAAACACTTACAAAAGAATTAAACCATCAAGGCAACAAAGAACCAAAGCTCTGATACCAAACTAATCTGCATTTAAAAGTTTGAGTGTTTATGGTAAAATTTGCAAGTGAAAATATTAGGATTTTTAAACACTTATGTAAATTTCATTAACACATTAACATGCTTTGAAACTCAGTTTTGCATAAATTAAAGAAGACATCAGTATCATAACTGTATACATAAAACACCAAATGATGAAGGAGTTCACCCCTCCTGGGCTGCATCTCTCAGACAACTTCCAATGGTTGGGCCTCTTTCATTATGCTCAAAACAATTTGTTTACATCAAGTTACAGTGCTCACAATTCTAAAAAAATGTCTCCAATGGCTCCAAAACATAAAAAAACCCCTAACTGGGCTATTTATGCTCCAAAAAAGTTAAATAAATGAATGACTTATGCTCCAATGAAGTTTTCTACTAATTTTCCTACAATTCACACTTTCCTGCAAATTATTCTACAATTTCTACCTTTCGCGGCCACGAGAAGTGATAATTTTGCCCCACGTTGGCGAGATTCCTGCCACACCGGGTGAAAATTATGAAATCATTAATCTGCTTCGGTTAGTGCGTATCTAGCTAAAAAGAATCCAATTTTCATCAAATCTGTCGTTGATCTCCGCTCGTATAGTATCCCACTGGTTTGTATTGATACCGATTTAAGCATTTAGTTGAACATCAGTTGAGATCATAGGTTGGGTTTAACGAAACCGTCATCTTGAATATGGCATAAACCGTGTTGGAGACCATGTGTGACCACTGTAATGCTGAACACCAAAGTCCAAAACTCAGCCTTCATAGACCCCAACCATGGCATAACTTGTTACCTCCGCTGCACATGTGATCACTGCCACAATAACTATTATTGTAACCACCGGTTCCATACCTTGCCAAAATTTGGATAAGGGTTATATGCTATGGTTTGTGATGGTGTATTGTAAGGTCATATCCACCGAATATATATTACAATAAAAATTTGGAATATGGTTTGATATAATTTCTCAGGTCGGGGTTAACCCTTGACCCTGGTTGGTGGACTGGGGTCGGGGGTTAACCCCTGTCCCCACCCCCAAAATTACATCACATAAAATTTAAATAACGTTGAACTGCTATAGAGGTTTAGAACCATCATAGTGGAGTTGGCGGAGGTATTTTTTGGTGGGTGTAAGGTCAGATGATTGAACTCGGTGGGTTGCTCGACCTCCATAACCAAATTTTGGTCAACCATGAGGAGACCACGTGGTAGCCACCCATTGGCACACGTGGCGCTCCCTCATAATTGGGACACCAAAAAAATATTTAAACAAATAAAATTCAACCAAGTTTGAATCAATCAGATACTGCCACATGTCAACCATCTATTGGCCGATGGAGGATTAGTCACCTTGCAAAGTCATGGTCTAGTCAGTACTACAGACTGCTGACTAGGCATCCCTGCAACCCAAATCCAAATTTTTTAGTTGTTTCCCAAAAAGGACAGAATGCTATATCAGGAGCATCTAATATCATATTTGAGTGAAATGAGTTGTGTTGGATTTAGGGAAACGAGATCTATGCTTTGGCGTTGGTTTCTGGCCAATCCGAGCACTTTTAATTTTGAGCACTTTCTTGATCCACTGGATCAATATTCTCCCCATGAGGCTATGCACCTCTCATAAACTCTGTAATCCTCTATGAATATGAATGAGGTAACCATGCAATACATAGGGGGTTGATCTCTATGTCACAAAATGCTACTTCTTCTTCCTCCACACGGTCTTTGGCTGCTTCTTTTAATTCTTCTCTAGTTTTCTACTAGCTCCTCTCTCATTTTTTCTCTCTTGCCAAATTTCCCTTTAGGAACTAGGCAACATATATTCTCTTACCATATGGAAAAATTTGTGGCATGAATATCACTACACATGGTCAAAATATGAAGCAGTAGGATTAAGTCTCCTAATTCTCATGCTATATCTATACCTCACATACAAGATATCTCTCCTCCATGGGCTAGATATGCAATCGGTTTCCTTGTGGAAAAACATGTTACATGATTAAAAAATAACCATAAAAAGTAAAATTATACCTAATGGCCATTCTCCTTGGTTTCTCATATTGCTACAAGCTTCACTGATTAGAATTTCGCCCCACACCGGCGATATTCCTGCCACACCGAGTGAAAATTATGAAATCGTTAATCTGCTTCGGTCAGCCTGTATCTGGCTAAAAAGAAGCCACTTGGAATCAAATATGTCATTGATCTCTGCTTGTACAGTTTCCCACTAGTTTGTATTGATACCAATTTAACCATTTAGCTAAACATCGGTTGAGTTCATGGGTTGGGGGTTAACGAAACTGTCATCTTGACTGTGGCATAAACCATGTTGGAGACCGCGTGTGACCACCGTAATGCTAAACACAAAAGTCCCTCGACATAACTTTTTACCTCGGCTGCATATGTGATCACCGCCACAATAACTATTATTGTAACCACCGATTCCATACCCTACCAAACCTTGGATAAGGGTTATATGCTATGGTTTGTGGTGGTGTATTGTAAGGTCGTATCCACCGAATATGTATTACAATAAAAATTTGGAATATGGTTCGATATAATGTCTCGGGTCGGGGTTAACCCTTGACCCTGATTGGTGGACTAGGGTCGGGGGTTAACCCCTGTCCCCACCCCCAAAATTACATCACATAAAATTTAAATAATGTTGAACTGCTATAGAGGTTTAGAACCAGCATAGTGGAGTTTGTAGAGGTATTTTTTGGTGGGTGTGAGTCTAACGATTTAACTCTATGGGTTGCTCGACCTCCATAACCAAATTTTGGTCAGCCATGAGGAGGCCACGTGGTAGCCACTGGTTGGCACACGTGGCACTCCCTCATAATTGGGCCACCACAAAAATATTTAAACCAATAAAATTCAACCAAGTTCGAACCAATCAAATACTGCCACATGTCAACCATCCATTGGTTGATGGAGGACTAGTCACCTTGCCAAGTCATGGTCTAGTCAGTAGTACGAACTGCTGACTGGGCATCCCTGCAACCCAAATCCAAATTTTTTAGTTGTTTCCCAAAACGGATAGAATGCTATATCAGGAGCATTTGATATCATATTTGAGTGAAATGAGTTGTGCTAGATTTAGGGAAAAGAGATATACGCTTTGGCGCTAGTTTCTGGCCAATCTAAGCACTTTTAATTTTGAGCACTTTTTTGATCCACTGGATCAATATTCTCCCCATGAGGCTATGCACCTCTCATAAACTCTGCAATACTCTATGAATATGCATGAGGTAACCATGCACTACATATGGGGTTGATCTCTATGTCACAGACTGATACTTCTTCTTCCTCCACATGGTCTTTGGCTGCTTCTTTTAATTCTTCTCTAGTTTTATGCTAGCTCCTCTATGAATTTTTCTCTCTTGCCATATTTCCCTTGAGGAAATAGGAAACATATAGTCTCTTACCATATGGAAAAATTTGTGGCATGAATATCACTCCACATGGTCAAAATATGAAGCAATAGGATTAAGTCTCCCACTTCTCATGCTATATCTATACCTCACATACAAGATATCTCTCCTCCATGGGCTAGATATGGAATCAATTTCCTTGTGGAAAAACATGTTACATGATTAAAATAACCATAAAAAGAAAAAATATACCTGATGGCCATTCTCCTTGGTTTATCATATTGCTACAAGCTTCACTAATTAGAATTTTGCCCCATGCCAGCGATATTCCTGCCACACCGAGTGAAAATTATGAAATCGTTAATCTGCTTTGGTTAGCCCGTATCTGGCTAAAAAGAAGCCACTTGGCATCAAATCTATCATTGATCTCTGCTCGTATAGTTTCCCACTGGTTTGTATTGATATCGATTTAACTATTTAGTTGAACATCGGTTGAGTTCATGGGTTGGAGGTTAACGAAATCGTCATCTTGACTATGGCATAAACCGTGTTGGAGACCACATGTGACCACCGTAATGCTGAACACCAAAGTCAAAAACTCAAACTTCACAGACCCCAACCATGGCATAAATTTTTACCTCCGTTGCATATGTGATCATTGCCACAATAACTATTATTGTAACCACCAGTTCCATACCCCACCAAACCTTGGATGAGGGTTATATGTCATGGTTTGCAGTGGTGTATTGTAAGGTCATATCCACCGAATATATATTGCAATAAAATTTTTGAATATGGTTTGATATAATGTCTCGGGTTTGGGTTAACCCTTGACCCTGGTTAGTGGACTGGGGTTGGGAGTTAACCCTTGTCCCCACCCCCAAAATTACATCACATAAAATTTAAATAGCGTTGAACTGTTATAGAGGTTTAGAACCATCATAGTGGAGTTGGAGGAGGTATTTTTTGGTGGGTGTGAGGTCCGACGATCGAACTCGGTGGGTTGCTCATCCTCCATAACCAAATTTTTGTCAGCCATGAGGAGGCCACGTGGTAGCCACTGGTTGGCACACGTGGCACTCCCTCATAATTGGGCCACCACAAAAATATTTAAACCAATAAAATTCAACTAAGTTCAAACCAATCAGATACTACCACATGTCAACCATCCATTGGCCGATGGAAGACTAGTCACCTTGCCAAGTCATGGTCTAGTCAGTACTACGGACTGCTGACTGGGCATCCCTGCAACCCAAATCCAAATTTTTTAGTTGTCTCCCAAAACAGATAGAATGTATATCAGGAGCATCTGATATAATATTTGAGTGAAATGAGTTGTGTTGGATTTATAGAAACGAGATCTACGCTTTGGCGTTGGTTTCTAGCCAATCTGAGCACTTTTAATTTTGAGCACTTTCTTGATCCACTGGATCAATATTCTCCCCATGAGGCTATGCACCTCTCATAAACTCTACAATCCTTTATGAATATGAATGAGGTAACCATGCACTACATAGGGGGTTGATCTCTATGTCATAGACTGCTACTTCTTCTTCCTCCACACGGTCTTTGGCTGCTTCTTTTAATTCTTCTCTAGTTTTATGCTAGCTCCTCTATGATTTTTTCTCTTTTGCCATATTTCCCTTGAAGAACTAGGAAACATATATTCTCTTACCATATGGAAAATTTTGTGGCATGAATATCACTCCACATGGTAAAAATATGAATTAGTAGGATTAAGTCTCCCACTTCTCATGCTATATCTATACCTCACATACAAGATATCTCTCCTCCATGGGCTAGATATGGAATCAATTTCCTTGTGGAAAAACATGTTACATGATTAAAAATAACCATAAAAAGCAAAATTATACCTGATGGCCATTCTCCTTGGTTTCTCATATTGCTACAAGCTTCACTAATTAGATCTATACATTTTTCTCATGCAGTCAACTGCAACATGTCCAAACTTGTGACAACTATAACACACTACATCATGTATCAAAGGAATCGTCTCTTGGAGAAAATGATCATTTGGATGTAGATTCTCCTTGGGGTTTTCCTCTTTGCTGCTGCTAGATCTACTACTTTTTTCCTGCATATGTACTAGATGATCTCTTTTTAAAACCAAAACTATATTTGTCCAATGGTGATATTTTATTTTCAATCAAATTGTCCAAGGCTATGGTGCTCTTTACTTGCTTCAACTGGTGGTCCTTTTCTTGAAGTTTCTCTCTAAATTTAGAAATTATAGCTCCAAGCCCTTCAAAATCCTCTTTCTTCTCTTTTTTCTTGTTGCACATAATTTATTAGTTTAGTTTCGATTTTTCCAGCTGGGTCCTCAAAGTAGTGATATCCTCCTTAATATTATTCTCCTTTTCATCACAAATACTCAATAACTTCTCCCGATATTTGTATGTAATTTTTAGTTGACTAATCTCTGCAGGTAATTTCTCTAGAACTTCCATGGGAGACTCATACTCAGCTCTAAGAAACTTAACATTATCTTCATCTTCACTAGGAAATTTAGAATGAATAGAATCCAAACCATTGAAAGTATAACTCAAAATTAAATCATTAGTATATATACCTTTTAATTCATTCTTTTGCAATACCTTTGGTTCTTGATTTTATGATTTCTTGATATTATCAGTTGAACCATTTTCACTAGGTGGATGAGACTCTTGTGGCTAAGTTTCTTACTTTTGAGGGCCATTATTCTTTTTCTTCTTCTTACTCTTCTTTTTGTTCTCTCTATTTTTGTTGCTACCATCTCCAAACATGATCTAAAGTATGTCTCACATCTCTTTAACATATTTTAGATCTGCTAACTTCTTCAAATCTAAATCATCAATATTTTGATAAATTATGTATCTAGCTTGAGCATCATGTTGGAAAACCTTAGGTGCAAGTGGATCCTTGCCATATCCTTCTCATACCAATATCAAAATGTTATATCCAAAAAATAATAATTTGATTTAACATTCTCATTCCATACCTTGAAATTTGCAATCACAAGGAAAAAAACTCATAAGGATTCATTTTGAAAAAAAAAAATTGCAATTTTTTCTAACAAACTCGAAATCTACTCTCTAGTGATCAAGTTGCAACCAAGAGCCCCTCTCTAATACCAATTGTTAGAAACCTTGAGCACTACTAAAGGGGGGGAGGGTGGGGGGTGAATGAGTAGTGTGCGTTATAATATATTTTTACCAATTTTAACTTCTAACTTATCATGCATTAACTTAACCAACAACACATTAATATACCATCACATAAGAAAATAATCGAGTAGCTAAACCAAAACAACCATAAGAGCAACAATGAAAAAAACAACAATCAACCACATGAGAATAAGGGTATCTGGTGGAAACTCTTTCAGGATAAGACCACCCTTATTTCTATTGTGTTGCTATGAATATTCTATTATGTGTTAATAAAAAATATGTCGTTTACACAGATTTTCGACTACCACAAGTGTTATCACTGGAAAATAGGACAAGCAAAGATGACATTCTTAAATGTCAGGTAGAATGATTTATAGGGCTAAGGCACATTAGAGAATCTGAAGTATTTAAAAATCTCTAAGGTCTAAGAGGAAAATTAAATTACGCACTAAAGGAACCAGCAAAATTCGCCTTTGCGCGCACTTTTCTTTGATAAGCGCGCCTTTGCGCGGATTTTCCTCACAATGCCATGCAGACCTGAGAGTGGAAAAATTCACTTTCTAGGACCACAAGGCACACTCCAAGACATTGATCCCACACTTGAGGTTGTCTAAGGATAGCCGCCCAAGCCTCCTTAGGACCTCAAGGGAACACACAATGGAATAAATGTGGCACACAATGGAATCAACCTCCTCTCTTGGGTCACCATCCATCAATGTACCAAGAGAGGGAAGGAGAGTTTGAATTCTCCTATAAAAGGCCACCAAGAGATGAAAAATATGAGAACACATTTTTATGCTGGTCGGAATTTCCCCACGAAATCCAGTAATGTGTGATCCGAAGCAGAGATAGAGGGGAATCAGTTATTGGCCACCTAACAACTCCAATCCACCGGAGTAGAGAGAGGGAAAATTTGCACCAAGGTAGCTCAGAAGTAAAGACATCCTTTCATTGGGACTTAGAACTCCCTAGTTCTAAGGACCCCTTGGCAAGTGGGTAAACGTTTCATCCTTTATTCCTACCAGCACTCAATAAGAGGGGGCGTAAGCGCCACCATTTGGACTATTGAAGTCGTTTGACTCTATTTAGAGCTTTTGTATTATTTGTTTTAGTTTAGTTTTTGTGTTTTAATATGCATGCTATTTCACTATTTTGTATGTTTATGTCTTAGCATGTTCCCTAACTTTCTTGACTCCCTTTATTTTCTTCCTGTGACCAAGAACTTAAGAGAAAAAAACCACTCCTCTTAAGCAGGTCATGTGATTTGGTACCTTCGTGCGCCCAACACGCACACACAACAAACTAGGAAACTCAACCTCATATACAAATATCTAGACACCACCATCCAGGATACTCAATCCAAAAAATATAATGAGTTGGCGACCACCAAATATTCCATCTACCAGTGGGTATAAGAGACCACTTACACAGTAATGTTACTAGCATCCACTAGCATAGAATCACTACTCTAAGTTAGCAAGCACCCACTTGCCAAAGGCCACTCCTCCACTACTCTATAAGAAACTTCGATTTAATTAATTTTCAAACTGGATCCCCAAGACACTATTCTCAACAAGAGTAAGATTTTAAATATCAAACCCTAGCAGCAATACAATCTCATCATCAATAAAAACAACCAACAGTATAAATCTCCATTCCACACATCAATCCTCTTGCATGTTCATTCTCATAAACATATCTATCGACACAAAATATATCTAAATAGAATACTCAACCCTCAACACTAATATGTAGATCAAAACCAAGTTATGTACAAACAAACTCATCAAACCCTACAATAGCATATAAAATATTATGGCACATTTCCATTCACATCATTCCCTGCACACATAAATAATTAGCATGTAGATACAATAACCTCTTGTGAAAAAAATTCTTCTGCCATCAATCTGAACTACATAATTGATATATTTTCTTCAGTTCTCTACTACAGGCCTTCAATATTTTCACTCCATTTCCATTTGAACTCATGCACTAAGGTATCTTAGCTCATCAGTATTTATGAAGCATTCTTCCTCTTTGCATACCTCTCTCACTCTCAATCACACTAACAAAAAATTTCTCAGATCCAAAATGAGATATTTGTAAAGTGTCGGGTGAATTTCACTTTTAGATTAAGTTCATAGGTGAGAAAATTTGACAAAATACATCCATAACCACCACTACTTGCACATTAAACTCATTTACACTCAAAGGATGACTTAATCAACCACTTTTTACCTTTTCCTATTAATTCATAAGATTCTAGGAATTACAAAATTGAAATAATTCTGATGTACACGAGGAATGCAGAGAAATTCTTGTGTAGAGCGACAGCGGTAGGGAAAACATTAGAAAATCTCATCTGAAAGGCTTACAACCACATCTGATTAGAAAATCTCATCTGATTAACACATATCATATGAAATATCATCTGAAAGGTATTACAATCATGCCCAAATCAAAGGAAAGCCTTAATTTCTGCATTAGGCGCCATCGACCCTGCCGATTTGCACCCGATGGAATTTGATCTAGATAAAGCCACCCCTAGGCTTCCTTCGATGGTCGCCTTCTAGATACCAGTGTCATTTCAAAACTTCACCAGCCACCCATGTATAATTGACGAGGGTGCATCCACATGCATCATGTCAAAGAACGTCTGGTAGAAATTAGGGTCTCTCGAACTAAATCCATCGGACATCACGCTTAGAGCATACGATGGACTCCCTTCAGCCCCTGTCGGTCTCTACCAAAACGTTTTGGTTTTCTTAGCCAGAAAGATAGTCCTTATATACATAGAAGTCTTGGATGCTCAATTGGATTACAATATACTCATTGGACAGAGTTATATGTACGCCATGTCAGCCATAACCTCCTCCATCTTCCGAACTATGATGTTCGCCCATGAGGACCACATCATTACTGTTGACCAGTTGACACACATCAAAAAGTGACCCCTAACAAATACTAATGTCATTCTAACCTATGTAGACACATCTACTGAGACGCTTACACGGTACCAGGAATATGGCCCTGACCAGTTCAAATCGTCGTCCATCCTAGGGTCATTCCTAGGATATCCCCGTGTTATACCTGAGTCGTCCCCTAATGTAATAGGGGCTCCGGTGTGCATGACGTCCTCATTAAGAACCGAATCTAGTCAAGAAAAGGAGACGAGAAGTAATGATACGGATTCCTCAGCCACGACAACCTCTCTAGCCTACGCCGCCTCCCATACTTCTTTCCTCTTCCCCCCAATTGGTTTTGTGTCGCAGCAAGTCATGGCCACGGTGGTCCTACAAAACTTATGATTTGTAATACCAGTTTGGTACTTAGTCCCACCTACCATGATGGGAGTCGCACATAGCACCTCTACATGGTTAATCCCTCTCAATCCTGAGCAGGCCCCAGCCATTCAGGAGACTATCGTAAACATCCCTTCAAAGGAAATTACCATCGCAAAGCCAATGGTTACGACTAAGAAAACCAATATAGGAGGAAAGAAGGTGGAGAATCCCACCACGCCACAGGAATCACCACGTTGCGCCATATGTGATGTGGTAGGCCACCCTACCCACATCTACCTAGATCAGGACGAATTAAAACCGCTCCTTAGCTCTGCAGTAGACATCGCGGAAACAAGTTCCCGTAAAAAGGAACTTGCCAAAAAAATTCAAGGCAAGGAATTGCATACAAATCACGCATGCGATATATGCAACAATTATGGACACTATACCCATCGTTTCCTAGATATTCCATGATATAAGGATGCCTGACATTTCATCGAGAAATCCTATCAAGAGGATCCCTCCATCCAATCAGCTGGAGATGAACCTCGCATCATTCTATACCTACAAGAGGAAGAGAAATCACCAGAAAGACATCCATTTGTCCCTCCTCCCCCCAAGCCACCATACACCTACCAGGGACAGGGGAACCTGGTTGCCTCATCCTCTTGAGTTACCACACGTGTCGATTACTGCATATGGTTTGATCGATTCTTTGGCCCAAGGTCACCTAGGAAACAATAATATGTAACATTGTAATCAACACTCCATAATGCCCAAGGGTGGTGCCATACATTTGTACCCCCGAAAAAATAAATTTTCATTGCCGACAGGTATGCCCTCTCGCATCTTCTTTTTTAAAGCACATGGCTTTCAATAATATTTGAATAAAGAAGATGCTTTCACTTGGGGTATTTTTTTTTGCAGGTAGTGTGCAAACCATCCAACGCTCCATCAACTGAAAGTTCCACAGCAAGTATCATTCTACCCTTAGCATGATAGAGTCCCAGAAAAATCTGCATATCTTGACATCATTTCTCCATCAGAGATTAACCATAGGTTCCAAACACCCCACCATGTTTATCATCACCCCACCTTGCACATGATAAACATCCTCGTTCGTCGATAAAGCCTCCCCTCCATGGCGCCTGTCACCCAAATTAGACCATATATCACAAAAAATAGTGACGCATGGCCATACCACTTTAGTGTGGGAAGAACCTCATGCCCATTCACCTACCATGCATCAAGTCAAGTTTTACCATATCAAAATAAAACCCCTTTCCCGGATGACCAAGTTTTTTCAGGCATATTGAAAGCGCACTACCGCACCTCGCATTTGGCCTACCGTACCTCCATCAACATAGCCCATATGTGACATTTTCCATCTGCTTCATCAACCCCACACATGAGAACAACCAATGGGGCCCCCACCCTTAGGAAAAAAACCTTCCTCACATCATCGGTGAGCGAACACTTTCATGTTTTGGGGCACCTGTCTCTGTGTTTTGTACAAACCAAACCCCATTATTTTATTCTTTTGGTAAGTGTACAAAGATCGCAAATGGTGCACTATGTCCCCCACCCACCCATCCATTTTTTCTCCTGTGGCAGTAGTCCCTAGTCACCCTTGGTCGAAGTATTCCACCTTCATGCATAAGCCACCATGACATTCATAACCAATATATCCACCCTGTATGTCCTACCGACTCTAGGTATTTCCCCATCAGAAATAGTTATGACTGTCGCCAAGCTGCTTTTTATACTCCAACCTTGGGCCACTAAATCCCCATCATCAGTTTTCAGTCACCCCTCGCCATCATGCCTATGTCAAACCCATCACATCCAAGATATTGATCCCTTGTATCAGTGACTCTCTCGTTTGGTTGATGCTTCCTTTTTGTCGACATCAACACCTATTTTCCAAAAAGGAAGCGGTACCTTGGATCAACCCTCTCCACAAAAGGGACATCCTAAAATGGCACTGTGGGAGACATCATTGCCCACAGATGTCATCGATCCTTTTGACTAAAACACAAGCTTTAATTTCAATATGGTATCATATCTTACAACCATTTCACTTTGATAAAATTCGTCGAAGACCCGTGCCTTTATAAGCGTCTCTTTCAACAAAGCTTACACGGGAAGGTCCCAGCCATACACCTATGCATATAATGCTCATTTATATGCCATACCAAGTTTACGCATATGGGTACCACATTCCAACTATTGTCAAAGAAAAAATGCCCCTCAGGGTGTCAAATAGATTTGTTTAGATAGCCAAATAATCACAAGCATGGGACATGCCCGCCTCGTAGAAAATTTGTATCTATTTTATTATACCATTGCTTGTAGGGCTCCCTCAAGACATGGTCGCTCTTCGACCAGTGCAAGGTGTCTCCAAATCCGTACTACACGCAGGTCTCTCTCTCTCTCTGCACAGTACACAGAAAAGAAACTATAATGTATTTTAGCTATATAGTTCTTCCTAGACCTCACACATTAGGGGGAAACTGTTATCACTGCAAAATCGGACAAGCAAAGATGACATTATTAAATTTCAAGCATAATGATTTACAGGGCTAAGGCACACTATAGAATCTGAAGTATTTAAAAATCTATAAGGTCTAAGAGGAAAATAAAATTGTGCACTGAAGGAACCAAAACAATGTGCCTTTGCATGCACTTTTCTTCGAGAAGTGCACCTTTGCGTGGATTTTCCTCAAAAAGCCATGCGGACCTCAGAGTGGCAGAAGACAATTTTCGGGACCACAAGGAACACTCTAGGAAATTGATCCCACACTTGAGGCCGCCTAAGGATAGCTTCCCAAGCCTCCTTAGGACCTCAAGGGAGCACACAATGGAATCACCCTCCTCTCTTGGGTGACCATCCATCAATGTACCAAGAGAGGGAAGGAGAGTTTGAATTCTCCTATGAAAGGCCACCAAGAGATGAACAATATGAGAACACATTTTTATGTTGGCCAAAATTTCCCCAAGCAATCCAGCAGTGTGTGATACAGAGAAGAGATAGAGCGGACTCAGTTGTTGGCCACTCGACAAGTCCATTCCACCGGAGTAGAGAGAGGGAGAATTTGCGCCAAAGTAGCTCATAAGTAAATACATCCTTGCATCGATGCATAGAAATCCCTAGTTCTAAGGGCCCCTTGGAAAGTGGGTAAAGATTTCATCATTTATTCCTACCAGCACTCAATAAGAGGGGACGTAAGGGCCACCGTTTGGATTATTGAAGTTGTTTGACTCTATTTAGAGATTTTGTATTATTTGTTTTAGTTTAGTTTTTATGTTTTAATATGCATGCTATTTCACTGTTTAGTATGTTTATGTGTTATAATGTTTCCTAACTTTCTTGACTCCCTTTATTTTCTGCCTGTGACCAAGAACTTAAGAGGAAAAAACCACTCCTCGTAAGCAGGTCATGTGATTTGGTACATTCGTGCGCCAAACACACACACACAACAAGCTAGGAAACTTGACCTCATATACAAATATCTAGACACCACCATCTAGGATACTCAATCCCAAAAAAATAGTGAGTTGGCAACCACAAACTATTCCATCTACCAGTGGGTAGAAGATACCACTTACACAATAATGCTACTAGCATCCACTAGCATAGAATCACTACTCCAAGTTAGCAAGCACCCACTTTCCAAAGGTCACTCCTCCACTACTCTATGCAGACTTCGATTTAATTCATTTTCAAACTGGATCAGCAAGATAATATTATCATCAATAAAAACAACCAACAGTATAAATCTCCATTCCACACATCAATCCTCTTGCATGATCATTCTCATAAACATCTCTATCGACAACAAAATAAATCTGAATATAATACTCAACCCTCAACACTAATATGCAGATCAAAACCAAGCTATGTAGAAACAAACTCATCAAACCCTACAGTAGCATATAAAATATTATGGCACATTTCCATTCACATCATTCCCTGCACACATAAATAATTAGCGTGTAGACACAATAACCTCTTGTGAAAATTTTTCTTCTGCCATCAATCTGAACTGCATAATTGATATATTCACTTCAGTTCTCTACTATAGGTTGTTGGAACGGGGCTTCCTAAAGTTGCGAATTTTGTATATTTTTGTATTAATTAGTCTAACGCAGGGGTTTTGGGGTGGATCAAAGCCCCGAACGCTTTTTAATGGGTCAAAGGGTAGACCTAGAGCCCGCAAAGCACGGCTTGCGAACCACAGGATAACGTAGGATATATCGATATAAATAGATGAATAGTTTGAGTCTAGAGGTAGGCATGAAGTAAGACTGATGCTACGTGAGAACTGTTAGGTCCGTTTTGGGTTTTTTTTGGGTGAGGAATCTTGCTAGCTGTGTGCACAGAGATCCTTAGTCCTGTTGTGTGCAGACCCCACTAGGTTGTGTGAGCAGGCTGGTTTTGGTTGTAAGTGGATCTGAATGTTAATGAATGCGAGGTATTGTTAAAGAATCTGTGTGTTATCTGGATCGGTGATGTTTACTGCTGAAACGTATCTGTGATGGTTATTTAGCTACGAATGTATCTGTGTCTTGCATAAGTATATATGTGATTTGTTATCAGCTGCAATAGTATTTTTTTAAGCTGCGAATACATCTGTGCTATCAGTTTATATTGAAAATATATTTGTAGTTGTGTTTATGGTATTATGTGCTGATAATTGTTGATAAGCACGTGGATGTGAAGGTATTGATTATATCTATGAGTGGTAATAACTCCGTTATGGTTAATAACTGATTATACTGTTAAAATTTTGTGAATAGACTTATTCTGTGCGAATCCGATAAGTTGCGAACACAGGTCTGCTTCGACTTACCTACTCTCTCTCTCCGGGTGCGGAAACCTGGTTCCGACACCCTCCCATAATGCTTCTACTCTCTTGCACAACCTACACAACCTGCAACACCTATCATTAGGGGAATTTCGAGGTCTAAAATGGGCCTCCTAAGGAAATTATAAAATAATAGTGAAAATAATAAAATAATATTTGATTACATCATCACATTTTATAGGGAAAAAAAAACTACTTTTTCAACTCGTATTTTGAACTTATCTCCCTAAGGTTTTACTCAAATTTCGAGCATGAATACTTGTTGGATGTAAAATTTAATTTCCCATCCAAGGAGTACCCATGTTGCATACTTTTGATGGACTCTACTACAAAAAAAATGAGAAATACATTAAAAACGTGGTTGCAATCATGTTTTTCATGTATTTCTTATTTTTCTTGTAGCATGGTCCATCAAAGCTATGCAACAAGGGTACTCCTTGGATGAGGAATTAAATTTTGCATCCAATGAGTACTCTCACTCAAAATTTGAGTAAACCCTTAAAGAGATAAGTTGAAAATACGAGTTGAAAAAGTAGTTTTATTATTTTATTATTTTTTTATCTTTTTACTTTTTTACTCCAAAAATGGTGAATCATCCACCATGGTTGACATCATCACCTTGAATCTTATTGGTTCTCATAAAGTTTATTTTGGTTGTACATTTTTTTTAGGAGGCCCATTTTAGACCTCAAAATTCCCCTAATGGGACAATATTGTAGCACCTTTAAAAGCAGACCAAATAGGCTAGGACATCAAACGATCAACTAGGCCAAGCACCTCCACAAAAAGTCATGAAAATGACATGAAGACCTAGTTTTCCAAACTCATCAACATAGAGCCGCATCTCTCATGGATCAACATCTCTGCATCAAACCACATCAATGCCATCATCAAGACCATTATAGGTTTAAATTAATCCATCATCTAGGATATCCCAAGGCTTCATCTAGACCATAACAAGGTTAACATCAATGCATCATGTAAAATATCATACAGTTGACATCAATTCTAGCATGAGCTAGATGCAACAATGAAAAAAATGCCAACACCAGCTAGCTGCAACCATGAAAACCATAATGCCAACATTGTCATATTTCTTCAATTAGTTTTGAGGGGAGGAGTTGGGTGGGGTTGGGGGGGAATACTTTCATTGAATGCCATCTGTCGTTAATGGTTTATCATCCTAACATCATTTTTAACCCCCCTATGGTTAAGCATTGATCATGTTGGAACCCATTTAAATGAATAAGAGTCATCGGTCTCATCCAAGCTGCTTTGATGCACTGATCCACTAATACATCCTATTATATGTCGATCCAATGATTTTCCTTCTGTTTCTAAATGAACTCCCCCTATATTGACATCAATGATAACATATTGTATGTGATCCCCTAGAATTGACATCGATGGAAAAAAAAAATTAATGTGCTTAGCTAGAGGAATTTTATGGCTTACTTCATCTCCCACGGTATTTTCATGTGATACAATTAAATCTTAGCATGTAAAGGAAAGAAAATGGTTACATAATTGTGCAATGTAAGAAGTGAACATTTTAATATGAAAAAGTAGTTAAAGTTTGTCATATATGTAAAGTATAATTAATTCCACTTGTTTAGTTTTGTTTCCCCAACACCCCCCTTTATTTTTCTAGAAAAATAAAGGGACCCTCAGAAAAAGTTTGGAAATATTTCCTTGCTTTGCATTTGGATTCATATTTTTAGTGATTTTTGTTTTTCTTAATTTTCCAATTTTTATATTCCCATCATCTCTATTTCGAAGTTTGTCTCATTTCAACTCCTAGTTCAAAAGTTAATTTATTTATTATTTTAAAATTTGATATTTTCTCATCTCCCAAATCAAAAGTTAATTTATTTATTATTATTTTGTCACATTTCATTATTTAGTAAGCTTGCAAACTTAGGTTTTTATTTTTTGGTTTTTAATTTACCTCAAAATCATTAACACACATTCTTTCCTCTATACCTTACTCTTTATTTCATGAAAATCACATTAAGCTCATTAAATTGTATAACCACTACAAACTCAAGTTTCCCCATGCATATGGGATATTTGTTTTTTTAACTTTACCCCTTCGACAAAACACACAAACCATTCAACAAATTGCATATAACCTGTTTCCACACCTCAACTTAAGGAGGGAATATCCCAGGCTACAGGGAACGAAATTAGGCCTATGATACCTTGTTGGATAGAGGAAATTGAGGACAACAAGCTAGAAGCATTTATTTCAACAAAAATGGAATATAAACTTCCCAAAAAATTAGTATAAAATGGCTATGTATTTTTATCAATTCAAGATTTCTGGGTTATTTTTTGAAATGAAACTTGATGCCAAAATATTTTTTAGCTTTGATCTCATCAACATATCTCTCATCTATCAAAATAGAAACAACATAAGATGATTTGGCTTATATTTTTAATTTTTTTTCTAATTTATAGCAATCAAGTTTTCTTTGAATTATTAGTTTCAATTATTTTAGATTGGGGTTTTGCTTTAAAGTAATAATGAAAATTTTTAATGATAATATTGTGAATAATTTTTTTTGTATAATTCATAGAAGGTTGTTACCACTTGGAGCTTCAAGATTTATGGATTAAAATTCTAGATCGACAAAATATATTATTCAGATCCCAAGAAATTAGAAAACACATTTTCTTAAAGTTGTCAGGAAATAAACTTCCATTTTTAAATTGAACTCTATAAATATAAAGAAGGATTCTGTAAAAGAGAAAGGAGTTGAAATTATTGCACTCTACAACTCTAATTTTGTAATCTGTTAGCGCAAGGAGTCACTCCTTGACTGCAAAAGGAGTAAACCTTACACACCATAGTTCATTTCAAAATTTTAAAGGGTTGTTTGAGTGGTGGGGTGACTTCTGAAAGATTTTTGAAATGATTTTTTTATATTCTTTAAAACTTTCATGCATTTGGAAATTTGTGACAAGTATAAATTGTATGGGTAAATTTGTATTATAGGGAGTAAAGTGTAACAAATGAAGAAGATGGATAACCGGTACCTATTCTAGGAAATATTCATATCCTAAATCAGTCACACAGCTATTATGGCTCTTTACACAAACTCTGTTTATGAAAAGTAAACAAAATTCAGAAAGTATATTGCATGCATAAAATATTACACAAATCCTTTATGAAATCTTCACTAACATGTTCTACAACACATGTATGATTCACATAAAACTGAAAGCAGATAATTTACCATTAAATCATTTAATATTTTCTCACTCACACATTACTAGTTGTTGCAACTCATAATTAGAAGAAATTAAACAAAGAAAGAAGAACACCATACATTAGATGGTTCTTGAGTCACAAAATCTCCAACATGAAGTAAAAAGGCTTTTCTTTATTATATTCAGTCTTCAAGTAGACCAACATCCAACCTGGAAATGGTATTTACAAATGGTGTATATAGAAAGAGAGGCACAAACTCTATCTCTTCTAAAAATAAGGAAACACTGCTCCTATCTTTACATAGGTGTCATAGGATATTATAGCCATATCCCATAGAAATCTAATTGAAAGGACATATGTAGAAGAAAGAAAAGAAGAAATATGGGTTGAACTGCTGAGTGTGATGTTATGTTGCCACTTGTTCTGTTGATTTGCCTCCTTATGTATTTGGTCTTTAAATAACCATGTATCTTCATTTAATATGACCTCCAACAACCTCATAACCAGTTTTCAACATTAATTGTTATATCCATTTGGTTATGAGTCTTTATCCTTCCTGAACTGGCTCAGAAATTTTGCTGACAGGTGTCAATTCAATTAAAACAGGTGTTGCCGAAAATTCCGAAAAAAACCTATAACTGCGCAAAAACTAGAATGCTACCTGAATTTTCGGTAGCGCTCTATTTATTTTTCAAAAATGCACAGAAAATGTTTAGAAACCTGTGAAAAACTATATTATTTGACATCTAAGATGTTGTTCAAAATTGTGATTGATAAGCAAAAAGGTGTTTGTATCAAAAAACCTTTTTACCTTCCTTCCATGTGGGTTGCAGCGTCAACAAGCTTATCCAACTATGTCTTGCTGTCAGAATATGATCTTGATCTGGTTGTTCTTCTGGCTACTTCTTTGAAAATGGCCTTCTCCTCCTTAGAACCCTTTTGGATCTTTCTTCTTATTGAGGGTTCTGTGTGCTACTCTGAAGGGGTTCTATTTTTATCTCTCGTCTTGGTTTTCTCTATCTTTAGCCCTTCAAATTTACATTATATATCAATGAAATTTGTCATTAAACTTGGATTGTGCAAAGCCTTGGAATTAAGCCTAAATTTTTTGTTGTCTCTGGTATGCCTTTTTCTGGTACAAAAAACAAGTTTGGCTTCCTCTTTCTTCCTTTTACTACTGATCTCATATCAATCATCTTTGAGGAGTTATTCATCATATTTTGTAGGTTGATAATCTCTCCATTTTACAATGAATATATGCTTTCATAATTTCTAGTAACATATGCGCTTTAGATTTCTTTGTAGTTTCATACCTTCCTCTTCGAGCTCTGGTGTAGACATTAGGAAAAGGAGGAATTGGGGGAACCATCTTCATAGACTTGGGTTTATCAACTGAGGAGCTCTCTCATTTATCCAAATTTCTCTCAGCCTTGACTGAAGAAACATTTTATTTCCTAATCTTGGCCTTATGGATTTTATCCTTTTTAGCCTTCCTCTTGGTTCTTTTTGCAAGCTAAGGGTGTTGTTGTGAGGATGGATGTGTAGGTGCAGGTTGGCCTACCGTGTAAAACAACAAATGGTTCCAGGTTTGATTTATTTTCCTTAACTCTTCTTCAACTAAAACCTTGATGAAAGCTTGATGATACAAGCTATATTTTGAAGCGGCACTGGGAGTTTGGATCCTTTTTGACATATTTTTCAGAGTCTTCAGCGAGAAGTATGGAAAATTTAAGGTCTTCATACCTGCAACATGAAAAATAAACCTCATATGATAAAGAAACACAATTGTATACCTCATTTCACAAGTGAGGTAAATCTTGATGAGTTTAACAGCTTCTTCCCAATCATTTTTGAGGTAGCTTCTTGGAATTCCCTTGGCCCAATTGGGATCTATGTGTGCATCCTTGAGGAAATTTTTGAGGTCTACTCCAGTGATAACCTGACCTTTAAACCACTTCTCCCTTTCCTGTGGAAGGTTGAATGACTCAGAAATTGACTCTGTTGAAACCTGCAATGTAGGACCATAGACTATGGCTTGCTTTCCTTTGAAGGTGTTTTCAAACTCTTGAGCTACTCCTAAGTGATAGCTTCCTAGTCTGTTGCACAAAGAATACCACCCTGCATGGATAAACAATCTTCTCACCTTCGAATTTGCATCCAATAGGTCAACACCTTGTGACTCAATTCATTTTATCTTCCCTCCTCTTTTAGTCATCTTCAGAAATTAATGACACTATGTCTAAAAATGATAGGTGGCAGAGCTAGAAGAGATTCACCTAACAAGTGTTTCTTGTGTTTTCCTCTGAAATCTTGTCTGAAATCTAGGCTCCTCATCAAACTTCAACTCTATGAAACTCGACCTCCAACAGCTAGGCTCACAAGTGATAATGCTCCTGCTTTTTTGGTGGTTTTAAAACAACAACCATGGTTAATTACCCCATGAAATATATTTCCATGATGACAAATCTCCTTGACCGTAGTGTGCACCATGTGATGGCCATCACAATCTTCAGTCAGCTATGTAACTTTGGATAGAACGATACACATGGCTTGAGGCAAGCGGATCTGTGACTGGAAGTCACCTCTTCTATCTTGTTGATTATTGGCCTAAATTTGTGGCAGCGTCGAGGTGCGAACAACCAAACGGTCATTGCATTAAGTATGATGATCCACGATATTCTCCATTTGAAAAACACGTACCTTGACATGAGATTAGACTGACTTGGATGACAAATAGGAAAATATTAACGGTTGGATTTATTACTGCGGGTTGACACCTATGCACTACACATATACCATGACTTAACTTAAACATAATTGACTGCATACAATTCCTATCACATGATATAAATCATTTAAAAAAAAATTGAAACATATTTACATCATAACACGTGGCTTGACAAAAAGCAGATGCAATTTTTCGTTTATTTTTAAAAACATGGGAAGTTATCGGAATTTCTGGTAGCATCAGAATAAAAGAAAAATAGACAGAAACATGAATATAACACACTGTTTGGAAAGAATAAAACAGGTGCGACCAGAAATTTTGATACCGGCTTTTTTTTTTGAAATTTTCAAAGTCTAATCCTAAAAAAAAAAATCGAAATGGACTCATGACTTAGAAAAGAACTGTGATAACATTGGTTCCACAAGGGATAGAGCTCTCCATGCAAGGCTCTAAGAATATTTTGTGGTTTAAATGTCTTTTCATTGGGCTATGGAGTCTTATTATGAAACATACCGGTATTTACAGTGAACTTAGGCCACCAACAACCTTAGTGAAATAATGTTTTTGAGAAGGCCCCCATTGAATGGGCCTCCAAACAGTTTTGTCCCATCAATATGTTTCAACTGAAAAGTATTTTTCTGTAGAATGTTTGAGATTCTTAAAATACCAAGCCATAAAGCATCAAAGTTGGAATGCTTACCAAATCATATTGTTGTTATCGCTTTTGTTGCACTTCTATGATCTGATAAATTATCCTGGTAATGTCATTTGGCTCAGTTTCATGATTTTGTAGAAATTTAGCTATATGAATGGCCAATTGAACTGGAAAATCAACATCAGTTCCATAAACCATTTGAAAAGGTGATGCATTAATAGAATTTTTTATTGTCCCCTGTCAGCCCATAAAGAAAACTTCAATTTTGAATCCCAGGCTTTCTTGTTTTTCTCCAATAGCTTGGTGATGATTCTTACCAAAATTTTGTTTGATTATTCAACTAAACCATTCCCTTGGGGATAGTAAGTTGTAGAGTGAGTGAGATGAATACCATAATATTCACAAAAATTTACCAATGGAGTAGCTTTAAAAGCAGTTGCATTATCTGCTACTAACCTTGATGGGCATCTAAAGCTGGTTATTATTCCCTCCAAGAAGTTAATGATAGATTTATGAGTAGCATTCTTGATATGTATTGCTTCAATCCATTTGGTGAAGTAATCAATTGCAATAAGAATCCAACGATTCTCTCCACTTGATGGTGGATGAATTTCTCCAATTAAATCTAAGCCCCATTGCAAAAAAGGTGCATAAACAACTATGGGTTTGAGAGGAAAAGATTTCAAATGTTTATTACTGGTGAACTTTTGACATTTTTCACATGATCTCACCTCAACACATACATCAGAAACAAGCTAGAACAAAAATATCCATATCTCAATATTTTTTATGCAGTAGTTCTCCAATATTGATGACCTCCACACACACTACTATGCATATCAAAGATAACTTTCTTGGACTAATCTGGGTCAATGCATCTCAAGAAAACTCCTATAGGATCTTTCAAATATAAAAAATTATCTTTAATGCATAATTTAACATTTTTCAGCTTCAAAGATCTTACTCTTCTTTTATCATAATTTGGAGGAAGTTTAAAATGCTGCAGAAAATAGATGATATCCTTATACCAGTTGCATTCATAAAGCTTGACATCCACTTACATATTGTCAATAGGTTCAGAAATTTCCCCTTCAAAATTTTCATCCATGAAATTCAAGCCCAAAACTCTATAATTTTCTTCAGCTAGTAGTTTGGCTAATCCTTGACCTTTGATTAGTTTAGTAGGGTTTATCTCTAAATCAAACTCAAGAACTTTAGTCACCCACTTCTTTTTCCATCAATATTAATCTGAACTAAGATCTCTCTAACAACATATGAAGGTACATAAGCAATAACTTGAACATGAAAAATATAAACTCTAAAAGCTTTCAGAGCTTTAACTAATGCATAGGCATGCTTTTTCAACATTTCATACTTCGATTCTGCATCTCTCAGGGCTCTGCTAAAAAATGCTATGGGAGCTTCCTTATTTTCTAAATATTTTTGTAACAAAACAACATCAATAGTATCTTGGAAGGAAAATTAGAATATCAAGAAAATTTTTGAGTATTCAGGGCTTACCAGCTAAGGTGCTTCAATGATATATTTTTTAATCGACTCAAATGAATTTCTGGATTCAATTGTCCACTTGACTTATTTTTCATTCTTCAAAATGCAAGTAATGTGCTTCACCACTTCAAAAAAAAATGAATGACCCTTCTTAGGAAATTGATCTTACCAAGGAAAAATTGAATGTCTTTCTTAGATTGTGGAAGTGTTAAATCCTGAATTGCAATCACTCTTTTAGGATCAATTTTCACTCCATCTTTAGAAACTATGTGACCCAACATCTTACCTTCTTTAAGAGAAAATTGAGACTTCTTTGGATTCAATGATATACCATATTTTATTCATTTAACAAATAATTGTCTTAATTGTTGAAGGTGTTCTTGATCTGAATTTGAAAAAACAGTAATAGCATCCAAATAGATGACCAATAATTTGTCCTTTTCACCAATGAATGCAAAGTCCATAGCACGCTGAAAAGTAGCTCCAGGATTCATAAGACCAAATGGAATCTTTTCATACATGAATTTTCCCCAAGGAGTAGTGAAAGTTGTCTTCTCTCGGCATTCTGGCCAAAATGAAACTTGATTGTACCCAGAGAACCCATATAACATGGAAATTCTATCTGAACCAGTTACCTTGAAGAATATGCTCCATATTTGGCAATGGATAATTATATTTCTTGGAGTATTCGTTAAGATTTATGAATCTACACATAGTCTGACTTCACCACTCTTCTTTCTTACTGGAACTAGATTAACAACCCAATCTGAGTATCTCAATGGAATGATGATTTTGGCATCCAAAAGTTTCTTCACTTCCTTCTCCATCACTGGTAACAATAATGGATTGATTTATCTCAATTTCTGTCGGAAATACTTAATACCATCCTTCTGTTGGGTATGTGTTATATTCTTTCCATGACTAGCCCCACGCGCTGTATGTTGCGCCAGGCGCAGTAGGGGGGTCACAAGGGGGGAGGAAGCCCCCACTGTTGGGGTCCGGAGCAGCGCCCCAGCGAAAAATTTGTTTGGTGTGTGGACCCACTCATAGGCAGACCCACCCATGTTTTGTGTATGAGTTTGCACATAGTTTTGGGGTACGATGGTTTTCGGCCCCTGGTACTTTGTAGATCCGGTCAAGGGAACTACGGTTATGTTCTAATCCAGGGTTAATGGATTGGGGTTTATGTATGCTTCGGCATGTATATATATGTGTTGTAACACTAAAAGGAATATAATGAAAAATCAAGCTGGTTGTCCCAATTTGGGATCCAGGGGAAAATCTCTGTGTTTATATGTTTTATGTTTTATGCTCTCGCTATTGTTTATTTTCTAGTATAAGATTCGTGTGTAGATAATTTATGTTCAGGGTTAAAACCTACATTTGATATCAGAGATGTTTTAGCTTCAAGGGGACGCCTTTGCTGCTGAGGGTTTTTTTCTCGGGCCTGAGGTAGAACCTGCTCAATGGGAGATCTGCGGGATCGATTCTTGCAGTGAAAGAAGATGGCGAGCGGCAGAAAAATAGAGATCGAGAAATTTAATGGTCATATTTTTGAGTTGTGGAAGCTCAAGATGGAGGATATGCTAGTGGATAAATATCAGTGGATCGCGGTTACTAAACCAACGACAATGTCAGATGAAGACTGGAAGAAACTGGATCGGAAGGCTAAGAGCACAATATGGTTCTGTGTCTCAGATTCAGTATTTTTGAATGTATCTGGGGAAGCTACGGTGAAGAATTTGTGGGGAAAACTTAGGACTTTGTACCAATCTAAGTCTCCGGTGAATAAGTTGTTCCTGCGGAAAAATATGTATAACCTGAGGATGAAGGATGGAGACTCGGTGATAGAGCATCTAAATGCCTTCAATACTGTGGTAAGTCAGTTGTCATCTGTTGATATTAAAATATCAGATGAAGATAAGTGCATCAGTTTGTTGTGTTCTCTACCAGACTCATGGGATAGTCTGGTTATTGCAATAGGTAGAAATACAACTACCTTGAATTTTTATGATATTGTCTCAGCCTTGCTGTCGGAGGAAATGAGACGGAGAAATATGGAGGGCCAGAATGGAGATGCCTTATCTGTAGGAGGAAGGTCCCAAAATAGAAACAAGAATAAGGTTTTGAGTGGGAGATCCAAATCTAGAGGGAGATCTAAATCTCCTCGAAATTTTGTAAAGGTATGTTGGAAATACGGAAAGGAAGGGCACTACAAAAAGGACTGCAGATCTAAAGCTCCTGAGAAAGGAAAGGGATCTGATGATGCTCCTTCTATAGAGGCAAAAACCACCTCGGATGAAGGTGGCAATGTGTATTTGGCTTCTTCTTCAAATACACATGTAGATCATGAGTCATGGTTGATTGACTCAGGTGCATCCTTTCACTTCACTCCCCATCGGGAGTGGTTCTGCGAGTATGAGAAATATGATGGTGGTGATGTCTTCCTAGGGGATGATAGCAAGGCCAGAATCGTCGGACGTGGAAAGGTCAAGTTGAAGCTGCAAGGTGGAAGGATTAGAACACTTCTTGTAAGCAAGATGGATGATGCAGGTGTAAAAATAGTGTTCGAGAAATATGCCTGCAAGATGGTTCGGGGAGCACTTGTTGGTGAGGAAACAGGTCTCGTAGGCAAGACCCAGGTTCAGGGGTTGAGGCCAAAAAATGAATCCGCTGTAGTCTAGAACCACGCCGGCATTATAACCCTACTCCGGAGAGCAGAGAGTCTCACCCGAGGTGTGCCACAACCACATGCATAAGGGGAATAGATCGATAGCAGTAAAAGGATCCGCAACTCATGATTAACATTTAATTGATTGCATAAACATAGTTATATACGCAAGAACATTCAAAGAGTGAATAGGTATTAAGAAAATAAAATTTTGAATCATCACAACCATCATGCATGCATATGAATCACACAATAGGACAGCAACCTGCAATTGTATTGATATCTTCAGCCAAATCCATAGTTACATAGCTTCCGCAAGGAGAGCTTACAAGTCTGATACAGATGCCTTATAGAACAGAAAGGTAAATAAGAGAACCCTAGGAACCACAGAGATATCATGCCCGATCTCCTTTAGTCGCTCTACATTCCTTCTCCTATCGCATCCTCTCCTCTTTCGGCCGGGTGACTGCTATTTATTCACCCACTATCGCAACTGTTAGTTCCTCTTTGCGTTCTTCTTCAGCTGTTTCCGGCTTCTCTCTTGTTGTCTGTGTGTTCTTCTTTCTGTCTTCTGCTGTATATTCTCTTCGTCTGTACTCATGCATCTAATTTCTTCAGCTATCTCTTGCTTCTGCGCCACCTTGATATCTCCGCGACTTACTATAGTTGCGACTTGGTTGTGATTGCCATGTGTCATCATGCCGCAACCCAAAAATCCATTCTTTATTCAAAATTTAAAATAAGTTTCCAAAAAAAGGGCCCCAATAGGCCCCGACCACAGTTTTTTAACTCGTCCCTGAGTCAATCACAAATGACAGTCTCTATCTCCATCGCCCCGTTGGATCTCGTGCTCTATTCGTGTTGTGTGCCTTCAGCTTGTTCCTATTCTCGCTGTGCACCTTCATCTTGTTCTTGTTCTCATTGTGAGCCTCCAGCCTATTTTTCAAACAAGGGCCCCAACTCCGGGACTCTGCGGAATGTTGTAGCTTTAAGCTCAGTGAAGGCCGACACAGCTTGTTGCCACCCCTGCAATAGTGAATCTGTTTCTTCGGTGATATTGGTGACAACGGCCTCTTCTATGTGCATCATTACAGCCCCGAACACCGTGCTAAGCTGGGTTTTGGCCTCGGTGGCTAGCTGTTGCATTGAACTGGCAGTGAATTGAAGGAGCGGGCGGAGCTCACGAATTACCCGTTTGGCCATTGCTGAGCTGGCCTCTGTTTGTTGAATTTGTACTTCGAGCGCATCCACCTGGACATATAACTGGTGCAACCACGCGGGGTCCATGGTCTCCTGGATTTCCCTCGAAAGTTGTTGTAGCTACACTGAAATTGGTTGCGTTTTGACTGTAAGGGCCAGTGAGCACTCTTGAAGACCCTTCAGGAGGTCGTAGGCCTCGCGCACCACAGAGTGAAGGGTTTCCTGCATTTGAGTGGCCTGGCCCTGCTTTGCTGCAACCTGTGCGGAATAGACAACCTCAGGATCGGGCAGCATTGGCCGTGTGGCTAACGTTGCTTAAAGCTCCTGGTTCTCCCTGTGTAGGCCATTGTATGCGATCCGGAGGTGGAAATCCTGTGCTACGACACTCGTCTTCGTGACATCGGGAGGCAGCTGAGTGTAATGAGCCTCGACATTCGGCCATAGCTCTGAAAACACCTGAGTGACGTTGTTTATCTGTCCTTCTAGCTACTCCTGTGTCATTCTAAGCTGGTCGCGTTGTTCAGTAAGCGCTGCAATTTTTTGCTACTGCTCGTCGCACTGCCGTTGTAGCTTAGAATGAAGCCGTTCATCTTGATGGGCCGCCCTATGGATAAATAAGTATAGCTGAGCTATACCCCAGGTTTCTAAATTGGCAGTCCCCGAAGTGCCCTGGTCCGGCCTCGGAATTCTGGTAAAATTTGGTTCGCTGAGTACCCGACTGTTGAGTAGTAATGCTCCATATACACATGCCAGTGGAGTGCCGGGAATTCAGAAGGGTCTGAAAGGTTAGCATCTATTAGGGCCGCATTGTCATATTTCCCAACAAGGGACTCTGTCTTGTGAATTCTGTTGTCGAGCTCTGGTTCGAGGACGGCTGGGATGGCCTTCGGCATTTTTGCTTGACGCTGATAGACCTGCAGAATTCGTCTCGGTGTCCTTTCTTGGTGTTGTGCGTCTGGAGACTTCTGCTACTCTGGTGCTGCAGCAATTGCTAATTCTAACTGTTCCGACATTCTCGTGATTTTGGTTTTCATGCAAGTTATGTAATTACCTGGCACGAGTGGAGTTGATGAGACCCACTAACAAGTGAATTCCTGTTGGCATTCTTCTATGAAATAATCGTGCGATCAATTGTGTGCCAATGTGGATTCTGACAGTTGCTGATGGTGGCCTGGGGAAATGGGTGGACGCGACGGCTGAGGTAACTGCGGATGATGGAAAAATGATTATGGCGAGGTTACTTCCAATTATGGTAATTTATGGTGCAAATCTAGACGATCCTACGGACTGACACAAGTACTGACTGAAATGACTTGGACTGACCTTGACACGTTTATAAATCTTACGGGGATGACACACTGGAAGCGCCCCTCCTTGACCACAGTCGGTTGCGATGCAGTCTTGCAACAGAGCGGTTATTGACAAACTATGCATGAACAAAAAAAAAAAAAAAAACACTACCTATGCTCATCCCGGTTGCAGGCGAGTGATTCAACTACGCTACTCTACGGGTGCTCTCGGTTGTGAGAGTTATTGATGAAGAGTGAAATAAACTTACTCCTGGTAGGGTTTCAGGCGTGCGCCATTCACCCACCCCGGTAAAACAGTACCGTCTAGCTGAGCCAACCGAACGGCTCTGGACTCTCTAATCTCGATGACAAAGTAAGGTCCTAACCAGTGCATCTGCAGCTTCCCTGGGAACTTCTGGAACTTGCTGTCATATAAGAGGACCTTTCCGCCAACCTGGAACATTTTGTTCTTGATGTGGCGGTCGTGCCACACTTTTTTCCTGTCCTTTTGAACCTTCTGGTGAAATTCAGCCAGGAATCGGGCCTCGTCCAGTTCTTGTAATTCATGTAGGTGCTCCTGGAGCGATGCTTCTTCCGAGAACTTGAGAGACATAGCAATTAAAAGACTTGGTACAGTGAACTCAGCGGGGATCACAGCTTCCCGGCCATACACCAACTGGAACGGTGTCTGATTGTTCAAGTGCTTCATCGTAGTCTGGTAGGCCCAGAGTGCAGCTGGTAGCCGCTCATCCCAGTTATCCCGCTGGGTGTTGCAAATATTTGTTAACCCCTTTTCAAGAATTTTATTAAACACTTCAACAATACCCTTGGCCTGCGGGTGGTACGAGCTGCTTTTGTGATGCTGAATCATAAATGTGTCCAGCAGTGACTTGACCGTGTCATTAATGAAATGCGTACCCTGATCGCTGGTTAAAATTCGTGGGCAGCCAAACCTGCTGATGATGTGTTCAAAGATGAACCGTGCTGCTGTATCCACCATGCAGTCTCGTACCGCCACTGCCTCAGCCCACCTGGTGAGGTAGTCGGTTGCGGTAATGATGTAGCGAGCCTTGGAGTGCCTGGAAACTGGGGCTATGGGGCCTATGAAGTCAACAACCCACTTCTCAAACGGCTGCAACACATGCACTGGGTGTAGTGGAAGCTCGTCCCTGTGAGAGGGCCTCCCCGTTCACTAACAGGCATCGCATCACTTAAAAAATGTCTTACAATTTGCATGGACCGTCGGCCACCATATTCCATCCTGGAGTACCTTCCTCGAGGTGGGTTTTGCCCCCACATACCCTCCCGCAACAACGCTGTGGCATTCCAACATCACAGCTTCGCGGTCGTGGTCAAGGCCCAGTTTGTATATTTGCCCCGCAATCAGTTGGTATGCGGCGGCGCAGACGACCCAGTGTCATTTATGAAGCGGGGTGTAGTCCTGAGGGCACTGCTCCGTGGTCAGATAGGTGGCAATGTCAGCTAAGTAATCCGGTACAGCTTCGACTCGGAAGAGGTCAGCATCCGGTAGCTGATCATCGAGAGAGCCGTTATTCTCCCCCATCTCCAACCTGGATAAATGATCGGGCCCGACATTCAACCTCTCGGGCTTGAAAATCACCTCAAACGTGAATTCTTGGAAGAGTAGAAGCCAGCGACATATCTTTCCTTCCAAACCAAGCTTATTGACCAGGTACTTCAATGCAGAGTGGTATGTAAAGAACTTGAATTTTCCTCCTAGAAGGTAGTGGCGGAACTTCTGGAGCAAGTACACCATTGCCAGGGCCTCCCTCTCGGTAGTGGTGTAATTCTTCTCTGCATTAGACAATTTGCGGCTGGCGAAGTAGACTGGATGGTCAACTGTCGTCTCTCTGGGTTGCGCCAAGACAGCCCCAAGTGCAATACTGGAAGCATCAATATGCACATGGAACTGCTTATCCCAGTCTGGGTGAATAAGAATAGGCACCGTCGCCAGCTTTTCCTTTAGAGTGTTGAGGGCCATTCGGCACTCCTCCATCCACTGGAATACTTCTGACTTCCACAACAGCTTTTCTGAAGGGGCAGTTATCTTTTCGTAATTTCAGATAAACCGCCTATAATATCCTGTGTTCCCAAGCAGTGCCCGCAACTACTTCACCGTTTCGGGGGCTTCCATGTGGACGATCATTGCTACCTTGGTGGGGTCGACGCAGACCCCTTGCTTGCATACCATGTGTCCCAACAGCGTGCTGAAAGGAACTGCAAAAATACATTTCTTCAAGTTCAAGGAAATCTGCAACTGGCGACACTGATCAAACATAATACACAACAGGGTGGTGTGTTTCTTCAACAATCTGTAGACGGTCCAATCGTCCATGTAGACTTCCAGGAACTTGTGGATATACTCCTAGAAAGCAACGATAATAATCCGGGAAAACACGGCCAGGGTGTTCTTCAAGCCAAACGGCATTACGTGGTATGCGAACGATCCCCACTCAGTGGTGAATGTCGTCTTCGGCTTGTCTTCTTCCACAATGCGCACCTGATGATAACCCAAAAGACCATCAGTGAAGGAGTAAGCTTCATTTCTCGCAACATGATCCTATAATTCGTCGCTGAAAGGAGTGGGAAACGGATCATGGATGCAGGCGTTGTTTAGACTCTGGTAGTCGACACAGACGCGTATCTCCGCCTTGTCCTTCTTGTTATGAATGACGATAGGACTCACCCACTCTACTTCTTCCATTTGAAAGATGAGACCTGCGGCTAGCATCTTGTCAATCTCCATCTTGACCTTTTCTTTGATCTGTGGGTTCAACCGATAGGGTCAATTCTTTACGGGCCTGGCATCCTGTTTCAGCACAATACGCATTTCTCTGAGGTCACCTTTGATACCCTTAAAATCTGCAACCGACGAAGGGAATAAGTCTTCGTATTCCTGGAGGAGGCTGAAAATTTCCTTTGTCATCTCCTCGTCCCAGTAATCTCCAACTGTAGCCAACTTGGGTTTGTCCTCTGTACCGATGTTCAACTTCTTTGTCTTTAGCAGCTGTAAATGGACGCCTTCGGTGGTTGGTTCTTCATTGATGTTCCGCTCACCTTCCTTCTCTTCGAAATATAGGTGCCAGAGGTCCTCTAGACTGTCATCGTCTAGATCGCCGTCAATCCGCTGGCAAGCCAACTCGCGCCTGGCCTCAAGACGTGAGGCAACCGTGCCCCCATTGGGCTCTGGGTCGCAGAGAAACAGTACCTCCTTGATAGCTTGTAGTTCCCGGGACACCAGCTTTGTCTCCCCTTTGAACGAGAAGCACCAAAAAAAATTTTTCGTGACTTCCTTCCAGGAGCTGGTTCCTCTTTTCCGCTCTTCTTCCAAGTACCAGGCCTGGGGGATGGTATCTAAGGAGTGGATGAACCGATGTACCCACAGCACTTGCGGGTATCCTAGACCTTGCCACTACTCCTCACATCTCTTCAGGTGGTCCCGCGGATCAGAAGTCCCTTTGTACCTATGCCCGCTTCGAGGGCCTTCGTCTTCTTTAAACCGCGCCCTCAAAGCCTCCGCCACGCAACTCCACCATGACAGGGTGTTGCGGTGGTTCCTCCACCACCTAGCTGATGTGGACTGTAGTGCGACATCCAAAAGTGATATCCTGGTGCCTTCTGGTACCATGTCCTCCACCTTTGCAATAAAGGTATTGATAGCCTACATGTTCGATGGGGTGGGGTATTCTCTTAACTCAGCGCAAATCCAACGGACTAAGGCAATGGCAACACATCTCCGCATACTGGTCTCGTACCCACCCTACTGCCAATCTTCCCAAGCGAGTTCCGATCCCAGCTCCGAGCTCTGGACACTGCGCCAGCTGACAGAGCCGGTTGCGGTCGGGTTGATATAGTCCTCCTGCTTCCCTGCAGTCATCTGATAAAGGTGGTCCATCTTCTGAGCATCCTCCCGGTTGTCCACAGTTTCGGTATATCGCGGCCCTTGATACAGGTCAAGGGGCTAAGTGACCTAGACCTCTCCATCTTAGAAGATCATCAGCTCCTTTTTGAGGTCGATGATGGCATAATTCTCAAAATCCCAGTCGATGCCTAGCAGGGCGGGGTAAGGATCCTTGTCTCCCATAATATCAATAACCTAAAAATCCATGTAAGTCTTCACCCCCGCAATGTTGACTTCGACACCTTCGAGGCAGCCGATAAGCACAATGCAGTACTGGTTTACCATTCTGAGTTGGATGGGAAAGTAGGTCAGCCGTGGCCTTCCAAGAGCCTCCCACGTCTTCCGCGACAGGATGTTGATGTCAGACCCTAAATCAAGCATGGTATCGCTGATTTGGAATCCCGCAACCTGCGTGTTAAACCAGAACTCTTTTCCTGTGCGGCGCTTGTTCCGCTTGACCTGCTGCACATACTGGGGTGATGTGTCCACAGGTTCCCTCGGCCCTGTATTCCCCTGTAATGCGTCCTGCAGGGTACGCTTGAGCTGGTCCCACATCGAAGCATTATCAACAATCTTGAGGAACAGTTGAAGCCATTCCTCAATCAAGGTCCTCGTAGCATTCTGTTCTCCGGAGCCAGTCGTTGGGGGTACCTCGAGGCCCCCAGCTTCGCTCAGCTGAGCAAAAGCCTCCACCGCCTCCTGGAAGTACCTCTTCTGTGCGTCCGGTCGGATCAGTTGTTTCGGGGAGGCGGGCCGAATAGCCCGGACTGGCTCCTTTCCATGAGCGTCATCTCCCGTCCTCTTGCCGCCCCGCGTGACAATCGCTACATTCTGCATGGTCGGAGTCGCGGTTCCTCACGGCTCGGAGTTTACCAAATTCGTGCCCCTCTATCGTGCCCGTTCCTCCCATTTCTTAATGAGTTCTAGACAGTCCTCTGTTGCATGGGTGTTCACGCGGCACTAGGAACACCAAGGACGTTGGGGAAGGGGACATTCCCGAGCCACGTGACCCTCCTGGTCACAGTTGTAACATTTCATCGGACCTCGTCCCCCTGTGCAGCCTCCGCGCATACCACTGCCTCTTCCCCTGGAAGCCTCGTTCACCCTGTAGGAGGGTCAGTCCAACCGGTCTGCGAGTGCGTCGAGAGCCCTGCACTGCTCAGTGTTGTGAGTCATGGAAACACAAAACTCAGAGTATACATTGTTTGGGATGTTGGATTACTTCTGTAGTATCAGGCACATCCGAGGTGGATGCCCCATCATCCGGAAAATCTCGCAGTACTCCATGGTGGTTGGGTTCGGTTGAGATGGGAACCCCACATAAGGCTATTACGGCGGGTATACCCCCTGCGAATGCATCGCCATGCCACCCCCCATGGGTGGACCCCCTGGATTTCCGCGACAGAGGGTCCCACACCCATGCCACGCAGCCGAGGACATTCGGTTGCGACATGGCCTTCAACCAGGAAGTGAGTGCACCAAACGTTGCGCCTGGCTGGTCTTATAGGTTGCATCTCCTTGAGATTTTTAGTCAGACTGGCGATCTAATGCTGCAGTCCCACCAAGGAGGGATCCTGCGAGGCCAGCCCTCCTCGATATTCTTGAGGGTAGCCCACCATGGCCTCTATCTTCATGGCATGTTCCAAAGCGTCCTGCAAGTTGTCAATCTTCTGCTAGGTGAGGGGGGTTCACATCAAGGGAAGTAGAGCTTTGATGAACCAGTCCCTCTGATGGTTTGGATCGATCGGGTAGCTGATTTTCCCGATCGCATCCTTGAATCTCCGCATCAGCTCCCATGCAGTATCTCCTTCTTTCTGCTTAATCTCCCAGAGGTCGGACAGACCCTGCTAGTCCGTCTGGGGAAGTTTAAATTCTCTGACAAAATCCCGCTCTATGTCCACAATTACTGGATTAGGATGGGCCTCGGACCACTTGATAAACCATCGTAGAGCCCTCTCCATGAGCGTGGTTTGAAAATCTATTAGCTTCCCAGCGTCTGGTGTCTGCCGAGCCCTCCATATGGCTTCGCAGAGATACCAGTGCTGCTCTACATCATTGTTGCCCCGGCCAGAGAATTCTGGATGCCAGGTGAATGACCCAGCCATATTTACTTGTGAAGGGGTAACCAGGATAAACCCTCTGGGTCCTGGTTGCGTGACTGTACCGCTGGGGAATGCAATACTACTAGTACCACTGCTATTAACATATGTCGCTGTCGACAATGAACTGCTGTGCAATTGACTCAATGCTTGTAACTTAACGAAAATATTACTTAAAGGTTGATAGAGTACCAGGGGAAGGTAGGGATCCTTGCCGTGTAAATTTTTGGAAGTAGGGCTACCTGGAGAGATGAATGTCGTCCGCTCTTGAAACAACCGCTGCATTACGACGTACCATTCGCCATCAGAACTTTCTTCGGGCTGCCCACCTACATCGTCTTCGTCAGTCGTCGTCTCCCCTTTTCTCTTAGTCGGGCTCCCATGCACCCACTGCACTCCCAAAATAGTCCCTTCCCTTTCTAGGGTATCCGCCTGAGTGTCCATAATTCCTATCCTCTGAGGCGCCTCCTCTTGATTCTTCTTGTTGTTTTCCTGTCGTCTTAACTCCCACATCACCCTTTCTCGCCACCTGTCGGCGATCTGCACCCGCCGATGTGCACGTCACTCCCTCAATCTCCTCATGGCCTCAGCATCCATCCCCCACTCCCCGCTTCACACTTCACGTAGCATCTGTCCCTTCAGCCCTTCCCCCAACATAGGAGTTTTACGCTTCCATGCTCGACTTTTGAAATTCCATCAGCCCTTCGTCCACCATCAGGGCCTTAATCCACAGCGAAATCTCCTTAAGCAGCTTCCCTCTTAAATCAGAACGTAAAATAGCTTTAGCCTTCGAGAAGGCTTGGTAGCACTCTGCCGCAAAATCCACAATATATCCGTCCAAAGTGGTCTCTACCCAAAAATCCACCGCGCGGGTCAATTCAGTGTCCAACCGATGCAGAGCCACCAGATCCCCGTGCACCCACTTGCGGTTTATCTTGTGCGAGCTATCCCTAAGTACCTTCATCTGTAACCTCCGCAACCAGTTGTAGAGGTCGCTAGGGAATTTTCCCCAGAGGATCTCGTAGGTATCACTGGCAGAATCTGAGAAAAGGACGAGATCCTTAAGCACCCTTTCCTTTTGACTCGTCAACTCCGCTTGTTGAGCAACGAACTGGTCCATATGGTTATCCCACCATCTCTTTATTTCAACTTAGAAGATCCTCTATACCATGATATATTTCCCCTCATAACATGCAGGTCCCGGCAACGGAACCATTTGTTGGCGAGGAAACAGGTCTCGCAGGCAAGACCTAGGTTCAGGGGTTGAGGCCAACAAAGGAATCCTCTGTAGTCTAGAACCATGCCGGCATTATCACCCTACTCTGGAGAGCAGAGAGTCTCACCTGAGGCATGACGCAACCACATGCAGAAGGGGAATATATCGATAGCAATAAAAGGATCCGCAACTCATGATTAACATTGAATTGATTGCATAAACATAGTTATATACGCAAGAACATTCAGAGAGTGAACAAGTATTAAGCAAATAAAATTTTGAATCATCACAACCATCATGCATGCATATGAATCACACAATAGGGCAGCAACCTACAATTGTATTGATATCTTCAGCCAAATCCATAGTTACATAGCTTCCGCAAGGAGAGCTTACAAGTCTGATACAGACGCCTTATAGAACATAAAGGTAAATAAGAGAACCCTAGGAACTACAGAGATATCATGCCCGATCTCCTTCAGTCGCTCTGCATTCCTTCTTCTGTCACATCCTCTCCTCTTTCGGCCAGGTGATTGCTATTTATTCACCCGCTATCGCAACTGTTAGTTCCTCTTTGCGTTCTTCTTCAGCTGCTTCCGGCTTCTCTCTTGTTGTTTGTGTGTTCTGCTTTCTGTCTTCTACTGTATATTCTCTTCGTCTGTACTCATGCATCTGCTTTCTTCAGCTATCTCTTGCTTCTGCGCCACCTTGATAGCTCTGCGACTTACTGTAGTTGCGACTTGGTCACGATTGCCATGTGTCATCATGCCGCAACCCAAAAAGCCATTCTTTATTCAAAATTCAAAATAAGTTTCCAAAACAAGGGCCCCAACAACATTGGTATTAATTCGGGGAGTTTGGACTGGAACTCTATACAAGCTACAAGGTAGCATTGTTATTGATGGGTGTAACAGTTCTATGGTTCCTGAAAGTGGAGCGGAAAGCCTAGCTGTCTCTAGAGAAAATACCATGCTATGGTATCAAAGGCTTGGACATATTGGAGAGAAGGGCCTTCAGATACTGCATATAAATGGTATGGTAGAAGGTATGTCTAATTTCTCTCTGGATTTCGATTTCTGTGAACATTGTGTATATGGGAAGCAGAATCGGGTGAGTTTTCGTTATGGTGCTAAGAGGGTGAACAAGATATTAGAACTTGTGCATAGCGATGTGTTTGGACCTGTGTCAGTTCCATCGTTGGGAAAGTCTGTGTACTATGTTTCATTCATAGATGAATTCTCAAGGAATACATGGATATATTTCTTGAGGAAGAAAGTTGAAGTATTTGACATATTTAAAGAATTTAAGGCTCTGGTGGAAAACCAGACAGAGAAGAAGATAAAGGTGTTGAGGATAGATAATGGTGGGGAGTTCTGCAAGAAGGAATTTGAAGAGTTCTGTAAGAAGTGTGGTATAGCACAGCAGAAGACTACTCCATACACACCTCAGCAAAATGGATTTGCAAAAAAAATGAATAGAACGTTGATGGAAAAGGCAAGAAGCATGCTCAGTGGTACCGGGTTAGGACAAGAATTCTGGGCAGAGACAGTGGAGACTGCATGTTACTTATTTAATAGATCACCTTCATCAGCGTTGGAGGATAAGACTCCACATGAGGTATGGACTGGTAAGAAACCCTCTATTTCACATCTAAGGGTATTTGGATGTGATGCATATGTACATGTTCCAAAGGAGAAAAGGACCAAGTTGGATAATAAATCTGAAAGGTGCATCTTTACTGGGTATAAGGATGGTTTAAAGGGTTACAAGCTTTGGAACCCAGAAACAAGGAAGGTTGTGTACAGCCGAGATGTGGTGTTTAGAGAAGTGAAAGATGTTGTTAAACATGAAGTCCTACCAAAGGAACCCGAGAAGATAGAGTTTGAGCTAAAGGAGGATGAATCAGACTCTACAACAGAAGAAGACTCAGAAGATGAAGAGCCACAAACTCCAGCTTTGAGAAGATCAGTTCGGGAAAGAAGGCAACCAGAAAGGTATAGTCCATCCGCTTTCTGTTCAGGTTTTGCCTTAACTATAACTGATGATGAACCCAGAACTGTCAGGGAGGCAGTAGATTCAGAGGATGGAAAACTCTGGAAGGAGGCCATGGTTGATGAAATGGCATCCTTGCACAAAAATGAGTCATGGGATCTGGGGGAGTTGCCGGCTGGAAGGAAGCCCATCGGGAGCAAATGGGTGTTTAAAAAGAAGATGAATGTAGAAGGCAAGGTGGAGAAATACAAAGCTCGGTTGGTAGCAAAAGGTTATTCCCAGGTGCCGGGAATTGATTTTGGTGATATTTTTTCTTCTGTTGCCAAGGTTACTTCTATTAGATTACTTTTATCTGTTGCTGCTGCATTTGATTTTGAGATAGAACAGATGGATGTGAAGACAGCATTTCTTCACGGGGATCTAGAAGAAGAGATCTACATGAAGCAACCTAAAGGATTTATGGTGAAGGGTAAGAAAGAACTGGTATGCAGGTTGAAGAAGTCTCTGTATGGGTTAAAACAGTCACCAAGGATGTGGTATCAGAAATTTGATACCTATATACGGGGACTTGGCTTCACCAGAAGCAAGGAGGATCACCGTGTTTATTTTAAATTAATTGGTGACCGTGTTATTTATTTGGTATTGTATGTGGATGATATGTTGTTGATTGGAAATGACAAAGAAATTATCCAAGATTTGAAGACCCAACTGTTCTCCAAATTCGACATGAAGGATCTTGGTGCCGCAAACTATATTTTGGGCATGGAAATTAAGAGAGATCGGGCAAAGAGGAAGCTCTGGTTAAACCAGAGGAAGTATGTCGAGACTATATTGCAGAGGTTCAATATGCAGGATAGTAAACCGGTGAATGTTCCTATTCCTGTAGGTGTAAAGTTGTCTGTTGAACAATGTCCCAAGACACAAGAAGAAGAGGAGTATATGTCCCGTGTTCCATATGCAAGTGCAGTGGGTAGCCTGATGTATGCAATGGTCTGTACTAGACCAGACATTGCACATGCATTGGGAGTATTGAGCAGGTTTATGTCAAACCCAGGGAAGGAGCATTGGACAACAGTGAAGCGGGTTTTCAGATATTTACGTGGCACTAGTGATTATGGCTTGTGCTACCAGGGAAGACCAGGATTGGAAAGAATGTTGGACATTCGTGGTTTTGTTGATGCAGACTGGGCTGGAGATCTGGACCAAATAAGATCTACAAGTGGGTATGTGTTTAGCCTATTTGGAGGTGCAGTCAGTTGGATGAGTAAAAGACAGTCTGTAGTGGCACTTTCAACTACAGAGGCAGAATACATAGCAGCCACTCATGCAAGCAAGGAAGCAGTTTGGTTGCAGAGATTGTGTTCAAGCATGGGGTTGGTACAACAAGCTATAAGGATAGACTGTGATAGCCAAAGTGCAATTTTCTTGGCTAAGAACCCTGCTTATCATTCAAAGACAAAGCACATTGATGTTAAATATCACTTTGTTAGAGATATGGTTGAGGCTAAAAGGGTGTTGCTGGTAAAGGTGGACACTTTGAAGAATGTTGCAAATGCATTGACGAAGTCTGTGAGCACTCAGAAGTTCTCTTGGTGTAGAGAAACAATGGGTGTTGAAGAATTGGCTCAATGACTAAGCTCTCCTGTGGCCCCCTATGGAAAGAAAACAACAAGTGGGAGAATGTTGGGTATGTGTTATATTCTTTCCACGACTAGCCCCACGTGCTATACGTTGCATCGGGCGCAGCAGGGGGGTCAAAAGGGGGAGGCAACCCCCATTGTTGGGGTCCGGGGTAGCGCCCTGGAGAAAATTGTTTTGGTGTGTAGACCCACTCATAGGCGGACCCACCCATGTTTTGTGCATGAGTTTGCACATGGTTTTTGGGTACGATGGTTTTCAGCCCCTGGTATTTTGTAGATCCGGTCAAGGGAACTATGGTTATGTTCTAATCCAAGGTTAATGGATTGGGGTTTATGTATGCTTCGGCATGTATATATATGTGTTGTAACACTAAAAGGACTATAATGAAAAATCAAGCTGGTCGTCCCGATTTGGGATCCAAGGGAAAATCTCTGTGTTTATCTGTTTTATGTTTTATGCTCTCGCTATTGTTTATTTTCTATTATAAGATTCGTGTGTAGATAATTTATGTTCAGGGTTAAAACCTACACCTTCAATGGTATTCTATGCTCAATGATAGCTATATTACATGCCTTAAGATCCTCATATTTCCAGGAAAAAACATCAACAAATTCAAAAAAAAACTTATGGTATTCAATCTTTCTTTCTTCTGATAAATATTTTGACAGCTTAACATACCTCGATTCTTTTTCTGTACCCAAATTAAAATCTTCCAATTCATCTCCAGTTTTAGCTAAACGTGGTTTGAATGAGACATCATTGTGATCAAAGAGCTTCTCAAGTGGGATTAACCCCTTGGGAATGTGATTGGTAAGAAACTGAATGATATGTTGATCAACAATCTGTTTTTGCAGATTTTTGGTGTCTTGCAAATCAACATCATCCTTCATGAGATCTTCATCTTGATCAATGTTTAGAACAACAAACTCTTCATCAACTTCAATGAATCTTCTAATCTCATGATCATCTTCAAAAAATTTCCAATGCTTGACATTATAAGGAATTCTAGGTCTGAACCTAACTTCCACTTCATATTTCAGTTTCATAGGTATTGGAATCTTGAATGAGCTTGCTAAAATAGAAAGTGAATCGGCCAAAATATTACTTTATCTTGGAACAAAAGAAATGTTAAAGGTCAGGAATGAGTCTTCTACAATGCTCCATACTGCATTCCGATAATTTCCGAGTCTGGGATGCTTAGTTTGATAAACATTTCTGGTTTGCAGAATAATAAGTTTAGCATCTCCAAAAATAGAAATTTCTGAAATATTCATGTCTTTTGTTGTTTTTAAACCAATCAAGATAGCTTCATACTCATCCACATTGTTAGTTTCTTCAAATTCATGTTTGAAAGAAAAATTGGAGCTCTCTTTCAAAGGAAAAATGATAACTATTCTTGCACTATCTCCTTCTTTATAACATGAAGCATCAAAATACATTTTCCATAGCTGAGAACCCTCATGACTAATATTTTTTTCAGTAGGCTTTGAAATCTGAAAAATTTCTGCAAATAAGACAACATTATCCATGTGTAAAATGCGTGAAACAATATTAGTTGTTCTAGCATAAATTGGATGATTAGTGGGGTCATTTTTGTCACTAATGATATATACCAGCTGACCTTCTATATAAAGTCTTCTTTTTTCTCCTCCAAAAATAGGGATAGTAGCATAAGTGAGATCCATTTTCAAAGTTCCTCCCAACCTTCTAATCCATGACCTAGAAAGTAACATGCCAAACCTAGGAGGAGTACCAGCCACAACAATATCCATCACCATCCTTCTCATAGGTAACTGAAAAAGGCTTACTACAAAGTATTTGATGACACCGAGGCATTGAACTTCTCAGGAATCAAAGTAATAGATATCTTGGTACTCTCTAGTTACTTCAAGACCTAGTTCATCCATGACTACCTTGGGCATTAAATTATGAGAGGCTCCAGAAACCATTATAAAATTATACAAGACATTATCATGCATATTTAGAGGTAGACATAAAGGAGGGGTAGAGTCATCTATGTCTTCTACCAATGGACCTAAAATAACAGTGGGGTTGTCATCTTGAAGGTTAACAAAATCAAAAGCTACTTCGGTAAGTGGGGTTTAATGAGCTTTCATAAATGTCTTTTTGAAATCATCATTTTTCATGAGCTCTACAAGAGGAACACAAATCTTTATATTTTCTATTTCATTCTCAAAATTGAAAACATGGGGCAGTTTGTGAGAAATTTATACCTCAAGTGAAGGAGTATTAACCGCTACTGGAATTTCCGGTCTGCTTGGTTCAACAACTTGTTTTTCTGCTGTAATTTAACTGCATCCTTATTCATATTTGGTTGTGCAACAACCTTTGGATTATCATCAATCTTCTTTGATATTAGATTATATCTACTTTGGTGATCAACTATAATCATGGAATGATTACAACGCTCTTCATTATTTTGAGTATATGACATGAAATCTTCATACTCTGCTTGTGTAATATGGATCAACCCTTCTTTATCTCTCAAAAAATTAATATCAACAACTTTCTCCAACCTTTCAGCTTCCACTTCATCTTCAAATATAGCATTTTTCAAAGGGGGTTGTTCTTTTTTATCATCAACATCTCTTCTTTCTCGCTGCAAAATTTGAGGAGAAATAGGTCTTCTAAATTGCTGCTTATTAGGCTGATCAAATGAAACATTTATAGTAGTAGTTGGTCTTGCTTCCATCTTGAGCTTGGAAATTTCAATAGTCAATGACTTGACCATCTTAGTCATCTCATCTATCTTAGGATCTTTGTATGAAGTTCCCGAAGTTGAAACTTCATCTTTTTGCTTTCTTTTTTCTTTGTCAATCCCTCCTTTGAGTCTATCAGCTGCTAACACATTAGATTCTAAATCCATTTCATTTTCCTACTTTTTTGTTAGTGTTTTAAATCTTCTTTCTCTCAATAATAAACAAAAAATCAGGATCAAAGGCACCAACATAAGTGATTTTGGTTGAAGATTTAGTAAGCTTGATTTCAGTAGTTATTTTGCTATACATCTTATTGAATCTCTTAGAAAAATAAGAAACTGATTCTCCTTCTTTTATTTTTATTGTACCAAATTCAGTGATATAATACAGAAAATATTTCTTATCACCCCATTTCCTTAAAAATGTATCATCTAGGGTTTCAATTCCAGTGACGCTACCGACTGTCGAAGATTTGAACCATTTCCTAACATCACCTTCAAGACCCTGAAAAAAAACTCTCATCCAGACATCTTCATGCTCAATATTCAGATTGTCAGCATAGGCATAAAAATCAGCAAGGTGTTCTTCATCTGTTACCTCTCCCTCACCACTAAACTTAGGCATGTATTTTAGATAATCTCTTACAGGTAATGCATTCATAGGTAAAACCAAAGGGGCATACCTTGCAGCAAAAATTTCATCCATTCGGTTAAGGGGTGGGTTTGGACATGCCATGGTGTGGGTTGTTGGGATTTGTGGAATAAAAATTGGTGGATTGTGAACAACAGATGATCAAAAACCAACTTATGATGTAGGTACTCTTTTTTGGCTGGAAAATAAGGGAGGTGCAAGATTTTATACAAATTCAGGGGATAAAGTTTGCAGGACTTATTTAGGGACAACCTTTGATAAAAAAATAGTAGAAGCATCAAAATTTCATTTACTCTTTTTCTTGATTAGCGTTTTAGGGTCAGAAAATGGGATTCTCAAAGGGGAACATGGGTTAGCCCTGGTTCTAGTCCTTCTAGGAGCCATAACTTAAACAAAGGAGTTACTAGGTGTAAAGCAGTCTAACTGTACACCTTAGAACCAGACTTATAACATTGTCATTCACCCAGGGATAAACTTCAATTCGCCTCCCCTACAACGACACCAAATATGTTAGCGCAAGGAGTCACTCCTTCACTACAAAAGGAGTAAGCCTTATAGATCATAGTTCATTTAAAAATTTTAAAGGGTTGTTTGAGTGGTGGGATGGCTTCTCAAAGATTGCTGAAATTATTTTTTATATTCTTTAAAAATTTCATGCATTTGGAAAGTTTTGGCTAGTATAAATTGTATGGGTAAATTGGTAGTATAGGGAATAGAGTGTAACAGATGAATAAGATGGATAGATGGTACCTATTCTAGGAAATATTCATATCCTAAATCAGTCACACAACTATAATGATGGATCTTTACACAAACTCTGTTTATGCAAAGTAAACAACAATCAGAAAGTAGATTGCATGTATAAAGTATTCCACAAATCCTTTATGAAATACTCACTGATATGTTCTACAACACATATATGATTTGCATAAAACTGAAAGCAGATAATTTACCATTAAATACTTTAATAGTTTCTCACTCACACCTTACTAGCTACTACAACTCATAATTAGAAGAAATTAACAAAGAAAGAAGACACACCATACATTATATGGTTATTGAGTCACAAAATACTTCATCATGAATTAAAAATGCTTTTCTTTATTATATTCACTCTTCAGGTAGACCAACATCCAACCTGGAAATGGTATTTACAAATGGTATATATAGAAATAGAGGCACCAACTGCATCTCTTCTAAAAAGAAGGAAAAAATACTCCTATAATTACATAGGTGTCATAGGACATTATAACCATATCCCATCAACATCTAACTAAAATGATATATGTAGAAGAAAGAAGAGAAGAAATCTGGGTTGAAATGTTAAGTGTGTTGTTATGGTGCCCCTTTTTCTGGTTATTTGCCTCCTAATGTCTTTGGTCTTTAAATAACCATGTATCTTTAATTAATATGACCTCCAAAAACCTCATAACCACTTTTCACCATCACTTGTTATATCCATTTGGTTATGAGTCTTTATCCTTCTTGAACTGGCTCATAAATTTTGCTGACAGGTGTCAAAATTCAGTTAAAATAGGCGCTACCAGAAATTATGGAAAATAACCTGTAACTGTGCAAAAAATAGAATGCTACTGAAATTTCTAGTACCGCTATGTTTTGTTTTAAAAAATGCACAGAAAATGATAAAAAACATGCGCAGACTTATATTCTTTGACATCGAAGCTACTGTTCAAACTTGTGATTGATAAGAAAAAAGGTTTTTTTGGCTTCTTGATCTGGTTGTTCTTGTGGCTTCTTCTTTGACAGTGGCCTTCTCCTCCTTAGTACCCTTTTGGATCTTTCTTCTTTTTGAGGGTTCTGTGTGCTGATCTGAAGGGGTTCTATTTTTATCTTTCTTCTTGGTTTTCTCGGTCTTTAACCCTTCAGGTTTACCTTCTATATCAATGACCTCTATCATTAAACTTGAATTGTTAAAAGCCTTGGACTTAAGCCTAAACTTTTTATTGTCTCTGGTATGCCTTTTTCTGGTACCAGCAACAGGTTCAGCTTCCTCTTTCTTCTTTTTTACTACTGATCTCATAACCAACATCTTTGAGGAGTTCTTCATCAGATTTTGTAGGATGATAATCTCTCTGAATTTTCTGCTGAATATCTGCTTCCAAATTTTCTGGCAGCATCTGAGCTTTAGATTTCTCTACTGTTGCAGACCTTCCTCTTTGAGCTCTGGTGTAGACATTAGGAAAATGAGGAATGGGGGGCACCATTTACATAGACTTGGGTTTATCAACTAAGGAGATCTCTCCTTCTCTAACTTTCTCTTAGCCTTGACTGAAGAAACCTTTTCTTTCCTGCTCTTGGCCTTATGGGTGTTCTACTTTTTAGCCGTCCCCTTGGTTCTTTTTGCATGATGAGGGTGTTGTTGTGAGGATGGAGGTGTAGGTACATGTTGGCCTACCGTGTAAAACAATAAATGGTCCCAGTGTTGTAGCTCCTAGAGACAACCTTGAATTGCAAAATACCAATGCCTAGGACATCTTAAAATCATAGGTTAAATGTGGAAAATTGTATAAATCCCTCTGACATAATATGGGTCAAGAGAATAATGGTTTTGGTTGTTCAAGAATGGAGAAGACCATTTGAACCTGATTCATGTGAATTCCCCATACTATGAGAGGGCTTAGGAGGTTATGAAGCTTGATGGATTTTAAATGGGCCAAGTATAAAACCGTGACTATAAGCTTTAAAAATATGGATAGGTGTTGAGAAATAATGGAGAAGGAACCCACAAGAGACAGGATTAAGAGGATTAAGAATCTATCCCCCGTGAACTCAAGGGAAGTGGGTGTGAATGAGATATGGACAACAATAGAGGTTCTTGGAACATGAATTAAGGGAGTGCAGCAAGCTTAATACATGAGCATTAACACCTCAGCATTATACATACACGAATTCATGAATAAAATTTCAAACCACCGACAGCTATATTACACGAACCATCAAAGAAGCATAGCATGAAAGATGATTACACATAAAAAGGATATTATTGATAATAGAAGTAAATAGATACATACTACACATTGCTCCATCTGGAATCCAAATAACAACTTTGTATCATATTAAGTTTAAACAACTCTCCCAAATATGTATCTCAGAGCACAGGGAGCACAATCATACAACACTACACCAAAATTCTTGAAAATTCTAGAACCCTTATTCATTTTTTGAAATCCCTATATATAGAGTTTTCTCCGAGGGTCTACGATCCTAATCATTAATGATTGATCCATACCTATGCAATCAAAATATCCTACCTAAATTGTAGAGTGTACATCGAGAAATTACTTCTGTACTGAGAGAATTAAAACAGGAATGGGTAGAATTGAGATTTCACCAGCAAAATCATCAAAATCAAACAGAAAATAGAAAAGACATGGTTGACCATGGAGGCCAATTATGGGAGCCTTCAAACGGTATGGCGAGGAGCGGTCGTAGGTTGGCAAGCTGGCTATCATCATAAGATTCTATATGCTACTTTAAAGTCTCCACTCCCTCATTCTTATGATTTCCACTTAATCTGTTGTGAAGTGGCCAGTCGTATTGCGTGCGCCTGGATCCTTAGCGGAGGTTTCTTGAGAAAACTAAATAAGCCATAACTGCATGCTCCACCCATCAAAACAAAGGCTAGGGAAGGGATTTGATGATGGGGTGCGGAGGTGGGGTCGCGCTTGAAAATCGCGATCACAAGTTTTATATGGGCACAGTGGGAGGTAAAAATTAAATCTTGCGGGGAGCGATATGCGATGGGAAGGAGTGACGTGGAAGATGGAGGTGGGACCACCCACACTTCGCAAATCAAAATATCTATGCGTGAACAGTGAAGGGTAAGTGATGAAATGTGTGATGTGCAAAGTGCGATGGCGGGGAAGGTGACATGGCACGAATGGAGGTGGGACCGCGCCCGCAGATCGCATATCGCAAGGTTTATATGTAATCAAAGGGTGGTAAATGTTAAAAGGTGCGATGTGTGAAGTCCAATGTATGAGGGGGATGACGTGGAAGGATGGAGGTGGGGTCACGCACACATCGCAAATCGCAATATTTATGTGATGACAGTGAAGGGTAAGTGATGAAAGGTGCGATGTGTGAAGTGCGGGGAAGGTGACCTGGCAAACGGAGGTGGGGCTGCTCGCGTATCGCAAATCGCAAGATTTATGTGTTAGCGGTGAAGGGTAAATGGTAATATTTTTGAAGCGCGATGTGCGATGGCTGGAAAAAGGTGGGACTGCCCACATATCGTAAATCGCAAGATTTATGTATTAGTAATGAAGGTTAAATATTAAAAGCTGTGAAGTGCAAAGTGCTGGGGCGGGGGGGGGTTAAACATTAAAAGTTGTGGGGATCAAAGCGCGACGAGCGGGGAATGAAGGATGATGTGGGATGATGGAGGTGGGGTCCTGCCCACAGATCCCATATCGCAAGATTTATGGGTGCTCGACGGAAGGTAACAGTTAAGACTTGCGGGGAGTAATGTGCGATGAGCAGGGAAATGAGTGACGTGGAAGATGGATGACGGGTTGCTTACATCATTACGAGGGTGCTCTAGGTACGGTGCACCCATCAGGGGTCTGCCCCCGGATTTATTGTGAGTCGTAGATCTATGGTCAGTAGACTTCTGGCGGAGTCAACTCCAGAGGCACCAACACTGATAACCTTTGAGTTGTTTTTCCCTGCGGGTTTCTGCTGATCTGAGAGTATTTTTCATTTATTTAAATCGCACCCAATGTTTAGCACAGGCATTAATCCACGATGGGCAATGAATGATGTGGTGTGGCAGAAGTGGGGGCCGCCCGGCCCGTGCTTGAAGCATTGGGCCTTCATCTTACCCACTCCAGCGCTTCATTTGCTTGAATTTGATATTGCCTTGTCCCTTCAAAATAATCACAAGCCAACATTGGCTCCATTGGAGGCGACGCACTCGTTCGATTGTGTCGAGAACTCGCACACCACCTGGTTGTGTTCTTCTTGAGGTGTTTGGGATCATCGTTAGAACCAATTTCAAGCAGCTTTAACCAAAAAACAAAACAACAATTGATGTACAAAAACAGAAAGACATATATACACTATGAGGATATGTACAATGGGTCATCATAGCCTGCTATCAATGCTAGAAGTAAGGCTTGACAAACTTTCCATTTTGTGTAGAGAATTTTTCCGGATCAATCGCATCCATTCTTGGTAAATTCGACGTTTCTCAATGGACAGTTTTGAGAAACTGTCCATTTACAAGCATCTCGAGTATATCTCCTTCCAAATTCTCCAGCACAAAAGTATTGTTTCCTTTTACCTCTGCCACCCTGAATGGACCAAACTAGTGGGGCTCAAGCTTCCCATGCTTCCCTTTGTCTGCTCACCTTATATCCCATCACAAAACCAAATCCCCAACTCAGATTTCTCTGTCTTTAGCTCTTTGATCAAATAAGCCTTTCATTTTTTCTTGATACTCTTCTAGTCTAAGGCTTACCTATTCCTGTGTTTCATTCAACTCCACCAACTGATTGATTCTTAAGATAAGGTCATTTGGCTCTTCCCCACTTTCTTGTAATAATTGGGCCATAGGTAATGCAAGCTGAATAGGGAAGACTGCGGCTCTTCCATACACCAGTTCATAAGGGGACTTTCCTATGGACCTTTTAGTGGTGATGTGATTTTCCCAGAGTGAAAACTTTAGCTGTGAATCCCCGTTATTTTGATTTTCTTTTATGGTCTTCTTCAATATCCTCACCAGTGTCTTGTTATATGATTCTTCCAACTCGTTCCCCTATGGGTAGTACACAGTGGAGGGTCCCAACAGGATGTTGTAATGTTGACAAAAATTTACAAATTTAGCCGACTTAAAAGCCTGGGCATTGTCTATAATGATTTTAACTAGGCATCCAAACCCAGCTATTATGTTCTCCTCTAGGAAATTGTTCACCACCGAGTCTATATAATTTCTTGTGGGCACGACTTCTACCCACTTAGTGAAGTAATCCATAGCAATGAGGATCCATCAATGTTGATTGCTAGAGGCCGGGTGAATCTATCTTATGAAGTCAACCCCCCATTGTTTAAAAGGTTCTTCAACATGTACTGGGATTAATGGGATAGGTTCATACCTTTGCTTTTTGGCGAATGTCTGACACTTCACGCAGGCTTGGATGCGGGCATATACATCGCCAAACAACTTAGGCCAAAATAAACTTTCCTTTAGGATCTTGTGTGTAGTGGATCACCAACTGTAATGCCCACCACATATCCCTTTGTGGAACTCGGTCATCACTTGGTCAACTTCTTGCTTTGTCAAACATAATAATAAGATCCCTTCCAGGTCTTTCCAATATAGTCGCCCATTTTCCACAATGTACTTTTGAGACCTCGGTCTCAAAGTACGATACTTGGTCTTATCATAGTGAGGGGGACACCTCAGGGTTAAAAGGTATTCCACTATGTCTTTATACCACAAGGATAGCAGGCGCTTTACCTGTGTATTTTGTGTGGAAGATTATATGCCCTGATGCATTCTTGTATCCTCTAGTGCTTCTCCTCCTGTCATAGACATATTTATTCCCAAAGCCTTATAGTTGGATTCAGACAGGATTTTTTCTAGACCCTGGCCTTTGATGAGTTTGGTATGCTTTATCTCCTTCTCATACTCCTAGATCTTAGCTATCCATTTGCCCCTATTCCCTTCACTGTCACCCTGTACCAAAATATCCTTCACGACTGCAGTGGGTACATAAGTTGTTATGGCTTATTGTAACACATACACCCGAAATTCCTTCAGTGATTTGACCATAGCTTAAGCTTGCTTCTCCAGGATATCATATTTTAGTTCAGCATCTCACAAGACTTGACTGAAGAACGCAATGGGTTGTTCATGCCCCTCACCATTTTTCTGTGAAATTACTGTAGCTATTGTGTGAGGAGAGGTGAAGGATAAAATCATGAACGACTTCCCATATTCTGGACCTGCCAGCACTAGAGCTTCTGCAAAGGCTTGTTTGATCACGTTGAAATAATCCCTAGATTTAGGAGTCCATCAAACTTCACTATTCTTCTTCATCATTCTTGTGATGTTTCAGACAATCTCGGCATAGTTGGGAATGAACCTTCTGAGGAAATTTATTCTTCCCAAGAATACCTTTACTTCCTTTTTGTTTCTTGGTAGGGGAATGTCATTTATCACCTCTACCCACTTTGGGTCGATCTTCACTCCCTCCTTAGTTACTATGTTCCCTAGTAACTTTCCTTCCTCCAAGGAAAACATGGATTTTTTGGGATTCAAAGACAGGCCATACCTGCACCATTTATCAAAGGTTCGTCGAAGGTGATTTATGTGTTCAGCGTCACTCTTTGAAAAGATGGTGATGTCGTCCAGGTAAATGAACACAAACTTATCTTTCTCTCCTATGAAATAAATTTCCATCGCACGCTGGAATGTGGCACCGACGTTTATCAGGCAAAGGGGCATTCAGGCATACATGAAGGTTCCCTAAGGCGTAGTGAAAGTCGTCTTATTTTTCTCTTCCGGGAGCACTACCACCTAATTATATCCTGAGAAGCCATCCATCATGGACATGCAGGAGGATCCCACCACCTTTTGCAAGATATGGTCCATCTTTGGGAGGGGATAGTTATCTTTGAGTGAGGCTCTGTTCAGATTGCGGAAATCCATGCAAATCCTGATTTCACCGTTCTTCTTTCTAACAGGCACCAGGTTCGCCACCCATTCTGAGTACCTTTGAGGGACAATGATATTGGCCTACAACATCTTCTTTATTTCCTTTTCAATAACTGGGAGAAGAAGGGGATTGATCTGTCTCGGCTTTTTCTTATGAGGCATAGTGTCCTCTTTGAGTGGTATCTTGTGCTTTATAATGTCAATATCAAAAGTCTTCAAATCCTCGTATGAACAGGTGAATAAATCTATATATGACTGAAACAACCTGAGGTACTGATCTTGGTATTCTTCAGGGACCCCTTTTAATAGATTTAGCACCTTTGGATCTTCTTTTGTCCCAATGTTCACATCCTTGATAGGCTCGTCAAGGGTAACTTTGTTGCAATTCACCAGGATATCATTTTTATCAAACAGTCTCTCCAATGGCACAAGACCCCTAGGAATGACATTTCCCTTTAATTGCAGAACACAGTGTCCAGCCAATGTCTCTTCCCATTGTAGAAAATTTGAATAACTGATATATTATTCACCGAGATTCTCCTGATCACACATTATTTTAGCTTCATGCACAATACAGAATCTCTTCTACCATTGATCATTACATGCGGAAATAAAATCAATTGCATGCACATTAAAACCATAAACAATCACACATATGAACACAGTATTTCATGGGAAAGCTTAAAGCTGAAAACCCCCAACTATCTGTATATTATATGTCATAGAGATCATGTAACAATCATTGTACAAAGCTCCTCACAAGCTCTCAGCACAACCTCGAATTTCTATACACTAATCAAGCTAGATCTAGCAAAACACATGCTCCAATATTTGCCACCTGATAGCCAGCCTCTATTGCGTAATCAATGTTGTAGGATGGTTCATTAAATAACTTGAACCACCTGTCTTGTATTGTGCAATCCTCATGGGCTCCTCCAATCACTGGTTGTTGCAAATATGCAACAGTATAGTCACAACTGATAGTTAACCTGCTCTTTCACCTATCTCTACACTGGTCTCCACTGAAACTATCCATGCAATGAAGTTAACTGATGTATTCTTTAGTTGATTAATGAGTTTATAATTAGTGAATTAATTAATAATTAATTCACACCACTCTTCACTAGTGTATTAATCAGTTAGACTAAATACAACTAGTTCAAATATGTTTAGATTAGTTAAACTGAACACAACTCCATTAACTTCCTCAATCAACTCCACCAAACTCTGTCACATGAGTTCTAACTAAAGTATCCATGCAATAGCTCCACTTAACCCATAGGAATAGCATAATTCCTTCTGTCATCTCCCGTGCCACATCTATGCACTTAACTGAAGTGCTCCAAGATAATAAGATAATGTTTATAGTCCAAATATTATTAAGAGATAATAATATTCGACATATCTATTTTTAGACTGGAAATCTAAAAATAGATTCTGCCCAGTATGTCTAAAAATATAAGTCCATCTATTTTTCCCGACTTGACCAACCATCCACAAATAGCATCCTGCAACTCATAGAAAATGATCCATATGTCTAAAAATATACATAGTCTAAAAATAGACTTTGCGCCAAAAATAGCCTGCGAACCCACTTAGTGAAGGCGACTTCTTTCCACTAAGCTCATCATCTTGTTTCAATATCAACACCCATCTGGTTTTTGGCTCTTAATTTTCATCCTCAGTGACTGAGTCGATCACCATATTTGAGAACTCACCCACTTTTTCCATTAAACGATGGATCTGCTCTTCATCTTCGAAGACTTGACAATGCTTTACGTTATCCAAAATGGAGGGGTGGTATCGCACTTCAACCTCATATCTAAGCAGGGGATTTTGTGGTGGGAAGAAAATACTAGCAGCCAAAGCTAGTGAATCTGCCATTCTATTCTTATCCCTCAGCATGAAATGAATGTTAAAAGTAGAAAATAAGTTTTCAACCAAATCCCATACCTCATTCCTGTGAGCTCTAAGTCGCGGGTGCTTAGTTTTGCATTGGCTCCTGACTTGTCTTACTACAAGCTCTGAATCTCCAAACACCTTGAGATTCTGTATGTTCATGTTTCATGCCACCTACAATCCTAACAGTAGGGCTTCGTGTTTAGCCACATTATTTGTGGCTTTGAATTATAGGTTAAAATAGAGGGGAACCAAGCATCCTTCTGGTGATATTTAGAGTATCCCAGCCCTGTTTCCTTCCCGTGAGTAAGATCCATCAAACTGCAAGGTCCATGTCTTGTTTTCCTCTATTCTATTAGAATTCTTTTGTATTAGGGGACATATGTTCATTTCTTACAGGAAATTTTTTTCCTCCTCGAGCATTAGACAAGAGAGTTCACCCTCCTTACCATATTTTGTAGAATTTGTGGAACCATCGGTTTTGGTGACCATATTCACGAATCTGGATTCATGGTATATTATTATTTCCTCCCCATCGAACACTATAATAGTGGCATAGGTGAGGTCAATTTTTATGGATCCTCCAATCTTGGATCCCCAGGATCTGGAAAACAACATTCCAAACCGAGATGGGATATCAACCACAAAAATGTCCATTACCATGCTTTTGGCTGGAATCTGGGCTAAATTTACTAATAGATCTTTTATCATGCCAAAGCATTTCACCCTCTTGGAATCAAAAGAATACAGATATTTATAAGGCCTGGTAATCTACAACCCCAACTAGTCCATGAAAAACAAGGGCAACAGATTATGCAAGGCCCCAAAATATCCATGAGCATTGAACTCTGTGAGAACATATCCATGGTCCCTCTTTTCTCCCCATTTCAATGTGAAGAAATTTTCCATTTCTTCCTAGGTGTGGACTGTGTAGTCAACTAGAGACTTGAACCATTTATAGGCTTTCCCATCCAAATATTGGACAAAAATCTTTAACACCACATCTAAGTTCTCTACATTTACATTCTCAACAAATGCACATAATTTTTCAATATGTCTTTGCGAATAAGTACTTGTGGTAGAGCCAGTGGGGAATATTTTTTGAGGAGGAAGCCAAGTACAGCCTAAAAATAGACTAATAATTCCTTATCCATGCAATAGCTCCACTTAACCCTTAGGAATAGCGTAATTCCTTCTGTCAGCTCCTGTGCCACATCTGTGCACTTAATTGAAGTGCTCCAAGAGAATAAGATAATTTTTATAGTCCAAATATTATTAAGAGCTAATAATATTCGACATATCTATTTTTAGACTGGCAATCTAAAAATAGATTCTGCCCAATATGTCTAAAAATAGAAGTCCATCTATTTTTTCCAACTTGACCAACCATCCACAAATAGCATCCTGCAACTCATAGAACATGATCCATATGTCTAAAAATAGACATAGTTTAAAAATAGACTTTGCGCCAAAAATAGCCTGTGGGCCCACTTAGTGAAGGCGACTTCTTTCCACTAAGCTCATCATCTTGTTGCAATCTCAACACTCCCTCTCAACAAGATAAGGATTATCTGCAACCCCTATCCTGCCCCTGTGGTATTCGAATTTGCTCCTAGTGAGCGCCTTCGTCAAGATATCAGCATCCTGATCCTCCGTGGGAATGTATGAAAGTAACATGATCTTCCGCTACACGCAATCTCTGATATGATGATACCGATCCGTGAAGCCATGCCGCCTCAACTCATCCTCCTGTCTGTACCATGATCCATATCTCGATGTGCCTCTGAGATATGTGCCTCTGAGATATCTCAATACATGCTTGCATGCCTTCCAGAAGAGCTTGGTTGGCTTAACCATAGCTTGTGAAAGCTGGTTAACTGCATAGCATATGTCGGGTCGTGTATTGACCAGATACATAAGCGACCCCACCAACTGTCGATAAACAGTGGCATCCACTACCTCCACCGAAGTAGCATCCTCCTTCCTCCATCCACCAGGAAGAGGAGTATCAACAGGCTTGCAGCCATGCATGTTGAACTTCTCCAGTATCTCCCGGGCATACTTGCCTTGAGAAACAAACATTCCATCACTACGCTGCCAAATTTCCAATCCCAGGAAATAATGAAGGAGGCCCAAGTCCTTCATCTCAAACTCTTTTGCAAGATCATCCTTGCATGAGAGTATCAACATCTCATCACCTATCAAAATCAAATCATCTACATAAAGTACAATGATCAGCAAATTACCCTCCACCACTATCTGGTATAGGTTCGGATCCGCCTCACTCTTGGAGAATCCAAGTCCGGTGAAATAGCTGTCTATCTGTGTGTACCAAGCACGAGGTGCTTGTTTCAACCCATACAGTGCTTTCTTGAGCCTGCACATATGCGACTCGCTACTAAAGATCTCGAAACCTTTGGGCTGCTCTATGTACACCTCCTCCTCAATCACCCCATTGAGGAACGTATTCTTCACATCCATCTAATGAATGTGCCACCCCATCTGCACTGAGAGAGCAAGAATCGTCCGTATGGAAGAATACCTTGCGACAGGTGCAAAGGTTTCCTCATAATCGATACCCTCGATCTGTGAGAAGCCTCGGGCAACAAATCTTTCCTTGTACTTCTCCACACTCCCGTCAGCTGCCTACTTCACTTTGTAGATCCATCTCAAACCCACCACTGCTTTCCCTTCTGGCCTTGGGACAATCTCCCATGCACTGTTTTTGACAATCGAATCATACTCTTCCACCATGGCATCTACCCATGCAGGATCCTCCACAGCTTCCTCGAAAGAGGATGGCTCTGTCACAATACACTTTCTCATAAGAGCCATGTATCCAGTATATGGCCGGGGACCGTCTCTCGTCGCGCCCTGATGGTGCTCCCAAAACCTTCTCTCGCATCTGGAGCGCCGCTCAACTTCATAGTGCGGCTCGCCCTCTCGATGCTGGTTCCGCATGAGTGGTCTCCTCCACTCCATGAACCTCATCTTGTGGCTGATCCACATCCTGAGACTCATCCTTAGGAACTAATAGCTCCTCATCTGCATGCAAGTGTGGCTCCCTCTCAAGCGAACACTTCATGGCTTTCTCCCCATGAAATTTGATATCCCGTCGCACAACAATATTGCGACTGTCTGGAAAATACACACGATAGTTGTGGGGTGTATCAGTGTACCCCACAAATATCCCAACCTCTGCAGTCAGCTCTAGCTTCTTCCTAGCATCCTTCGTCACATGAATGTAAACAGGTGAACCAAAAATCCTCAAATGGGAAATATCAGGCTGCTTACCAGAAAACGCCTCCTCGGGTGCACTCATGCCAAGTATCCTGTGAGGACAATGGTTATACACATATACTACAGTATTGCATGCCTCAGCCCACAAGTGTATAGGAAGGCCTTGATCATGCAACATCGCCTGTGCAGCACCCACGATTGTTCTGTTCTTCTGCTTAGCAACCCCATTATTCTGTGGGTTATGAGGTGCTATGAGCTCTCTTCGAATTCCTTCTGCGCTACAAAAGTCCTTGAATTCTCCAGAGATGAATTCACCACCATTGTCACTCCTAAGAGCCTTCACCTGCTTCCCCGATTCTTTCTCAACCAGTGCCTTGAACTCGCGGAACTTTGAGTATGTCTCGCTCTTCTTCTGCATGAAGAAGATCTAGCACTTCCGAGAAAAATCATCAACAAATATCACATAGTACCTATGCATTGTTGTCGAAGCTACTAAGAAAGGTCCACACACGTCTGTGTGAATTCTCTCAAGGATCGTCGTGGCGCAACTATCCTTCTCGTGAAAGGTGGCTTTCAAAAATTTTCCTAAGGTACATCCCTTGAACTGATCTGACTGTGCAAGAGTACCCATAGGAAGCCCAGTAGAAATCTGCTGCAGTATCTTCAAAGCTCCATGGTGAAGGTGGCCCAATCTCCGGTGCCACAACTCGCCATCATCCCGGCTCACCACTCCTTCTGCCTTGCCTTCCATTGCTACGCAGCCATCTAAATGCAATTGATAAAGGTTCTTAACTCGAACCCCTATCCTCTGGGTCTCACCAGTTGCCTTACTGCGCAGGAAAGCCTTTACCTCGCTAAAGACAACATCATATCCCTTGTCTTCTAACATCGCCACAGAGATCATATTCTTCTTCAATCCTAGAACATGGATCACTTCCTTTAATATGAAGGGTTTACCAGACTCCCTCTCAAATGAAATGGTACCGATACCGGTCGCACTGTATCTACCATCATCGCCCATCTCGATGTGCACTCCAAGATCTTTCTCATCCAGATCAGTAAACAAATCTCGATCTCCTATCATGTGAAAAGATGCACCACTGTCAATAAACCACACTGAACCCATCACACTTGAGACCAAGCATGCGATCAGCGAAAAATCCAACTCAAACTACGAGGCTAAGGCCTCTCCAGCTGCAGATCCAGTAGCCTGCTTATTTTTATTCTTCTGTGGACAACTAGTGGCGTAATGTCCGTGTTGGTGACAATGAAAGCACTTCACCTTGGACATGTCCTGCTTCTTGCCTTTCGCACCGGATTGAGAAGCTTTCTTGCTCTTCCCCTTATTTTATTTGGAAGCAAAAGAGCAATTTTCTTCATTAGAGTTCTTTGATGAATATCTTTCCCTGGTACTTCGCTTTATCTCCTCTTGCACAAGATCCGACCAAAGTCACTCCCATCCTGGAAATTTCTCCTGACCATTGACAGAGTCCTGATAGGAATGCCAACTCTTCAAAAGCCCAAGGAGAGCCAAGCTCACCAAGTCCTCGTCATCAACAGTAACCCCCACATTTCCCACCTCATCCCTGCATTGGATGAACTTCGTGAGGTACTAGGGCATACTGTCGCCTTTCTCCATTTTTATGTTCCTGAGTTTATCCTTGAGCGCCAACTTCCTCTATTTGCTCTTGCTTTGAAATAAATCTGTCAAAGCTTTCCACATCAAGAATGGAGAAGCCTTACCATGAAGGATGGACACTATGTGATCCTCCACACCTTCCAACAGAATCCTTCGACACTTTTTTGTCTTCTTTTGCCATGCATCAAGTACGACAGCATCACTAGAAGTAGGTTTTGGAATTTTTGCATCTATGAACTCCTTCAACCCATTGTCATCCAACACCGCCTCCATCTTGTCCTTCCATGCAATATAATTCAAGCTTCCATTAAGGGCATACTCCAATCGCAATCCGTTGAAAGACATCGCAACTTTGACACCAAGAAAACACTATTGCAAATTCGAATTCCACCAGCACAAAACTCAACCATTTCAATGTTTTTGCAATTGCTCCAATGATCAATATCGCTCTGATACCATGTAGAAAATTTAAATAACTAATATATTATTCACCGATATTCTCCTGATCACACACTATTTTAGCTTCATGCACAATACATAATCTCTTCTACCATTGATCATTACATGCAGAAATAAAATCAATTGCATGCACACATTAAAACCATAAACAATCACATATATGAACACAGTATTTCATGGGAAAGCTTAAAGATGAAAACCCCCAACTATCTGTATATTATATGTCATAGAGATCATGTAACAATCATTTTACAAAGCTCCCCACAAGCTCTCAGCACAACCTCGAATTTTTACACACTAATCAAGCTAGATCTAGCAAAACACATGCTCCAATCTCTGCCACCTGATAGCCAGCCTCTATTGCGTAATCAATGTTGTAGGATGGCTCATTAAATACTTGAACCACCTGGCTTGTACTTCGCAATCCTCATGGGCTCATCCAATCACTGGTTGTTGAAAATATGCAACAGTATAGTCACAACTGATAGTTAACCTGCTCTTTCACCTATCTCTACACTGGTCTCCACTGAAAATGTCCATGCAATGAATTTAACTGATGTATTCTTTAGTTGATTAATGACTTCATAATTAGTGAATTAATTAATAATTAATTCACACCACTCTTCACTAGTGTATTAATCAGTTAGACTAAATACAACTAGTTCAACTATGTTTAGATTATTTAAACTGAACACAACTCCATTAACTTCCTCAATCAACTCCACCAAACTCTGTCACATGAGTTCTAACTGAAGTATCCATGCAATATCTCCACTTAACCCTTAGGAATAGCGTAATTCCTTTTGTCAGCTCCTGTGCCACATCTGTGCACTTAACTGAAGTGCTCCAAGAGAATAAGATAATGTTTATAGTCCAAATATTATTAAGAGCTAATAATATTCGACATATCTATTTTTAGACCGGCAATCTAAAAATAGATTCCGCCCAATATGTCTAAAAATAGAAGTCCATCTATTTTTCCCGACTTGACCAACCATCCACAAATAGCATCCTGCAACTCATAGAACATGATCCATATGTCTAAAAATATACATAGTCTAAAAATAGACTTTGCGCCAAAAATAGCCTGCGAGCCCACTTAGTGAAGGCAACTTCTTTCCACTAAGCTCATCATATTGTTGCAATATCAACACCCATTTGGTTTTTGGCTCTTCATTTTCATCCTCAGTGACTGAGTCGATCACCATATTTGAGAACTCACCCACTATTTCCATAAAACGATGGATCTGCTCTTCATCTTCGAAGACTTGACAATGCTTTACATTATCTAGAATGGAGGGGTGGTATCGCACTTCAACCTCATATCTGAGCAGGGGATTTTGTGGTGGGAAGAAAATACTAGCAGCCAAATCTAGTGAATCTTCCATTCTATTCTTATCCCTCAGCATGAAATGAATGTTAAAAGTAGAAAAGAAGTTTTCAACCAAATCCCATACCTCATTCCTGTGAGCTTTGAGTCGCGGGTGCTTAGTTTTGCATTGGCTCTTGACTTGTCTTACTACAAGCTCTGAATCTCCAAACACCTTGAGATTCTGTATGTTCATGTTTCATGCCACCTACAATCCTAACAGTAGGGCTTCATGTTCAGCCACATTATTTGTGGCTTTGAATTATAGGTTAAAAGAGAGGGGAACCAAGCATCCTTCTGGTGATATTTAGAGTATCCCAGCCCTGTTTCCTTCCCGTGAGTAAGATCCATCAAACTGCAAGGTCCATATCTTGTTTTCCTCTATTCTCTTAGAATTCTTTTGTATTAGAGGACATATGTTCATTTCTTACAGGAAATTTTTTTCCTCCTCAAGCATTAGACAAGAGAGTTCACCCTCCTTACCATATTTCGTAGAATTTGTGGAACCATCGGTTTTGGTGACCATATTCACGAATCTGGATTCATGGTATAATATTATTTCCTCCCCATCGAATACTAGAATAGTGGCATAGGTGAGGTCAAGTTTTATGGATCCTCCAATCTTGGATCCCCGGGATCTGGACAACAACATTCCAAACCGAGATGGGATATCAACCACAACAATGTCCATTACCATGCTTTTGGCCGGAATCTGGGCTAAATTTACTAATAGATCTTTTATCATGCCAAAGCATTTCACCCTCTTGGAATCAAAAGAATACAGATATTTATAAGGCCTGGTAATCTACAACCCCAACTATTCCATGACAAACAAAGGCAACAGATTATGCAAGGCCCCAAAATATCCATGAGCATTGAACTCTGTGAGAACATATCCATGGTCCCTCTTTTCTCCCCATTTCTTCCCAGGTGTGGACTGTGTAGTCAACTAGAGACTTGAACCATTTCCAGGCTTTCCCATCCAAATATTGGACAAAAATCTTTAACACCACATCTAAGTTCTCTACATTTACATTCTCAACAAATGCACATAATTTTTCAATATGTCTCTGCGAATAAGTACTATCTTCCCCAGTGAACCGAGGCAATATTTTTAGATAATCTTGAGGCATGTCATTCAATACTTATGGTAGAGCCAGTGGGGAATATTTTTTGAGGAGGAAGCCAAGTACAGCCATGCGGGGTGGTGGCGGTAGATTTGGAGGATGAATTGGCTGTGGTATAACAGGTGTTTGTTGAATAGAGGTTGTTATATTGATCTGTAAAAATCTTTGGAGTACTGCAACTTCTTTGACTTCTTTAGCCTCGGGAGTAGGGTGCAAGGGAGGAAAAGAAATAACAGTGGATTCAACTTCGTTTTTTATGATTGAACTGGCTAAACCAAAGGTTTCTGGCGAATACTCAAGTACATGAGTTGTGGTGCCAGGACCATAGATGTCAGCTTTCTGAGATGAGGAAAGAAAATCTTCTAGAGTAAATGAGGGTATGTCAGCCTGGTCGGGTCGCTTCTCCTTCCAGACTCTCTTAAATATAATACTTTTTGGATCAGACACAGAAGATTTTCTCTACTGGGAAGTATCTGATCGAGAATGAAGATTTTTGTAAGCTAGGATTACAATTGATTTGAACTTTAATAATAGTGGAGTCACCAAGGTGAGGGCTATGCAACTCTCAACCCTTCGTTCTCACCTGATTGAAGGGTGAAGATAATGTTGTATCCCAGGGAAAATATTTCTTCATTCGTATCCCTGGCAATGGTGCCAAAAACATGTTGTATCTCCTAGAGATAGCCTTGAGTTGCAAAAGAATGGTGCCTAGGACATCTTAAAATTAGAGGTCAAATATGGACAATTATATAAATGCCTCTGATAGAATATGGGTCAAGAGAATAATGGTTTTGGTGGTTCAAGAATGGAGAATACCATTTGAGCCTCATTCATGTGAATTCCCCATATTTTGATAGGGCTCATGAGGTTTTGAAGCTTAATGGATTTTAAATGGGCCAAGTATAAAACAATGATCAGAAGCTTTAAAAATATGCATAGGTGTTGAGAAAGAACGGAGAAGGAACCCACAAGAGACAAGATTAAGAGGATCAAGAATATTTCCCCCGTGAACTCAGAGGAAGCGGGTGTGAATGAGATATGGACAACAATAGAGGTTCATGGAGTGCAGCAAGCTTAATACATGAGCGTTATAACAAACACGAATTCATGAATAAAATTGCAGACCATCGACAGCTACATTACATGAACCATCAAAGTAGCATAGCATGATAAATGATTACATATAAAAAGGAGATTACTGATAACAGAAGGAAATAGATACATACTATACATTGCTCCATCTAGAATCCAAAAAAAATATCTATATCATATTAAGTTTAAATATCTCTCACAAATATGTATCTCAGAGGATAGGGAGCACAATCATACAAAACTACAGCAAAATTTTTCAAAATTCCAGAACCCTTGTTCAGTTTTTGAAATCCCTACATATAGAGTTTTCTCTGAGGGTCTACGATCCTAATAATTTATGATTGAACCATACCTATGAAATCAAAATATCCTACCTAACTTGTAGAGCGTACATCGAGCAATTACTTTCTGTACTGAGAGAATTAAAATAGGAATGGGTGAAATTAAGATTTCACCAGCAAAATCATCAAAATCAAACAGAAAATACATGGTTGACCATGGAGGCCAATTATGGGAGCCTTCAAACGGTATGGCGAGGAATGATCATAGGCGGGCAGGCTGGTTGTCATCATTTTATTCCATTTGTTGCTTGAAAGTCTCCACTCCCTCATTCTTATGATTTCCACTTAATCCATTGTGAAGTGGCGAGTCGTACTGTGCGCACCTGGATCCTTAGCGGAGATTTCCTGACCAAACTGAATAAACCATAACTACATTCTCCACCTAGTAGAACAAAGGCTAGGGAATGGATTTGATGACGTGGCACGGAGGTGGGCCCGCGCCCGCAAATCACAGATCACAAGTTTTATATGGGCATAGCAAGAGGTAAAGGTTAAATCTTGTGGGGAGAAATATGCGATGGGCAAGAGTGACATGGTAGACGAAGGTATGACCGCCCACACATCGCAAATCACAATATTAATGCGTGAAAAATGAAGGGTAAGTGATGAAAGGTGTGATGTGTGAAGTGCGAAGGCGGCGAAGGTGATGTGGCACGAACGGAGGTGGGACCGCGCCCGCAGATAAAATATCACAAGGTTTATATGTAAGTAGAGGGTGGTAAATATTAAAAGGTGCGATGTGCGAAGTGCGATGTACGAGGGGGATGATGTGGAAGGATGGAGGTGGGTCCACTCACACATCGCAAATCGCAATATTTATGTGATAAGAGTGAAGGGTAAGTGATGAAAGGTGTGATGTGTGAAGTGAGGGGAAGGTGACATAGTAGATGGAGGTGGGGCCGCCTGCATATCGAACATTGCAAGATTTATGAGTTAGCGGCAGAAGGTAAACGGTAAGATTTGAGAAGTGCGATGTCGAATGGCCGGACAGAGGTGGGACTGTCAGCATATCGCAAATCACAGGATTTATGTATTAGCAGCGAAGGTTTGATTTCTTTTCCTTAACTCTTCTTCAATGAAAACCTTGATGAGAGCTTGATGATACAAGCTATATTCTAAATCAGTAATGTGATTTTAGATCCTTTTTGACATCTTTGATATAATCTTCAGCAAGAATTATGGAAAATTTAAAGTCTTCATACGTGCAACATGAAAAATAAATCTCGTATGATAAAGAAACACAATTGTATTCCTCCTTTCAAAAATGATGTAAATCTTGAGGAGTTTAATAGCTTCTTCCTAGTCGTTTTTGAGATAGCTGCTTGGAATTCCTTTGGTCTGGTTGGGATCTCTGTGTGCATTCTTGAGGAAATTGTTGAGGTCTCCTCTAGTGATAACTTGGCCTTTAAAAAACTTCCCTCCTTCATGTGGAAGGTTGAATTCCTCATCAATTGAATATTTTGAAACCTGCAATGTAAGACCATATATTGTGGCTTGTTGTTCATTGAAGGAGTTTGCAAACTCTTGAGCTACTCCTAAGTGATAGCTTCCTAGTCTGTCGCACAAAAAATACCACCCTACCTGGATAAACAATCTTCTCACCTTCGAATTCGCATCCACTAGGTCAACACTGTTAGGTCCCTATATTACTAGTATAGTCCCTTATTGTTGTTAGTGTAACCCCCTTATTGTTATTATTGTACCCTTGTAACCCCCATTTTGTTATTATTGTGCCCTTAAATTATTATTGTTAGGTCGGCTAGGATTACATTGTGGCCCACTAGGATTACATTATGGCCCCATGGACTCCTATATATAGAAAGGAGGTTTCGTAAATTGTATCATCCAAGAATTATTCATTTATGTAATGTATTGGAGGTTTCCCCCTCGAAGTGGCTCATTTCTAAGGCGTTGATATCTCTTTTCTTCTATTTTTGGAGTTGGTTACACAACAAACACCTTGTGGCTCAATTCATTTTATCTTCCCTCCTCTTTTAGTCATCTTCAGAAATTAATGACTTTGTCTCTGAAACTGATAGGTGGCAGAGCTATAAGAGTTTCACCTTACAAGTGTTGCTTGTGTTTTCCTCAAAAATCTCGTTTGAAATCTAGACTCCTCCTAAAACTGCAACTCTATTAAACTCGATCTCTAACAACTAGGCTCACAAATTATAATGCTCCTACTTTTTCAGTGGTTTTAAAACAACAAATATAGTTCATTACCCCATGTAATAGATTTCCATGATGGAAAATATCATTGACCGTAGTGTGCACCATGTGATGGCCATCACAATCTTCAGTTGGCTGCGTAACTTTGGATAGAACACTATAGATGGCTTGAGGTAAGCAGATTTGTGACTGGAAGTCACCTTCGATGTCTTGCTAATTATTGGCCCAAAAATTTCTGGCAGTGTCGATGTGCGACCAACCAAACGGTCATTGCATTAAGTCTGATGATCCACGATATTCTCTATTCGAAAAACACGTACCTTGACATGAGATTAGACTGACTTGGCTAACAGACAGGATGGGATTAATGGTTGGGTTTATTACTGTAGGTTGACAGCTATGCACCACATTTATACCATGACTAAACTTAAACATAACTAGCCGCATATGACTCCTATCACATGATATATATCATTTAAAAAAAAATGAAACGTATTTACACCATAACATGTAGCTTGAAAAAAAGCGGATGTCCTTTTTCATTTATTTTTAAAAACAGGGGAAGTTACCAAAATTTCAAGTAGCATTGGAATAAAAGAAAAACAGACAGAAACAGGAATATAAAGACTGTTCGAAAAGACTACAACAGGCGCTACTGGAAATTTCGGTGGCAACCAATGTTTTTTTGAAAATTTTAAATTCTAATCCTAAAATCAAAAAAATTAAAATGGACTCATGACTTAATGAAGAACTGTGCTAACATAATCAACATTTTACAATCAATTTTTGAAGATCATTTCATACATTGATATGTTTCTAGGTGTTGTGATTTAAACATTGCATGTTTTATTAATTGTTTCATAGACATTGTTGGCATTTATCTTCTTTTTTTCTTTCATTCATATCAATTTCTGTTGAATGTTATAATGTACTTTTTTTTTTCTTTTGAAACAATAAAGTATGTTGTTTTTTCAAATTATTTTTAATTAGTCAGATTTACTATTAATTTATTTTTAATGAAATGACATTAATTTTATGATATTCAAAAATATAGTTTAAACATATTGCTCTCGTTACCGAGATATATTTATTTTCTATCATTTATACTTAATAAATTGCATGTAGATAAATTCATAAAAGCAAAAAAATAAACCCCAGATTTTCATAAGCTCTTTAAAATAGAGCTTAGAAAATCAATTTAAGTGGCTGATTGAACTCACATTCTAGTCAGGGTTGTCACCAATTTAAACATCCACATTGTTATCTCAAATTACTTCATTTGGGTGATTCCCCCATCCCCTGTTGTTTATATTGTTTAGGGAAAATCCACTCATGCACAACAATTTGTGTATTTATTTATGGTTACTTGTAAATATTTAGGATGATTAGATTATATTATTGTTAGGTAATATATTTTCCTTTTTTTATATATTATTTTTTATGTATATATGTTTAGGTTATATTAGTACAAGCAACCAGGCCTTTGTTCCAGAGAGTATATAGCCACACCAAATGAATATGGGTCTAACTGGGACTCTGATTGGGCCAATACTCACTCGTTGTATGAGAAATTCTTCCACTTGTATGAAACTAGGGGCAGACAAAGTTAATCAACAAGTAATCCATACAAGAAATAAAACAAAATATTCAATGAGGTTTCTAAATCACAATTTCTATTATTCAGTGCCATGAACTAACCTCCTTGTGGATATAACCAAGAATAATCCATTCATAAGGTTTATAGTGAGGAAAAGCCAACTTGTTGAGCATGTATCTATCTTCTGTCACCTATAATATGGATCAATGAATCAAAATGTTCAGAAAAAAAGTACATAATTTAATTATATGTGATTTCCAACCATGGAAAGTAGTAGTGATTTATGTCTAACATGTAAATGACCTGAGTATGATGCACGCCACTACAATATAAAGGAGTAACAAGGCTAACCCCATGTAGGAAAAATGTATTTCTCAATGAACATACACAATTTATCTCTATTTTTTACCCATAATGCTACAAATTCCCCTTCTAAAATTGCCTCATAGGAATGGAAAATAGATGTCTACTTAGAAATATTGGATATCTACATATTATGAAAAGAAATAGATGAGATTACAAATACCGAACTTATACATTTGACTAAGCTTGGGCATTAATAATATGGATTGCATCAAAGAAAACATCAATGCATATTTATCCACAAAATTTTGGAAATTGAACATAGAAATTTTTCCCATAGATCAAATATACTAATCTTGTATGCACATGTTGCATAAGTAGAAAATTATGAAACACATGGTACATCAATGAGCATTTAATCAATTTTGTATACACCACTCCACAAATTAATTTAATTCTACGTGTTATCACAAAATTGTACTTGATTGGTTGTTGATCAGACAACTAAGTGTAACTGTTTCAAACCAGCTTTTGACTGAAGCTTAGCCTCTTCAATATGAGAGGGCTCTCTCAAAAGGATTTTATGTTATTGGTTAATGATAGTGCTAGATGGATAACTCTATAGAAATTGTATCTTGTTTTTTTATGATTGTAGGTTTAAAGAATGCAGGTTTGCTACCATTGGGCGTATGGAGTCAACAATCAGTAGTTTCAGTGGCAAGGTTTCTTAACATGGAAGCTGAGGCAGACAGAGGTCTTTAAGAAAGGTAATTCACTCATAAAACATATGAAACCACAGTCATTTCATTACTAAAGGAAGCCAGAGCATAGAGTTATGAATTCTGAGTAATAGAAATGAAATCTACTACAAGTGGTAAAACATAAGATGTAGATCAATAAGACATTAAAAAACCCATGAGAATCTCAGGTCTGTCAAGAATAAAGTCACTCTGTATTACCAATATAAGTCAAAATACATAAAGCAGCAATTTGGTGCAAAAAATATCCAACCCTTCACTACTTCGATGCTTTGTCTTTAAATAGACATTCTTACAACAAAGATGATCTTCCTAGTGGCTAGGTTCATCGAATTCTTCTATGAAACATCATATAACTGAAAAACATGACTTCTAACAAGAAACTGACAACTACACCTTAAGGAAGACATCTCCTAATAGGAGTCTAACTCCTATTTATTACATACTCTACCTTATCTTCTGAAACAGTTACATAACAGTTACAAAATAAGCATCACATGCTCGAAAGATACGTGATAGGTTCATTTCCACTTTACATATTTAATACTCTCCTAAACATGTGGAAAAAAACCTTATTTTTCAGGAATGCATAACCCTTATCTTCAACGAGAGCTTTGGCTGATGACCTGTCTCCACAAAACTTCCTTCGAGTCATAAATATTTGATGTTAAGGTCCCTTGACATGTTAGAGGAGTCCAGCTATCAAAAACTTCCATCAAGATGCTCCAAAACCTTCAAAAATAACTCGCTACGAAAACATGACAGTTTCGTAGTGAGCCTTGGTAGCGTTGAAAAAGTAGCTTATGCACCCAATAACTTTGCTCCTTTGTTATTCCATGGTATCAACCAAGTCATGACACATCACCACCATCAAAATCCCTCCTTGAAGACTGCAAAAAGTGAATTTAGAGTAAAAAAGGCTGCTACAGGTTTTTTTGTAGCGTTTTCCTGGCTTTAAGCCTAGCAAACACTACGAAACTGTGTAAAAGTGCAGAAATTCCAGATTTCAAAAGTGTCTCCAAAAAGTGATCTCCAACTGCAAAAAATTGATCTTCCACATGTAATGAACCGTCTAAAACACATTCAATCTCAGCTTAAGGCTTTTTTGGTGTTTCCTCCTCATTTATGATCAGTTGAGCTATGGGCTCCTCAACCATAGTCATATTTAAGCCTTTATTTTCCAACTCTTCTTGAATCAGTTCTAGTTGTTCTTGAAGGTCTTTTACTTGGTCCTTCAATGTCCTATTCTTAGATTGTAAGTGCAGGTTTACCTTTTTATGTGATTTACCTCTTTTATTAGTGGTTGTGTCCACTTTATCATTTTTTCTATGTTGTCCAAGGTCTTTGAGACACTTGTGACTTGATCCTCCCAAATCGTCCTCATCCATTCAAACTGCACTCTTTCAGCGCTCTTTCCTCAAGACTGATATCTCTTCACTTGCACTTTTCAATTGCTCTTTAAGGACTTCAACCTATGAATTTTCAATGATTTTCTCTTTTCCCTTCTTTTTTTTGATGATTAATTCTTATTTTGCAGGTGAGGAGAGGTCTATGATGCTTGGTGGTGGCTGAGTAGTTTCACTAACCTTTTGAGCTTCTTTGTTGTTTTCCAAGACTTTTTTTCGCATGTCTTATCGTTTTTTTTCTAGCTTGAAACATAAATCCAGCATCATCACCTGCAAATTCTAACTTCTTAGTTTTTTTTCCTTTCTTAAGCTTCCTTCCTCCCTCATCTATGTCTTCATCTTGGACTATGGGAGTTTCTTCAATATCAATGGCATTCAATATGTCCTATGAGTTACCCTTAGCCACTATTTGGCTCCTTGAAACCCTCTTGCTGCCATTTTTTCTTACTGTTGGCTTCTGTTTTGCAGGTATAACTTTGGGTGTATCAACCTTTTGCAAAGGCTCTGTCTCCATGATCACTGGCTCTAACTTCTCTGCCACTAAAGGTGATGGGATATCTCTATGTTTGGGAGTTCTTTTAGGAGTGATAGCATCTACTTCAAAACCACCTATGAACATAAAAGATGACCAATCTCTCCCTAATATTTTTAACTCCTCTAACACCAGCAACTTGATCAAACCATGATGAAAAATAGGGGTTTCATTTCCTTCTAATTTAACTTGCACCTTGTCTGACATTTTAGCTAAGATTCTATATAAGTAAAATGTCAAATAAAAAGACCTCTTACCCACAAAATGCAGCAGAAGCCTAAGGTGGTAGGATTAGACCATGTGATACCTCCCTTCACATGTGAAGTACTTTTTAATGATCAGCAGCAGCTTTGAGTAGCTTTCCTTCATGTAGGTCCTTGGGATAGAATTTGTGAGATCAATTTCACTATGCTCTGTCTTGATGAATTCTTTACAGTCATGCATGGTGAACTTGATTCCTTTGAACAATTTCTCTCCTCCTCTAGGGATTCCTGTTGTTGTTTCAATGGTTTTTGGCGTTACTATGATATTTAACATTCCCACATTTGAAGCTGATCCAGTAAAACTCTTAGCAAACTCCTTTGAAACCTGTAAATGACATCCTTGCAGACTTTGGCAGAATTGCAAACACCCTGTTCTTGTAAATACCTCCAATGCAGTTGGATCTTCCTTCAACAAATTCATATCCATTGGCTCATATCTAAGGTAGTCACCACCTTTTTTGGTCTTCTTCCTTGCAGCCATGGTGATTTTATACCTTCTCAGCCTCGCTTGATTAGTGACACCTGCAACTTTTGAAATGCCAACAACCAGCTTGGCTTGGTGAAACGGCTCTCCTGAACACAATAGCATGCAAATATGAAGTGGAGAATGACAAAGACTCAATTGGGTAATGTTTTAAAGTTTCGATGACAAATCATGCCTTAATAATGACTCATACATGCTAAAAACAGTAATGATGACCTCAGACATGACCTTTGTACCTTGATTTAACCCTAACTAACTCGAATGACATCCACCCTAAATATTCTAATAATGGACTGACACCTTGCACCAAATTTGACAAGACAGATAGAAAAACCATTTTTTGTAGCGTGGCTAGTTCAATTTCTGACAGTTTCGCTACGAAAAACTGTCTTTTCACAATGTAAAACACTAAGAAAAGAGGAAAAACTGGCTAAAGTGACCTTTTTGAATTCAAAAGCTTGGGAAATGAAATATGTTAGCAAATTATGACTGATGGAACAAGTTATGACTTGAATGGAGGTGGGTTTGAACCTTAGGATAGGTTAATATGAAAAAATTTAAATTTTCCTTTACCAACTTGTGACAAATGAACTCTATGACCATACCTTTGACAAATGAACTTTCAGACCATGTCAAATAGTGTTTCACTTTTTTCTGAGTGATAAAACTGTGCACTATACAGTATAGCCAAATTATCTTATCATTAAGTGAAACAACATGTGGAAATATGATCTTTTGAGTTTCTGTGTCCATTATAATTATTATTTCTTCCTCTTGTATTGGATTTTGTCTAGCATGCTTAATGTAAGAGGTTGTAATTTTAATTTTGTTTTCAATATCTTTTGTACCCAAATATTGCCCTACCTTGTCATATATATTTTACAAATTTGTATCGTACATGAAACTTAAAGATAAAATAATGGGAAAGAAAGACAAAATTAACTATGCAAATGTCAATATTATTTATTGATTTCAACGTGTTTATCACTACTACACATAAAAATATGCAAATAAATAAAATATAGAAATCACTAAAAAAACACAAAAAAGGAAATGACCTATTGTCAAAAATTATGAGATGCCAAAATATAGATATAAAATGTTTCAAAAACGTTCAGGATTAAGTAATAACATCAAAATTTTAGAATGAGTGGTGGGAGTACTAGTGCTCCTTAATTTGAAATGAAAGGAGAAATCATGAGACCATAAGGAAAACTAAACTATTATTGGAAGCTTTTTGGTAATTGTTACACGAATTTTTGGTCATCTAACCTATTACTATTAGATGGACTAAAATACACCATGTAAGACCAATTTTACCCTAGTAAAATTGCTTTCATTACGAAAAATAACTTAGTAATCCATAATTTATTAAGTTGTTTATGGTCTAAACAGGAAACCCCATGAGGAATAATTGAATAAATATTTTTTTGTTTGTTTTTCCTCAAGGGATGATTAATTAAACCACAATTTAATTAATATTCCTGGTCATATTTAACCCAAAACAGGAAAATTAATTAGATAAATCATTATTTATCTTATTATTTTCTATGAATAATTATTTAAAACATTATTTAAATAATATTCCTTGTTAAATTTGACTAAATCATTTATAAATAATTGAATAAATAATTATTTATTTAATTATTACTCACCCATATTCTTAAAATAATAAATAAATCATTTATTTATTTGTTATTTACTAATAAAGAGATTTGACCAAATTCAAATTATTTTACCCTCCAACAAAAATAATAAAATATTCCATAAATGTTGGATCTAGATTTGGTTAATAATATTGTAATTATGCACCAATATCTAGACTAACTCAATATTTTGTTATAAATAGAAGGTTTTTTCCATTCATTCACTACCTTTTTTTGCCTAAAGATCGCTCTGGATCTATACTTTGGTCTGACTTTGATCCTCCATCATTGTCATATTTTTCTACCTTTTTTCTTGTGAGCTCCCCTTGAGTTAGATTTTTGTCTGGGTTTTCTACACCATCAAGAGAGAGAGAGCTTAGATCTGAAACGCCGAGGAAATACAAGAACCCATCCCATTAAGGGGGACTGGTAACGTCTTTCTATGTTCCCTTCCCAGGTGTCATAATACAAAAATTCTTTAAAAATTCTTGTCTTGTTCATTGGATGCATGGAGAAACTCTTGCTTTTTATTTGTTGTTTAATGTCTTTAAATGCATTGATCTATATTTCTGTATCATTTATTCTGATCACTAACTGCAGATCTAAGGAAATTGACAGTCATATTTGATGTTAGGGTTGTTTTTTATGCACAGCTAAAGTGAGTTTTTTTCGTACGCTTGTGATTAGAATTCACACTAACAACTGGTGACTCCACAAGGGTTTATAATTACGACCGTTGTCATTTTTCAGATCCCTGCATGACCAACTGCTTCAACCCCTATGGTTTTCCTTCAATATATTTTTCATTTCTTGATGTTGCTTTTTAACCTTTAAAACCCTAAAACAGTAAAAATTCTTACTTCTATGTGTTTCTGGGCCTATTGCACAGCTGACAAGTATCAGCCGTAGCGGAGACGATGCTTTTTTTATGAAACCTACTCCCGAGACAACTGAAACTGCAGGTCACACTTTTTGGGCCAAACCTGCGACCTCAACCTTCAGGACGTAGAAAAAAGCCTCAAACCTGCGACCTCAGCTAAAAATAGGTCAGAACCTGTGACCTGTACTTTTTGCGGGATTTTTTCTGTGATTTTTTTGGGTTTGTCTGGGCTACTTTTAAGGGTTGTATGACCTCCCTCTCCAGTCATCTTGACTTGTACTTTCTTAGTTTAACTCTTCGAAGTAGGAACCAAGCCCCTCAGGGATTTAGTACGCTTCCACCTTTTTAGGAGGAGTTTAGTTGAAGCAAGTCTTCTAAGATTTTAGTGTGTTCAACCATTTTTCAGATTTGAACCTGTACTTCCAGATCCATTTCAGATCAGTTATTCATCCATCCAAAACACCTCTTTTCAGTTTTTTTTGGTCCTCCTATAGGGTCCCCTCCATTTCCCTTCAGGTTGAATCCTTTTGCCACTTTTTTGAAGCACTTTTCCCTCTGGTTTTTTTCTTTTTTCTGCACCTATTACCAGTAGATATGACCTTTAGATCCTTGTCCCTCCTGAATTTATATCCATTAGCCATTTTTTGTGTTTTGACTATATTTTTCCCACCCATAGACAAGTTTTTGGGAAGCCCTCCTTCTTGGGTTTAAATTGATGCATCTTTAGCTTTTTATTTTCTGTCATATTTAGTTTCCTTTACTATCATTTTCAAATTTATTTATAGTTATACAAGATCTTTTTTATTTTTTCTCTACACACGTCTGTTCTTAATTAAAATTAACACACTTATCACATACATGCACGCCCTAAGTAAAGAGCACCTGGTTTACACCGCCAAGCTAATACTCAAACATTGTAATCAATTGACCCTGCACCTCCCTGCCCGTGTTGGTCTCTCTTCCTTCAGTGATCCGTGTCTTTTTTCCATCATTTCGCCCCCAAGGTGTTTATCCTAGAGACTCCTAGGCCTTCATCCTCAGTTTACATTAGGAATACTTACTCCTCCACGTAGGGTTCGAGTTCATCCTTCACCGAGTCCCCATTATAACTCTAATTCTGGTTCATCGGGTTCCCCTTCTGGTTCTATCCCCGGCTCTCCTCCTGTCACCTTCACCATGTCTAGTTCAGTACCTAACGTTCGTGGTAGCCCCGGCCCTGATGTTGGTAATGCTACTAGTGGGGCCGAGCTAGGAACTATCTTGAATACTCCCTTTCTCCCTTATATGGAAGGCCTCAATCTTCCTGATTTTATCAAATTGAATAATGACCCCATACACCATGATCCTGGTTGGCCTGCTATGCCAACAAAGCTCCCTTCATACATCCCTAAGTTTGAAGGTCTTACTAGAGAGGATCCTACCAACCATGTTCATTCTTCCACATATGGTATTCATCTAACTCCATCATCAATGACTTCGTCTGTCTTCAGTTGTTCCAGCGTATGCTTACTGGAGAAGCTTCCAAATGGTATGTCAACCAGGACTCCGCCTCTCATACTACTTTTGTGACTATTTCCAAGGATTTTTTGTCTTACTTCCAGCATCCCCTTCGCTATGACATCGGTACCAAACTCTTGACCTCTTTCCATAAATCATCTGAGTTGACCAGCCTATCTGATCATGTCCAAGAATAGCAGATAATAAAGAGCCTATGTCGAGCCCCTACCTTCGAAGATCATGTCTACATGGAATAGTTTCTCAGATCCCTTTTTCCTGTTATTGGTAAAATATCGCATCTCACTTCCCTCAGACCGAGGAAGCTACCCTCCAGATTGCATTGAAGTATGACCTAATCTACACACAATCTGGTTATGTTTATACCATCTTACTTGATCTCCCTAGACCCTATTGTTGGGTATGTGTTATACTCTTTCCACGACTAGCCCCACGCGCTGTACATTGCGCCGAGTGCAGCAGGGGGGTCACAAGGGGGGAGGCAGCCCCCACTGTTGGGGTCCGGGGCAACGCCCCAACGAAAATTGTTTTGGTGTGCGGACCCACCCATGTTTTGTGCATGATTTTGCACATGGTTTTGGGGTACGATGGTTTTCGGCCCCTGGTATTTTGTAGATCCGGTCAAGGGAAATACGGTTATGTTCTAATCTAGGGTTAATGGATTGGGGTTTATGTATGCTTCGGCATGTATATATATGTGTTGTAACACTAAAAGGAATATAATGAAAAATCAATTTGGTCGTCCCGATTTGGGATCCAGAGGAAAATCTCTGTGTTTATCTGTTTTATGTTTTATGCTCTCACTATGGTTTATTTTCTGTTATAAGATTCGTGTGTAGATAATTTTTGTTCAGGGTTAAAACCTACACCTGTGGTGCCAACGCACCAGGGGCATCCCATGTTGCCAACAGTATCGTTGTAGTCCTTTCTCATCTGTACACTCATCCTCCCATGGGCTATGGTTTACCTCAGGGAGGGGCCAACACCTCGACCACTTTTCCCCCTCCTAGTAGCATTTATCTAGGATACAGCATGCCTCCTCCTTTTTCCCAACTTGTTTACCCCAATGTCCTCAAACCTCTTTATTATCTGTATCCATAGCCTGGTGCTCAAGCTCGTCCAGCGTTAGCACCTCAGCTTCCCTTGCCTTCTCCACTCCCGCAATAGTAGCCACCACCCCCTCAGGGTCAGGTGTATGCATAGTAGGGTGTGACTAATCCTCCTACTTCCAAAAATAAGAGGCAACCAAAACCAATCTACCACAGCTAATCCAAGAAAAAATCCCCAAGGGAATGCACCTAACACTGCAACCCAGTAACAGGGCACTCATCCCAAGTAGGACAGGCCTATTCGCACGAAAAAACCTTATTCTTGTTGCGGTAACTATGGTCACTACACCCATGATTGTCCTCTTTTACCTCAGATGCATCAGATGTGGGAAGCTCAAGCAGCATCCCGAGGACAGCAAGCCTCCCCTTCGGTTCCTCCTAATGCTGCCCCTACCCAACCAACTGTGTTTACTAATCCTTTCCCCCAGCAAGGATTCATGGCTACCCAACTCCCTGATAGTTAGAGGGATACTCAACCTCCTCCATATTGTACCTCTTATTACCATATCCTCATGATGAACTCTAACCAAACCATTACTGTTGACCTCAACCTTCAAACTCGGTCCCGTTAGTACAACAAGCCCACCGCTACGTATGCCAAAGAGCCCCCATATTTAGGTTCCAAAGAGCCTCTTTTGATACCCAATGGTCCTTTACTGATCCCTTAGCCTAAAGCATAGGTTCATACCAAGATCCCCAAGGGACCATTACTCCAAAACCCTGCTTCTAGTAAAGTGACCCACTCCTACAGTATAGTAGATGACTTGGCACAATCCCTTATCATCATGTCAATGTTAAAAGTCCTCCAATCATTCCCTTCACAAAGAAAATCTATACTAACTGTTATGGATGATGTGGATCCTTCAGATGATTGTTTGATTGTCTTCGATATTGAAAATTCAGAGCATCCTCCCCTTCCTACATCCTTCGCCTTCCAAATCCCTGTCAAGATCTGGAATACCAACGTCTCCTATTGTATCATTGACAAGGGGCCATCCACTTCCGTGATGTCCGCTTCTATTTGGAAGAAACTCGAATATCCCAAGTTAGCCCCTTCCACTATCACCCTCTGTGCATGGGATGGCCACTCTTCCCAGCCCCTTGGCATGTTCCACAATTTTCCTATTACTCTTGCGAGCAATATGGTTTGTGTTGACATTGAAGTCAATGATGCCCCCTTAGACTAAAAAATTATATTGGGTCGTAGCTACACTTATGCAATGTATGTTTTCCCATATGTGGTCCACCGTAAGATGTGCTTTCCTCACATGGGAAAGATCGTCACCATCGATCAGTTGACATATTACGAACAGAAGTATCAGACCTCTCCAAAGTCCATTATCTCTTCGGTGGCCAAAAAACAAATAGTCGAACCTCCGACCAGTGTCTCACCCAGAGTCTATAAAGATTCCACTTTTCTTGGTTCATTTCCTGGTCTCCCCCATCCTATTTCTGACCCTAGCTCATCGAATGTTTGCATGATTTAATCATCTAGGTCTGACCTCAAAAAGGCCAGTTCGACTAGTCAGTAGCCCCGCCCTCCGCAACCTGCTCCTAGTACTTTGACTCAGCATTCAAGACCTCCTCCTCAAGGCCTCTCATCTGTAGCTAGTGTCCATGATCTTATCTATCCCCCTTGAAAGTTTCCCCTTGGCCTTAACCATCTCGGAGCTGTCTCGCCTGGCCATTACCCCTCCGATCAGATACTGTTCATTTCTCCCCCTCCTGGAGTATTTTCAGTACATGTTATGGCTACGTTGTCTCTTCCTAATAGGACCCTAGGGATCCCACTCTGGTACATTGATCCCCCAGCCAATAGCCCTCCTGGTCAGCCCAAACCTTATACATCTTTGACCCCAGTCCAACCGGACGCCATTATCCCTCCCTTTTCTTATGTGCCTCAGCAAACTTAGCAGGAACCTACTCCTATTGTGAAAGCCTCAGGTGAGGGGGGAAAATCCCGCAAGAAGGCACTGAATGAAAAGGCTACCTAGACAACCCATGCTCCTCCTCAGCCTCCAAAGCGTACCCCCCCCCTGTGCTTTGTGTGATGTTGTCAATCATGCCACCCATAATTTTCCTTAATTTCCTTGTATCAAGCCCATGGTTAATGTTTTTTTTCTTGAGTCTAAGGTCTCCTAAAACCTCTGTTTCTTCCATGAACGTAGCCAAGAACCCTAAGAATATTCACACCAACCACCCCTATGATTTTTGTGATCTCCATGACCATTATACCCACCTTTTTCCCCGCCTTAAGCATTACCGTGCCTCTTTGGAAGTAGTTCGAGAATACAAGAACGAATAGAACCAGTCTACCTCTCCCATACTCGCGTAGTATGCTTCATGCCAAATTGAGGATACATCTACTCCCACTGACATTCCCCCTCCCAATGTCGAGATGATGGATTCTTCAGCCATTATCCTCTACCTGTCATCATCTATGAGATCCTAGGTGGAATACCCCTCTGGGACTTCCCCTTCTGTTTCGCTTGACCTCCCTTTAGCGATCACCCTGGGCTCAACATCATTGGATCCCTTATCTGCTTGCTCTTCTATCACCCCCTGTGACGATGTGCATGTGAACCTCTCTTCTCATGATGATGAGTCAGGTAGCTTTGCTGCATCATGTGGTTACCCTTCCACCAGTCACCCCATCTTCTACTATGATGACGACATCATGGAAGCCTTTTCTACCCCTGATTTCATATTTCCCAACCATAAGAGGAATGGCACCATCCATGTCTATGGTGACTTTCACGACCTGAGCACAATCTGCCCCTAAGGCAGCTCCCCTACACCATCTACCTTTTGGTGTGAAGGTGGTAGAAATCCTACCCATAGCACTCCCTCTAGCAGTGTTTGTTTGATTTCTACCTTGCATTCGGGTTGCCAGCATTGTTCATCATTCTCTCATTTTTTTTCTTGTCGCACCTTTCAGATGGACCCCTTGTCCACACCATATATCGGTTATGCCAATGGTGCAAGTCGTTATTCTCAGAATCTAGCCTCCACAGCCTGGGCCATTTTTACCCCCTTGCATTTACTTGTTATCTCTAGCGGCGTATGCATTGGTACTGCCACCAAAAACCAGGCCGAATATGATGTAGTGAGAGGTTTATTAGCCAATTCCATTTATCATTGCATCCTTCACCTCCATATTCATTTAGATTCCTTGCTTCTTGTCATGCAATCGAATGGTGTCTATTGTATGCATAATCGTGTCCATTTTAGAAGATATTTACGAGTGAAGTTTTTGATGCGTGAATTTGAAATCATTACATTCAGTCATGTACCTAGAGCACAAAATCACTATGTAGATAGCATTGCAAAAAATATTCCAGATTGGCATTTATCACATTTATTTCAGACAAGACAATAACAATAAACCATAAAACGATGCATATCCATTATATGTGTCGTTAAAAATGTTTTAGAGTCCATCAACTCTGATACATATGACATGGCCATAGCATGTTACAAAAATGGAAAACTAGGGGAACCTCATGCCCCTTCATCTAATCACTATTTGGAGGATCCTGAGCCAATGGCTCAGCTTTGACAGCTCGTAGATTGTGCATCCCTTGTCCGGTCATCGCCATGCGCCACATGACCCCTCTCCACTCCGAGGGTAGAACAATACATGGCTCTATGTACTGGTCATCAAGATCTTGCCAACCTCACTCTGAAACACCTGTCAGTAGCCTCTCACATCTACGATGGATGTCCTCCAGGAGGTTAACTACATCCTCATTTTGTGGACCCCTCAACCCACCAGGTGTTGCGGCTCCTAATATTGCAGGCCACCCCATATACCCGGCCGGTTTCATAGGTGTTGTATCTTCATACAAAAAAGTGAATGAATCAGTACCATACACAATATTTTGAAACTTTAAAATGCACATAAAATATAAGCAACTTGTCACTTACCATTGGGCCCCCAGGCTCGACCTAGCGGCAGTGGCAGGTCTAGGTCCCCATGATAACTCATCCCACTATAGGGATAGTCTTATATGTATAGTGGCATCTGATCCCAATGAGCAAAAAAATCGAGTTGAAACACCCGTCCAACTTCCCCACCTCCCCCTCTACATAGTAGCCACCACCTGCGGTGCATCTTGGGCTCTCTCGTGCCGCCATTCTGGATCTATATGTGAGGCCGAAGTGTCAGAATATTCTCAAAGAAGAGTGAGCACAACACTATGCCATATGCATAGTCGTGGACAGCTTGCATAGCAACAACTGTCGTTTCAACGATGACAACATCGTTAGGGCCCACCCATAGTAGGTCCCACATAGCACACTCTCAACAAGAATCATATGACCCCTAGTGATGTGGTGGAGCACCTGGTTGCCCAGGATCCACAGCACCACTGTGGCCACAACACGAGTCTCTAGCCGCTCTAGATCTCCGATCGGTATCTGTGCCCCCTTCACATGGAGACCCGGTCGACAATGGTGCTCTACAAACTTCATAATGTCCCACCCTCATGGTAACACTGGTTGTGTACTTCCCACCATCCCAAGTGGCGGGAGACTAGTTAGAAAATATATATCCTGGACAGTCAACTCGATCTAATGCCCCTGCACTATAAATATCTCATGATCCGGTCCCAATAGCTAACAATTCGAGCCAACAAGGGCTCTCCATATCTCATAAAATGGTTCTCCACAAACTTCAGGACCCCAAACCTAGCCAATGCAGTGCAGACACCATGATCCTCTTGGATGTCGGACCGTAATGTGTCCAAGTCTCTCTCTCTCTCTAGTTGATCCTCAACTCTGCCATTTCTGCACAAAACCATCATTTTTTTTAGTGTACAGAAAGGAGAGACTCCACCACAACCATAAAAACCCAACTCTTAGCCAAAAACAACACCAAAATCCCTTTCTCTGACAGGTCGCACTTTTCAAGCCTTTCCTGGGATAGGTCGTATTTTTTTTCCCAAAACCTGCTACCCAGGTCATAGATAATTCCCAAAAAAGCGCAAACCGGACGTGAAGAAGAGCAAGGGTCTATTCCTGAGCTCTGGGTGCCTAAACTGAACTTTTAATCCTCTGAATTGAAATAGTAGGGTTAGGCCTCTTACCTGCAACTAACGAATCTCGATTCCAACTGTCGGTTTTTTTGCTACGATCACTGCAAGATTTAGGGCCTTTTCTCCTCTCTACATTCACAACAGCTACACTTGCAAATGAATCAAATTGGAGGTGTTAGCCCCCTATAAATTCTGACAAGCAAACAGGGGGCCAAATGTTTCTGAGCTTTCAAGGAATGCATTTCCTCTGAAAACACATCATCCTTGAAGCCTCCTTGTGCCTTGTGTCCTTTGATAAAGTCCCCTCTGTTGATTCCCATTATAAAGCCTCTCTGTTTATGAAGAATTCCCAAAGGCTTCCTTTCCCTCCTATTTCATTCCCACTAAACCCCACTTTCCACCCTCTTTTTCCCCTTTTGAATCTCCCTTATTAACCCTCTAAACCCTCTCAAAACCCTGTTTAAGCCCTCACAAACACCCTTTGTTTGGCTATTTAGCCCCCTTTCCCTCCATCGTTACCCCTCTTTGTCCTTAAATTGCATTGAAAATGGTCCAAAAACCATATTCTCCATATATGTGGGTCCAACACCTTTCGTCCCTAGCTTGCAAACCTTTTTCCCCACATGACCCAGCGCTAAAACCAAGCGCTAGTCCGAAGGGCGCTTATCGCAGATGGATATCGGGCGCAGTATTAACCGTTGATCTGTACAGACCGGACAGTCTTCGCAAATCAGCATCGCGCCCATGGCCCAACTCGTTCACCGCTCCGATTGCATATCCACCGTCCGTTCAACCCGCAAATCAACAGTAAGAAGTTCACCCGCCCTGGTGGTCCCCATGCCAAAGCACTGTTTAAACCCGCCGGTTTCCATCGCACCGCCTTTCAGAGGGCAGGCGGTATTTTTCGTTTCGGAGCGATTCCACTCACCGTAGGACACGTGGCACCGAGCACTGTTTGAAAACTACCCCCAACGTGCATTAAAGTTTGGCGTTTGACCCAGCGCGATATGCACATACACCGTCCAATCTAGAGCTGCCCATCCAATTTTGATAGCACCACGAAGATGCGCGGGAGTTAGCCCAAGGAAAATAGACCCATGGCCCACCATCTATGACCCTTCGACGTGTTTTTCCACCATCGATCTCATCTCGAGATCGGACGGCTAGAATTAAACCCGCGCCCCGCCATCGACTGGGTCCCGCCACGTCACCATTCCATGTGTTGTCCTCGCATTTTCATCAGCTCTCCTATATATTTCATTCAAAGGCCCAAGTGTCAAATTTTCGAATTCCGCCAACTTTCACCATGACAATCTTCCACTGTTACGTTGCATTTTCCGCCATCACCCTACACTGTTCCACCATTTCACCAATCTGCACGGCCATTCTCATTGTCCCCGCCACATCCACCCTTCCCATCCATGGTTTTCTTAACATGTTTGCGTGTTTTGCAGGGTTATGGGCGGCAAAAAACCGCCATGATTCACATTCTCTATTACAGCGACAGAGAACACACGGAAGACCGTGTGCAGAGATAGAAAATTATGAAGAAAGGCCTTCGAAGGCGTTATGACAGGACCTCTATTAAAGGAATAGGGTTAAACTCTGTGAAACCTTCTGGAGCCATTAAAGCACAGAATTCACTGACAGAGACAGGAATGGAGCAGTAAAAGAGTATCAGTAAAATATCAGAGAATTTAAGACTAGTAATCAAATATTTTTGAAGAAATTGAAGGGCAAGGCACGAGATCGAAGACACCATGCATCACACAGAAGGTTCAACGCACAGAAAACGATATCATCAGGGTGTTTATATCAGCAGAATGTCTCCTCCTGAGAAAGGACATGGTACTCATTATTGTTTCAGTCTACATTGTGTCCAAATGAATTTTTCCCCCCTGACAACAGTCCTACACTTCTAGTGCATTAGTTACGTAGTATGGAAGACCTGAATTATTGACATGTTTTGTTTAGTTCACCAGAGTATTGCAGAACGCTACAGCAAGTACATCAAAGACATACCTGTAGTAAATTGCATCCTGCCGAAGACCATTCTTCCATAAATGCCCCGAATTTAAAACAGAATGGGGCCTCGGCCCTCTTCCTCTTCTGAGTTTTAATGCTACATTTAGTTTCTCACCTACCCCCTCTGCTCCTCTTTAGCTATAAAAATTCATGAAGAAACAGTGTAAAGGTTGTTGATCGGCTATCTGTGAAATGCAAGATGTTTCTCTTGAGACATGTTCTCTGTGTAAAGTTTTACGATAGGCTGAGGAAGATGTTTTCAGACTGAATACCAAGCTGTTGGCAATGTTGTACTTGACTGGTGTTGTGCTTTAATATGACAAGCACATTTCTTTGGATCCTGATTTAAAGCAGCGGTGATGTTTTTCTGTCTCTGTATTTGTTTTACCTCGTAGTTCATTTCTTTTGGCTCGCATCAGAAATCTGGCATAGGATTTACCCTTGTTAGGTACCCTATGTTTCTTCTCTCCTTGCCTTCAATTTTTTCTGCTATATGTGTTATCTGAGGATTGATTTCAACTAATTTAACCAATGTAGTGGTCTGATATATTGCTAGTTGATGTATGAATTAACAAAATCTGTATTTAGATGTTCTTGTTAGGATTTAATTGAATGAATTGGGAACACTGGGAGGTCTAGGACTCTGTCTCTATATCACTAGGATCCTTTTCAATTAACTAAACCTTTCTAAGTTCCCTTAAGCTAGAGGCTGAAGCATTGAGAGTTCAAAGTCTCTCTCTGATCTCAGGTTTTCACCTTTGCGTTCTGAACCTTTAATGTTCCTTGTTTGAAGAGTTAACCTTTTAGATTTTGGATCACAGGTGTCCAATGGCATGTCCTATCCCTGGATCCGATTTCTGAAAGGTCCAATGGCAAGAAGGCTTTGATGCTGCCATGGCCTACCAGCTTAGGGAGAGAGATTACAACACACTGGAGGACATGCAAAAAGGAGCAGTAAGTGTAGAGGCTAACCTGATTGAGAAGAAAGCAAGATTGAGAGCTGAGAAGAGAGTAACATATAGAAATTACACTGTAGCTTCCACATCTGATCCCAATTATGACCGTTTATCCAAAAAGATGGAAAAGCTACAGAAAATGATGGAAAAAATGGTTGTCACAACTAGCAATCAGAACAGAAACCAAAATCATAACCAAAACCAGAACTTTAGAAGAAACAATACCTCTCCCAACAGACAAATAGAATCAGATCAGCAATTTATTCCCCCATTCCAAGAGAACTTTCTTGATGAAGATGAGGAAATCATAGAAGAGTCTGAGGGAACCACTATAAAAATGTTTGAAGTAGAAAATTCAATCCACAACTGTTCCACAGAGGAATATCAACCCTCCCCCTCATATTGGGATGAGGAAAGATTGGAATCTGAGGATTACAAGTTGGGTTTTGAAAATGCCATCATGCAGGTCAGAGAACAGTATGAACTTAGGAGCAAAAAGAGCCTAGATAATTCCAAACCCAAAGATTCTGAGATCACTATCAAGAAAAGACTTGAGAAAACTTCTAAAGCAGCTGCCGAGAGCAACAAATCAGCAGCTAAGAGTTCTTGGAAAAACAAAGAGAAAGACAACCAAAGCAATGATAAACAAATTCAACCAACTAGCAGCACTAGCACTGCAGTTAGCGCTCCTGATAAAACAGTTCCTAAGCCTGTACATAGTGAGAATCAGCCCACTAATTCTGCCACCAAGGCAGTGGCTAACAAAACAGAGTTGAGCATTCCAAAGAGTCAGTCCACTTTAAATTTGGAGAGTGAGATTGCGAAAATCAAAATCTCTATACCACTCTCTGAGCTGGCCACTCAGGATGTATATAAAGGCCAAATTTTGAAAGCATTAAATCTAGGTGAGAACAGTGACATGGTCAATTTGAGTGATGATCAACCAGCCCTTCTGTTTGGTCCCAAGATAGAATGGAAGTTTCAAGAAGGGGTAGTATCTCCTTTTTATATCAGTATCAATATCCATGATAAGATCCTCCACAATGCAATGCATGACTCTGGGGCCTCACACAAGTTGTTGCCTAAGATAGTTATGGAAAGATTAGGCCTATAGATAACCCGTCCCTATAAATACCTATATTCATTTGACTCTAGCAGAGTAAAGTGTCTCGGCCTGATCAAAGATTTATGTGTAAGCCTAACCCAGATTCCAGCTAAATGCATGGTCAAGGTCATGGGGAGCCAAGGTGCAAGGTACAATGCAGATGGATGGGGCATATGCCACAATCCTAGTCTTTAGCCAACTTAGAAGACTGTATAGAGAGGAAAAAATGAAATTCATGGTCAGTAGCCCTGAAAAGCCTGAAAATTCACCTTTATACTCTGTACACACAGATGTTGACTCCTTCATCCTTTGCAATGATAAATCTTTGGAGGAGCCAGGATTCAAAAATAGAGATATAAACAATGAAACAGGGCCCATAGACTTTAACATAATGGCTACTCTAGACTCAGAAGAAAACGATGTTGAAACCTATGGGCAGTGCACTAAAAACGAGACTCAGAGTGAGCTAGAAATACAATGTATTCAACTGATTAGTCACCCTTCACAAGCTCATACACCACACCAAGAACGAAACGATGATAAGCCCGAGAGCCAACCCTTATGGGAAATGAATTTCGATGGGTCATGCACCAAGAGAACTGCTGGAGCAGGAGTGCGGGTACATAACATAGAGAGTGACTACGCAGAGAGCCATGCCTGTAACCTGCATTTCAAATGTACAAACAATATCGCAGAGTATGAGGCTCTTATCCTAGGCTTGAATCTGTTGAGAAAATTAGGAGCCCGTAGGATAACTGTGCATGGACACTCTGAGCTAATCATTAAACAAGTGAATGGTGAATACACAGTGAAACATCCTAGGCTGAGAGCATACATGAATGACGCTATGGATCTATTGAAAACCTTTGTAGAATACGAACTGGTGTTTATCCCTAGGAGTCAGAACGCAATTGCAAATGGATTAGCCTGCATGGCTAGTTCGTATCACAAGCCTCCCAGTGACCAAAAAATCATCATTCAGAACAAATTCAGACCTGCAGTGCCGGATAACGAAAAATACTGGCAGGTCTTTGAGGGCGATAAATAGATTGAGGATTTCCTGATAGGTAGGAACGAGTTCGAATTTCCCGATTCAGACTCTAAATCTGACGATAGCTGCCTAAGTGAAGAGCCCTCAGGTGAGGAAGAAACACCCTGTAACATAGAAATAAACACTTTGAACGAACATATTGGAGATCCAAATGAAAAATTTGAAAACACAGATAGTGAGGAAGTAGAGGTGATGTAGGCCAAAGATAAGAACATACCTCGAGGTCTGGCACCTTTAGAAAACCTTTTTGACTTTGATGATGTAGCAAAAAATCCCACTATAGAACATGTTAGCCCCCTATGAATTTTTTGACAAGCAAAATGGGGGCTAAATTGTCTTTTGAGCCTTCAAGGAATGCATTTCCTCTTAAAGCACATCATCCTTGAAGCCTCCTGTGCCTTTTCCCTTTGATAAATCCTCACTTCTGTTTCCATGAGAGAAGCCTCTCTGTTGTAAAGAAGAATTCCCAAAAGGCCTCCATTCCCCTCTTTTCATCTCCATCAAACCTCTGTTTTCACCTCCTTTTTTCCCTTCTAAATTTCCCCACTTACCCCTTAAAATCACCCTAACTTCCCTTTAAGCCTTATAATACCTTTATTCGGCCTTAAGCACTCTTTATTCCTTCTATCGAAACCCCTTTCAAGCCTTGAAAAGCCCTCTTTTTGGCTTAAAATCATCCATTTGACATATGCGGGTTAAGCCCCTTTTGGCCAGCCCCCCTCATACCACTTCCCCATATACCCGAGTGCCAAGACCAGGAGCTAGGCCTTTGAGCACTTATCGCATCAGAAGATTGGTCGGAAGCGGTTTCCTTTTGGTCCTTCAAAAAATTCCGATGCGATTGAAATATTTTTGCAATGTCCCACTGCGATCTGAGTCGTCGATCTGTATAGATCAGACGGTATGGCGCTAATCACACCGCGCTCTTCGCTCCACTCCATTCACCCCTCCAATCGCATCACAACCGTCCATTTAACCCATCGATCAACGATCTGTGTTCACCCACCCCTGTGGTCCCCGCGCCAAAACACCGTCTAGAAAACCGCTGGTTTCCATCGCACCGCCTTCCAAGGGTGGGCGGTATTTTTCATTTCGCAGCGATTCCACTCACCGCAGGACACGTGGCACCGAGCACTGTTTGAAAACCGCACCCCATCGCGCGTTAAAGTTCGGCGTTTGACCCGATGTGATATGCACGTACACCCTCCGATCTAGAGCTGCCCATCCAACGGTCAACGCACCACGAAGTTTCTCGCGAGTTAACCCAAGGCAAATTGAACCCCTGGTCTACCATCTGTTGCCCTCCGCCACGTTCTCAACCATCGATCTCTTGCTCAGATCGGACGGTCCGGATTAACCGCATGCCTCGCCATCGACCAGGTCCCGCCATGTCACCATTCCACGTGTTTTTGTTGTGTTTTCCTCCGTCCTCCTTATATTTCATTCAAAGTTCAAATTTCGAAGGTTTGCATTTAAATTTTCGCCGCAGTCCGCCAACTTTCACCATGGCCATATTCCACTGTTACGCTGCATTTTCTACCATCACCCTACACTATTCCACCATTTCACCAGTCTTCATGGCCATCCTCATTGTCCCCACTGCATCCACCCTTCCCATGCATGGTTTTCTTAACATGTTTGCGTGTTTTCCAGGGTTACGGGTGGCGAAAAACTGCCATAGTTCAGAGTCACTGTTACAGTGGCTGAGAACACATGGAAGACCGTGTGTAGAGATCGAAATCATGAAGAAAGGCCTGGGAAAGTGTTATGACATGACTTATATTAAACAAACATGGTTAAACTCTGTGAAACCTTTCCAGAGCCATTAAAGCGCAGTTTTCGCAGACAAAGGCAATCATGGAGCGGCAAAGAGTATCAGTGGGAAAATGGAGCGTTTAAGGACTGTAATTGAATATTTTAAGCCTTAATCCATGTATTTAAAGGTATGGTACCAAATCGAAGACCCCGTGGATCACTCAGAAAATCCAATGCACAGAAAATCATATCATCAAGGTGTACACATCAGCAGAATGTTCCCTCCTGAGAAAGGACGCAGTACTCATTACTGTTTCAGTCTACATTGTGTCCAAATGAATTTTCCCTCCTGACAGCAGTCCTATGTTTCCAGTGTATTAGTTATACAGTATGGCGGACCTGAAATCATTAATCAGTTTGGTTCAGTTCACCAGAGTTTTGCAGAGGTGCTACAGCAAGTACATCAAAGACATACCTAAAGTAAATTGCAGCCTGATGAAGACCACTCTTCCATCCAAAGAGTACCAGAGATAAATGCCTAGAATTTAAAACAAAATGGCCCTCGGCCCTCTTCCTCTTCTGAGTTTTAATGCTGCATTTAGTTTTCATCTACCCCTCTATCTCTCATTCAGCTATAAAATTCACGAAGGAACTCATTGTAAAGGTTTTTGATCGGATATCTGAGAATTGCAAGATGTTTCTCTTGAGACATAGCCTCTGTGTAAAGTTGTAAGATAGGCTGAGGAAGATGTTTTCAGACTGAATACCAAGTTTTTGGTAATGTTGTACTTGACTGGTGTTTCTCTTTAACATGACAAGCACATTTCTTTGGATCCTGATTTAAAGTAGCGGTGATGTTTTTCTATCTCTGTATTTGTTTTACCTTGTAGTTCATTTCATTTCATCTCTACTGGCTCGCATCAGAAATCTGGCATAGGATTTACCCTTGTTAGGTACCCTATGTTTCTACTCTCCTTGCCTTCAATGTTTTCTGTTGTATGTGTTATCTGAGGATTGATTTCAAGCTAATTTAACCAGTGTAGTGGTCTGATATATTGCTAGCTGATGTATGAATTAATGAAATCTGTCATTAGATGTTCTTGTTAGGATTTAATTGAATGAATTGGGAACACTGGGAGTTCTAGAACTCTGTCTCTATCTCACTAGCATCCTTTTCAATTAATTAAACCTTTATAAGTTCCCTTAGGCTGGATGCCGAAGCATTGAGAGTTCAAAGTCTCTCTCTGATCTCAGGTTTTCAACTTTGTGTCCTGAATCTCTAATGTTTCTTGTCTGAAGAGTTTACCTTTCAGGTTTTGGATCACAGGCTGTTCAATGGCATGTCCTGTCCCTCGATCTGATTTCTGAAAGGTCACCTTGGAGGTTTCCTTGCTTTCACCTTCTCTCTTGTCTTTCCATGCCACACTATCATCTTTAAGATCCAATGCTTTGGATGACTAGCCCAATTGAAAGCCTGTATATTGATTAGCAAGTAAACCCTTTCCTGACTCCATTGCCCAATGGTCTTGAATGTTCACTAAATTATCTCTCCTTTTCCTAAAACCATCTTTGCCCAGCCCTGTCTTATACTGAAACCTTCTTTCCTGATTCCCAACAACCAAACCAAAACTAAAAAAAACAAACCCCATGCCTATAACTAGCCTAATATCTCAAACATAGAGCTTCAAAGACATAAAACCTTTGCTAATATAGATAGATCCCTCTCTAGATCCAGGAGAGCTAGATCTTGAGGACTGAAAGTGGTTTTGATGTTGTCTCATCTTTTGGTCTTGCCAATCTGGCCAAAACATGGGAACCCCAACATAATGGCGACTCCGCTGGGGAGGAACTTTGAAATACCCTTAACTACTATATTCACTTGTTGTGTTTCTCCTACACTCTTAGACAGAGTCTGGAAAGGGCCAGGTAGCCTCTAGATCTAACACTCTTTCAAGAGGTGACATATCTGGTAAAATCCCTTCCAGTAAATCTCTGGTTAGATTTTGTTGTGTTTTCGAGATATCCTTGAAAAGGGACATATCACAAGCACTGTGGTGGACAGTGTACCCCCCAGAAGCATCCTAAACCCTCCACCTGGCGACTCCATAGTTCCTTAAAGATCAAAGACTCCACTGGTGATCAATAGGCCTATTGATTATCTTGGTTCACATAAGACTCCACTGGGAGACCAGCCTCCATAACAACATCAGCCATAACAGAAATAACAAGTAGGGTTAAGCTTCTTTGTTGGAAGACAGCATTATGGCTTCAAGAACCATTCACACTAGAGCTTATCCCAACCCAAACCCACCTGAAATAGTTGATGACCCTGAGAGAATCCTCAAGAAATATCCTACACCTAAAGGACCAACTATTTCCAGACATATCCATAGAGCTAACTCTGCACCAGAAGACCTTACAGCTCTATCAGACCCTCTTTTTGACCTAGACTCTCAAAACAGTGTACCTAGAACTAGGTCATTCAATTCTCTAGACCAGCCACACCTTCAGCTTCCTGGTTCACCACCTCAAAGTGGTAAACACACTAGGGATAGATAGACCCCCCCATCTACTCCTCCTGATTTTCAATTTATTTAAAACTTGGGGCTCTGCCACCCTAAGCCTGCTCAACAGACTTCTGCTGGTCCTAGTATTCCTCTCATCCACATACCAGCTACTCAAGCCAACCCTTTACCTCATCAAAAAATCATCATGGCAGCCTGGTATGCACCTCTGGTTTTACCCCAGCCTCTAGTACCCTTACCCAATGATTATCAATCAAAGATCCCACACTTCACCACAAAATAATCTACCACAGCTCAGCACCATGTAGATAGGATGGAAGATTCTTTTGAATACATGGAAATAGATGATGATACAGTCAAAATGAGAATCTTTGCCCAGAGCTTAGGAGGTGATGTGAAGAAATGGTTCAAAGGCCTGCCTCCTAATTGTATCCAATATCTTTCTGCTTTATATTAGACCTTCATAAAAAAATGGGAAGTTAAGGCCAACCCTCTCCAAATCCTAGCAAAATACAAAAACCTGAAAAGAAATGTAGGAGAGAGTGTCCATGACTACTCTACAAGGTTTAATAGCGTTTATAACGCTCTTCCTCCGCACATGAAACCTCCCCAAGGTATGGCTCTAGTGAAATATCCTGAAGGCTTTGATGCTGACATGGCCTACTAGCTTAGGGAGAGGGATTACAATACATTGGAAGATATGAAAAGGGGGGCAGTGAGTGTAGAAGCTAACCTGATTGAGAAAAAAGCAAGATTGAGAGCTGAGAAAAGGGTGACATATAGAGATGAAAATGTAGCTTCCACATCTGACCCCAATTACGACCGTTTATCTAAAAAAATGGAAAGACTAAAGCAAATTATGGAAAAAATGGTTGTCACAGTTAACAATCAGAACAAAAACCAGAATCATAACCAGAACCAGAACTTTAGAAGAAACAACACCACTCCAAGAGAACTTTCTTGATGAAGATGAGAGAATCATAGAAGATTCTGAAGGGAACACAATAAACATCTTTGAGGTATAAAACTCAATCCATAGTTGTTCCACGGAAGAACATTAGCCCTCACCCTCATATTGGAATGAGGAAGGGTTGGAATCTGAAGATTACAGACTTGGATTCGAAAATGCCATCATGCAGGTCAGAGAATAGTAAGAAATTAGAAGCAAAAAGAGCTTATACAATTCCAAACCCAAAGCTTCTGAGATTACCATCAATAAAAGGCCAGAGAAAACTTCTAAAGCAGCTGCTGAAAGTAACAAATCAGCAGTTGAGATTTCTGGGAAGAACAAAGAAAAAGACAACCAGAACGCTGAAAAACAAAGCCAACCAACTAGCAGCACTAGCACTAAAGTTAGTGCTCCTGATAAAATATTCCCTAACCCCGTACATAATGAGAATCAGCACACTGATTCAGCCACTAAGGCAGTGGCTAATAAAACAGAGTTGAACATTCCAAAGAGTCAGTCCACCTTGAATTTGGAGAGTGAGATTGCTAAAATCAAAATCTCTGTACCGCTCTCTGAGCTGGCCACTCAGGATGTATATAAAGGAAAAATTTTGAAAGCACTGAATCTAGGTGAAAATAGTGACACTGTAAATCTGAGTGATGATCAACCAACCCTTCTGTTTGGTCCGAATATAGAAGGAAAGTTTCAGGAAGGGGTAGTACCCCGTTTTTATATCAGTCTCAATATCCATGATAAGATCCTTCACAACGCAATGCACGAATCTGGGGCCTCACACAACTTGATGCCTAAGGTAGTCATGGAAATATTAGACCTAGAGATAACCCGACCCTACAAAGACTTATATTCATTTGATTCTAGCAGGATAAATTTTCTTGGCCTGATCAAAGATTTATGTGTGAGCTTAACCCATATTCCAGCCAAATGCATGGTCATGGATGTTGTAGTGGCAGATGTGCCACCTAAGTATGGCATGTTGTTGTAAAGATCATGGGGAGCCAAGCTGCAAGGTACAATGCAGATGGATGGGGCCTATGCCACAATCCCTGTCTTCAGCCAACTTAGAAGACTATATAGAGAGGCACAAATGAAATTCCTGGTCAGTAGCCCTGAAAAACCTAAAAAATCACCCTTATACTCTGTACACACAGATCTCGACTCCTTCATCCTTTGCAAGGATGAATCCTTAGAGGAGTCAGAGTTCAAAAACAGAGATACAAACAAGGAAACAGAGTCCATGGATTTAAACATAAGGGCTACACTAGACTCGGAAGAAAAAAATGTAGAAAACTTTGGACAGTGCACTGAAACAGAAACTCAGAGTGAGCAAGGGATAGAATGCAGTCAGCCGATTATTCATCCCGCACAAGTTTCCACACCACACCAAGAACGAAACGATGTTAAGACCAAGAGCGAACCTTTATGGGAAATGAATTTCGATGGGTCATGCACCAAGAGAACAGCAGGAGCAGGAGTGTGGATACATAACACAGAGAGTGACTACGCAGAGAGCCATGCCTGTAATCTGCACTTCAAATGTACAAACAATATCGCAGAATATGAGGCCCTTATCCTAGGCTTGAATCTATTGAAAAAATTAGGAGCCCGTAGGATAGCCGTGTGTGGGGACTCTGAGTTGATCATTAAACAAGTGAATGGTGATTACACAGCGAAACACCCTAGGCTGAGAGCGTACAGGAATGACGTTATGGATCTATTGACAACCTTTGTAGAATACGAACTGGTGTTTGTCCCTAGGAGTCAGAACTCAATTGAAAATGGATTAGCCTGCATGGCTAATTCATATCACAAGCCTCCCAACAACAACAAAATCATCATTCAGACCAAATTCAGACCTGCAGTACTGGATAATGAAAAATACTGGCAGGTCTTTGAAGGAGATAAGCAGATTGAAGATTTCCTGATAGGCAGGAACGAGTTTGAGTTTTCTGATTCAGACTCGAAATCTGATGATAGTTGCCTAAGTGAGGAGTCCCCAAACGAGGAAAAACCACCCTGTAACATAGAAATAAACACTTTAAATGAACAGATTGGAAATCCAAACAAAAAATGTGGAAACGCAGATAGTGAAGAAGTAGAGGTGCTGCAGGCCGAAGACAAGAACATACCTCAAGGTCTGGCACCTTTAGAAGACCTTTTTGACTTTGATGATGTAGCAAAGAAGCCCACTATTGAACACGTAGACTCTGATGTCGAGGAATACAACATAGGCACTGAAAACAAACCCAAGATGATTAAATTGGCCAAGTCCCTGCCTGCAAACATGAAAAAGAGATACATTGACCTATTCAAGGAATTCATTTATGTGTTTTTCTGGAGCTATGAGGACTTGAAGGCCTATGACACAAATGTTATACAGCACAAAATACCTTTGAAATAGAATCAGAAACCGTTCAGACAAAAACTTCACAGAATAAACCCAAAACAATTGCCTGTAGTGGAAAAAGAGATTAAGAAGATGTATGAGGTAGGAATAATTGTTCCTGTGAGGTTCTCTGATTGGGTATCAAACCTAGTGGCTGTGAGAAAGAAAACAGGGGAGATCAGGTTGTGTATTGATTTCAGGAATCTTAACAGAGCCTCACTCAAAGACAATTACCCTTTGCCAAAAATGGAACACATTCTTCAGAAGGTAGTAGGCTCAAAAAGGATCTCCCTGTTAGATGGTTTTTCAGGTTACAACCAAGTTTTAGTGCTCCCAGATGACCAACCCAAGATAGCCTTTACCACTCCATGGGGCACTTTTATGTATGTAAAAATGCCCTTTGGGCTGATGAACGCTGGTGCAACCTTCCAGCGAGCCATGGACATAGCCTTTTCAAATGAAATAGGAAAATTCATTATCATCTATCTGGATGACATAACAGTCTATTCCAAGACTGAGGAAGAACACCTAGAACACCTGAGAAGAGTGTTTGAAAAATGTAGGAGGTTCGGTCTGTCATTGAATCCCAAAAATACTATGTTTGGGCTGCAAGAAGGTAAGCTTCTTGGACACATCATATCTGAGAAGGGGATTAGGATAGACCCGCAAAGAGTTGAGGGAATACTACAAATCACACACCCGAGAAACATGAAAGAGTTACAGTTCTTCATTGGGAAAATCAACTTCCTCAGGAGATTTATTCCCAACTTAGTTAAACACCTTAGGAATATGACTAACATGTTAAGGAAAGGTGTAGGAGTTAAGTGGACTGTTGAGGCTAAGAAATCTTTTGAATCAGTGAAACTTGCACTCACCCAGGCTCCTGTCTTGATTAGCCCTAATTTCTCAAAAGATTTCCTAATATTTTCATTTGCCTCTGAGCATACAGTAGCTGCAGTTCTGCTGCAGAAGAATCTAGAGGGAATGGAACAACCCATTTCTTTCTTCAGAAAAGCACTAAGGGATGCACCCTTGAAATACAACATCATGGAAAAGCAGGCCTATGCCTTGGTAAAGGCCTTGAAATACTTTAGGGTGTACATACTGCATTCCCACACCATAGCCTACGTGCCAAATATAGTGGTTAAATACATCATTTCCCAAGACCCATATGGGAAGAGGGGCAAATGGATTGCTGTGATTTTAGAGTATGACCTCGAGATAAGACCCACAAAACTGATCAAAGGTCAGGGCTTAGCTCAACTAATGGATGAATCAAATCTGCAAGCCCTTGACATAAACATGGTAGATGCCTTGGATGAGCAGGAGGGATTTCCTGATCCCACTGTTGAGGAGAAATTTCACAACTCTCCATGGTATTCTGACATTCTCTATGTGCTTACACACCTCAATGCCCCTCCTGAACTGTCAAAGACCAAGGCTAGATTCCTCAAACTAAAAGCCAGAAACTATTGCATAATGAATGAATGCTTATAATAGAAAAGCACAAATGGCCTATTGCTTAAATGTTTACCTGAAAATGAGGCAGAGAGAATTAAACAAGAGTTCCATGCAGGAGAGTGTGGAGGCCACCTGAACTGGAAAGCCACTGCAAACAAAATACTCAGAGCTGGCTACTATTGGCCTACACTCTTCAATGACATCCATAAGATGATAATTTCTTGCCACAAATGCCATATTTTTGAAGGCAAAAGAAAGCTCCTTCCCTTACCTCTACAACCCATCACTATTGAAGGTCCATTTATGCAATGGGGCCTAGATTTCGTAGGAGAAATTCATCCTGCTTCTTCTGCACAAAAAAAATGGATCTTAACAGCCACAGACTACTTCACTAAGTGGATAGAGCCCATACCTACTAGGAATGCCACAGATTCAGTCATCATTAGGTTCCTAAAAGGTCATATCCTCTCTCGGTTTGGCTGTCCAAGAAAAATAATCACTGATAATGCTGTTGCTTTTGGATATAATAAAATGGTTGATTTTTGTCACAGGTATCAAATATCACTCGGCCATTCAACTGCCTATTACCCACAAGGTAATGGCTTAGCTGAATCATCAAACAAGAGCCTGGTGACCATCATCAAAAAGTTGTTGGAAGAGAACAAAAAGTCATGGCATAACAAGTTAGTGCATGCCTTGTGGGCTGATACGCTTACAACTAAGAAATCCATTGGCATGTCACCATATCAGCTTGTCTATGGAACAGAAGGAGTGTTTCCTACTAGCCTTGGAGTACCAGTGATTAAACTTGTCCAAGAAATCCAAACAGAAGAAGACAACATGATGAGAAGGATAAACCAAACAATTCATCTCCAGCAAACAAGGGAAGAGGTCTATAACAGAGCTGTGAAGGTTCAGGAAAATATAAAGAAGTTGTTTGACAAAAGAACCAAAGCTTTTGATTTCAAAATTGGAGATAAAGTTCTGAAGTGGGACTCAAGGAGAGAGGAGAAAGGAAACCACGGCAAGTTTGACAGCTTGTGGCAAGGTCCATACATCATCCAAGCCACTGTGGGTCCAAATTCCTTCTTTCTACAACAACCAAATGGTACAGAGCTGTTTGGGGGTCCTGTCAATGGCAGGATGCTCAAACACTACTTCTGCTAATTTCCAATTTCCAGTTTCCATTCCCATTGTAAATACCATTGCTGTGTTATGTTTTCAAGAAAAAGAGAAAATGTTCCAAAAGACAGAGAGAAATGAGAGGTTCAGACATGCTCAAAACATGAACCTCAGAAATTCAAAGGATTGGCTCTAATATGATCAAAACCTGAGCCAAAGAAGTAAAACATCTGGTTCTAACATGTCCAAAATCTGAACCAGCGACTAAGGAAGAAGATCAACTCTAACAAGCCCAAAACCAGAGCTGAAATGAAGAAGAGAAAGTGACTCTAACAAGCTCAAAACTTGAGTCACAAAGAAAGAAGGATTCTTCAAAACTTCATATTTCAAGCCTTCAAGATTTTGTTTTTAGTTTTCTGCAGGTTTTTTTCCATGTGCAACTGTCTTTATGCCTTGGACCCACAGCAAACTAGACTGTCTGATCCTAGTTTGATTGTTTTTAAATTTCTGTTGTAGAATGTAGAGAAGAAATCTGTTGGACAGTCTAATCCCAACAAATATTAGATTAGGTAGAGAAACATATGAGACCAACAGTTTAATCTGGTCCCATGGAGTAATAATGGTAGAAATAGAATAGGTTTATTTTCTTGTTTGTAAAAAATAAAAATGATGTGAAGGGTCTGCTAGTTCAAATGCACCCTGGAAGAGAAAATGGTAGGACTATAGTCAGGGTAGGTAGTTGTTTGGGAGAAAGTAATTGCTGATGTAATGTCTTCATGATTTGTGGCAGCTGATCCAAGAAATAAAATGGATGGGTCAAGTACCAGGCATCTGGCCTACACCAAAGATCATTTCTGAATTCTTGACTCCTTCAAGAAGAAGCCATCCCCATGTGGAGCCACTGTTAGCCCCCTATGAATTTTTTGACAAGCAAAAGGGGGGCTAAGTTGTCTTTTGAGCCTTCAAGGAATGCATTTCCTATGAAAACACATCATCCTTGAAGCCTCCTGTGCCTTTGCCCTTTGATAAATCCTCACTGTTGTTTCCATGAGAGAAGCCTCTCTATTGTAAAGAAGAATGCCCAAAAGGCCTCCATTCCCCTCTTTTCATCTCCATCAAACCTCTGTTTTCACCTCCTTTTTTCCCTTCTAAATTTCCCCACTTACCCCTTAAGATCACCCTAACTTCCCTTTAAGCCTTATAATACCTTTATTCGGCCTTAAACACTCTTTATTCCTTCTATCGAAACCCCTTTCAAGCCTTGAAAAGCCCTCTTTTTGGCTTAAAATCATCCATTTGACATATGCGGGTTAAGCCACTTTCGGCCAGCCCCCCTCATACCACTTCCCCATATGCTCGGGCGCCAAGACCAGGAGCTAAGCCTTTGAGCGCTTATCGCATCGGAAGATCGGTTGAGAGCGGTTTCCTTTTGGTCCTTAAAAAACTTCCGATGCGATTGAAATATAGTTGCAATATCCCACTGCAATCTGAGCCGTCGATCTGTATAGATCCGACGGTCCAGCTCTAATCACACCATGCTCTTCGTTCCACTCCGTTCACCCCTCCGATCGCATCACAACCATCCATTTAACCCGTCGATCAACGGTCTGTGTTCACCCACACTGGTGGTCCCCGCGCCAAAACACCGTGTAGAAAACCATCGGTTTCCATCGCACCGACTTCGGGGGGTGGGCGGTATTTTTCATTTCGCAGCGATTCCACTCACCGTAGGACACGTGGCACTAAGCACTGTTTGAAAACTGCACCCCATCGCCCGTTAAAGTTCGGCGTTTGACCCGACATGATATGCACGTACGTCGTCCGATCTAGAGCTGCCCATCCAACGGTCATCGCACCACGAAGTTGCTCGCAAGTTAACCCAAGGAAATTGAACCCCTGGTCCACCATCTGTCGCCCTCCGCTGTGTTCTCAACCGTCGATCTCTTGCTGAGATCAAATGGTCCGGATTAACCGCATGCCCCGCCATGTCACCATTCCACATGTTTTTGTCGGGTTTTCCTCCGTCCTCCTTATATTTCATTCAAAGGTCAAATTTCGAAGGTTTGCATTTAAATTTTCGCCGCGGTCCGCCAACTTTCACCATGGCCATCTTCCACTATTACGCTGCATTTTCCACCATCATCCTGCACTATTCCACCATTTCACCAGTCTGCACGGCCATCCTCATTGTCCCCGCCGCATCCACCCTTCCCATGCATGGTTTTCTTAACATGTTTGCATGTTTTGCAGGGTTACGGGCGGCGAAAAACTGCCATAGTTCACAGTCACTGTTACAGTGGCTGAGAACGCAAGGAAGACCATGTGAAAAGATTGAAATCATGAAGAAAGGCCTGTGAAAGTGTTAGACGTGACTTATATTAAAAGAATAGGGTTAAACTCTGTGAAACCTTTCCAAAGCCATTAAAGCGCAGTTTTCACAGACAGAGGCAATCATGGAGGGGAAAAGAGTATCAGTGGGAAAACGGAGTGTTTAAGGACTGTAATTGAAGATTTTAAGCCTTAATCCATGTATTTAAAGGCAGGGTACCAAATCGAAGACCCCATGGATCACTCAAAAAATCCAATGCACAGAAAATCATATCATCAGGGTGTACACATCAGCAAAATGTTTCCTCCTGAGAAAGGACGCAGTACTCATTACTGTTTCAGTCTAAATTATGTCCAAATGAAGTTTCCCTCCAGAAAGTAGTCCTACGTTTCCAGTGTATTAGTTATAAAGTATGGCGGACCTGAAATCATTAATCAGTTTGGCTCAGTTCACCATAGTTTTGGAGAGGTGCTACAACAAGTACATCAAAGACATACCTGAAGTAAATTGCAGCCTGCTGAAGACCACTCTTCCATCCAAAGAGTATCAGAGATAAATGCCCAGAATTTAAAATAGAATGGCCCTTGGCCCTCTTCCTCTTCTGATTTTTAATGCTGCATTTAGTTTTCATCTACCCCTCTATCTCTCATTCAGCTATAAAATTCACGAAGAAACTCATTATAAAGGTTGTTGATTAGATATCTGAGAATTGCAACCTGTTTCTCTTGAGACATAGCCTCTGTATAAATTTGTAAGATAGGCTGAGGAAGATGTTTTCAGACTGAATACCAAGCTGTTGGTAATGTTGTACTTGACTGTTTTTTCTCTTTAAGATGACAAGCAGATTTCTTCGGATCCTGATTTAAATTAGCGGTGATGTTTTTGTATGTCTATATTTGTTTTACCTTGTAGTTCATTTCATTTCATCTCTATTGGCTCGCATCAAAAATATGGCATAGGATTTACCCTTGTTAGGTACCCTATGTTTCTGCTCTCCTTGCCTTCAATGTTTTCTGCTGTATGTGTTATCTGAGGATTGATTTCAAGCTAATTTAACCAGTGTAGTGATCTGATATATTGCTAGCTGATGTATGAATTAATGAAATCTGTCTCTAGATGTTCTTGTTAGGATTTAATTGAATGAATTGGGAACACTGAGAGGTCTAGAAATATGTCTCTATCTCACTAGGATCCTTTTCAATTAATTAAACCTTTCTAAGTTCCCTTAAGATGGATGTCAAAGCATTGAGAGTTCAAAGTCTCTCTCTGATCTCAGGTTTTCAACTTTGTGTCATGAATCTTTAATGTTTCTTGTCTGAAGAGTTTACCTTTCAGGTTTTGGATCATAGGTTGTTCAATGGCATGTCCTGTCCCTGGATCTGATTTCTGAAAGGTCACCTTGGAGGTTTCCTTGCTTTCACCTTCTCTCCTGTCTTTCCATGCCAGACTATCATCTTTAATATCCAATGCTTTAGATGACTAGCCCAACTGAAAGCTTGTATATTGATTAGCAAGTAAACCCTTTCCTGACTCCATTGCCTCAATGGTCTTGAATTTTCACTGAATTATCTCTCCTTTGCCTAAAACCATCTTTGCTCAGCCCTGTCTTATACTGAAACCTTCTTTCCTGATTCCCAACAACCAAACCAAAAATCAAACAAAAAAACCTCGTGCCTATAACTAGCCTAATATCTCAAACATAGAGCTTCAAAGACATAAAACCATTACTAATATAGAGAGATCCCTCTCTGGATCCAGGAGGGCTATATCCTGAGGTCTGAAAGTGGTTCTGATGTTGTCTCATCTTTTGGTCTTTCCAATCTGGCCAAAACATGGGAACCCCAACAGAACACTCAGACTCTAATGCCGAGGAATGCAACATAGGCACTGAAGATAGGCCCAAGATGATTAAATTGGCTAAGTCCCTGCCTGCAAACATTAAAAGGAAGTACATCGACCTATTCAAGGAATTCATTGATGTGTTTTCATGGAACTATGAGGACCTAAAGGCCTATGACACGAACATCATACAGCACAAAATACCTTTGAAAGAAAATCAGAAGCCCTTCAGACAAAAACTTCGCAGAATAAACCCAAAAAAATTGCCTGCAGTTGAAAAAGATATTAAGAAGATGTATGAGGCAGGCATAATAGTTCCTGTGAGGTTCTCTGATTGGGTCTCAAACCTAGTGGTTGTGAGAAAGAAAACAGGGGAGATCAGGTTGTGTATTGATTTCAAGAATCTTAACAAAGCCTCACTCAAAGAAAATTACCCTTTGCCAAAAATGGAACACATTATTCAGAAGGTAGTAGGCTCAAAAAGGATCTCTCTGTTAGATGGTTTTTCAGGTTACAACCAAGTTTTAGTAATCCCAAAAGACCAACTCAAGACAGCCTTTACCACTCCATAGGGCACCTTTATGTATGTTAAAATGCCCTTTGGACTGATGAACGCTGGTGCAACCTTCCAAAGAGCAATAGACATATCCTTTTCAGATGAAATAGGGCACTTCATTGTCATCTATCTGGATGACATAACAGTCTATTCCAAGACTAAAGAAGAACACCTAAAACATCTAAGAAGAGTGTTTGAAAAATGTAGAAGGTTCGGTCTGTCATTGAATCCTAAAAATACTGTATTTGGGCTGCAAGAAGGTAAGCTTCTTGGCCACATCATATCTGAGAAGGGGATTAGGATAGACCCACAAAGAGTTGAGGGAATACTGCAAATCACACACCCGAGAAACATCAAAGAGTTACAGTCCTTTATTGGGAAAATCAACTTCTTAAGGAGGTTCATCCCCAATTTAGCTGAACACCTCAGGAATATGAAAAACATGTTAAGGAAAGGTGTAGGATTTAAATGGACTGTTGAGGCTAAGAAATATTTTGAATTAGTCAAACTTTCACTCACCCGAGCTCCTGTCCTAATCAGCCCTGATTTCTCAAAATATTTTCTGATTTTTTCATTCGCCTCCAAGCATACAATAGCTGCAGTTCTACTGCAGAAAAATCCAGAGGGAATGGAACAGCCCATTTCTTTCTTCAGCAAAGCACTAAGAGATGCACCCTTGAAATACAACATAATGGAAAAATAGGCCTATGGTCTGATTAAGGCCTTGAAATATTTCAGGGTGTACATATTGCATTCCCACACCATAGCCTATGTGCCTAACATAGTGGTCAAAGACTTCTTGTCCCAAGACCCAGACGGGAAGAGGGGAAAATGGATTGCTGTGATCTTAGAATATGACCTTGAGATGAAACCCACAAAACTGATCAAAGGTCAGGGCTTAGCTCAACTAATGGCTGAATCAAATCTGCAAGCCCTTGACATAAACATGGTAGATGCCTTGGATGAGCAAGAGGGATTTCCTGATCCCACTGTTGAGGAGAAATTTCAAAACTCTCCATGGTATTCTGACATTCTCTATGTGCTCACAAACCTCAATGCCCCTCCTGAACTTTCAAAGACCAAGGCCAGATTCCTCAAACTAAAAGCCAAAATCTATTGCATATTGGATGAATGCTTATACTGGAAAAGTACAAATGGCATATTGCTTAAATGTTTGCCCGAAAATGAGGCAAAGAGAATTAAACAAGAGTTCCATGCAGGAGAGTGTGGAGGCCACCTGAACTGGAAAGCCACTGCAAACAAAATACTTAGAGCTGGCTACTATTGGCCTACACTCTTCAATGACATCCATAAGATGATAATTGCCTGCCACAAATGCCCGATTTTTGAAGGCAAAAGAAAGCTCCTCCCCTTACCTCTACAACCCATCACTGTTGAAGGTCCATTTATGCAATGGGGCCTATATTTCATCGAATAAATTCACCCTACTTCTTCTGCACAACACAAATGTATCTTAACAGCCACAGACTACTTCACTAAGTGGATAGAGGCCATACCTACTAGGAATTCCACAGATTCATTCATCATTAGGTTCCTAGAAGGCCATATCCTCTCTCGGTTTGGTTGTCCAAGAAAAATAATCACTGATAATGCTGCTGCTTTTGGATCCAAGAAAATGGTTGATTTTTGTCACAGGTACCAAATAGCACTCGGTCATTCAACTGCCTATTACCCACAAGGTAATGGATTAGTTGAATCATCAAACAAGAGCCTGGTGACCATCATCAAAAAGCTGTTGGAAGAGAACAAAAGTTCATGGCATAACAAGTTAGTGCATGCCCTGTCGGCTGACAGGCTTACAAAAAAGAAATCCATTGGCAAGTCACCATATCAGCTTGTCTTTGGAATAGAAGCAGTTTTTCCTACCAGCCTTGGAGTGCTAGTAATCAAACTTGTCCAAGAAATACAGGCAGAAGAAGATAGCATGGTAAGGAGGATAAACCAAACAATCCATCTCCAGCAAAAAAGGGAAGAGGTCTATAATAGAGCTGTGAAAGTTCAGGAAAACATAAAGAATTTGTTTGACAAGAGAACCAAAGCTTCTTATTTCAAAATTGGAGATAAGGTTCTGAAGTGGGACTCAAGGAGAGAGGAAAAAGGAAAGCACGGAAAGTTTGACAGTTTGTGGCAAGGTCCATACATCATCCAGGTTACCGTGGGTCCAAATGCCTTTTTTCTACAAAAACTAGATGGTACTGAGCTGTTTGGCGGTCCTGTCAATGGCAAGATGCTCAAACACTACTTCCGCTGATTTCCAATTTCCAGTTTCCATTTCCATTGTAAATACCATTGTCGTGTTATGTTTTCAAGAAAAAGAGAAAATGTCTCAAAAAACAGAGGGAAAGGAGAGTTTCAGACATGCTCAAAACATGAACCTCAGAAATAAAAAGAATTGGCTTTGATATGCTCAAAACCTGAGCCAAATGAAGTAAAAACAGCTGGTTCTAACCTGCTCAAAATCTAAACCAGCAAATTAAAAAAAGGATCAGCTCTAACATGCCCAAGACCAGAGCTGAAATGAAGAAGAGGAAGTGACTCTAGCAAGCTCAAAACCTGAGTCACATAGAAAAGAAGGATGCCTCAAAGTTTTGAGTTTTCAAGCCTTCAAGATTTTGTTTTTAGTTTTCTGCAATTTTCTATCCATATGCAACTGTCTTTATGCTTTGGATCCACAGCAAACTAGACTGTCTAATCCTAGTTTGACTGTTTTTAAATTTCTGTTGTAGAATATAGAGAAGAAATCTGCTGGACAGTTTAATCCCAGCAGATATTAGATTAGCTAGAGAAACATATGAGGCCAACAGTTTAATCTAGTCTCATGGAGTAATAAGGGTAGAAATAGAATAGGTTTATTTTCTTGCTTATAAAAAATAAGAATGATGTAAAGGGTCTGCTAGTTCAAATGCACCCTAGAAGAGAAAATGATAGGATTTTAGGATGGGTAGGTAGATTATTTGGGAGAGTTTTTCTACTAATTTGATGTCTTCACAATTGTGGCAGCTGAAAATCAAAGAAGAAATATGGCTCAAGCAGCAGACATCTGGCCTACTCCAAAGATTTGTTTTCTGAATTCTTGACTCCTTCAGGAAGAAGTCATCCCCACGTGGAGCCACTGTTAGCCCCCTATAAATTCTGACAAGCAAACAGGGGGCCAAATGTTTCTGATCCTTCAAGGAATGCATTTCCTCTGAAAACACATCATCCTTGAAGCCTCCTTGTGCCTTGTGTCCTTTGATAAAGTCCCCTCTGCTGATTCCCATTATAAAGCCTCTTTGTTTGTGAAGAATGCCCAAAGGATTCCTTTCCCTCCTATTTCATTCCCACTAAACCCCACTTTCCACCCTCTTTTTCCCCTTTTGAATTTCCCTTATTAACCCTCTAAACCCTCTCAAAACCCTGTTTAAGCCCTCAAAAACACCCTTTGTTTGGCTATTTAGCCCCCTTTCCCTCCATCGTTACCCCTCTTTATCCTTAAATTGCATTGAAAATGGTCCAAAAAACCATATTCTCCATATATGTGGGTCCAGCACCTTTCGGCCCTAGCTCACAAACATTTTTCCCCACGTGACCCAACGCTAGAACCAAGCGCTAGTCCGAAGGGCGCTTATCGCAGATGGATATCGAGCGCAGTATTAACCGTCGATCTGTACAGATCGGATGGTCTTCGCAGATCAGCATCGCACCCATGGCCCAACCCGTTCACCGCTCCGATCGCATATCCATCATCTGTTCAACCCGCGAATCAACGGTCAGAAGTTCATCGGCCCCGGTGGTCCCCACGCCAAAGCACTATTTAAACCCGCCGGTTTCCATCGCACTGCCTTTCGGAGGGCAGGCGGTATTTTTCGTTTCGAAGCGATTCCACTCACCGCAGGACACGTGGCACCAAGCATTATTTTAAAACCGCCCCCCATCGCGCGTTAAAGTTTAGTGTTTGCCCCGGCGCGATATGCACGTACGTCATCCAATATAGAGTTGCCCATCCAACGGTGATAGTGCCACGAAGATGCGCGGGAGTAGGCCCAAGTATAATAGACCCATGGCCCACCATTTGTCACCCTCCAACACGTTTTTCCACCATCGATCTCCTCCCGAGATCGGACGGCTAGAATTAAACCCGCGCCCTGCCATCGACCGGGTCCCGCCACGTCACCATTCCATGTGTTGTCCTCGAATTTTCATCGGCTCCCCTATATATTTCATTCAAAGGCCCAAGTGTCAAATTTTTTCATTCCGCCAAATTTCACCATGACCATCTTCCACTGTTACGCTACATTTTCTGCCATCACCCTGCACTGTTCCACCATTTCACCAGTCTGCACGGCCATTCTCATTGTCCCCGCCACATCCACCCTTCCCATGCATGGTTTTCTTAACATGTTTGTGTGTTTTGCAGGGTTACGGGCGGCGAAAAACCGCCATGATTCATAGTCTCTATTACAGCGATAGAGAACACAGGGAAGACCATGTGCAGAGATCGAAATTATGAAGAAAGGCCTTAGAAGGTGTTATGACAAGACCTTTATTAAAGGAACAAGGTTAAACTCTATGAAACCTTCCGGAGCCATTAAAGCGCAGAATTCACTGACAGAGACAGGAATGGAGAAGTAAAAGAGTATCAGTAAAAGATCAGAGAATTTAAGACTGGTAATCAAAGATTTTTGAAGCAATTGAAGGGCAAGGCACCAGATCGAAGACATCATGGATCACACAGAAGGTTCAACGCACAAAAAACCATATCATCAGGGTGTTTATATCAGCAGAATGTCTCCTCCTAAGAAAGGACACGGTACTCATTATTGTTTCAGTCTACATTGTGTCCAAATGAATTTTTCCCCCCTGACAGCAGTCCTACGCTTCTAGTGCATTAGTTACGTAGTATGGCAGACCTAAATTATTGACCTGTTTTTTTTAGTTCACTAGAGTATTGCATAACGTTACAACAAGTACATCAAAGACATTCCTGTAGTAAATTGTAGCCTGACGAAGACCATTCTTCCATAAATGCCCAGAATTTAAAACAGAATGGGGCCTCGACCCTCTTCCTCTTCTGAGTTTTAATGTTACATTTATTTTCTCACCTACCCCCTCTGCTCCTCTTCAGCTATAAAAATTCATGAAGAAACAGTGTAAAGGTTGCTGACCGGCTATCTATGAAATGCAAGTTGTTTCTCTTGAGACATGTTCTCTGTGTAAAGTTGTAATATACGCTGAGGAAGATGTTTTCAGACTAAATACCAAGCTATTGGCAATGTTGTACTTGACTGGTGTTGCTCTTTAATATGACAAGCACATTTCTTTGGATCCTGATTTAAAGCAGTGGTGATGTTTTTCTGTCTCGGTATTTGTTTTACCTCGTAGTTCATTTCATTTCATTTCTTCTAGCCTGCATTAGAAATCTGGCATAGGATTTACCCTTGTTAGGTACCCTATGTTTCTGCTCTCCTTGCCTTCAATGTTTTCTGCTATATGTGTTATCTGAGGATTTATTTCAACTAATTTAACCAGTGTAGTGGTCTGATATATTGCTAGCTGATGTATGAATTAACGAAATCTGTATTTAGATGTTCTTGTTAGGATTTAATTGAATGAATTGGGAACACTGGGAGGTCTAGGACTCTGTCTCTATCTCACTAGGATCCTTTTCAAATAATTGAACCTTTCTAAGTTTCCTTAAGCTAGAGGTCGAAGCATTGAGATTTCAAAGTCTCTCTCTGATCTCAGGTTTTCACCTTTGCGTTCTGAACCTTTAATGTTCCTTGTCTGAAGAGTTAACCTTTTAGATTTTGGATCACAGGTGTCCAATGGCATGTCCTGTCCCTGGATTCGATTTTTGAAAGGTCACCTTGGAAGGTTTCTGTGCTTTCACCCTCTCCCTTACCATTTCATACCCCTATCATCTTTAAGATCCAATGCTTTAGATGACTAGCCCAACTGAAATCCTGCATATTGAATAGCAATTAAACCCTTTCCTGACTCCATTACCCAATTGTCTTGATTTTTTCTCTGAATTATCTCTCCCCTATCTAAATCCTCTTTTCTCAGCCTTGTCTTATACTAAACCCTTCTTTCATGATTCCAAACAACCAACCAAACAAACACCAAACAAACAAACCCTAAGCCTATAACTAGCCTAATATCTTAACTTTAAAGCTTCAAATCCACAAACCTTTCTTGACATAGAGAGATCCCTCTCTGGACTGAAGAGGGCTAGATCCTGAGGTATGAAAGTGGTTCTGATGTTGTCTCATCTTTTGGTCTTGCCAATCTCGCCAAAACATGGGAACCCCAACATAATTGTGACTCCGCTAGGGAAATTCTGAGTATTTTCCATCCTACTACATCACAAGGGCCTCAGAAAACCTAGAAACTCTGGTTAGGTTGGTAGTGAAACACTTTCGTTTGCAATTCACTTTCTACACCATTTTTTGTGTTTCTCCCACACTCTTAGACAGATTCTGGAAAGGGCCAGGTAGCCTCCGGATCTCACTCTCTTTCAGAGGTGAAATATCTGGTAAAATCCCTCCCAGTCAATCTCTGGTTATAGTTTGCTATGTTTTGAGGATATCCTTGAAAAGGGACATCACATAAGCACTGTGGTGGATAGTGTACCCCCTGAAACACCCTAAAACTTCCACCTGGAGACTCCATAGTTCCTTAAATATCAAAGAATCCACTGGTGATCAGTAGGCCTGCTGATTATCTTGGTTCACATAAGACTCCACTGGGAGACCAGCCTCCATAACAACATCAACCACATTAGAAGTAACAAGTAGGGGAAAGCTGCTTGGATAGAAAACATAATTCTAGCTTCAAGAAACATTCACACAAGAGGTTATCCTAACCCAAACCCACCTGAAATAGTTGAAAATCCTGAGAGCATCCTCAAGATATCTCCTACACCTAAAAGACCAACTATTTCCAGCCACATCCATAGAGCTAAATCTGCACCGGAAGAGTTTACAGCTCTATTAGTTTCACCTTTCGACCTAGACATACCAAAAATACTACCAAGAACTAGGTCATTCAGTGTTCTAGACCAGCCAGACCTTGAGTTTCCTGGTTCACCATCTGATAGTGGTCAACACATTAGGGATAGAGAAGCCCCTCCATATACACCTCCTGATATTCATTTCATTCAAAACTTGGGGTTCCGCCACCCTAGATCTGCCCAACAGACTTCTGCTAGTCCTAGTGTCCCTGTCATCCATATACCAGCTGCTCAAGACAACCCCTTACCTCCTCATAACATCATCATGGCAGCCTGGTATGCACCTCTAGTATTACCCCAGCCTCTAGTGCCCTTACCCAACGATTATCAATCAAAGATCCCACACTTCACTGCAAAAGAGTCAACCATAGCCCAGCACCATGTAGATAGGATGGAAGATTCTTTTGACTACATGGAGATATATTATGAAACAGTCAAAATGAGAATCTTTGCCCAGAGCTTAGGAGGTGATGTGAAGAAGTGGTTTAAAGGCCTACCTCCTAACAGTATCCAATACCTCCCTGCTTTACATCAGACTTTCATAAACAAATGGGAAGTTTAGGCCAACCCTCTCCAAATCCTAGCAGAATATAAGAATCTTAAGAGAAACATAGGAGAGAGCATCCATGACTACTCTACAAGGTTTAACAGTGTTTACAACGCTCTCCCTCCACACATGAAACCTCCCCAAGGTTTGGCCCTAGTAAAATACCCTGAAGGCTTTGATGCTGACATGGCCTACCAGCTTAGGGAGAGAGACTACAACACACTGGAGGACATGCAAAAAGGAGCAGTAAGTGTAGAGGCTAACCTGATTGAGAAGAAAGTAAGATTGAGAGCTGAGAAGAGAGTAACATATAGAAATGACACTGTAGCTTCCACATCTGATCCCAATTATGACCGTTTATCCAAAAACATGGAAAAGCTACAGAAAATGATGGAAAAAATGGTTGTCACAACTAGAAATCAGAACAGAAACCAAAATCATAACCAGAACCAGAACTTTAGAAGAAACAATACCGCTCCCAACAGACAAAGAGAATCAGATCAGCAAGTTATTCCCCCATTCCAAGAGAACTTTCTTGACAAAGATGAGGGAATCATAGAAGAGTCTGAGGGAACCACTATAAACATATTTGAAGTAGAAAATTCAATCCACAACTGTTCCACAGAGGAAGATCAGCCCTCACCCTCATATTGGGATGAGAAAATATTGGAATCTGAGGATTACAGGCTGGGTTTTGAAAATGCCATCATGCAGGTCAGAGAAGAATATGAACTTAGGAGAAAAAAGAGCCTAGATAATTCCAAACCCAAAGCTTCTGAGATCACTATCAAGAAAAGACATAAGAAAACTTCTAAAGCAGTTGCCGAGAGCAACAAATCAGCAACTGAGAGTTCTGGGAAAAACAAAGATAAAGACAACCAAAGCACTGATAAACAAAGTCAACCAATTGGCAGCACTAGCACTGCAGTTAGCACTCCTGATAAAATAGTTCATAAGCTTGTACATAATGAGAATCAGCCCACTGATTCTGCCACTAAGGCAGTGGCTAACAAAACAGAGTTGAGCATTCCAAAGAGTCAGTCCACTTTCAATTTGGAGAGTGAGATTGCGAAAATCAAAATCTCTGTACCACTCTCTGAGCTGGCCACTTAGGATGTATATAAAGGCCAAATTTTGAAAGCATTAAATCTAGGTGAGAACAGTGACACGGTCAATTTGAGTGATGATCAACCAGCCCTTCTGTTTGGTCCCAAGATAGAAGGGAAGTTTCAAGAAGGGGTAGTACCTCCTTTTTATATCAGTCTCAATATCCATGATAAGATCCTCCACAATGCAATGCATGACTCTGGGGCCTCACACAACCTGATTCCTAAGATAGTTATGGAAAGATTAGGCCTAGAGATAACCCGTCCCTATAAAGACCTATATTCATTTGACTCTAGCAGAGTAAAGTGTCTTGGCCTGATCAAAGATTTATGTGTAAGCCTAACCCAGATTCTATCTAAATGCATGGTCACGGATGTTGTAGTGGCAGATGTGATGCCTAAGTATGGCATGTTGTTGTCAAGGTCATGGGGAGCCAAGCTGCAAGGTACAATGCAGATGGATGGGGCATATGACACAATCGCAGTCTTTAGCCAAATTAGAAGACTGTATAGAGAGGCACAAATGAAATTCCTGGTCAGTAGCCCTGAAAAAGCTTGAAAATTCACCTTTATGCTCTGTACACACAGATCTTGACTCCTTCATCCTTTGCGATGATGAATCTTTGGAGGAGCCAGGATTCAAAAACAGAGATACAAAAAATGAAACAGGGCCCATAGACTTTAACATAATGGCTACTCTAGACTCAGAAGAAATCGATGTTGAAACCTATGGGCAGTGCACTAAAAACGAAACTCAAAGTGAGTCAGAAATACGATGTAGTCAACTAATTAGTCACCCTTCACAAGCTCATACACCACACCAAGAACGAAAGGATGATAAGCCCGAGAGCCAACCCTTATGGGAAATGAATTTCGATGGGTCATGCACTAAGAGAACTGTTGGAGCAGGGGTGTGGGTACATAACATAGAGAGTGACTACACAGAGAGCCATGCCTGTAACCTGCATTTCAAATGTACAAACAATATCGCAGAGTATCAAACTCTTATCCTAGGCTTGAATCTATTGAGAAAATTAGGAGCCCGTAGGATAACTGTGCATGGAGAGTCTGAGCTGATCATTAAACAAGTGAATGGTGAATACACAGCGAAACATCCTAGGCTAAGAGCGTACAGGAATGACGCTATGGATCTATTGAAAACCTTTGTAGAATATGAACTGGTGTTTGTCCCTAGGAGTCAGAACGCAATTGCAAATGGATTAGCTTGCATGGATAGTTCATATCACAAGCCTCCGAGTGACCAAAAAATCATCATTCAGACCAAATTCAGACCTGCAGTGCCGGATAACGAAAAATACTGGCAGGTCTTTGAGGGCGACAAACAGATTGAGGATTTTCTGATAGGCAGGAGCGAGTTCAAATTTCCCGATTCAGACTCTAAATCTGATGATAGCTGCCTAAGTGAAGAGCCCTCAGGTGAGGAAGAAACACCCTGTAACATAGAAATAAACACTTTGAACGAACAGATTGGAGAATTTGAAAACGCAGATAGTGAGGAAGTAGAGGTGCTGCAGGCCAAAGATAAGAACATACCTCGAGGTTTGGCAGCTTTAGAAAACCTTTTTTACTTTGATGATGTAGCAAAAAATCCCACTATAGAACATGTTAGCCCCCTATGAATTTTTTGACAAGCAAAAGGGGGCTAAATTGTCTTTTGAGCCTTCAAGGAATGCATTTCCTCTGAAAACACATCATCCTTGAAGCCTCCTGTGCCTTTTCCCTTTGATAAATCCTCACTGTTGTTTCCATGAGAGAAGCCTCTCTGTTGTAAAGAAGAATGCCCAAAAGGCCTCCATTCCCCTCTTTTCATCTCCATCAAACCTCTGTTTTCACCTCCTTTTTTCCCTTCTAAATTTCCCCACTTACCCCTTAAAATCACCCTAACTTCCCTTTAAGCCTTATAATACCTTTATTCGGCCTTAAAAACTCTTTATTCCTTCTATCGAAACCCCTTTCAAGCCTTGAAAAGCCCTCTTTTTGGCTTAAAATCATCCATTTGACATATGCGGGTTAAGCCCCTTTCGGCTAGCCCCCCTCATACCACTTCCCCATATGCCCGGGCGCCAAGACCAAGAGCTAGGCCTTTGAGTGCTTATCGCATCGGAAGATCAGTCGGGAGCGGTTTCCTTTTGTTCCTTGAAAAACTTCCGATGCGATTGAAATATTGTTGCAATGTCCCACTGTGATCTGACCGTCGATCTGTATAGATCCGACGGTCCAGCTCTAATCGCACCGCGCTCTTCGTTCCACTCCATTCGCCCCTCTGATCACATCACAACCATCCATTTAACCCGTTGATCAACGGTCTATGTTCACCCACCCCGGTGGTCCCCGTGCCAAAACACCGTGCAGAAAACCGCCGGTTTCCATCGCACCGCCTTCTGGGGGGTGGGCGGTATTTTTCATTTCACAGCGATTCCACTCGCCGCAGGACACGTGGCACCGAGCACTGTTTGAAAAATGCCCCCCATCACGTGTTAAAGTTCAGCGTTTGACCCGGCGCGATATGCACGTATGCCGTCCGATCTAGAGCTACCCATCCAACAGTCATCACGCCACAAAGTTGCTCGCGAGTTAACCCAAGGAAAATCGAACCCCTGGTCCACCATCTTTCGCCCTCCGCCGCGTTCTCAACCATCGATCTCTTGCTGAGATCAGATGGTCTGGATTAACCGCATGCCCCGCCATCGACCGGGTCCTGCCACGTCACCATTCCACGTGTTTTTGTCGTGTTTTCCTCCGTCCTCCTTATATTTCATTCAAAGGTCAAATTTCGAAGGTTTGCATTTAAATTTTCGCCGCAATCCGCTAACTTTCACCATGGCCATCTTCCACTGTTACGCTACATTTTCTGCCATCACCCTGCACTATTCCACCATTTCACCATTCTACACGCCATCCTCATTGTCCTCGTTGCATCCACCCTTCCCATGCATGGTTTTCTTAACATGTTTGTGTTTTTTGCAGGGTTACGGGTGGCGAAAAACCACCATAGTTCACAGTCACTGTTACAGTGGCCGAGAACACAGGGAAGACCATGTGCAGAGATTGAAATCATGAAGAAAGGCCTGGGAAAGTGTTATGACGTGACTTATATTAAAAGACCAGGGTTAAACTCTGTGAAACCTTTCCAGAGCCATTAAAGCACATTTTTCGCAGACAGAGGCAATCATGGAGCGGCAAAGAGTATCAGTGGGAAAACAGAGCGTTTAAGGACTGTAATTGAAGATTTTAAGCCTTAATCCATGTATTTAAAGGTAGGGTACCAAATCGAAGACCCCGTGGATCACTCAGAAAATCCAATGCACAGAAAATCACATCATTAGGGTGTACACATCAGCAGAATTTTTCCTCCTGAGAAAGGACGCAGTACTCATTACTGTTTCAGTCTACATTGTGTCCAAATGAAGTTTCCCTCCTGAAAACAGTCCTATGTTTCCAGTGTATTATTTATAGAGTATCGCAGACCTAAAATCATTAATCAGTTTGTTTCAGTTCACCAGAGTTTTGCAGAGGTGCTACAGCAAGTACATCAAAGACATACCTAAAGTAAATTGCAGCCTGACGAAGACCACTCTTCCATCCAAAGAGTACCAGAGATAAATGCCCAAAATTTAAAACAGAATGGCCCTCGCTCCTCTTCCTCTTCTGAGTTTTAATGCTGCATTTAGTTTTCATCTACCCCTCTATCTCTCATTCAGCTATAAAATTCACGAAGGAACTCATTGTAAAGGTTGTTGATCGGATATCTGAGAATTGCAAGTTGTTTCTCTTGAGACATAGCCTCTGTGTAAAGTTGTAAGATAGGCTAAGGAAGATGTTTTCAGACTGAAGACCAAGCTATTGGTAATGTTGTACTTGACTGGTGTTTCTCTTTAATATGACAAGCACATTTCTTTGGATCCTGATTTAAAGTAGCGGTGATGTTTTTCTGTCTCTGTATTTGCTTTACCTTGTAGTTCATTTCATTTCATCTCTACTAGCTTGCATCATAAATCTGGCATAGGATTTACCCTTGTTAGGTACCCTATTTTTCTGCTCTCCTTGCCTTCAATTTTTTCTGTTGTATGTGTTATCTGAGGATTGATTTCAAGCTAATTTAACCAGTGTAGTGGTCTGATATATTGCTAGCTGATGTATGAATTAATGAAATATGTCATTAGATGTTCTTGTTAGGATTTAATTGAATGAATTGGGAACACTGGGAGGTCTAGAACTCTGTCTCTATCTCACTAGGATCCTTTTCAATTAATTAAACCTTTATAAGTTCCCTTAAGTTGGATGCTGAAGCATTGAGAGTTCAAAGTCTCTCTCTGATCTCAGGTTTTCAACTTTGTGTCCTGAATCTTTAATGTTTCTTGTCTGAAGAGTTTACCTTTCAGGTTTTGGATCATTGGCTATTCAATGGCATGTCCTATCCCTCGATCTGATTTCTGAAAGGTCACCTTGGATGTTTCCTTGCTTTCACCTTCTCTCATGTCTTTCCATGCCACACTATCATCTTTAAGATACAATACTTTAGATGACTAGCCCAACTGAAAGCCTGTATATTGATTAGCAAGTAAACCCTTTCCTGACTCCATTGCCCAATGGTCTTGAATGTTCACTGAATTATCTCTCCTTTGCCTAAAACCATATTTTCCAAGCCCTGTCTTATACTGAAACCTTCTTTCCTGATTCCCAACAACCAAACCAAAAATAAAAAAACAAACCCCATGCCTATAACTAGCCTAATATCTCAAACATAGAGCTTCAAAGACATAAAACCTTTTCTAATATAGAGAGATCCCTCTTTGGATCCAGGAGGGCTAGATCCTGAGGTCTGAAAGTGGTTCTGATGTTGTCTCATCTTTTGGTCTTGCCAATCTGGCCAAAACATGGGTACCCCAACATAATGGCGACTCCGCTGGGGAGGAACTTTGAAATACCCTTAACTGCTACATCCACTTGTTGTGTTTCTCTGACACTCTTAGACAGAGTCTGGAAAGGGCTAGGTAGCCTCTAGATCTCACACTCTTTCAAGAGGTGACATATCTGGTAAAATCCCTCCTAGCTAATCTCTGGTTAGAGTTTGCTGTTTTTTCGAGATATCCTTGAAAAGGGACATCTCACAAGCACTGTGGTGGACAGTGTACCCCCCAGAAGCATCCTAAACCCTCCACCTAGCGACTCCATAGTTCCTTAAAGATCAAAGACTCCACTGGTGATCAGTATGCCTGTTGATTATCTTGGTTCACATAAGACTCCACTGGGAGACCAGCCTCCATAAAAACATCAGACATAACATAAATAACAAGTAGGGTTAAGCTTCTTTGTTGGAAGACAGCATTCTGGCTTCAAGAACCATTCACACTAGAGCTTATCCCAACCCAAACCCACCTGAAATAGTTGATGACCCTAAGAGCATCCTCAAGAAATATCCTACACCTAAAGGACCAACTATTTCCAGACATATCCATAGAGATAACTCTGCACCAGAAGACCTTACAGCTCTATCAGACCCTCTTTTTGACCTAGACTCTCAAAATAGTGTACCTAGAACTAGGTCATTTAATTCTCTAGACCAGCCACACCTTCAGCTTCCTGGTTCACCACCTCAAAGTTGTAAACACACTAGGGATAGACAGACCCCCGCATCTACTCCTCCTGATTTCCACTTTATTCAAAACTTGGGGCTCTGCCACCCTAAGTCTACTCAACAGACTTCTGCTGGTCCCAGTATTCCTCTCATCCATATACCAGCTACTCAAGCCAACCCTTTACCTCATCAAAACATCATCATGGAAACCTGGTATGCTCCTCTGGTTTTACCCCAGCCTCTAGGACCCTTACCCAATGATTATCAATCAAAGATCCCACACTTCACCACAAAAGAATCTACCACAACTTAGCACCATGTAGATAGGATGGAATATTCTTTTGAATACATGGAAATAAATGATGATACAGTCAAAATGAGACTCTTTGCCCAGAGCTTAGGAGGTGATGTGAAGTAATGGTTCAAAGGCCCGCCTCCTAATAGTATCCAATATCTTCCTGCTTTATATCAGACCTTCATAAAAAAATGGGAAGTTAAGGCCAACCCTCTCCAAATCCTAGTAGAATACAAAATCCTGAAAATAAATGTAGGAGAGAGTGTCCATGACTACTCTACAAGGTTTAATAGAGTTTATAACGCTCTTCCTCCACACATGAAACCTCCCCAAGGTATGGCTCTAGTGAAATATCCTGAATGCTTTGATGCTAACATGGCCTACCAGCTTAGGGAGAGGGATTACAACAAACTGGAAGATATGAAAAGGGGGGCAGTGAGTGTAGAAGCTAACCTGATTGAGAAAAAAGAAAGATTGAGAGCTGAGAAAAGGGTGACATATAGAGATGACAATGCAGCTTCCACATCTGACCCCAATTACGACCGTTTATCTAAAAATGTGGAAAGACTACAGCAAATGATGGAAAAAATGGTTGTCACAGTTAGCAATCAGAACAAAAACCAGAACTAGAACTTTAGAAGAAACAACACCACTCCCAGCAGACAAAGAGAATTAGATCAGCAATTTATTCCCCATATTCCAAGAGAACTTTCTTGATGAAGATGAGGGAATCATAGAAGATTCTGATGGGAACACAATAAACATGTTTGAAGTAGAAAAATAAATCCATAGTTGTTCCACAGAAGAACATCAACCCTGACCCTCATATTGGAATGAGGAAGGGTTGGAATCTGAAGATTACAGACTTGGATTCAAAAAGATCAGAGAACAGTATGAACTCAGAAGCAAAAAGATCTTAGACAATTCCAAACCCAAAGCTTCTGAGATTACCATCAAGAAAAGGCTTGAGAAAACTTCTAAAGTAACAAATCAGCAGTTGAGAGTTCTGGGAAGAACAAAGAAAAATATAAACAGAACACTGAAAAACAAAGCCAACCAACTAGCAGCACTAGCACTGCAATTAGTGCTCCTGATAAAACAGTCCCTAACCCTATACATAATGAGAATCAGCACACTGATTCAGCCACTAAGGCAGTGGCTAATAAAACAGAGTTGAACATTCCAAAGAGTCAATCCACCTTCAATTTGGAGAGTGAGATTGCTAAAATCAAAATCTCTGTACCGCTCTCTGAGCTGGCCACTCAGGATGTATATAAAGGCCAAATTTTGAAAGCACTGAATCTAGGTGAAAATAGAGCCACTGTAAATCTGAGTGATGATCAACCAGCCCTTCTGTTTGGTCCAAAGATAGAAGGAAATTTTCAGGAAGGGTTAGTACCCCCTTTCTATATCAGTCTCAATATCCATGATAAGATCCTTCACAATGCAATGCATGACTCTGGGGCCTCACACAACTGGATGCCTAAGGTAGTCATGGAAAGATTAGGCCTAGAGATAACCTGATCCTACAAAGACTTATATTAATTTGATTCTAGCAGGGTAAAGTGTCTTGGCCTGATCAAAGTTTTATGTGTGAGCTTAACCCAGATTCCAGCCAAATGCATGGTCATGGATGTTATAGTGGAAGATGTGCCACCTAAGTATGGCATGTTGCTGTCAAGATCATGGGGAGCCAAGATGAAAGGTAGAATGCAGATGGATGGGGCCTATGCCACAATCCCTATCTTCAGCTAACTTAGAAGACTATATAGAGAGGCACAAATGAAATTCCTGGTCAGTAGCCCTGAAAAACCTGAAAAATCACCCTTATACTCTGTACACAGATCTCGACTCCTTCATCCTCTGCAATGATGAATCCTTAGAGGATTCAGAGTTCAAAAACAGAGATACAAACAAGGAAACAGAGCCATGGATTTAAACATAAGGGCTACACTAGACTCGGAAGAAAACAATGTAGAAAACTTTGGACAGTGCACTGAAACAGAAACTCAGAGTGAGCAAGGGATAGAATGCATTCAGCCGATTAGTCATCCCGCACAATTTTCCACACCACACCAAGAACGAAACGATGTTAAGCCCAAGAGAAAACCTTTATGGGAAATGAATTTCGATGGGTCATGCACCAAGAGAACAGCAGGAGCAGGAGTGTGGATACATAACACAGAGAGTGACTATGCAGAGAGCCATGCCTGTAATCTACACTTCAAATGTACAAACAATATCGCAGAATATGAGGCCCTTATCCTAGGTGAATCTGTTGAAAAAATTATGAGCCCGTAGGATAGCCGTGTGTGGGGACTCCGAGTTGATCATTAAACAAGTGAATGGTGATTACACAGTGAAACACCCTAGGCTGAGAGTGTATAGGAATGATGCTATGGATCTATTGACAACCTTTGTAGAATACAAACTGGTGTTTGTCCCTAGGAGTCAGAATGCAATTGAAAATGGATTAGCCTGCATGGCTAGTTCATATCACAAGCCTCCCAGTGACCAAAAAGTCATCATTCAGACCAAATTCAGACCTGCAGTGTCGGATAATGAAAAATACTGGCAGGTCTTTAAAGGAGATAAGCAGATTGAAGATTTCCTGATAGGCAGGAACAAGTTTGAGTTTTATGATTCGGACTCGAAATCTGATGATAGTTGCCTAAGTGAGGAGTCCTCAGACGAGGAAAAACCACCCTGTAACATAGAAATAAACACTTTAAACGAACAGATTGGAAATCCAAACGAAAAATGTGGAAACACAGATAGTGAAGAATTAGAGGTGTTGCAGGCCGAAGACAAGAACATACCTCGAGGTCTGGCACCTTTAGAAGACCTTTTTGACTTTGATGATGTATCAAAGAAGCCCACTATTGAACACGTAGACTCTGATGTCGAGGAATGCAACATAGGCACTGAAAACAAACCCAAGATGATTAAACTAGCCAAGTCCCTACCTGCAAACATGAAAAAGAGATACATTGACCTATTCAAGGAATTCATTGATGTGTTTTCCTGGAGCTATGAGGACTTGAAGGCCTATGACACAAATGTTATACAGCACAAAATACCTTTGAAAGAGAATCAGAAACCCTTCAGACAAAAACTTCACAGAATAAACCCAAAACAATTGCCTGCAGTGGAAAAAGAGATTAAGAAGATGTATGACGCAGGAATTATTGTTCCTGTGAGGTTCTCTGATTGGGTATCAAACCTAGTGGCTGTGAGAAAGAAAACAGGGGAGATCAGGCTGTGTATTGATTTCAGGAATCTTAACAGAGCCTCACTCAAAGACAATTACCCTTTGCAAAAAATGGAACACAATCTTCAGAAGGTAGTAGGCTCAAAAAGGATCTCCCTGTTAGATGGTTTTTCAAGTTACAACCAAGTTTTAGTGCTCCCAGAAGACCAACCCAAGACAGCCTTTACCACTCTATGGGGCACTTTTATGTATGTAAAAATGCCCTTTGGGTTGATGAACGCTGGCGCAACCTTCCAGCGATCCATGGACATAGCCTTTTCAAATGAAATAGGACACTTCATTGTCATCCATCTAGATGACATAACAGTCTATTCCAAGACTGAGGAAGAACACCTAGAACACCTGAGAAGAGTGTTTGAAAAATGTAGGAGGTTCGGTCTGTCATTGAATACCAAAAAGACTGTGTTTGGGCTGCAAGAAGGTAAGCTTCTTGGCCACATCATATCTGAGAAGGGGATTAGGATAGACCCATAAAGAGTTGAGGGAATACTACGAATCACACACCGAAGAAACATCAAAGATTTACAGTCCTTCATTCGGAAAATCAACTTCCTCAGGAGATTTATTCCCAACTTAGCTAAACACCTTAGGAATATGAATAACATGTTAAGGAAAGGTGTAGGAGTTAAGTGGACTGTTGAGGCTAAGAAATATTTTGAATCAGTGAAACTTGCACTCACCCGGGCTCCTGTCTTGATTAGCCCTAATTTCTCAAAATATTTCCTGATCTTTTCATTTGCCTCTGACCATATAGTAGCTGCAGTTCTGCTACAGAAGAATCTAGAGGGAATGGAACAGCCCATTTCTTTCTTCCGCAAATCACTAAGGGATGCACCCTTGAAATACAACATCATGGAAAATCAAGCCTATGCCTTGGTAAGGGCCTTGAAAGACTTTAGGGTCTACTGCATTCCCACACCATAGCCTACATGCCAAATATAGTGGTTAAAGACATCTTGTCCCAAGACGCAGATGGGAAGAGGGGCAAATGGATTGCTATGATTTTAGAGTATGACCTCGAGATAAGACCCACAAAACTGATCAAAGGTCAGGGCTTAGCTCAACTAATGGCTGAATCAAATCTGCAAGCCCTTGACATAAACATGGTAGATGCCTTGGATGAGCAGGAGGGATTTCCTGATCCCATTGTTGAGGAGAAATTTCAAAACTCTCCATGGTATTCTGACATTCTCTATGTGCTTACACACCTCAATGCCCCTCCTAAACTATCAAATACCGAAGCCAGATTCCTCAAAATAAAAGCCAGAAACTATTGCATAATGAATGAATGCTTATACTGGAAAAGCACAAATGGCCTATTGCTTAAATGTTTACCTGAAAATGAGGCGGAGAGAATTAAACAAGAGTTCCATGAAGGAGAGTATCGAGGCCACCTAAACTAGAAAGCCACTGCAAAAAAAATACTCAGATCTGGCTACTATTGGCCTACACTCTTCAATGACATCCATAAGATGATAATTGCCTGCCACAAATGCCAGATTTTTTAAGGCAAAAGAAAGCTCCTTCCCTTACCTCTACAACCCATCACTGTTGAAGGTCCATTTATGCAATGGGCCCTAGATTTCGTAGGATAAATTCATCCTGCTTCTTCTGCACAACACAAATGCATCTTAACAGCCACATACTACTTCACTAAGTGGATAGAGCCCATACCTACTAGGAATGCCACAGATTCAGTCATCATTAGGTTCCTAGAAGGTCATATCCTCTCTCAGCTTGGTTGTCCAAGAAAAATAATCACTGATAATGATGTTGCTTTTGGATCCAAGAAAATGGTTGATTTTTGTCACAGGTATCAAATAGCACTCGGCCATTCAACTGCCTATTACCCACAAGGTAATGGCTTAGCTGAATCATCAAACAAGAGCCTGGTGACCATCATCAAAAAGCTGTTGGGAGAGAACAAAAATTCATGGCATAAAAAGTTAGTGCATGCCCTGTGGGCTGACAGGCTTACAACTAAGAAATCCATTGGCATGTCACCATATCAGCTTGTATATGGAATAGAAGCAGTGTTTCCTACCAGCCTTGGAGTACCAGTGATTAAAATTGTCCAAGAAATCCAGACAGAAGAACACAGCATGATGAGAAGGATAAACCAAAAAATTCATCTCCAGCAAACAAGGGAAGAGGTCTATAAAAGAGCTGTGAAGTTTCAAGAAAATATAAAGAAGTTGTTTGACAAAAGAACCAAAGCTTCTGATTTCAAAATTGGAGATAAAGTTCTGAAGTGGGACTCAAGGAGAGAGGACAAAGGAAAGCACGACAAGTTTGACAGCTTGTGGCAAGGTTCAACCATCATCCAAGCCACTGTGGGTCCAAATGCCTTCTTTCTACAAGAACCAGATGGTACAGAGCTGTTTGGGGTTCCTGTCAATGGCAGGATGCTCAAACACTACTTCTGCTGATTTCCAATTTCCAGTTTCCATTCCCGTTGTAAATACCATTGCTGTGTTATGTTTTCAAGAAAAAGAGAAAATGTTCCAAAAAACAGAGAGAAATGAGAGGTTCAAACATGCTCAAAACATGAACCTCAGAAATGCAAAGGATTGGCTCTAATATAATCAAAACCTGAGCCAAATAAGTAAAACGGTTGGTTCTAACATGTCCAAAATCTGAACCAGCGACTAAGGAAGAAGATCAACTCTAACAAGCCCAAAACCAAAGCTGAAATGAAGAAGAGAAAGTGACTCTAACAAGCTCAAAACTTGAGTCACAAAGAAAGAAGGATGCTTCAAAACTTCAGATTTAAAGCCTTCAAGATTTTGTTTTTAGTTTTCTACAGGTTTCTGTCCATGTGCAACTGTCTTTATGCCTTGGACCCATAGCAAACTAGACTGTCTGATCCTAGTTTGACTGTTTTTAAATTTATGTTGTAGAATGTAGAGAAGAAATCTGTTGGACAGTCTAATCCCAACAGATATTAGATTAGGTAGAGAAACATATGAGACCAACAGTTTAATCTGGTCTCATGGATTAATAAGGGTAGAAATAGAATAGGTTTATTTTCTTTTTTGTAAAAAATAAAAATGATGTAAAGGGTCTACTAGTTCAAATGCACCCTGGAAGAGAAAATGGTAGGACTATAGTCAGGGCAGGTAGTTGTTTGGGAGAAATTTATTGCTGATGTAATGTATTCATGATTTGTGGCAGCTAATCTAAGAAATAAAATGGATGGGTCAAGTACCAAGCATCTGGCCTGCACCAAAGATCATTTCTGAATTCTTAACTCCTTCAAGAAGAAGCCATCCCCATGTGGAGCCACTGTTAGCCCCCTATGAATTTTTTGACAAGCAAAAGGGGGGCTAAATTGTCTTTTGAGCCTTCAAGGAATGCATTTCCTCTTAAAACACATCATCCTTGAAGCCTCATGTGCCTTTGCCCTTTGATAAATCCTCACTGCTGTTTCCATGAGAGAAGCCTCTCTGTTGTAAATAAGAATGCCCAAAAGGCCTCCATTCCCCTCTTTTCATCTCCATCAAACCTCTGTTTTCACCTCCTTTTTTCCCTTCCAAATTTCCCCACTTACCCCTTAAAATCACCCTAACTTCCCTTTAAGCCTTATAATACCTTTATTCGGCCTTAAACACTCTTTATTCCTTCTATCGAAACCCCTTTAAAGCCTTGAAAAGCCCTCGTTTTGGCTTAAAATCATCCATTTGACATATGCAGGTTAAGCCCCTTTCTGCCAGCCCCCCTCATACCACTTCCCCATATTCTCGGGTGCCAAGACCAGGAGCTAGGCCTTTGAGCGCTTATCGCATCGGAAGATCGGTCGGGAGCGGTTTCCTTTTGGTCCTTGTTACACAGTAATTTGTCACCGTCCCTGCAATCCCCATCTCACCCATTGGAGGGTCATTTATGTGACTAATAAGCAGTATCATGCCTTGCAAATACCATCATTGCATCCCTTTCCATGAGGAAAACATTTCTTCTGTTGATCATTTCCTGAGCAGACCCCTAAAAACACCTGTTTTTGCCTTGGCGCTGGTATCCCGTTATGTCCTCGTGCCAATGGGGGGAAATTAACACTGAGCCCGTGCCAATTGGCGCTCTGTCCCAGTTAAGCACCCGCGCCAATCTGCTTTTGGAAATTTTTTTAAAAAAAGAGGCGAAGTTTCGATTACAACAACTTCGTGGATGAGTCATCAGGAGTGGTTTCGACTGAATAACCACGACCTTCCTCCTTTGGCCTCTTGTTTCCACCTTATGGGGAACTTCCCAAGGGATAAGGCCTCCCTTCCACTATTGTAGGGATCCCAACCTCCTCCTCTCCTCTATAAATATAGCCTTCATCCATTGATGAAGGGGCTGAATGGCTGAATGGTTGAATGGTTGAATAGCTAGTCTCCAAGTTCCCAAGAGCCTAATGCTGCAAGAGCTTTGATCCATTCCCTTAAGGCCAAATCCAAGCAAGGAGATCATTGTCGAGACATCCAAGGAGAGAGGTTTGTCTCATCCCCGACAAGCTTTTTCGAGACGTGTTCCGCTGGCGACCCTCCGAAGGAGAATTCAGCGTCAGGGCTATGGTTGTATTCTTCTTTGATTGATTAATGATAAGCGACTATTGGTTATGGTTCCACTCTTGTTGTTGATTATGATGTTGAGTTATGTCTTCTCTGACTGACATATAGTTGCATATATTGGATTTTACGCTTGCGTTTGTTTGTTTCTGGCGTGTGCAGGTGTCAGATCACGGAGGTCGTGAGGATTGTGATCTGCCGGAGCTAAGGAACGGGAGTGCTACTTTCTCTACAAGCAACAACGTTGGATTCCAGGTAAGCCTTCATCACTAGTTGGTTTATTTGCAATTAGGAACTTGCACTATAGCGTGAACGATTGTTGCTAGAACCGGTCTGGGCTAGTAGGGATCGCCTCTGTCGGCAGAGGGGATTTACCTCCACAACAATTTGGCGACTCCACTGGGGATCGTCTAGCTTGTTATTGTTCTTCTTTGTAAGCTATAGACGGAGCCTGAAGTTAGCCAGATAGCCTTCGAAACGCTATTGCTCTGCATTAGCGAAGTAGATCAAAGCTGCTTCAGTCAATCTCCGGTTTAGTTTACGAACTAAACACTTGGAGTATTGTCTTGTCTTTTTGGTTGTTTCTCGATTCTACTTGCTTGATAGGCTCTTTTGGATGGCTCTTTTTTGAGTGTTTGGATTTTGGTTCAGCCCCAGAGGATCAAATCTGACCTCTGTTTTTCCGAGTTTTCATCCTTTCATGGTTGGCTTGATTGGCGCGGTTTCCACCCTAACAGTCGCGCCAAGTGGCACGGGTTGCCAGTTCATCACTCGCGCCATCCCCTGTCTAGCGCGGATTACAGCCAGACAATCGCACCATCTCATGTAGGTGCTAGGGTTTACCCTTGTTCGGAAGTTTCTTTTGGTCAGTACTTTGCTTCTGGGTTTGTTTTAGATTCTTCTTGAAGTGGTGAGTCTGGTCTTGGTTGGGAGAAATTCTTTGTTTTTTCATTTTCAGGCGTTGGCGCTTGTTGTCAGTTAGCAACCCGCGCCAATTGGGCATTGGCGCTAGTTGTCAGTGAGCAAGTCGCGCCAGTTGGCGCTAGTTGTCAATGACAAAGTCGGGCCAATTTCAGGGTGTGTGAAAATTGAGACTTTTTCCCTGAATCCTTCACCAGTGTGTCTTTCCCTTCTGGTATTTTCTCTATATGAGCATAGATTACATTGCTCATTGTTTGAAATGTCTTCTTTCCATGATTGTTTGATGTAAAAGGGAATGAATGCCTTGTTTTGATCTCATGCTTTGGAAGTCCTCTTTGTGTTTTGTCACCTTTTGAGGAATTTCGTTACAAAGTGTTTTGAAACAATGATTGCATTCTTAGTGTTTGTTTGCATCCCTTTTGCCTTCATCCTTCATTAAGAATATTTGTGTTTATTTAGTTTTCATCTCAAAGTTTTCTTTTGTTAAAATGCATTAGATCACATTGCATTGAAAAGTATTTTTTGAGATCCATCATTGAACTTAGATTACATTGTTTAATGATTGAAAGCTAAAAATCGCATTGAGTGCATTCTCTTTCATTAAAATCATGCATTAAGTAGATTCTCATTTCATCGAAAAATGCATTGAGTGCATTCTTATCATTTGAAAAGGAAAGGGAAATTGTGCATAGATTACAATTGCATAGTTTTCGAAAAAGAGGATTTTGCATAGATTACATTGCATTATTCGCATCGTTGAATGTTTGAAATTACTTTTGGATAGTGAAAGTCATCTAGTTTGGAAAAATTTCATTTACAGTGTTGTTGTTTGTTGCATCATTGTTTGAAGCTCTTCCCTTAACTAGATAGCATTCATCGAATTGAAAAGTTTTATTTTCTCATGTAGTGTGCATTTAGGAGATTTTGAGACATAACACTCGCTAGGGCCTGAAAATTGAAACATAATTGAAGATTAAAATTAAAATTTATTCAATTTAAACTAAGGCAGCATTGAAACATTAATGAAATATTTAGAGGTCTAGGCTAGAGACGTGTTCCGGTGTCGTTAAACCTAGTATTTGTCGTTCGCCTCTTGGCTTTAGACAGCAATAGTACGGACTTGTGCTCCTCGTACCGTCGCGTATATAAAGGGAGACCCCACTAGGTTTCTATCCTTTATTCATAGGAAGCCGAGTCTGCCGCCCTATACCCGTGATACACCGAACATAGCATTCGGGGAGATTGCCTGCATGTATGTTAAGTCCTTGGTTGATTTCTCTTTCATTTTGAAACCAAGGTGTATATTGAAGTTCATGGATATCTGGTACACCCTTTGCCTAGATTTCCAGAGTAGTCATTTTGATCTTTTCTGACTCATTAAATTTGAAAATATCATCAAGCACTTGTCCTTTCATGCTTGTTTCCAATCTGAAAGTGATAGAGTCACCTTTTTCTTGTTTCTCGACTCTTAAAAGATGAAACGGTAGAGTTTTGTTTCAATGTTTTAAAAATTAACTGCCCACAAAATATTCCTAGTTAAAGTTAGTTTCCTTAGGGTGTTGTTCAAGATTGTTTCTAATGGAAACTTTTCCGCAGTTCACCAACCAAGGAACCCTCCGAGGGGAATCCCGGTCCTTTTCCTCCTTTTGGAAATGTTGGTGCTCCTTATATGGCAACTTGTCCCTTCCCGGGTTAACTTTTCAAGGTTCGTTTGGTTGTTTTCAACCTTCCGTGGTCCCAAATGTCTCGCCCATCGTTCAATCAGCTTCCTCCTACTCGAACAACATCATGTTGATTCTAAGGTGGACCTCTCCTTCTTCACTCGTTTCTGCGTCCTCCTTCTACTTTTCCCCGGGTGAAAGTCTCGGATTCGAGGTAACCGTGGCGAAGAAGAAGACAAAGAAGACGAAGTCCGATAAAGGAGAGGCTAGCTCTGCGGCTATTGCGCCTAAGAAGCCTTCTTTCGATATACCTCCCAACCCTCCACGGAAAGTCAAGTTTCCTTGCATGTTGTGCATGGGAGACCATCTTCTTTGAGATTGCCCTGGCATTCCCAAGGTGCTTGAAGTATGGTCCAATGGTCGTCCGCCGTTGCCTTTGGCTTTTGGGAGTCAGGTTGGGGGCACGTCTTCAACTGGTGCTGGTAAAACTCTTAAGAAGCAGGGTAAGCTCACCAATCCCTGTAAGTTGTGTGAAGGGAACCATGCCATTCACCTTTGTCCATATATGGATGAAGCCAAAAGAGTCTTGGACAACGCGAATGTTTCTGCACCGTGCTTTCCGGCTGGTTACAAACAGCTTTCTTTGAGTCTTCCACCAGTCGATTCCTCGATTGGTCAAGATTCATCCTTGGTCGATCCCGCTCCCCCGGAAATTCAAATTCAGGAATCTGTTCCCGACCAACCATTGGTCGTGGGATCAGTTGAGCTAGCCCCGTCTACGGTGCACCAGGTCTTTTCCGTGGAGAGTGGATCTCACATCCCTCATGTTCTTCTGGTTTATTCAGGTTCCTCGGACTTGGAGAAATATTCTCCTATCCCTGTATCTCAAGAAGTTGCTCCTCCGCCTCTGGTGAGGGAGGTCCCGGAGGATACTCCTCCTGCCTTCAAGATGGAGGTCGTGGAGGATGCTCCTTCCTCTTCCGTAACACCAAGGGAAGACCATCTTGGTTCGATGGTAGCCCCTCCGAGTAGTTTAGTCGCTTCCTTTGATTGGAATCGATTTGCAGGATACCACCTTCCGTCTTATGTGCCTTTCGAGATCACAGTACAGGCTTTTGGTCTGGTTGTACCCAGCACCATTATAGACGAAGGTGCATATGTTAGTGTTCTATCCTCAACTACTTGGAAAGCTTTCGGTTCGCCGCCGCTTGCGCCTGTTACACAGAATCTGTTGGCATTTAACAAAAGAACGAGTCAACCGTTAGGGATCCTTCCAAGGTTACCTGTTACTTTGGGAGGTAAAACCATCCATATGGACATGATGGTTGTTCCAGGCCCCTTGGATTTCAATCTTCTCTTGGGGCGCGATTACACCTATGCCATGGGAGCGCTTGTCTCCTCCCTTTTTCGTGTGGTCTGTTTTCCACATGAAGGACGGATCGTGACCATTGATCAGCTTTCTTTCTTTGATCCTGAAGTGGAAGCTGGCCCACCCTCATCCCTTCCTAGTTTTTATCCACCCGTTGTATCTTCCCCACTGTAGGTCAACTATGTGGCTACCTACCCCGTGCCTGTGCTCAGTGATGATGCCGTCGTGCATCGGGTGCTGGGGGCATTGGGTCCTAACTTCCAGGATGTTTTCCTTCCATCGGGAGTGGAAATCTTGGAAGTGATGACATCTTGTTCATTATGATGAGGTCGCTGGAGCAAAGTTTCTTATCTTGTGTCAAGCTCCTTAAAAAATGAAACAAGGTTGTCGGAGCACAGTTCCTTGTCTTGTGTCAAGCTCCTTAAAAAATGAAACAAGCCAGTCGGAGCAGAGTTTTTTTTCTTGTGTCAAATTCCTTAAAAAATGAAACAAGCTGGTCAGAGCAGTGTTCGTTTTCTTGTGTCAAGCTCCTTAAAAATGAAACAAGGTTGCCGGAGCAGAGTTCCTTGTCTTGTGTCAAGCTCCTTAAAAAATGAAACAAGGTTGTCGGAGCAAAGTTCCTTGTCTTGTGCCAAGCTCCTTAAACCATGAAACAAGGTGTCCTAAGGATATTTCTTTTAATGTCTCAACCTCGTTAAGATAATGAAACACTTTCCTGTTCAATTCGAGTCTTTGACAAGATCTCGTAAAATCCCAGTCGAGTCGATCTCTTGATCTCGTAACTTGAACCTTCACTCCATCTGCCTTCCATATGGATTGAAGCTTGGGGGGCATGTACCTCGAATTGAGTCACCATGCCGGGGGCATGCTTACTTTTTCAAGCATAGTTTGTTTCCATTTCAAGCTGGTGTAAAAATGAAACCGGTTTCAAGCATAGTTTATCTTTGTTTCAAGCTTGTGTAAAAATGAAACCAACCTCAAGCAGAGTTTCCTGATTTCAAGCTTGTGTAAAAATGAAACCGTTCCCATTTTACCTCTCGTGATCACCATTTTATCAACCTTTTTTCTAGATGAACCTTGGTTTTCTCATTCTATCATCACCATCTACTTGGCCAATCATACACCTTCACTTGATTGTTTTACCCATTCCTGAGGAACCGCTGCAATGAGTGGTATTTTTAGCTAACCTCTTAACCTTTACTTGTTTTGAGCAGTTCCACCATTAATGGAACCCATAGCTACCCTTTATACCACTCCTTCCTCCAGGAGGAGTCAAATTTTAGCTCTTTTCCGACGCTTAAAAATTGAAAAGATTGTCGAGACTCTTATCGTTTTGAACTCGTTAAAGTGGCTACGAAACGACATCTACCCAGTATACGTTTACCCCTTTTTCGGGCTGGGATAGATTATTTATGAAAAAGGAATACCCTAGCCTATCGCGACTAGGAGGTTTTCTCAGACATAGTTTTATACCATTTCGGATCTGAGGAACTATTTACGAAAAAGGACCATTGGAGTTTACTTTTCCGCTGTCTTTTCAAACTCTCTAAATATGAAAAGACGTCGAGTTCTTCCTTTGTTAGACTCGTTAAACCCTGATGACATTGGATTCAGTCGTGATGAAGATATTCGAGTTTCTCCTTCCTAGGGCTCATTAAATGTACTAGGATGGATTCGTCCAAAGGATGGATTTATATTACAAGCATATGCTATCCCCTTCAAGCTTGTTTTCAAAATAAAGAGGTACTCGCCAGAAATGGTGGGGGAAAAATGGAACCAGCATCATTGTCGTGTCGGCAGTATGTCGCTCTTGAACATGGCACTTGTCTGCATTCGTGTCGGGTTGGTGACATCTCATCTCGTTTTCCACTTGCCTCCATGGGTTTGGGTGATCCCTTTTGACCTCTCACCTACTCTTTGCCTCGTCATCATGACCTTTGATCTTTTGATGTCAAATACTGCCAAATCCACTGTCGTGCCGCCGATATGTTCAAGAGAAGTTGACCTCTGCAAAATTTCAACCTTCCTCTGATGCTCATATGATCTTGATTCACAAAGACATTATGTTCCTCTGTGTCGCATCAATGATGTGGGAAACACTATGGCCCACCTTCGATCAAAGTCACTTCCTGTCGACTTCAGCTCATTATCTAGGAAGCTGAACTAGAGACTCCCTTTTGGTACCTTAGAGCCTACATGCCTCAATGGCAAGTTCTTCGCGTTCGACGTGAGGTTTTCATTATTGGCCTCCGATCGAGTGATTCTACGGGTGTTAGACGCCAGCTCACTGATTCACATGCAGTAGATTGTACCTATAGTACCTTGAGGACCATTGGAATTAATGTTGGTACCTCTCGCGTCTGTTAACAGCTTTCATCATTGGCTGGTAATCAGGCGATGTTCTTGCATGTTCGACTTTAGCTCGCATATTCGCATGCTTGGACTTGTACTGTGTTCGGGTTGAGATGGAGCGCAAGACCCTGGATTGTGTCTGTTGTAATCCAGGCTGCGATTTTGTGGATTATTATGATTGATTACATGACTCACTTACTGGATGGCTGCGACCATACCTGAGTCTATTCATCGATCCTCACTGGATGGCTGCATCCATGCCTTGGATCTGGATTATTGCATACTCTGTTATGGATGGCTACGCCCATACCACATATATATCATGAATCTGAGATATCAGTTGTACTTCTCTACGCAACTTTTCCGATGGCGATGTTTTCTGAAGTGATTGATTGTTGCAGAAGCATTCCCCTCTCTATCTTTCGGGCCTCATGCTTTGGGGGCATCTGTTACACAGTAATTTGTCACCGTCCCTGCAATCCCCATCTCGCCCATTGGAGGGTCATTTCTGTGACCAATAAGTAGTGTCATGCCTTGAAAATACCATCATTGCATCCCTTTCCATGAGGACAACATTTCTTCTGTTGATCATTTCCTGAGCAGACCCCTAAAAACACCTGTTTTTTCCTTGGCGCTGGTAGCCCATTATGTCCTCGCGCCAATGGGGGAAAATTAACACTGAGCCCGCGCCAATTGGTGCTCTATCCCAGTTAAGCACCCACGCCAATCTTCTTTTGGAAAGTTTTTAAAAAAAAGAGGCGAAGTTTCGATTACAACAACTTCATGGATGAGTCATCAGGAGTGGTTTCGACTGAATAACCACGACCTTCCTCCTTTGGCCTCTTGTTTCCACCTTATGGGGAACCTCCCAAGGGATAAGGCCTCCCTTCCACTATTGTAGGGATCCCAACCTCCTCCTCTCCTTTATAAATATAGCCTTCATCCATTGATGAAGGGGCCGAATGGCTGAATGGCTGAATAGCTAGTTCCCAAGAGCCATCAGAGCCTTGTGCTGCAAGAGCCTTGATTCATTCCCTTAAGGCCAAATCCAAGCAAGGAGATTATTGTCGAGACATCCAAAGAGAGAGTTTTGTCCCATCCCCGACAGGCTTTTTCGAGACGTTTTCCGTTGGCAACCCTCCGAAGGAGAATTCAGCGTCAGAGCTATGGTTGTATTCTTCTTTTATTGATTAATGATAAGCGACTATTGGTTATGGTTCCACTCTTGTTGATGATTATGATGATGAGTTATGTCTTCTCTGACTGACATATAGTTGCATATACTAGATTTTACGCTTGCGTTTGTTTTGTTTCTTGCGTGTCCAGGTGTCCGATCACAGAGATCATGAGGATTGTGATCTGTCGGAGCTAAGGAATGGGAGCGCTACTTTCTCTATAAGCGACAGCGTTGGATTCCAGGTAAGCCTTCATCGCTAGTTGGTTTATTTGAAATTAGGAACCTCCACTATAGCGTGTGATGATTGTTGCTAGACTCAGTCTGGGCTAGTAGGGATCGCCTTTGTCCGCAGAGGGGATTTACCTCCACAACAGTCCTTAAAAAACTTCCGATGTGATTGAAATATTGGTGCAATGTCCCGCTGCAATCTGAGCCGTCGATCTGTATAGATCCAATGGTCCGGCGCTAATCGCACTGCGCTCTTCGTTCCACTCCATTCGCCCCTCCGATCACATCACAACCATCCATTTAACCTGTCAATCAACGGTCTGTGTTCACCCACCCCGGTGGTCCCCGCGCAAAAACACCGTGCAGAAAATCGTCGGTTTCCATCGCACCGCCTTCGGGGGGTGTGCGGTATTTTTCATATCCCAGCGATTCCACTCACTGCAGGACACGTGGCACCGAGCACTGTTTGAAAACCGCCCCCCATCACGCGTTAAAGTTCGTCATTTCACCTGGCGTGATATGCACGTACATCGTCTGATCTAGAGCTTCCCATCCAACAGTAATCACGCCACGAAGTTGCTCATGAGTTAACCCAAGGCAAATTGAACCCCTGGTCCACCATCTGTCGCCCTCTGCCATGTTATCAACGGTCGATCTCTTGCTGAGATCAGACGGTCCGGATTAACCGCATGCCCCGCCATCGACCAGGTCCCGCCACATCACCATTCCACATTTTTTTGTCGTGCTTTCCTCCGTCCTCCTTATATTTCATTCAAAGGTAAAATTTCAAAGGTTTGCATTTAAATTTTCGCCGCATTCCGCAAACTTTCACCATGGCCATCTTCCATTGTTACGGTGCATTTTCCGCCATCACCCTGCACTATTCCACCATTTCACCAGTCTGCACGGCCATCCTCATTGTCCCCGCCGCATCCACCCTTCCCATGCATGGTTTTCTTAACATGTTTGCATGTTTTGCAGGGTTACGGGCAGCAAAAAACCGTCATAGTTCACAGTCACTGTTACAGTGGCTGAGAACGCTCGAAGACCATCTGCAAAGATTGAAATCATGAAGAAAGGCTTGGGAAAGTGTTATGACATGACTTATATTAAAAGAATAGGGTTAAACTCTGTGAAACCTTTCCAGAGCCATTAAAGCGCAGTTTTCGCAGACAAAGGCAATCATGGAGCGACAAAGAGTATCAGTGGGAAAATGGAGCGTTTAATGACTGTAATTGAATATTTTAAGCCTTAATCCATGTATTTAAAGGCAGGGTACCAAATCGAAGACCCCATGGATCACTCAAAAAATCCAATGCACAGAAAATCATATCATTAGGGTGTACACATCAGCAGAATGTTTCCTCCTGAGAAAGGACGCAGTACTCATTACTGTTTCAGTCTACATTGTGTCCAAATGAAGTTTCCCTCCTGACAGCAGTCCTACATTTCCAGTGTATTAGTTATACAGTATGGCGGACCTGAAATAATTAATCAGGTTGGTTCAGTTCACCAGAGTTTTTCAGAGGTGCTACAGCAAGTACATCAAAGACATACCTGAAGTAAATTGCAGCCTGACGAAGACTACTCTTCCATCCAAAGAGTACCAGAGATAAATGCCCATAATTTAAAACAGAATGGCCCTCAGCCCTCTTCCTCTTCTGAGTTTTAATGTTGCATTTAATTTCATCTACCCATCTATCTCTCATTCAGATATAAAATTCACGAAGGAACTCATTGTAAAGGTTGTTGATCGGATATCTGAGAATTGCAAGTTGTTTCTCTTGAGACATAGCCTCTGTGTAAAGTTGTAATATAGGCTGAGGAAGATGTTTTCAGACTGAATACCAAGCTGTTGGTAATATTTTACTTGACTTGTGTTGCTCTTTAATATGACAAGCACATTTCTTTGGATCCTGATTTAAAGTAGCGGTGATGTTTTTCTATCTATGTATTTGTTTTACCTTGTAGTTCATTTCATTTCATCTCTACTGGCTTGCATCAGAAATCTGGCATAGGATTTACCCTTGTTAGGTACTCTATGTTTCTACTCTCCTTTCCTTCAATGTTTTATGTTGTATGTATTATCTAAGGATTGATTTCAAGCTAATTTAACTAGTGTAGTGGTCTGATATATTGCTAGCTGATGTATGAATTAATGAAATCTGTCTTTAGATGTTCTTATTAGGATTTAATTGAATGAATTGGGAACACTTGGAGGTCTATAACTCTGTCTCTATCTCACTAGGATCCTTTTCAATTAATTAAACTTTCTAAGTTCCCTTAAGCTGGATGCCGAAGCATTGAGAGTTCAAAGTCTCTCTCTGATCTCAGGTTTTCAACTTTGTGTCCTAAATATTTAATGTTTCTTGTCTGAAGAGTTTACCTTTCAGGTTTTGGATCACAGGCTGTTCAATGGCATGTCCTGTCCCTGGATCTTATTTCTGAAAGGTCACCTTGGAGGTTTCCTTGCTTTCACCTTCTCTCCTGTCTTTCCATGCCACACTATCATCTTTAAGATCCAATGCTTTAGATGACTAGCCCAACTGAAATCCTGTATATTGATTAGCAAGTAAACCCTTTCCTGACTCCATTGCCCAATGGTCTTGAATGTTCATTGAATTATCTCTCCTTTTCCTAAAACCATCTTTGCTCAGCCCTGTCTTATACTGAAACCTTATTTCCTGATTCCCAACAACCAAACCAAAAATCAAACAAACAAACCCTGTGCCTATAACTAGCCTAATATCTCAAACATAGAGCTTCAAAGACATAAAACCTTTGTTAATATAGAGAGATCCCACTCTGGATCCAGGAGGGCTAGATCCTGAGGTCTGAAATTGGTTCTGATGTTGTCTCATCTTTTGGTCTTTCCAATCTGGCCAAAACATGGGAACCCCAACAGAACACTCAGACTTTGATGTCGAGGAATGCAACATAGGCACTGAAGATAGGCCCAAGATGATTAAATTGGCTAAGTCCCTGCCTGCAAACATGAAAAGGAAGTACATCGACCTATTCAAGGAATTTATTGATGTGTTTGCATGGAACTATGAGGACCTAAAGGCCTATGACACGAACATCATACAACACAAAATACCTTTGAAATAAAATCAGAAGCCCTTCAGACAAAAACTTCGTAGAATAAACCCAAAAAAATTGCCTGTAGTTGAAAAAGAGATTAAGAAGATGTATGAGGCAGGCATAATAGTTCCTGTGAGGTTCTCTGATTGGGTATCAAACCTAGTGGCTGTGAGAAAGAAAACAGGGGAGATTAGGCTGTGTATTGATTTCAGGAATCTTAACAGAGCCTCACTCAAAGACAATTACCCTTTTCCAAAAATGGAACACATTCTTTAGAAGGTAGTAGGCTCAAAAAGGATCTCCCTGTTAGATGGTTTTTCAGGTTACAACCAAGTTTTAGTAATCCCAGAAGACCAACTCAAGACAACCTTTACCACTCCATGGGGCACCTTTATGTATGTTAAAATTCCCTTTGGACTGATGAACGCTGGTGCAACCTTCCAAAGAGAAATGGACATAGCCTTTTCAGATGAAATAGGGCACTTCATTGTCATCTATCTGGTTGACATAACAGTCTATTCCAAGACTGAAGAAGAACACCTAAAACATCTGAGAAGAGTGTTTGAAAAATGTAGAAGGTTTGGTCTGTCATTGAATCCTAAAAAGACTGTATTTGGGCTACAAGAAGGTAAGCTTCTTGGCCACATCATATCTGAGAAGTGGATTAGGATAGACCCACAAAGAGTTGAGGGAATACTAAAAATCACACACCCGAGAAACATCAAAGAGTTACAGTCCTTTATTGGGAAAATCAACTTCTTAAGGAGGTTCATCCCCAATTTAGCTGAACACCTCAGGAATATGATAAACATGTTAAGGAAAGGTGTAGGAGTTAAATGGACTATTGAGGCTAAGAAATCTTTTGAATCAGTCAAACTTGCACTCACCCAGGCTCCTCTCCTAATCAGCCCTGATTTCTCAAAATATTTTCTTATTTTTTCATTCGCCTCCGAGCATACAATAGCTGCAGTTCTGCTGCAGAAAAATCCAGAGGGAATGGAACAGTGCATTTCTTTCTTCAGCAAAGCACTAAGAGATGCACCCTTGAAATACAAAATAATGGAAAAATAGGCCTATGCTCTGATTAAGGCCTTGAAATATTTCAGGGTGTACATATTGCATTCCCACACCATAACCTATGTGTCTAACATCTTGGTCAAAGACATCTTGTCCCAAGACCCAGATGGGAAGAGGGGAAAATGGATTGTTGTGATCTTAGAATATGACCTTGAGATAAAACCCACAAAACTGATCAAAGGTCAGGGCTTAGCTCAACTAATGGCTGAATCAAATCTGCAAGCCCTTGACATAAACATGGTAGATGTCTTGGATGAGCAGGAGGGATTTACTGATCCCACTGTTGAAGAGAAATTTCAAAACTCTCCATGGTATTCTGGCATTATCTATGTGCTCGCAAACCTCAATTCCCCTCCTGAACTGTCAAAGACCAAGGCCAAATTCCTCAAACTAAAAGCCAGAAGCTATTGCATATTGGATGAATGCTTATATTGGAAAAGTAAAAATGACCTATTGCTTAAATGTTTTCCCGAAAATGAGGTAGAGAGAATTAAACAAGAGTTCCATGTAGGAGAGTGTGGAGGCCACCTGAACTGGAAAGCCACTGCAAACAAAATACTCAGAACTGGATACTATTGGCTTACACTCTTCAATGACATCCATAAGATGATAATTTCCTGCCAAAAATGCCAGATTTTTGAAGGCAAAAGAAAGCTCCTCACCTTACCTCTACAACCCATAACTGTTGAAGGTCCATTTATGCAATGGGGCCTAGATTTCATAGGAGAAATTCACCCTGCTTCTTTTGCACAACACAAATGGATCTTAACATCCACAGACTACTTCACTAAGTGGATAGAGCCCATACTTACTAGGAATGCCACAGATTCAGTCATCATTAGGTGCCTAGAAGGCCATATCCTCTCTTAGTTTGGTTGTCCAAGAAAAATGATCACTGATAATGCTGTTGCTTTTGGATCCAAGAAAATGGTTGATTTTTTTCACAGGTACCAAATAGCACTCGGTCATTCAACTTCCTATTACCCACAAGGTAATGGATTAGCTGAATCATCAAACAAGAGCCTGGTGACCATCATCAAAAAGTTGCTGGAAGAGAACAAAAGGTCATGGCATAACAAGTTAGTGCATGCCTTGTCGGCTGACAGGCTTACAACAAAGAAATCCATTGGCATGTCACCATATCAGCTTGTCTATGGAACAGAAGAAGTTTTTCCTACTAGCCTTGGAGTGCCAGTAATCAAACTTGTCCAAGAAATCCAGACAAAAGAAGACAGCATGGTATGGAGAATAAACCAAACAATCCATCTCCAAAAAACAAGGGAAGAGGTCTATAACAGAGCTGTGAAAGTTCAGGAAAACATAAAGAAGTTGTTTGACAAGAGAACCAAAGCTTCTGATTTCAAAATTGGAGATAAGGTTTTGAAGTGGGACTCAAGTAGAGAGGACATAGGAAAGCACGGCAAGTTTGACAGTTTGTGGCAAGGTCCATACATCATCCAGGCTACCATGGGTCCAAATGCCTTTTTTCTACAAGAACTAGATGGTATTGAGTTGTTTGGGGGTCTTGTCAATGGCAGGATGCTCAAACACTACTTCCGCTGGTTTCCAATTTCCAGTTTCCATTTCCATTGTAAATACCATTGCCATGTTATGTTTTCAAGAAAAAGAGAAAATGTCTCAAAAAATAGAGGGAAAGGAGAGGTTCAGACATGCTCAAAACATGAACCTCGGAAATACAAAGAATTGGCTATGATATGCTCAAAACCTGAGCCAAAAGAAGTAAAAACAGCGGGTTCTAACCTACTCAAAATCTGAACCAGAAAATTAAAAGAAGGATCAGCTCTAACATGCCCAAGACCAGAGCTGAAATGAAGAAGAGGAAGTGACTCTAGCAAGCTCAAAACCCGAGTCACATAGAAAAGAAGGATGCCTCAAAGTTTTAAGTTTTCAAGCCTTCAAGATTTTGTTTTTAGTTTTCTGCAAGTTTCTGTCCATATACAACTGTCTTTATGCCTTGGATCCACAGCAAACTAGACTATCTAATCCTAGTTTGATTGTTTTTAAATTTATGTTGTAGAATATAGAGAAGAAATATGTTGGACAGTTTAATCCCTGCAGATATTAGATTAGGTAGAGAAACATATGAGGCCAAAAATTTAATCTAGTCTCATGGAGTAATAAGGGTAGAAATAGAATAGGTTTATTTTCTTGCTTGGAAAAAATAAAAATGATGTAAAGGGTCTGCTAGTTCAAATGCACACTGGAAGAGAAAATGATAGGATTGTAGGATGGGTAGGTATATTGTTTGGGAGAGTTTTTCTGCTAATTTTATGTCTTCACAATTGTGGCAGCTGAAAATCAAAGAATAAAGATGGCTCAAGCAACAGGCATCTGGCCTACTCCAAAGATTTGTTTTCTGAATTCCTGACTCCTTCAGGAAGAAGTCATCCCCACGTGGAGCCACTGTTAGCCCCCTATAAATTCTGACAAGCAAACAGGGGGCCAAATTTTTCTGAGCCTTCAAGGAATGCATTTTCTTTGAAAACACATCATCCTTGAAGCCTCCTTGTGCCTTGTGTCCTTTGATAAAGTCCCCTCTATTGATTCCCATTATAAAGCCTCTCTATTTGTGAAGAATTCCCAAAGGCTTCCTTTCCCTCCTATTTCATTCCCACTAAACCCCACTTTCCACCCTCTTTTTCCCCATTTGAATTTCCCTTATTAACCCCCTAAACCCTCTCGAAACCCTATTTAAGCCCTCACAAACACCCTTTTTTTGGCTATTTAGCCCCCTTTCCCTCCATCATTACCCCTCTTTGTCCTTAAATTGCATTGAAAATGGTCCAAAAAACCATATTTTCCATATATGTGGGTCCAGCACCTTTCGGCCCTAGCTCGGAAACCTTTTTCCCCATGTGACCCAGTGCTAGAACCAAGCGCTAGCCTGAAGGGCACTTATCGCAGATGGATATCGGGCACAGTATTAACCGTCGATCTGTACAGATTAGACGGTCTTCGCAGATCAGCGTCACGCCCGTGGCCCAACCCGTTCACTGTTCCGATCGCATATCCACCGTCCGTTCAACCCACAAATCAACGGTCATAATTTCACCCGCCCTGGTGGTCCCCACGCCAAAGCACTGTTTAAACCCACCGGTTTCCATCGCACCGCCTTTCAGAGGATAGGCGGTATTTTTCATTTCGGAGCGATTCCACTCACCGCAGGACACGTGGCACCGAGCACTGTTTGAAAACCACCCCCCATCACGCGTTAAAGTTTAGTGTTTGACCCAGCACGATATGCACGTATGCCGTCCGATCTAGAGCTTCCCATCCAACGGTGATAGCGCCACGAAGATGCGTGGGAGTTAGCCCAAGGCAAATAGACCCATGGCCCACCATCTGTCACCCTCCGACGCGTTTTTCCACCATCGATCTCCTCCCAAGATCGGATGGCTATAATTAAACCCGTGCCCCACCATCGACCGGGTCCTGCCACATCACCATTCCACATGTTGTCCTCGCATTTTCATCGGCTCCCCTATATATTTCATTCAAAGGCCCAAGTGTCAAATTTTCGCATTCTGCCAACTTTCACCATGACCATCTTCCACTGTTACGCTGCATTTTCCGCCATCATCCTGCACTGTTCCACCATTTCACCAGTCTGCACATCCATTCTCATTGTCCCCGCCACATCCACCCTTCCCATCCATGGTTTTCTTAACATGTTTGCGTGTTTTGCAGGGTTACGGGCAGTGAAAAACTGCCATGATTCACAGTCTCTGTTACAGCGACAAAGAACACAAGGAAGACCATGTGCAGAGATCGAAAATTATGAAGAAAGGCCTTGGAAGGCGTTATGACAGGACCTTTATTAAAGGAACAGGGTTAAACTCTATGAAACCTTCCGGAGCCATTAAAGCGCAGAATTCACTGATAGAGACAGGAATGGAGCAGTAAAAGAGTATCAGTAAAAGATCAGAGAATTTAAGACTAGTAATCAAAGATTTTTGAAGCAATTGAAGGGCAAGGCACCAGATCGAAGACATCATGGATCACACAGAAGGTTCAATGCACAGAAAACCATATCATCAGGGTGTTTATATCAGCAGAATGTCTCCTCCTGAGAAAGGACATGGTACTCATTATTTTTTCAGTCTACATTGTGTCCAAATGAAGTTTCCCCCCCTGACAGCAGTCCTATGCTTCCAGTGCATTAGTTACGCAGTATGGCAGACCTGAATTATTGACCTGTTTTGTTTAGTTAACCAGAGTATTGCAGAATGCTACAACACGTACATCAAAGACATACCTGTAGTAAATTGCAGCCTAACGAAGGCCATTCTTCCATAAATGCCTAGAATTTAAAACAGAATGGGGCCTCGGTCCTCTTCCTCTTCTGAGTTTTAATGCTACATTTAGTTTCTCACCTACCCCCTCTGCTCCTCTTTAGCTATAAAAATTCATGAAGAAACAATGTAAAGGTTGTTGATCAGCTATCTGTGAAATGAAAGTTGTTTCTCTTGAGACATGTTCTCTGTGTAAAGTTGTAAGATAGGCTGAGGAAGATGTTTTTAGACTGAATACCATGATGTTGGCAATGTTGTACTTGACTAGTGTTGCGCTTTAATATGACGAGCACATTTCTTTGGATCCTGATTTAAAGCAGCGGTGATGTTTTTCTATCTCTGTATTTGTTTTACCTCATAGTTCATTTCATTTCATTTCTTCTGGATCGCATTAGAAATCTGGAATAGGATTTACCCTTGTTAGGTACCCTATGTTTCTTCTCTCCTTGCCTTTAATGTTTTCTGCTATATGTGTTATCTGAGGATAACTAATTTAACTAGTGTAGTGGTCTGATATATTGCTAGCTGATGTATGAATTAACGAAATCTGTCTTTAGATGTTCTTGTTAGGATTTAATTGAATTAATTGGGAACACTGGGAGGTCTAAGACTCTGTCTCTATCTCACTAGGATCATTTTCAATTAATTGAACCTTTCTAAGTTCCCTTAAGTTGGAGGCCGAAGCATTGAGAGTTCAAAGTCTCTCTCTGATCTCAGGTTTTCACCTTTGCGTTCTGAACCTTTAATGTTCCTTGTCTGAAGAGTCAACCTTTTAGATTTTGGATCACAAGTGTCCAATGGCATGTCCTGTCCCTGGATCTGATTTCTGAAAGGTCACCTTGGAAGGTTTCCTTGCTTTCACCCTCTCCCTTACCATTTCATACCCTTATCATCTTTAAGATCCAATGCTTTAGATGAATAGCCCAACTAAAATCCTGCATATTGAATAGCAAGTAAACCCTTTCCTGACTCCATTGCCCAATGGTCTTGATTGCTTCTCTGAATTATCTCTCCCCTACCTAAATCCTCTTTTCTCAGCCTTGTCTTATACTGAACCCTTCTTTCCTGATTCCCAATAACCAACCAAACAAACACCAAACAAACAAACCCTGAGCCTATAACTAGCCTAATATCTTAACTTTAAAGCTTCAAAGCCACAAACCTTTCTTGACGTAGAGAGATCCCTCTCTGGACCCAGGAGGGCTAGATCCTGAGGTTTGAAAGTAGTTCTGATGCTGTCTCATCTTTTGTTCTTTCCAATCTGGCCAAAACATGGGAACCCCAACAGGAGCCTTATTAAAATATAAACCCCATATTTTTCTTACACCGGTTGTGGCCAAACTATCAACACCGTTGGAAATCTCTCATCGAGCTCTCAAATGGGTATCCTTTAGTTTTTTTTATTTGATACTGCACTCGGAAACCCTTTTTCCAAGAAGGGTCACTTCACCACTCCTCAAAATCGAATTTCTTCACTTGAAACACTTGTAATTGGGGCACCACTTTTCCTTCAGAGATTTCCATGCTCGTGTTGATTTTCGTAGTGAGTAACCATCTTTTACTTATGTTTTTATGGTCCCCACCGGACCTGTTCTGTGTAGCAGCATCATCATGTCACTCTTGTTAAAGCATTCGAGTTGAGTCATCATCGCATACATGGATTTTGTCCCGAGTCCCTTTGTATCTCGCCACAATCCCCCACCCTTCATTTCTTTTTTCCTCTCTCATGTTGCACATTTTTGGCCTTCATTCATACTGTCCCCTATCCCCTAAGTTGTCTAGTCAATAGCTGCTAGGTCATCCATGCCCTTTATGCTCTAACAAGGGAATTCGTCAACCCGCTACTCAGTACCCCCCATTCCACCATCATCCCTGGTGTCAATCTCTTAGTCGCTCTACTATTTTCTCTCATTCCTTAGTTGAGGATCCCTTATTGCCTCACCTATGGCGAACCTCCTTCTGTCGACATCATCTTATTCATTCCAGAAGACAGGTCTAGAGGGCGATGTACCTTGGTTCCAGGTTCCACTCTTGTCTAGTGACTTAGATCAAGCAAAGGTATTATTTATTTCCCTTTGACTTGATTGTTTCTCAGCTCCATCTCCTTATGGCATGATCGAGATCCATATACTTGATGGTTCAATGATGTAGCAGATTGTATCGGTGATTCTCGTGTATGTGTGAGATGTTTCAAACCTCATGAGGGGGTGGCCCTTCAGGTAGACCCCCACATGCCTAGATGACCTCTCTACTATAGCCTTGGATGCAGCTCCATATATTTGATGGTTTTGACTTCAGCCACTTTCAACACATCTTTAATTTGCATGTATCATTCATATTTTCAAATCCCTTTCCTATTTTACAGGGCCTCTTTGGTTGTACTTGTATTTCATGAACTCAGATATTATTGTATAATTCCTAGTTGTTTTCCCAGGCACAGTATGTATGTGGGATCCATTATCATGTTTTTTATCTGGCCCATGTTTATGCCAGCATGTGATATATAGTTTAGTCCCTTGTTTACTGGACACATCATTATTCTTTGTACTATGTTATCTCGAGGGGCATAGGTATGCCTCCCCCACCTCATGTAGAACAAGTACTCACTTATAAAAGAGACTTGTTTCACTTGTAAGTCTCGCCTCCTCAGGGTCTTGTCCTGTCATTCTTTATTCTACCTTATATTTCTCTCTCTTTGACCCCCCCTTCGGTGTCTATTGATTGAGTTCTTACATTGTACTTCAGTCATACGATTAGCTCCTAACGCTCACATGTTGGGGGGAAATCTGTTAAACCAATTTTTTTTCACCTAACCTATTACTATTAGATGGACCAAAGTACACCATGTAAGACCAATTTTACCTTAGAAAAATTTCTTTCACAATGAAAAATAACTTAGTAATCCGTAACTTATTAAGTTGTTTATGGTCTAAATAGGAAACCCCATGAGGAATAATTGAATAAATCCTTATTTGTTTGATTTTCCTCAAGGGATAATTAATTAAACCCTAGCTTAATTAATATTATTGGTCATATTTAACCCAAAATAGGAAAATTAATTAGATAAATCATTATTTATCTTATTATTTTCTAGGAAAAATTATTTAAAACATTATTTAAATAATATTCCTTGTTAAATTTGACTAAATCATTTATAATAATTTAATAAATCATTATTTATTTAATTATTACTCAACCATATTCTTAAAATAATAAATAAATCATTTATTTATTTATTATTTACAAATAAATGGATTTGACCAAATTCAAATTCTTTTTCCCTCCAACAAAAATAATAAAATATTCCATAAAAGTTAGATCTAGATTTGGTTAATAATATTTTAATTATGCACCAATATCTAGACTAACTCAATATTATGTTATAAATAAAAGGGTTTTTCAATTCATTCACTACCTTTTGTTGCCTAAATATCGCTCTGGATCTATACTTTTGGTCTGAATTTGATCCTCCATCATTGTCATATTTTTCTACATTTTTCTTGTGAGCTCCCCTTGAGTTCCATTTTTGTCTGGTTTTTCTACACCATCAAGAGAGAGAAAGAGCTTAGATCTAAAGTGTTGAGGAAATACAAGAACCCATCCCATTGAGGGGAATTGGTAACATATTTCTATGTTCCCTTCCCAGGTGTCATAATACAAAAATTATTTAAAAATTCTTGTCTTGTTCATTGAATGCATGGAGCAACTCTTACTTTTTATTTGTTGTTTAATGTCTTTAACTGCATAGATTTGGATTTTTGTAGCATTTATTATGATCACTAACTATATATCTAAGTAAATTTACATCCATCTTTGATGTTAGGGTTGTTTGTTATGCACAACTAAAGTGAGCTTTTTTTGTACGCCTGCAATTAGAATTCACACTAACAGTAATAACCAATGAGAAGGATAAAAAAAACTAAGGAGGTTGCAACTATTAGATGGAGTAATTGATTTTTATTGGATAATTATATTATTTTTCATCCATCTTGATGCTTTTATAGTGGAAAAATTGGAGGAATCAACTCACGAGATCATTTTTATCGAGAATTCCTAGTTTGGAAAATTGGAGTCTAAAACCTTCCATAAGTTGTTTTAGTCATCAAATAACGCTTATTTTTTGTGGTATAAATTTTATGCTTAAATTTGGAATCACCTAACAACATTATGCACATAAATATCTTTCTAACAATGTAATAATTTCCTCAATCAGATTCCATATGCAAAATTTATGACACCAAGAAGTTGAGCTTACTATTTTTACCAGGATGACTTGAGAGGATACCATGTTAGCCCTCATTTTTCATGGAAAAATGTTTATCGACATGATAATGATGAAGAAGAATCTATAAGAGTCAATATTGTAACTCTATTTAAGATATGAATAATTCAAACTTAACCATTATTAGGCTATCAAGTTGTGTTATTACGAGGCCACTAGGATGAAAAGAGGTTCCATTCCATTCAATTGCTTTTTTTCTATAGATGAGAAGAGTAGTTGAGAGTGTATATATAGAGAGAAAATAAATAGGTTTTTTGATATAACAACCCATGGCCCACAAGTCTTACTTCTTTGTACTTGCATCCATTTACATTCAGAGGAAAAGAGAGCATAGAAACCTCCCACAAGTCTTACTTCTTTGTACTTGCATCCATTTCCATTCAGAGAAAAAGAGAGCATAGCAACCTCACCTTCCAGTTGGGTTTTCTCCTAAAAAGGTTTCCCAAGTCATATCTTGTGTTATTATGGTTGTGAGTGATTATATTTTTCTATGTTCTCTATTTTTTTCATTTCATATATTTCATGTAGAATCATAACAAAACAATTAACGAATCTATAAATCTAACGATAAATTAATACTCATAATGTAGAATTTGGATTTTCAAATATATTTTAGAAGATATATTGTGACAAAATATCCAATGGAATATCCAAAAAAATTTATGGATCAATTATGGTGAACTCAAAAGGAGGAAGGGGAGAACATCATGGTTGTAGTGGGGGGAATGAGGGAAACTCCAAGTATGGGAGCTAATATCATTTACATGCAATCATATAAGTTGAGTAATCCATGAGAGAGATTTTTTTCAATTGAAAACAATAAGAGTTTATTCCAAAATCCATGGTTCCAATCATGGTAATATTAGAGCTTGTCAAGATATATCTTTCATTTTGGTTGAATAATCTCTTTAATGAGTTTTATTAGGTGGGTTTATGAGCCAATATGTTGGAACCTAAGGTTATGTTGGTTCATCACAACGCTAGAGCTTATAGAGATAGATAGTCAAGGGGTCTAATAACACATGATCATCATTCAAATGATCACCTACTAGTATTATATTCAACTGAGTGATCATGGGGTTGGTCGAGTAACCAACTAAAGTACAATCAACTGAGTGGTCAAATAGTGGGATGACCCACAAAATGGTTGGAGGAATCAACTAAATCAGCAATTCAACTTAAATAGTTGACTGGCTAACAAGAAGTGAGTTGACAAGATAGTGTGGATTTTATAGAAACAATTATAATGGGCAATGCTCGTTGGTGGACCAAATCATCCACAATTCAAGGAATTTTTTTAGATTTGGTAACTATAAATGTAGGACTGTATGGGTTGAATATGCAATGTAGTTGGAAACATAATTGGTAGTGCATTGATCACGATTATATTATTCAATATGCATTGTGATGTTCTTATCACAATGCACTATGTGTAAATGATATAAAGATGCCTTTAGACATCACCCATAATCTTGGAGTGTTATTTTCTCTTATATTTAATTTATGTTTTTACTATGTTATTTATTCTTTGTTCTTGGTTCCCTTCATTCCCTAACATCATATTAGAGTTAATAGTTTATATTTAACCTTATTATTTCAAATTTTCCTTAAGTCATATATTATGGTGATTGACTATGGGTTGATCAATTTTCTTAGTGGAACTAAGGTTTGAGATAGATAATATCTAGTATAAATTTGAAAATGGCTTCCCAGATTGATACCTTATATGATTTGTTGATCAAGGACTAGTAAAGGTTTCTTGATGAAGGAAATATTGGTATTAAGAACCAGGCTCATATGCTAAAATGAAATGGAAATTATATGCGAAGGAGAGTCAAAATAAACCCGAGTGTCTTGACCTGAAATCTAAAGGAAACTGTGATGGGTCTAAATCAACCAAATAGAATCAAAAGAAGAAAACATATCACTACCATGGGAAGGTAATACATGCGAATAAAACCTATTTCAAGAAGAGATACAACTTGGAATAGAAATTTAAACTGAATGAGAACATGTCAGGTAAAAACTTGTCTACTTTGTCGATGTTTCAAATCCCAATGATGGATCCTATTTGGGATTTGAAACGTCGAAAATTTTTGAATACTATTGGGAAAATTTGAATTCTATCTACAAAATAAAACCAAATAAGTATGAAATCTAATAAAAAATTGTTTATTCAATAAAATGGATAACTTTACCTTTTCAGTGAAAACTCAAGCATTGCATGCTCACACCACATAGAATGAATTGGCCATTTATTCTCGTTGCACTCATCATATGGTGAAGGGTGCATCTTTATTTTCCTCCCTAGATAATTTTGTTGAAGAAACTATCTATTGACAAACATTTTTTCTCATGAAAGTGTTGGTCATAGTGACGTTCCTTGTCAACATGGAAAAATATTTAATTTATATCATGTGCCTATTTTGAGCACAAACCTATTGTTTGATTTTCAATTGACATAAACTAGTAATTTTTTTAAAATTTTGGTTGGATTACTTTATTGTTAAATATATAAACATGGATTTTTCAATTGTCACCATACGAATTCTCAACTAAATTGACGGATTATATAAGTTCCATAACTTATATCAACTTGATTATGAACCATTTTCTCCTGTGGCACAAACCAATGAGTGACTTGGACATCTTAAGTTTTGAAGCATCAAGAAAATGGAAACACATAATATATTTAATGGGATACCGAAGGTTCTTCCACTGGATGGAGTCTATGTGGGATGTCTGTTGGGAAATAATCTCCATGCACCTTATGACTTTGTGAAAGCATGGCATGCATAGAAACCACTAGAATTTATTCATAATGATATTTTCTACATAAAGGAGCATTCATTGGTAGGAGAAATGCATATTATAACCTTTATTTATGACTTTTCAATATTTTCTTGGGTATACTTCTTGAAGAATAAGAGTCATGTCTTCGAAAGATTCAAATAATTTCAAGCGTTAATTGAAAAAAAATGTGTCCATCCTATTAAATTCCCAAAATAAGATAATGGCATAGAATACGTAGATCAACCATTTGAAAATTACCTTACTTAGGTGGATATATAATAGAAGAGATTGGTTCCTCATACTCCCCAACATAATGGCATGGCAAAGAGAAAGAATCAAATCTTATTTGATATGGCTTGATGTTTTTTACAAGCCAAAGAATTACCAACAAATTTTTTGGCTAAAGTTTTGTATTGTTCCAATTATCTTCTAAATTTTTTTATGACTAGAGATGTTAGTTTTTTTATTTGATTCAAAATTTGGTGTGGTAGGAAGCCTTCAGTCGGTCACCTCAGAAAATTTCTGGTCCATTGCTTGGGAACATGTTCCCGAAGATTTCAAAAATAAATTGGATGTAGAAAGTCATGCTTGCATCATGATGGTTTATTTTGAAGAGTTGAAATCTTGTCAACTATTCAACCTTATCAAAAAACAAATGATTATTAGTAAAAAATCATCTTTCATGAGAAGTCTTCTAGAATTGATTTTTTGAATTATTCATCTCAGATGTTGAACAATGATCCTTTTAATATTTTTGAAGACATTGGCTCAACTGTATCTTTTTTCAATATCTCAGGTACTCTGCTAACTAATATTCCTGAGTCAATTGAAATTTTATCTTCTCCAAATGAAATTGTAACCTCTTATAATCAAATTTTTGAAGCTCATACTCATTCCTTGACACCGTGTTTATCTCAGTGGGTTACTAACATTATTGAATCTCCTGAATTAGATGTCAATGATGTTTCTATGAGTTGACTAACTCGAAATCAAAATAAACATGCCATTTTTACATTAATGACTCATGTTCATGAAACTTGTGACCATAATACTATGCAAATGCACAAGGACAACCCAAATGGTAATAGGTTATGAAGGCTAAAATTGATTCTCTTATGAATAATCACACTTGGGACTTAGTTCTATTGGGTATGTGTTATATTCTTTCCACGATTAGTTACACGCATGGGGGGGGGTCAAAGAGGGGGAAGTAGCCCCCCCTGTTCGTTGCGCCGGGCACAGCAGGGGCAACAACCCCCCCTATCCAGGGGTTTTCAGGGGGTGGGTAGCACACTGCACGGGGTCTGGGGGTTTATGGTTTTATGGCATGAGGGTTTTGTGTATGGGTTTGCACATGGTTTTGGGGCATGATGGTTTTCGGCCCCTGGTATTTTGTAGATCCAGTCAAGGGAACTACTATTATGTTCTAATACAGGGTTAATGTATTGGGTTTTATGAATGCTTCGACATGTATATATATGTGTTGTAACATTACAAGGAATATAATGAAAAATCAAGCTAGTAGTCCCTCTCTGGGATCTAGGGGAAAAATATCTGTCTATATATGTTTTATGTTTTATGCTCTCACTATTGTTTATTTTCTATCTTTAAGAACTCGTTTGCCGATAATTTTTTTACAGGGTTAAAACCTACATTTGGTATCAGAGCTATTTCGGCTTCAAAGGGACACCTTTGCTGCTAAGGGGTATTTTTCTTGGGCATGTGGTAGACCCTGTTCAGTGGGAGATCTGCAAGATCGATTATTGCATTGAAAGAATATGGAAAGTAGTGGAAAGATATAGATCGATAAATTTAATGGTTAGAGTTTTGAGTTGTGGAAGCTCAATATGGAGGATCTGCTGGTGGATAAAGATCATTAGATCACGATAGATCCGAGTACTAAACCAATGACAATGTCAGATGAAGACTGGGCAAATTTGGATCAAAAGACGAAGAGCACAATACAGTTGAGTATCTCAGATTCGGTATTTTTTAATGTATCTGGGGAGGTTACAACGAAGAATTTGTGGGGCAAGTTAGGGACTTTGTACCAATCTAAGTCTCTGGTGAATAAATTTTTCCTACAGAAAAAGATGTATAACTTGAGGAGGAAGGATGGAGACTTGGTGACAGAGCATCTGAACGCCTTCAATACTGTGGTAAGTAAGTTATCATCTATTGATACTAAAATATCATATGAAGATAAGTGCATTAGTTTATTGTGTTCTCTACCATATTCATGGGATAGTCTAGTTATTACAATAGGTGGCAATACAACTACCTTGAATTTTGATAAAATTGTCTCATCCTTGCTGTCGGAGGAAATGAGACGGAGAAATATGCAGGGCCAGAATGGAGATGCCTTATTTGTACAAGGAAGGTCCCAAAATAAAAACAAAAATAATTTTTTGAGTGGGAGATCTAAATCTAGAGGGAGATCTAAATCTCCTGGAAAATATGTAAAGGTGTGCTAGAAATGCAGAAAGGAAGGGCACTACAAAAAAGATTGCATATCTAAAAATCCTAAGAAAGGAAAGGGATTTGATGATGCTCCTTCTGAAGAGGCAAAAACCACCTCAGATGAAGGTGGGGATGTGTATTTGGATTCTTCATCAAATACACATGTAGATAATGAGGCATGGTTGATTAACTCAGGTGCATAATGAGGCATGGTTGATTAACTGTGAGTATGAGAAGTATGATGGTGGTGATGTATTCTTAGGGGATGATAGGAAGGTCAGAATCATCGAATGTGGAAAATTCAAGCTGAATCCGCAAGGTGGAAGGATTAGAACACTTCCTGGTGTTCTGCATATTCCTACATTGGCTAGAAATATGATTTCTGTAAGCAAGATGGATGATGCAGGTGTAAAAAAAGTGTTCGAGAAAGATACGTGTAAGATGGTTCATGGAGCACTGGTATTAATGTGGGGAGTTCGGATTGGAACTCTATACAAGCTTTAGGTTAGCACTGTTATTGATGGGTGCAATAGTTTTGTGGTTCCTGTAAGTGGAGTAGAAAGCCTAGTGCTATCTGGAGAAAAGACCATGTTATGGCATCAAAGGCTTGGACATATTGGAGAGAAGGGCCTTCATATACTGCATGGAAATGGTATGGTATAAGGTATGTCTAATTTCTCTCTGGATTTCAATTTCTGTGAACATTGTGTATATGGGAAGCAGAATCAGGTGATTTTTCTTTCTCGTGCTAAGAGGGTGAACAAGATATTAGAGATTGTGCACAGTGATGTGTTTGGACCTATGTCGGTTCCATCACTGGGAAATTTTGTGTACTATGTTTCATTCATAGATGAATTCTCAAGGAATACATGGATATATTTCTTGAGGAAGAAATCTAAATTATTTGATAGATTTAAAGAATTTAAGGCTTTCGTGGAAAACTAGACAGAGAATAAGATAGAGGTGTTGAGGATAGATAATGGTGGAGAGTTTTGCAAGAAGGAATTTGAAGAGTTCTGTAAGAAGCGTGGTATAGCACGAAAAAAGACTACTCCATACACACCTCAGCAAAATGGAGTTTCAGAATGAATGAATAGAACACTGATGGAAAAGGAAAGAAGCATGCTCAGTGGTACCGGGTTAGGACAGGAATTTTGGGCAGAGGTAGTGGAGACTGTATGTTACCTGGTTAACATATCACCTTCATCAATGTTGGAGGATAAGACTCCACATGAGGTATGGACTGGTAAGAAACCCTCTCTTTCACATCTGAGGGTATTTGTATGTGACGCATATGTACATGTTACAAAAGAGAAAAGGACCAAGTTGGATAATAAATCTGAAAGGTGCAAGTTTATTGGGTATAAGGATGGTTTAAAAGGTTACAAGCTTTGGAACCCAGAAACAAGGAATGTTGTGTATAGTCGAGATGTGGTGTTTAGAGAGGTGAAAGATGTTGTTAAACATGAATTCCTACCAAAGGAACCTGAGAAGATAGAGTTTGAGCTAAAGGAGGATGAATCAGACTCTACAACATAACAAGATTCAGAAGAGGAAGATCCACAAACTCCAGCTATGAGAAGATCAGTTCGGGAAAGAAGGCAGCCAAAAAGGTATAGTACGTCTATTTTCTATTCAATTTTTCTTTAACTATCACTCATGATGATCCCAGAACTTTCAGGGAGGTGGTGGATTCAGAGGATGGAAAAATCTAGAAGGAGGTCATGGTTGATGAAATGGAATCCTTTCATAAGAATGAGGCATGGGGTCTAGTGGAGTTTTCGGCTGGAAGGAAGCCCATCGGGAGAAAATGGGTGTTTAAGAAGAAGATGAATGTAGAAGTCAAGGTGGAGAAATACAAAGCTTGGTTGGTAGAAAAAGGTTATTCCCAATTGCCGGGAATTGATTATGGTGATATTTTTTCTTCTGTTGCCAAGGTTAATTCTATTAGATTACTTTTATATGTTGTTGCTGCATTTGATTTTGAGGTAGAAGAGATGGATGTGAAGACAACATTTCTTCACGGGGATCTAGAAAGGGAGATCTACAAGAAGCAACCTGAAGGCTTTGCGTTGAAGGGTAAGAAATAACTAGTATGTAGGTTAAAAATGTATATGTATGGGTTAAAACAGTCACCAAGGATGTGGTATCAGAAATTTGATACCTATATACGGGGACTTGGCTTCACAAGAAACAAAGAGGATCACTGTCTGTATTTTAAATTAATTGGTGACCATGTTATTTATTTGGTCTTGTATGTGGATGATATGTTTCTGATTGGAAATTACAAAGAAATTTTCCAAGATTTGAAGACCCAATTTTTCTCCAAATTCGACATGAAGGATTTTGGTGCTGCAAACTATATTTTGGGCATGGAAATTAAGAGAGATCAGTCAAATAGGAAGCTCTAGTTAAACCAGAGGAAGTATGTCGAGACAATATTGTAGAGGTTAAATATGCAAGATAGTAAACCGGTGAAGGTTCCTATTCCCGTAGATGTAAAGCTATTTTCTAAACAGTATCCCAAGACACAAGAAGAAGAGGAGGATATGTCACGTGTTCCATATGCAAGTGAAGTGAGTAGCCTGATGTATGCAATGGTTTGTACTAGACCAAACATTGCACATGCAGTGGGAGTATTGAGCAGGTTTATGTCGAATCCAGGGAAGTAGCATTGGACAATAGTGAAGCAGGTTTTTCAGATATTTTCATGGAACTAGTGATTATGGTTTGTGCAACTAAGTAATCTGACCAGGATTGGACAGAGTTTTGGACATTTGTGGTTTTGTTGATGCAGACTAGGCTGGAGATCTGGATCAAAGAAGATCTACAAGTGGGTATTTGTTTAGCTTATTTGGAGGTGCAGTCAGTTGGACGAATAAAAGACAATGTGTAGTGGCTCTTTCAACTATAGAGGTAGAATACATGGCAGCCACTCATGCAATCAAGGAATAATTTTGGTTTCAAAGATTATGTTCAAGTATGGGGTTGGTGCAGCGAGCTATAAGGATATATTGTGATAGGAAATTTACAATTTTCTTGCCTAAGAACCCTTCTTATCATTCAAAGACAAAGAACATTGATGTTCAATATCACTTTGTGAGAGATATGGTTGAGGATAAAAAGGTGTTGCTGGTAAAGTTGGACACTTTGAAGAATGTTGCAAATGCATTGACGAAGTTTGTGAGCTCTCAAAATTTCTCTTGGTGTATAGAAACAATGGGTTTTGCAGGGCTAGACTAATGATTAATCTCTCTTGTGGCCCCCTTGTGGAAAGAAAACAAGAAGTAGGAGAATGTTGGGTATGTGTTATATTATTTCCACAATTAGTCACATGCGTGAGGGGGGGGGGGGGCACAGGGGGGCGATAGCCCCCCATATTCGTTGCGTTAGGCACAACGGGGGATCACAGGGGAGGTGGCAGCCCCCCCTGTCCAAGGGTTTGCAAGGGGTGGGTAGCCCCCCTACGCGGGGTCCGACGCAGCACCTCAAGAATTTTTTTTTCCTTATTTTTCGATGGGTAGACCCACCTATGTTTTTGTGCATGAGTTTGCACATGGTTTTCGGGCATGATGGTTTTTGGCCCCTAGTATTTTGTAGATCCGGTCAAGGGAACTACGGTTATGTTCTAATCCATGTTTAATGGATTGGGGTTTATGAATGCTTCGACATGTATATATATGTGTTGTAACACTAATAGGAATATAATGAAAAATAAAGCTGGTAGTCCCGCTTTGGGATCCAGGGGAAAAATATCAGTATATATTTGTTTTATGTTTTATACTCACAATATTGTTTATTTTTTGTCTTTAAGAATTCTTTTGCAGATAATTTATGTACAGGGTTAAAAACTACAAGTTCCTCATCCACTAAGGAAGAATGTTGTAAATGTTTTATGGATATATAAGACCAAATTCACTTCTGAAGGTTTTTTTGAGTGTCATAAGGCTTTTTTGGTAATGAAAGGATTCTCATGATAAGAAGGCATATACTATATTGAAACATTTTCCCCTATTGTTAATATGAATTATGTTTGACTAATAATTTCTCTTGATGCTCGATTTGAAAGGAAAATTCATCATATGAATGTTAAGAGATCCTTCCTTCATGGTGGCTTTTTTTGAATAAATTTACATGGAGAAATCCTTGGATTTGTGAAAAATTCCAATATTTTCTACTAATTGCAAAAGTCATTGTATGGTTTGAACCATGCCCCTCAGGCTTGGATGCTAAGGTTGATCAATTCTTTCTCAATATTGCATTCAAATGCTATGAATATGACCACAAAATTTATGTATTACCCATGAATGATGCCACCTTGATTATTGTTGTCTATTTGGATGACGTGCACATAATTGGCACCAATATAGATGCAATTCTTAGATTGAAGAGTTGATATGCTAAAACTTTTGAAATGACTAACCTTGTCTTTTTGCATGTTTTTCTTGGACTTCAAGTATTGCCTTTATCTAATGTCCTCTTTATCTATCGATGTAAAATTTTATTGGAATTGTTGAAATGATTCAATATTGACGAGTGTAATCCATGTGCTACCCTTTTTTAGTCAAGTGCTAATTTGACTAAAGAGTGTTATTCTATGAAATTTGGTGCTACCCTTTATCAACAATTGGTTGGTAGCATCATATATTTGACTCACAATTGACTTGAAATTTCCTTTTTTGTTAGTTTTTTTTCCTAGTTTATGCAAGATCTGAGAGAAAGGCACTTGAAAATTTTAAATCAAATCATTCACTATATTAAAGGTACTTCTCAATTTGATATCAAATATTGTCAAATTTATGATCTATTGGTTAATTTTACCAACTCTAATCAAGTAGGAAACAAAAATGATAGAAAATCCACTTCTGGATATGTGTTTTGATTTATTAATAGACCCTTGATTTGATCATGCAGGAAACAACATGTATTATCTCTATTGACTAAAAAAGTTGAATATTGTGGAGTTGTTAATGTAGGGATTGAGGAATTTTGCACTCATCATCGCATGAGATATTTAGTTTCCTTTTTATGCCTCGTCTATTATTTATTGTTAAAATCAAAGTATAATTCATGTTGCTAAAAATATTGTTGCACATAGTAAAACAAAGCATGTTGAACTTCATGCTCACTATTTACAGTAGTTGGTTTAAGACAAGGTTGTCACTCTTAGGTATTACTACATTGGTGATTGGCTTGTTGATATCTTTATAAATCCATTTGTTGAAGTCAAGTTTTTCCATCTACAATATTTTCTTTGGCTTCAAAAATTTGCAATTATTGGGGGGGGTGGTGTCCTACAGACACAATTTCCCCTCTTGAGCGTCTAGAAAGTTGTGTTGATGGAGGGGGAGGGGGTGGTGTTGGAACCTAAAGTTATCTTGGTTCATCACACCTTTATATATTTTGTATAAATTCAGTTGAAGGGTCGAATAACACCCAACCATCAGCCGAGTGATCACTGATGGGCCTCCCAATTAGGTAAAACATAAGGCTAATCTAACCACTCCTAGGCACATAAATGCTATAGTAAACCTTCCTTTTTGTGCTTAATGACACTTTCGTAGCTTAATGAATTCTTAGGAGAGTTAAAGATATTTTTCATACTTCATGTTCCTAACATAACTATTGTGTAGGATATTAAATGGATTTTACATATATTTTGAGGAGATCTAGTTAGAGATATTATTGCTCCTTCTTGCTACTTCGTGGTGATCTAGGAAACATGATACCATTTTTTAGGGAGTTTGCAGGGATAGTAGTCATCCCCCAAAGGAGGCTACCCCCTACCCATATTGTATAAATAAGAGGCTCAAGTAGTGTAGTAGACAGTAGAAGAATAACATAATGAAGAATAGGAAAACTCTAGATTTCAAGCAAGTTCTATAACTTTATCATGTATAAGAAAATTTTCAATTAATGGAAGTGATATTTGACCTCAACTTTTAGTCTATATTTTTCTTAAGGGTTTTGAGCTTCCTTAGGTTAGGGACCACCCCGAGTGCTTAATATCCATCTTATATTATTTATTTCCATGCATTTGTTTATTTCTGCAAAGTATTTGTGAGAAATTACTTTCATGCATGGTTATTTAGATAGTTATATGAGTAGTATTGTTATATTAGGATTTGATGACAGTTGCAGTGGTCACATTGGTTAAATAAAATTTCAATTTATATTCAAATTCATTGCTTTGATACTATCTATTTGTTTTTCATCATTCACTGTTCGTTGTTTCTACACTGCACCCTGTTTTGCAGCTACCTGAAACCCTACAATCTTGTGCTTTGCTATATTAACCCTACCACAAGTTGTTGTGATTCCTTCGACATGTGTATTTTTTCATTTTCCATCTTCTCCTTTGTTTCTTTTCCTTCCATCCATGCATTTAGCATGTTCACCTGCTTGTTGGACTATCTCATGTAGTAAAACAGGGACTCCTGTAGCAATTTGCAACCTGCCTTTTAAACTTACTTAGATCTGCACCCAACTCATTATTTTCATTCCTTAATATATTAAAATGATTTGGAACCATGGGAATAGAAATTATATGTATAGATACCTTGTAGATGCCTTTACTTGATTTTTTGTAGGAACTACTTTTTTTCTGCAAAATTAGTGTTTATTGTTGGCAAGTTTTTATTTCAGTAGTGTGTTTACTTTCATTTCATGACAGAATAGGCATGCTTTCATTTCCTTGTAGATAGAGTGATTTTACTTCCTTTATTGAAAATAGCCTAGGTTTGCTTGTTGTCTTTCTTTCTGCTATTTATTTCCTATCATTCCATTTTTCCTATAGTATAGAACAATTATATTTTTATCTATAAATCTAGATTCCATTTAAGTTCTTCCATCTGCATTAAAATAATCAAAAGGAAGAGATAGTTCCTGTTGCACATATAGTGTTGGCCCCTATTAAGTTTGTATGAAGCTCGGGTTGAAATTCAAAGTTGAGACCTTTGATAGTTGCAACATTGTTGTTGCAATAATGAGCGACATCATTTTTTGGTGCCATTGAAGAAGAGGTGTCAAAGTATGTATTGTGTTTTTCTTTAGCTGATATGCTCTTTATTTAATTTCATCTCCTACAAAATAAAAATAAACATGTTAGCATCTATTTTTTTAAATATAAAAAATAAAAAATACATTTATTTCTTTTATGCCTCGAATAATTTGGGACACAACACGGAAATTCTTACCAAAATCCCCCACTTCCATTAGCAGCCAACCTCATTTAGCTAACTATGAGCCTCTTGCCCTGTGTACTAGAACCTTTGAGGACCTTTTTGGTGAGTAAGAAAGGATACTTGAGGATCATGCATAAGGATAAAACATTTGCATCCTGCCCTATTTATTAGGACGTTTGTGGCACTTTTTGGTGAGAAGTCGAGGATCCTTGAAGAGCATGCAAAAGGATAATGATCTAGGTCGCTCAAGAGACACACAGAGGACAAAGAGGGCTTATGAAAGCTATAAAATCAAAGTGGCAGAAACGTGGCTTGCTTAGTTTCAAGTGGAAGATCTCGTCGTCCTAATCGCAACGGTGCAAACGATTCGTCAAACCGAGTTCGTCTGCAAAAGTTAGAGTTGGTAAAAGTTATAAGGTTGACTGGATGACTTGTTAGGTTAAGGAGGCAGAAAAATCACAGAAATATGGCGACCAGATTTCGGCTAGCTCTCGCCAAATTCTCGGTGAATTTATGGGACTGATAATTTGTCTCCTGTGGCCTCAATTCAAGTAAATTAAAAAAAAACATTTTTGTTTTAAGAAAATAATAATAATATTAAAATGGGGGTGGCAGGCCACCACCCCCGCCCAACTGGACATATCATATTATAAATTCAACTTTGTTGGGGGGCGGGTTTTCAACCCTGCCACCCCCACTAGAGCCACGACATCGACATGGTAAACATATTAAAGCGGCAACCATTATAAGATATGGTTCGAGGGGGTCGGGTCGGGGCCACGTGGAGCAGACCCCGCCCACCTGAAAGCTTATTTAAACAAACACGCCACCATAACAGAAGCCCCCTCTTTGCGCCATGTGTCACGTGATGGGGCCGGTGGGAATTGAACCCGCCCAACCCAAAAGGGTCGGTCTACAATGGACGACCCTGCATTTAAATAACAACCAACCCATTTAAAACGCAACAGTTTTATAAAAATGCACCCAAAATCATAATAAATCAAAACAAATGTGGGCAATTAAAACCCAACAGTAACGATGTTGAGGGGTCGAGATTTGATCCCCCGACCTCTCCTCCAACAACCACCGAACTTACCATTGCACCACGACCACTAGTGCTGTAAAGTCCACCAGCCTTCTTATATTTAAGCTCATTTTTTCTGCAGTGCACCCAAGCAGGTTAGAGAAGGCACGGATTTCTAGACAACATCATTTAATTTCAGGTGGTACCATGAACCAATATGCAGGGGTAGTGGAACCATGATTGAGCCTCACTTTTAGGAGGGCCAAATTTTCCCAGTGTCCAAATTGGACAATTTTTATATGAATTTTACACCTTTTGGAAACACGAACCTGATGGAAGTGTCAGTTTCTGCAATAGAGGTCTCGATTGTTTGGCCATATTCCAGATGGGGATGAAGGTGTCATATTTCAGCATGTGGACAGTTGATTCACACATTTTGACGCCACATTTGCAATGGTGCATTCAGATCCAGCGATTGAGCAACCTATTCTTCAACCAACATTAGAGTTGAGGTATATGAAGTGTTGTTTCCATGTACTTCATTGATTATTGCGGTAGGATGCTTTATGTCATGTTGATTCCTGCTTGATGTATGAAACAAAATCTTTATGTTTATTTATTGTTGTTGATTCATGCTAATGTAAGATGCGGAATCTTTATGTGTATTGATGTGGTATGTATCTATCATGGATGGTGATTTATGTTGTGAGATCCCTTTGTTGCCTTGATGGTGGGATACTCTTTGCCACCATGTGTGAAGTTGTCATGCTAATAGGAGGTTTGTGATGAGTGAGAGTTCCTTGTAACAGAACGTCTCGTGGAGATAATTTGCCATTCATGTTGAGTGATTTTCCTTGTATGACAAGTCAACAACATCCATGTACATTATCACCATATATAACACTGAATGAAGTTACCAACACCATCGAGACACCAAGGCCCGGAGACGCAATCCACACTGGATGAACTCCGTTGTTAAACCTCTTGTGTTTTTTGTCGTATGATTGTTGACAAGTTTTCCTCTTAATTATATTTGCATGTGTGTTCATTAATGCTTTGATAAAATGAAATTCTAACACATCAGTCAAAGTAAAAGGTCTTGGTTAAAAGGGTAGTAGAGATTTACCCAGATCATAGAAATACCTTCACTTCCCACCAACACTATGGATGAAAATGGAAAATGAGAAGTGTTTGAATTTCCCATTATAGAAACATATGGAGAATCTAAAATGAAAAAAACATTAATCTATGTATTCTCCCACACTTCTATGGTTTGATTATAGAGGATCTTGGCACTTTCAAGTTTGAGTTTGTTGTAATATGCGATATTTATGACTATACAATTGATGATAAGAAAATAAAATTGTTTGCTTCCACTCTTAAGGATGAAACCCTTTGATGGTTTATGAGCTTATAAGGAGATAACATCACCACATGGGAAAAAATTTAGCAATCCTTCAACAAAAAGTATTGGGATTCTTGCAGATAAAGGGATATTGAAGACGCAATATTCTGAGTGATCCAAAGAAAAAATGTCTGTATAATATTTTGAGGAAAGAGTGTAATTGAGTTACAAAAGGGTGCATAATTTTACCTTATATCCAGACTCCTTGAAGTTAGTCCTACTATGATGTGTTAGGGAAGAACTAATGGAAACACTCAACCTAGTGGAAAAGGGATCTTACATATACCAACTCACTTATGATGATATCAAAAAGGTATTAAAAAATTATTTAAGGGATACTAGAAAAAATGGTAGAGAGAAAAAGAGCTCGATAAGTCGTCTTCCTCGTCCTTCATTACTTACAATGAGATAGGAGGTATGGTAGAGGGCATGAAAATTGAAATATTACATTAATTTTCTATGCATATGGACACCTTACAGATCAAGAGAAAACATGAGGAAGCAAAAACGACACTAGCCATATTCTTCCCTCAATGCACTAGAAGATATCTAATCAGATTCAGATCAGGACCTAAGTGATAGCTCAAATTTCAAAGTGTTTGAAAGTTTATCAAACCTAAGCAACTGAATATATCTCGTCTTCTTGATTCTGGCACCGCGAATAGTTCGAAAAACCAACACCATATGAAGAAGTTATCGCATTTTGAAAAGTCCAATAAACTGCAAATTTTGGCATTTGACCAGGGTTGACTGGTCAAAGGTACAGCCAACAAAAAGAATATTCTAGGGAATATTCCTTGTAATATTTACCAGAATATTCCTTCTGGACCAGTCGCATGCTGACATGTGTCACAGTTTTTTTTATTGGTGGAGATTTGAATGAACCAATCAGGAGGCGCCACATGGCCAGCCCTGAGGCCGCCACATGGCCCTTGAACAATGTTGTAAAATTTTTGGGACTCCATCGGGATTGATCACATGACCTCTCGCATATCATGCCAATGACTTAACCACATCCACTACAATGATTCCTAACCTATGTAGTGGTTGGGTTTTATTTCAGGTTTAAATGATTGGTAAGAAGGGGAGTGGAGGGGCCAGCCCCTCCCCCATAGGACCATGCCCACAATCCACAGGCTAAACCACCGATGGTTTCAACCGTTCAAAAACTCCACAACTGCTTCAAACCTGTCATATGGAGATGGTAACTCCGTACAGTCATCAACTTAACTTGGAGTTATGCCAACCAACCTGGGGTTTATTACCGTGAGTTCCACTTCATCGTGAACTGACTGCGGATTTTGGGAGGGCATGTGCCCAACCCAAACAGCTAAATTTATTGCTAATGGTATTTTTGGCAGAAAACTTATCGTGCCCTAAATTTGTGCCTATTTGTCATTTTTAACTTCAGTTAAACTGAAGTTCTCCAAAATTAGTGGAGTTTTTTTAGATGTTACTGGGAAAAATTGTTTATGCTCTATCTTGAGCATTATTCAACCATTATGGGAGTGGGAATAGTCAATTTCGACTTTCTTGGACATTCTAGACTCATCGTTGAGGGTTTAAGAGCCATCATAGGACTTCTAAGGGTGATTTTTCTTCAGAGAAGTTCTAGGGGCCACTAGGGCCACGAGGAGCTAGCAACAGAATGAGGCCTAGCCAGGGCAGCTAAAGGCCTTACTCAGGAAACCAATAGTAATTTTTGGATGTTTCAGAAATTATGGAATCATTGGTGAGGTTTTCAGAGCAATAAATGGACTTCTGAGCATTACTTTTCTTCAGATAAGTTCCAAGAGAAACCAGGGGCCAGCAAGAGAATGAGGCCTATCCAGAGCATCTAGTAACCATTATCAGCAAACCAGTAGTATATTATGACTATTTTGAGCCTTAGAATCCAATGGAAGGATTTTCAAAATATTTTAATACTTCTAAAGGCCAAGATGCCTCAGAGAAGTTTTCAGTGAACCCAGAGCCAGGGGGTGCCACCAGGTGTTGGAGGCATAACCAGAGGAGCCGGAGGCCATTTTCAGTAAGTGAATAGTCTATTATGACTATTTTAGATATTATAAATCCCATGGAATGATTTTTAGAGCCATTTGGAGACTTCTAGAGCCATATAATCCACAGGGAAGTTTCGAGCAGCCCAAGGCCAACAGGGTTTGGAGGCCTATATTGGGGAGCCATAGCTCATTTTGAGCAAATGATCAGTCTATTTTGGATTCCTGATTTATGATGGAGACAATAAAAAAGGTTTCAGGGACATAAAATGATTTCTTAAGGAATTAGTGCCAAAGAGAAGCTCAGGGAAGCTTAAGGGCACCGACAAAAGAGGTCAAGTCTAAGGGAGCCGAGGTCCATCTCCAGAGAGATAGCAGCCATTCCAGGGGTATGATGATGTTCTAAACCCAATGGTACAATCCAAATAACCACTGTAGTTGAATTAGTAACTTTTAAAAGAAATTTTCCATCATAATCCCAAAGAGCCAAGTCAATTTGACAAGGGCTCAAGGAGACGTAGCCCACGATATTCGGGTGAACTCCTTTATGAAATTTTCCATTATGTGTTGATGTTTATTTGCTGCAATTTATGGTTGTTGTACATGATTAATATCAACAAAAACAAATGTGTAATTCCTCACACTTAAAGCATTAAAACAATTTAAAAACACATACACCTGTTTCAAGAATTCAATTCTGCACAGTCAAGTATAAGCAAGATCTTAATTTGTTTAACTGAGTGGGAGGTCATTGCAAAGCATAACAAGTCATCCACCTATGTCAGATCAGGTGGTATCAAAGCACTAGGTTTCTTTCTTGACAGAGAACTAGGTTATTTTCTTGATAAGAGCACAAGGTTTCTTGCTTGCTTGTTTGACTTGAAAGGTGTTTAACAGTGAAAAGAATTTAACTGTTTGAAAATTGATTGATGCTGACAAGTTTGAGTTTGCTAGAGGTGAAGGGAAGCTAATGTTAGCTAAGTCTAGAAGAGGACAATAAGGAAGAAGGTTGAAAGCATTTTCCTTACCCAAAGGACCTCAAGGAAACCCTTGAAGCACAAGAGGGATTGTTTGCAAAAGGTTGCTTGAAGAAGAGATACAAGCCGCAGAAAAGAGCTTGAATCTACAGCCATATTTTTTAGAAGATTTATCAATTGTTTTTGAAGCTTTGTGAATTGTTTTTGAATTTCTTTAATTCATTAACATAATTATGACAACTTCATCAAGTGAGGTTTCTAAATCCTCTTTCACAAGACTCTTTGATGAAGAGATGAAGCGGGATTTCTACATCCTGAAGGATATGATGAAAATTTTGTATGAAGATGGAAGGGAAAGCACTAGAATTCATGAGAAATTGGTTGCTATGAAGCAAGAGAAATAAGGAATTCTTCAAAGAATGCATGAGATGGAGATGCAGCTCCATCATGCCCAATAGGCGTTAACCAAGTACATGCGTGAAGTAGAGGTAATCACTCAAATTTGTCTTCAAACTCCTCTTCAGATAGATGTGTAGGTTCATTTGAAAAGCACACTAGAGGTATAGGGTCCAATATAATGTTAAAAATGGGCTATGAAGGCAAGGGTCTAGGCAAACATGCACAAGGCATGATTGATCCTATTTTGGTTGAGGAAAGGCCTAAGAAGTTTTGTCTAGGCTATGTTCAATGTTATGGCGAAAACTCCAACGCCATGAAGGCACTTGAGAAACTTCCAAAAATAACTTTTGTTGCAAGTTCTAAACCACAAACATGTTAAGTTTGTTTTCAAGTTGAATTCCATTGTTTTAAGCCTATGTTATAGCAGGATGTTTGTAGACATGCAGCTTATGGCAAGCAAGAGAGTTCTGATAGCTATCAAGGCATGAACACTGATGTTAGTCTTAAAAAGAGAGCTGGAACCTCAACAAGTTAATCTTCTCAAGAAGGTAAAAAATATGGACATGCAAAGCAACATGTGAGGTATAATTCTTCCCATATTCAAGTTGGTTATGTATTTTTTAATCATGGAAAATCTGGATACATGAATGGAAGAAAAAGTTTACGTTCCTATTGTGATTTGTGTAACCATGATGTTTCAAAATGCTGGAAGAGGATGAAGGCATACAGGAAACAGTTGAAGTGAAGGCAACTTGCACAAAAGATGCAAAAGACTTGCACACATTGCCAGAAAAAGGGACATTTTGAATTGCCCAATATTGGACATTGCATCCAACTAAGCATCCCAAGCATTTGATGCAAGAGGATAAAAATAATGGCGAAAATGGAACCAAATATTCCATCATTGATGTGAGAACAGAGGTTTCACAAGAAGAAGATTGTCAGCAGCAAAAATCGCCCTGGAAGTGGCTTGGTAAGAAGTGGTTTGAATTCTTAACTCAGTAAGACATACATTCATTTGTACATAAGCAAATTTCATTCATGTATGCATTTCTGTTGAAAAGTTATGTTTGTTTGAGGCACCTTTGATCGATGATCAAGGACATGATGTTCAGCTACCTTCAAATGAAAATTTCTCACCATAAATTTCTGAATGAGTTCAACGAAGATACAGTTCTTGATAGGAGGACAAAAGCATTCAAGAAGGAAAGTGTTGACAACCTTCGAGTTGGGGCTCAAAGGCACTAAGCCAAGCTAGGAAAAGTTTAAGGAGACTGGAAATGTGAGGGTATTGTACTCTCATCTACTCAACATATAATCAGTATTTTGGGGTCCAAAATATTCCTAATGGGGAGGAGTGATCAGATTCAGATCAGGACATAAGTGATAACTCAAATTTCAAAGTGTTTGAATGTGTGTCAAATCTGAGTGACCGGATAGATCTTGTCTTCCTGATTCTGGCGCCATGAATGGTTCGAAAAATTGACACCGTATGAAGACGCTATCGCGTTTTGAAAAGTCTAGTAAACTGCAAATTTTGGCATTTGACCAGGGTTGACTGGTCAAAGGTACAGTCAACAAAAAGAATATTCCTTTCAGACCAGTTGCATTTTGACACATGTCACATTTTTTGTTGGTGGAGATTTGAATGAACCAATCAGGAGGTACCACATGGTCAGCCCCGAGGCCACCATGTGGCCCTTGAACAGTGTTCTAAATTTTTTGGGACTCTGTCGGGATCGATCGCGTGACCTCCCGCATAGTATGCCAATTACTTAACCACATCCGCTACGATGATTATTAACCTATGTAGTGGTTGGGTTTTATTTAAGGTTTAAATGTTTGGTAAGTGGGGGAGCGGAGGGGCCAGCCCCTCCCCCATAGGACCACGCCCATGATCCATATGCTAAAGCACAAATGGTTTAAACCGTTCACAGACTCCGCAACCGCTTCAAAACTATCATATGGAGATGCTAACTCCACACGGTTAACAACTTAACCTGGATTTCTGCCAACCAACCCGAGGTTTATTACCTTGAGTTTCGCTCCACCGTGAGCTGACCGCGGATTTTGGGGGGCATTTTCCCAACCCAAACGGCTAAATCTATTGCTAACGGTATTTTTGAAAGAAAACTTAGCGCGCCATAAATTTTTGCCTATTTTCCATTTTTAACTTCAGTTAAATTGAAGTTCTCCAAAATTAGTGGAGTTGTTTTAGGTGTTACTGGGCAAAATTGTTTATGCTCTATCTTGAGCATTATTCGACGTTTTAGGTGTTACTGGGCAAAATTGTTTATGCTCTATCTTGAGCATTATTCGACCAATCTGGGAGTGTGAATAGTCAATTTTGACTTTTGTGGAAATTCTAGACTTATTGGTGAGGGTTTTGGAGCCATCAGATGACTTATGAGTGTGATTTCTCTTCAGATAATTTTTAGGGGCCAATAGGGCCACCAGGAGCCAGCTTCAGAACAAGGCCTAGCCAAGGCAGCTAGAGGCCTTACTCAGGAAACCAATAGTCATTTTTGGATATTTTAGACATTATGGAATCATTGGTGAGGGTTTCAGAGCTAGCAGAGGACTTCTAAGCATGATTTTGCTTCATATAAGTTCCAAGGGCCACTAGGAGAATGAGGCATATCGAGAACATCCAGTAACCATTCTCAGCAAACTAGTAGTCTATTCTGACTATTTTGAGCCTTCTGAATCTGATGGAAGGATTTTCAGAATCTTTTTAATACTTTTGAAGGCCAATATGCTTCAGATAATTTGTTAGTCAACTTAGAGACAAGGGTGCCACTAGGTGTTGGAGGCGTAACTGGAGCAGCCGAAGGCCTATTTCAGTAAGTGAATAGTCTATTCTAACTATTTTGGACATTTTGAATCCAATGGAAGGATTTTCAAATCCATTTGGATACTTCTAGAGCCGAAGAAGCCACATGGAAGTTTCAGGAAGCCTAGGGCCAACAGTGGTTGGAGGCCTAGATTGGGGAGCCAGAGCTCATTTTGAGAAAATGATCGGTCTATTTTGGATATCTGATTTATGTCGGAGACAATAGAAAAGGTTTCAGGTATAGAAAAGGATTTCTTAATGAGTTAGTGCCACAGAGAATCTCAGGGAAGCTTAAGGGCACCGACATAAAAGGTCAAGTGTAAGGGAGTCGAGGTCCATCTCTAGAGAGATAGCAGCCATTCCAGGGGCATGATGGTATTCTAAAACCAATGGTACAGTCCAAATAACCATTGGAGTTGAATTAGTAACTTGTAAAATAAATTTTCCATCATAATCCCAAAGAGCCAAGTCAATTTGACAAGGGCTCAAGGAAACGTAGCCCATGATATTCGGGTGAACTCCTTTATTAAATTTGTTGTTATGTGTTGATTCTTATTTGATGCACTTTATGGTTTTTGTACATGCTTAATATCAGCAAAAAAAATGTGTAATTCCTCGCACTTAAAGCATTAAAAGAATTTTAAAAAATATACACCTGTTTCAAGAATTCAATTTCACGCAGTCAAGTATAAGCAAGGTCTTAATTTTTTTAACTAAGTGGGAGGTCCTTGCAAAGAATAAAAAGTCATCCACCCATTTCAGATCAATATCCCAGGAATGAATATCCTTTAAATGTCATAAAAATATGTTTTGTATGTCAGGAGAATCTCTCCAATGATAAGTTTCCATATTTTCTAGGTCTAAAGGCTATATACCGAGGAGAAGAAGGGAGCATGGAGTAGTTATGCTTTGTTAACTAAAAAAGGCCACAAGCTCCCAAGAAGCTCCAAAAAATTTTGAAATTCCCCTCTCCTTTTAATGCTCATTATCAACCTTGGTGTTATCCTAACCCTTCACCCTAGCATATGCCCACTCCTTGGCCATATCCTCCTCAAATTTTTATTCCTCCCTTCCAACCATACCCTACTCAACCTTCTCAATTGAATAATCCATCACAAGGATGGAGGCCTTAGGTGCCCCAACCACTTGCCGTGGTGCCTCCTCCTCTGTAATATCAAGCACCCTAAAACATTCCTCCACAAAAACCACAAATCCCTACCCAACCAAATCCAATTCCTAACAATAAGTAGGATCAACCAATCTACAATGCAGAAACTACTTACCAAAATTATGCTATAGAAATCCAGGAAATCAATCTTAGGTCTAGGAAGGTCCTTCTAGATGTTCATCCACCTCCTCTAACACAAAATATCAATGAGGAGAAGCATAAACCTATTCCTCAAGTCACCCAACCAAAACCTTCTTATCCTAAAAGGTTGACAACTTGCAAATCACATACCCTAGACGAAGTTGAAATTTTGGAGAATTGAAGAATATATGTATCAAAATCCCTCTCCTTCAAGCCATCAAATATATTACTATCTATAACAAGATCATTAAAGAGGAATGTACTAGAAGGCATAGGAGAAATAAAAAGGATGCCCCTACTATTAATGTCATAGGGAAGCTAGTTTATATTATGCTTGGGAGAGTAATCATCCCTAAGTACTTAGATCCCGAGAGCCCAATAGTAGATGTGCACATCAATGGAATTGCAGTTACAAACACTCTCATTGATCTGGGAGCTACAATCAACATCATGACCAAGGAAACCATGCTCAAAATTAACATCCAAGGATCTTTAAGAAAGACCTATTTTATGCTACAACTTGTTGATAAATCTACAGTATCACCTGAAGGTATCATATAAGATGAAATGGTCTTTATTTATTCTTGGGAGTATACCACTATGTTCCTTGTACTTCAACCAAAGACAATTTTAACAGCTATCCATACACCTTACGAAGACCTTGATTAGCCATTGTTGATGGATACATCAGATGTAGGGCTAAGAACATGACCATCACCAATGGGAAATCGAGAAAACAACGTGTATTACACCTAGCAACTCAACAAGTTTGGTTGAGGATGAATTTCCTACATGGGTAGAGAAATATGAATAATAAGAGGACTCTTTCCTCTCATCATCCTACCCTATATTTACATTAGAAACCACCATTAGCAATAGGGAAATTAATAAAGATAATTTGATTGATAAATTTATGTAAAACCAATATCTTGTTGCCATGAATACTGATGGCTTAAAGGAAGAATCAACTATAAGGAAACCTAATTGTTCTTAAGAAAATTCATGGGAATATTTTTTAATTGTTGGTTTTGAGAAAAAAAACGTAAAAATGGTAGAAACCAACTCTTATAAGACCTTGAAAATCAACCCCTTTCTCTCAATTGATCAAGAAAACCAACCGCTCTCTATATTAAAACAACATATTGATGCATTTTCATGGGACTGCAAGGGGATGAAAGCAGTACATCCTTCTATGTTCACTCACCATATATATATCAAGGAGGATCACAAACCTATTCACTAGCCAAAAAGGTGAATGGACCCTTCATTAAAAGATATTTTGAAAGATGAATTGCACAAATTGTTGGATTTAGGATTCTTCTATCCTATCTCAGATAATGAATGGGTGCCTCCCCTAGTCATTTTACCTTAGAAATGGAGGATATGTGTTGACTATAGAGAACTCAACAAAGCCACTAGGAGTAAATTCTTGAGTAAGTTATTGCTATCCTTCTAGGGAAAAAAATCTTCTCCTTTTTGGATGGATTCAATGGGTACAACCAAATCCAAATCAATCATAAGGATCGGGATAATACTACCTTCTCGTGCCCTTGGGGAAATGTTTATAGATTTATACCATTTGGCTTGTGTAATGCCCTACCACCTTCCAAAGGGTCATGCTGAGTATATTCTTTGATCTTGTGCATGATTCGGTGGAAATTTACATGGATTATTTTACACCCTATTGTGATGATTTCAAAGAGGCTTTGTCAAACCTAAGCAAGGTCTTACAAAGGTGCGAGGAGATGAGCCTCTCCCTCAACCATGAGAAATGCCTATTTCTGATGAATTAGAGAATTTTCTTCAAAATGAATTTCCTCTCTTCAAAAGGAATCCAAGTGGGCCCAAACAAAATAACCATCATAAAAATGTTCACGTTCCTCAAAAACAAAATATGTTAAAAACAATTTAGGCCTTACTAGATATTATTGAAGATTCATAAAAGGTTTTAGTAAAGTTGCTTCTCTTTTTTTTCATTACTGACAAAAGTTGTTGAGTTTTGTTAGACAAATTTACGTCAAGAAGCATCTGAGGGAATAATAGAAAAATTAATGACAAAACCTCTCCTAAGAGGTCCAAATTGGACTCTTCCCTTTAATATTCATACATATGCTTCCAATAGAGAAATTGGGAAAGCACTGATACAGTTCAAAGATAAAATCCCCTATGCAATTGAAAAGTAATATGTTTAGTTATTTAAATATTTTAAATTATTTGGAGAAATCATTACCCTTGGGATTTAGAGTAAAACAGAAACTAAGGTACAAATTTTCAAGATCTTTATGAAATATCCTTGTCATTAAATTGGGTTTTCAATATCCTTCTTCATAATTAAATTAAGTTTTAAATATAGTTTTTATATGAGACTATAAAAACTTAGGTTTTAAATATAGTTTTTATATGAGACTATAAAAACTTGGGTTTTAAATATTGTTGTTATGTGAGATTATAAAAACTTAAATATGTACAGAATTTTGTTTAATCTCTAATGTCGGAGCACTCCATTAATTTTAAGACTCTCTCTATTTCAAAAAAGCTAGACAAGTCTATATATTGTTTTAATCTTATTTTAAATTAATAAATGTAAATTTAAAATAAATTTAATATACTAAAATATTTAATTAGGTATCAACATGTCCAAATACATCACTCTTATAGGGGGAGGGAATTGAACCTGTGATATAATAGCCGGCTTCATCACCGTTTAACCAAAACTCCACAAACACTATATAAATATAAGTTTAAATATAAATATAAATTTAATTTAATTTTATGTTTTTATTTTTAATCAAATTCATTCCAGTGCTAATAGTGAGTAAATTTTCTAGATAATTTTGTTTTAATTTCAATCTTAGTGATTTGTAAATTTGACTTTAAAATGTATCTAATTTACTCTATTTTTTTGAATGGTATTGTGATGTTAGTATGCATTTTTTTTAATGGTATTGTGATGTTAGTATGCAAAATAATTAAATAGGTTATTTACAAATTCAATTTGAGTGTAATGAGATTGCAAATTCCCAAACATATTTATAAATGTATCTAGCTTATTTTTCTTTGTTTTGAATGGTATTGGGATGTTAGTATGCAAAATAACTAAGTATGTCAGTTATTATTGTTCAATGGGATTGTAAATTCACAAATATTTTAAAAAATAAATAAAAATAATAATTTGTTTAATAAATTAGATTTTCAAAATATTTGAAAATCCATTTAAAATAGCTATATATTCAAAATAAAATAAAATTGAACTGAAAATTATTTATTAATATATATATATATATATATATATAATATCAAAATTTTAATATCTCACCATAATAAATATATGCAGGAAATTTTAATACACGTCTTTTTGAAGAACTGTTCAGGAAATTATTGAAACAGATGCACTGTTCCTCTTTTTTCGGAACAAGTATAGGACGGAGTCTCTGTTTTTTGTGTAATACGTTGTGGATGTTTTGGAAAGAACAAGACCCAAACATATGTACGCTCTTTTATTATAAAAATATATGCAGGAAACGATCTATTCCCACAAAGAAATAACCATTGCATTGGAGCAGGTCTAATACAACGCACAAGTCAGAAATTCTTTTGAATCATAGTATGGCATGGAATATCGGTAGAAGCTGGGACTGCAAATAATAGAAATAACTCTGGATCCATAAACAAATCATCATAAGCGGAAACCTGGCCATAATTTCCTTAGCACGTCTCTGAACGTCTGTTTCAGTTTATATGTGGGCTTTCTCCTCTGTGCCCACGATCTCCACTTCTGTTTCAATCTTGACTGTTGCTTCTTTTACATTTTCATCACCTGCAGGAACAGCTGGTGCCTCTGAGATGTCTTTACCAGTTTCCTCTGCAGTTTTGGCTCCCCCTTCCATCAAATCTAGCTCTCTAGCAATGACAGGGGATTCTTCATTGGCCACAAATGGAGAGAGCTTCTCTAGCAGGTATTGGATCTGAGATGACAATAGAGCAATGCCATACTTATCTCCAGCCTCCTTCAATATTTGTGCTCCAGGACAACCTACAATATACAACAAATATTATTCACATGATAAACAGCAATTAACTTATTATGGGTCAAGAATATGAGCATAATAATTTGATTGTAGATTTGGAAATATTTTGAAAATCTCATGAATCTGAGCTGAGCTAACTGGGATAGTTGGCTACATTCTTATATTCATCAGATTTTTATGTTGATCTAGCTTTTGTATATTGCAAATTCCCCAAATATCCAAGAGAAGGTCAATTGTTTGACCTCTCTCTTGAAGGTCACATTCCAGGGTATTTTTGGAATCTGTAATATGCAATCTACATAAGTTTAAGAATGTTCATTAAATTTTCAAAATATTTCGAAATCTACGATGTCAATCAAATTTTCATATCCAACCAGTTTTCAATATATTCCCAAATCTACAATCCAAATCAACATAAGAATACCCAACTAAAATAAGTGATTAAAATTATCAATTGCAATTTTTCATGTCCAATCAGTTTTCAATATATTCCCAAATCTACAATCCAAATCAACATAAGAATAGCCAGCTGAAATCAGTAATTAAAATTATCAATTGCACTCAGAAAAGCCAGGCTGTAATTTTACAATTAGCTTAATTCTAATATATTCTACCTGCTTCAACAAGCCGTTGTAACAGATCCTGAGCAGCTTGGGCTTCTTGTTTCACCTTGTCTTCAGTTGGCTCCTTCAAAAGCAACTGCCAGAAATATTGAAATATGGTGCAATGTAAGCAATATTTCTAAATTGTGGGGAGGGAAGAGATCAAAATATTTAATGTGAGGAAAGAGAGAACAATACAATTGTGAGGAAAGGAAAAATTTCCAGGTTTATAAATTGCCACAAAATCCAACCATATATATTTTCCATTATTACTAATGTTCTTGATGTTCTTGGCATCATCAGAAAACTCATTTTCCCATTAATATATATACAGAGAAATTGTCAAAATAGAAGCAAAGAAATTGTGCATTTACCTTGGTTTCTGGCTTGGAGTCCTTGTATATCTCAATTATCTTTGGCTCCAGTTCAGGTTTCTTCTCTTCAATTTCCTTTTCAATGGAATTCTGTGAAAAAAATCACCAAAAGAAAACTGATTAAGGTGCTTTATTATTCCATGAAACAGTGTCTTAGGTATATATATTGAAAAGTTGTTTTCAGGGTTGTTATAAAACAAGTAAAATCATGATCAGGGTTCAGAGGATCTTTTGCTTCTAATGAATTAAGAGTTAAATCAATCCAAAGTCAAGGATCTATACTAAGTAAACATGATTGATGATTTTGATTTAGGTGATGCAAAACAATGAAAGCACTTAAAGAGATACAGAGCAAGTTTCTTGCCTTGGCCTTGTTGAAGGATTTGGCAGCTTCTGCTGCTCCTTTGCTGTTGGCATCTCCTTTGCCAAAATATTTCTTGATCTTTGGCAGCACCTTTTCCTTCCAGTAACTCATTTTGATACTCCCAAAACCCTTTTGATCACCTGCACAGAACTTGTTCTCAGAGCTTGCTCTTGGTCAGATCTCTGAAGCAGTACAGCGTATAGAGAGCTCCAATATCCGATGGAGCTATTGTACTCCTGTTATCCTCTTAAAAGCAATTAGATGTAGAGATTTTTCTTCGGGCCAGTTGTAGGGCTATAGACAGCGAGGATGACAGGCAAGCCCAGACAAGGTCCTCGCTGGATTGAAGGCTGAACTTGGAAGTTGTGTATTTCAATTTTCATCACATTTCCCACTCATAAGATACATTGTGATTCGACCATTCTAATAATATATAAGAATTTTTTTTTAATGTATGAATGATTAATCTAAATAAAATGAAGGGTTTTTAGTTCATACAAAAAGTTTAAGGGGAAAATTTTTGTTTCACCGTATTATCATACTTATTTAGTTATTATCATATTTATTTAGGTTAAATTTTGTTTAGTGGGTTATTATATATATATATATAAGAGTATTAAATGGTTTTATCAAAATTATAATAAGTATTATTTTATGATACTTAGTTTTTAGAGTAAGCTGAACATTTAAACAATATTCAAAGTATAAGTAGTAGTAGCTAGTTTCTTAATTCAATAAGTTGGTTTTGAGGGTGATGGTAAACATTATAGGTCTACCTCCAAGAAAAATTGATGCAGTTGTCCTTCTTCTCTTCGAAGCATTTTTAGAAGAACGTACGTTTTTTGTTTGTTCTTATCTCTCTTTCGAATTGATGTTTCTTTTTCATTTGTTGTTAAGTCTAGTTCTAGCATGCTATGAGTGGCATTTTATGTTGGTTTAAATCTTCTTTCTAGCACTAGAAATGTTGCTCTTTGACTCTATAAACAGTTTCCTTCTATATGTTTTACCCTCCCAAGGTTCATGCCTTTGTTCCTTTTGTTATTATTCTTAGCTTTTTCTCAAGGTATCGAATTTTGTTCAAGTCTAAGAACTCCCATATTTCTTCCCTCTTTTCTAACTTCTCTAAACCCTTGGAGCTATATTCTCCTCTTCATCCTTACGCAATCCACCGTTGTCTTGTGCCCATCTTTTGTTTCAGTGCTTTTTTTATTTCCTCCCTTTCTATGGTGTGTCTCCAATTCCTGGTTGTAGCTCTCTCTTGTTCTTATTAAAGCCACTTCTCAGACCCCGTGTTTATTTTGGCCAACTCCAGAGCCTATCCTATCATTTTTTGTCTTCTCTTTCACCCCTTCAGAGAAAATTTGGATTTTGTTAAATCCCTTCAATGGAATTCATGTACACTTGTCTTTGTATCCTGTGGCAATGGTCTTACAAGTGTGAAGTCTATATGTATGCTTAGTTTATAATCCTCCCACCGGTATGTAGGCCTCCTTCACCTTTCTTCTCTCCTCCACTTTCTATTTTCAACATCATAGCCATAGGTAAAGGAGCATGTAATAAACAAAGTCGTCACAACAATTTGAGACCTTCCTACTCCAACGCTCAAAGAGAAGCAAATAATTCCACAAGAATTAATCAAGGGAATGCTCCTCTAGCAATTAAATAAAAAACTAAAAACATAGAAAGAGGATTCAGGAAAGAACACATGTTTATCTAAAATGAAAATGTATTACAGCAAGTTGAAATTGGATTCTAAATGCATGCACTATAAAGACTAGGAACACCAAGTATATGCAAATTGTGGACATCTACTAGCAACTTAAAATAATTATGGAGAAACAAAAAATTATTCGTTGCTTGGATGAAACCCAGAAGCAAATTAGAAAATTAGACATCAAAGTGATGAAGATGGCCAAGAAACTAGCAAACTTAAAGTTCTTAGATTCAAAGGGAGACACTAGTCCACTTGTTACAATTTAGGTGGATCCATCTATTGAATAGTTGTCATTTCGAATAACTTTTGTTGTTATGTTTTACAAGTTTTTGAAATCAAAATATGATAGGGATAACTCTATAGGAGGTTATGGTAGGGAAAACAAAGAATATATTATTTGTTTTTATTTCAAATTCAAAGAATATATTATTAGTTTTTATTTCAAATTCAAACTTTTCAATGGACTAAAACAATTTTACTACATGATTGGTATGGCTTCCCTAGTAGCAAACTAATACATATAGAATGCAGATCTTATTGTATTCTCTTTTTTTTATATGATTTAACGCAACTTGTTTACCAAACTTACAAAAAAAAAAAATATCCAATTTTAGATTAAAATTATTTTATCTTAAAAGTTATCTAAATTTAATAAAAAAACTATATAAAATTCAAAAAATATTTGAAATGCTTTGTAATTTACATATTAAAAACTAATAAAATCCCTCAAAATTTTTATAATTAAAAATAAATTTATAACTTTAAAATTAATTAAAACAAAAACAAAACCCCACCTTTTAAAAAAAATAGTTTTCCATCATAACTTCTAATAATATAATAATATATTGTTACTTGGATACCAGCATTTCCATGTGCCATTTTCCTTTTTTCCTTCCTCGTTGGAATCCTGGACCTAGTTGTATGTTTCTTATCCCAACTCTAACCTCTTTGGTTTGTCTAATTAACATAATATGCTTTTAAGGTTGAACGAAGTTAATCCATGGATATGATTTATATATGACATGATTTTATAGGTTGAATGAGGTTAGTTTATGGATTCTATTCATAATAAAGTGTGTATTTTTTTAGTTTTTTTAAGCAGATCAAAATTATTTAAATAATAATAATAATAATTTTTAAATTTGATAAAAGTTTATATCTTTATCTATGACTGGTGTTCTAGATTTTTAAGAAAAATCTAGTGATGCACATCTTATCTCATGGCTTAAGGATTTAGGGGAGCTATCCCTATGCTCCCACGGTTAGCTCTTGATATTGTTGCCTTCAATGCATTGGTTGTAAGGGGGAATGGTTTCAACAATCTAAGCCAACCCTATTTGTGAATAAAAATGGATGATGTCCCTAAAATTGTAGTACAAGCTAGTCTATCATGCACAATGGATCTATGAATTGTTAAGCGAGGTCTCATTGGGAAATTCACGGGCGTTTGGTCATCTCCTTGTTCACTAAATCTGTGGGTGGGAAAATTTTGATGGCCTCATATTAACTGGCAACTCTCAATCTCATTTTGTGGTAGGGGTTTTTTAACCTTCATATTTGAGAACAAAGCATATCGAGATCTCAACTTTCACAATGTGCCTTATTTCATGGGAGCCCAAGGGATTTATTTGGATTGATGGAGCCTAGATTTTAATTTGGAAAATGATGTTCCCTCAACAATTCCATTTGGTTGAAATTTTCCTTTTTCCCCTCTACTGTTGGAACAAAGAGACATTTAGGAATATTACTAATGATCTAAGCCAATATAATGATTAGGTAGAGCCACGAGAGGTGATCCAATCTTGTGTCAAAATATTTATGGAAGTGGATCTAGCTAAAGGCTTTTCGACACTGATTAATCTCCTATTGGATAACTAGTCTCACTACCAAGAGGTGGACTATCAACAACTTCTCTTCAAGTGCAATATCTTCCATGAATATGGGCACTTTTCTCGAAGGTGTCTAAAATTGGAAGAAGTTCCAAAGAATACTGAAGAAGGAGATCAATTATCATAGGAAAAATGTAGGAAAGGGATATAATTGAAAAAATGCAGTTGCAAAACCCCATGAAGGTAATGGATCGAACCCCAAAAATCCCTCTTCTCCAAAGAAAGCAACCACATTTGTTGGTGGCTCCTCCTCCAGAAAAAATAAAGGCTTTGGAATTCAAGGTAACAAGTTCAAATCCCTAAATCATGTAGAGGAAGAAGGGAAAATTCATGAATTGAAATCCCAATAAAACCCCATCGAAGATCCCCCCTCTTGCGACCTTTAAAGGTTAAAATGTGGAAATGTGAAGAATTAGAGGATTAAAAAGTTTTTCTTTCATCCAAAAATCCCAAAAATATACGCAGAGCCCCCTACTTCGGTTCGACATATGAAAAATATGAACAGGAAAAAGAAATCCATGGGGAAAAGCATAAGAAAGTAAGAACAAAAACCTATAAGGATGTAAGGAGTGCACAAGCGGAAAAAGGACAAAGAGATGGGATCAAAAAATTCCTTAGAGGTTGTATTCCAATAGGTACCAAGGCAATCTAAAAAAGGGAGTGGTTCTACCCATGTGCAATGGGGCTCTAATTCAAAAGTTATATGATGAAAATCCTCTCCTGGAAATATAGAGAATTAGCATTAAAGAAAATAACGATGGAAGTTAAAATTCTAGTAAAGAAAGAAATACCTGTTAGAAGATTGGTTATGTACAAGAAAAGCGAAGTAAAGCCACCTCGCGTGGTCCCTCAACATTGCCGAAACCTAGTTCTGCAACCACCCATAGCCACCTCAAGTGAGACTATGATCTGCTTGCAGGTCGTTGTCGAAAGGGACAATGTTTGAGGGTTTTGTTCATGTAAAACACAAAGCCGAACTTGGGTCAAGCCCAAACAAGCCAACGAAGATCCATGGGAAATTACATTATCTCAAATGACACAATGTGGAAATTGAGGTTTGTTTGGAGGTTGGGCTCTCTCCAGGAAAGGATGTCCAATTTTATGGCTCACATTTTATTCATTCTTGGCAACTAGAATCTTTTAGAATGATGGTTTATTCAATTCAGGTGGAATGCATTAACCACACATGTTGACAAGTTGCAAGGGGCAGGCTCTCCCCCAATATTTGGCATGGCCCATCTACAGAAGTCGTAAAGGTTGAATCCTTGTTAACTATAACAACCCTGGTCAATATTCCATGTAATAAAGTAAATAATTGAAAAATAATAACCATGGTCAAGGGACACATGTTCCAAGATGAATGTTGGGTAGAACATCCTAGTGTCGATGTTCATTTGGTTTATTATGGCTATGAAAATTGGCAAAGGGAATGGAAAAGGCTTTGGAAAGGAAAAGTGGCATTTATTAGCATTTATTTATGAAAATAATGGAAATTAGGAGAAAAGGAAGGTGAAAGGTGACATGTTGCATGCGAGGAGGAAAATGAAGGAAAATAATGGGAAATTGAAGAAAATAGAGGCCTCATTAATAAAGTCTTATGAGGATCAATACATAGAATTTTTTCAATCTAGTTTTGGAACTCTCATTCTATTCTCTCTCTCTCATACTCTTGGACACTTAGAGTTTTCTTGGAGAAATCTTGGAGGAGTGTGGGATACTTGGTATTTGGAGCAAGAAGGAAAAGGAAGAGCGAGATAGTGTAAGAGGACATCAGGATCACAAGCTACAACGAGTTTTACTTGCAAGTACCGAGTTGCATGTATGATTTCCTTACTATTTTTGGCATGCATGTGGTTTCTTGGTTATGATATGTCATTAGCATGGAGGATTGCCTAGATTGACAATGGTTTTTCCTAGCCTTTCCATTTCCTAGATAGCCATGGTGTTTTGGGAGTCTTTCCCTTTTGTTTTCTAGTTGGTTCTCATCTTCCTTTAGCTGTGGGTTGAGTTATTAGTTCCTGGAGCCATGGTTGGACAAAATCTTTGGAGCCATGGTTGGAAAAAATCTCTGGAGCCTTGTAACAACTTGGGTTGAGTTACTAGTCCCGAAACCTTGGTTGGAAAACACTCTAGAGCCCTTGGTGGGTTGAGTTACTAGTCTTAGAGCCTTGGTTGGACAAATTCTCTGGAGTCTGTCAGTAGTTGTGGGTTGAGTTACTAGTCCTGGAGCCTTGTTTGGAAAAAATGCTCTGGATCCTTGGAAAACTTGGGCAGAGACCAATATGGTGATGGTTAGTGATGTCCGACCGTGAGGTGGAATTACTGGTTGAGGGTTGAGTTGGTTTGGCCTTTGGAAGCCTTGGTTTGGTTTTGATGGATTTGTTCTATGAGATACCACATTCATGCTTGGAATATGGCATGGGGGGGATTGGATGAAGAGAGCTTTGGTTCATCCAATCTGCGGTTAGGTGGACCGTGGAAGTCCCGAACCTGGTTGGTCTTTGCATTCATTATTAAGAGCTTATTCTACTTGGTATTCTATGTGTAACTATACTTGCTTATATGTGGCTTATATTGCTATTATATCCTTGATATTTATGTTGATTATATGCTGGTTATGTGTGAGTTTTGTGACAGTGATAATGTATGTCCCTCATCATATTTTGGTTAATCACTAAATGTACAATGAATAAATGTCTTAATAAATGGTAATGCAGTTATTGTGATGAGGAATCAATGCTTATTAGTGATTCTCAAATAAGTATAAGACCCCTATGCTCAGATCTATTGTTTAAACTTATAGAATGCATATTTTTGACATGTTTGATGAAATGTATGTCATGGCTAGTAAGGGTACAGTCAAGTCCTTATTCAATTATTTCCATTTGCATCATTTTTTTTATGTTATTTTTCATTTCTGGAAGTTTCATGTAGTTCTAAGTAGTGGCCTAAGTCCTGGCCCTGGAAGAGTGGCACAAAATTTGGAGTCACTGGAATAGAACTACCTAGAAAATTCCCCAGTCGCATGCATGCCCATGTCAAGGGAGTGATAGATGCTTTAATGTAGGAAAATGTGAGTTTCTCTCAGTGATTGGTCACCTAGATGGGTTAGATGGTTCTTGGGGGTTATGTTGCATGTGTAGAAGCTCAGATTTTTTTTGTTTTGTCAGTTCCACTTCCTTAACTGTTACATAGGGAGTTGAATCATATCATTGTAACTCTTCATCATATGTTTACCCCAGTTGGCCAATATTTGGGTAAATGTGGGAGGGTGGTGTTACAGAGTGGTATCAAAGCATGGTTATGTTCTCCTTGGTGATGTCTCATTTCTGTTCTCCTTGGATGGATGTGTTCCCATATGTACATGTCAGTTTCATATAGGTCCTTTTGTTGGTGGTATATGTGCTTATTGTGTATGCATGGCATGGTTCATGATTGCAGTGGTGTCGCCATGTGAAAGTTGATGGTGTTGTTGTTGAATGTGTTTGTTGTGAGTGTATGATGGTCGTGCATTGGTTATGTGCATCAATGTTTATATGTTGTTATGCATACATTAACTGGATGATGGTTATCATGCATGAAGTCATCGTTTGTGGTGAACATAGTCATGAATTGATAACTGGATAATGGTTGAAATGGTTCTTATATGTTAATTTGATTATGTCTATATATTTATTTTGCTAATTTGGTTGGTTTTGCAGGTGAAATATCCTCCCCGAGCTATACTAAGCTACGCAATTTTGTTTACGATTTGGTTTTGCTGACATGATATACCTTGTAGGAAGAATATATCAAAGATGATTGGCAAGATGGTAGGCTACAAATATTATCCCTATGAATCAAATGAGAAGAGTGGTGTTAGGCACTCTTCTGACTTAGAAGACACATGGAGGAGTTTGAAGGAAGAAATAAGGAGTTTCAAAGTAGATAATGATAGAATCATGCAGGCACAGGAGAAACAAGTAGAATTCAATGCAATAATTCTTCAAATTTTTTCAGAATTGCAGAGATAGGGACCACTTTGGATCAACTATGGATAAGAGTATGGGACTAATGGGGCCTATGGGAGTAGATATCATAGTGGGAAAATGACAGATAGAGATGACATGATCATGGATGGCAGGTTCTTGAAGACACCAGACAAGAGAGGTGATGGACACAAGTATTATTCTAGTTCTGGTTTTGACATGTATCATGGTTATCATCGTTATTATCCTTACAGGAGGAGTGATAGGGGATATTTTTCAGATGAGTTCAAGAAATAAAAGACACCTACATTTGATGGAGAGATGAATAAATCACAAGATGCGTAAGCATGATTATTTGGAATAAATAAGTTCTTCAGGATACATGATGATCGAAATCTGGATCAGGAGCAAAAATTAGCTCAAAAATAAAAGTGCTCAGAATTGCACCAAACCAGAACGATAGTGACTGTCCCATCGCTAGGAATCCAACTCAACTCATTTCCTCAAAACCGATTTCGGATGAAGAAGTTATGGTGTGTTGATCGTTGTTTAGAACAGGCAATTTAAAAAAAAAAAAAATGCAGAACATTTACAAGGTGATGACATGGCAACCCAGTCAGCATGCAGAGAATCTTCTTCGGTTTTAGCTCAATGGGACTGTGACAAGTGTCACAATTGGATTTGCCAGTTTGGTTTGTGAAGGTAAAATTTTCCCAATGTCCTCTAAGATTGAATGTGGGTTCATGAATTTTTATGTGTGGGAAATTATTATTCTTATATACATTAAGGTTGGATATATATATATATATATATATATATATATATATATATATATATATATATATATATAATTACAAACCTATATATATAATTTAATTTCCACATATACCATTTTAAACAACCCAAAGTCCGAATACCTATTACGATGGCATATATTTAAACGGTGGCACAAATGTTTTATACCATATGGGTTATGTGTTTATATATGGTGGCTTAAACATTGCAAATGGAATTAAACCAAGGTTGTGGAGTGCATTTTTAATATAATTCTGATGGCTTGTTATCATTGGTAAAAAACGTGTATGAGGGGCGAGGTCGGGGCTCGACTCCATGACCTCCCCCACTCCACTCCCATGGCTTAATAATAGGCCTCACCTTTGATCCTTGAAAAGGATGCGCACTCACATATACTTTAAGGCTTATGTGATTTCGGATGGCGGAACGGAGGTGGCCAACCCACCTCCCATGTGACCACACCATACACCCAGGTCAATAGCGCTAGTTTTAAAATGCGATAAGTAAGAAATTATCCCAATTAATCCATAGTTAACACTAATTTATCTCTTAGTTTAATCTAGCAAGATTTTTGGCAGTGCTCCATTTTCGGCGGATTGGCCAAATTTGTCGGGGTTAACTGGCAGTTCTCTAGTTTTAAAGGCAGAATCTAGGGGAAACTTTAATGAGGCCTATCTTGAGCAATTTTTGACCAATTTTGACTTATTAATAGTCATTCCTAATAGATTGGCATGCTTTGAATCCATCATAATAACTTGCAGAGGAAATGGAGCAAGTCTATAGGTGTTTTTGGTCACTTGAATAATTTTGAAGCCTAGGGCCACCAGGAGGGAAAGCCATTTCCAAATCAACTAAAGGCCAAATGGAGTGAATGAACAATCATTTTTATATGTATTTGATGTTATGAACACATTGGTACAATTTTTAGAGGTTTTGGAGCACATCTGAATGTGTTGAATAGTCATTTTTGGGGTTTTCATGTCTTCTGAAGCCAATGGAGTAGTCATAAAATCCATTGGAACATCACATATTCTTGTAAGCAGACATTTGAGTCATAATCCCAAGAGGGCATAACTATTTAAAGCAGTTCCATGGAGATGTAGCCCAAGAGGGGTGAACTCCATTATCATCCATTGTGTTATGTGATTTTTGTGAGTTATGTTTTTGTATTTCATTTTTTTTATATGATTTTTAAAAAACTAATTAACTCATAATTTGATAATCAAAAACACATTAAACTACACACATAAACCCCTTCACAAGTGGTTAACATGAGACGATCCTAATCACATTTTTAATACTGATGAGGGAGCTAGCATAGTAATAGCTAGTTTTCCTATATTCAGATCAAGTTGGTATTGGAGAAAATTTTTAGCTCATTTTAGCCAAGGTTATCTAATTCTTCTATAGCTATTGGTTTTTGAATTTGTGCAAGGATAATTTATCTATGTGCAAGCTTATGTGTGAAGAAGAAGATCAAGAGTGAGAATTCAAATCTAAAATCACAATAAAGAAGCTTTGTATGCATTGCATGTGTGATGGCAGCTTCATTAAGCATTTTTTCTAGTCAATCTTCCTTAGAAAAACTCTTTGATAAAGAGATGTTGCAGAAACTCTACATCATGATTGATAGGATGCAAGAGAAGTATGAAGATAAGAGGGAGAGTATTAAAATTCAAGAGAATTTTATTGCCATGAAGAAGTAGAAGCAAGAGCTTCTTGAAAAAATGCATGAGATGGAGACTCAGCTCCATATTTCCAAGGAAACCTTAGCCAAGCATATGCTTGAGAAAGAGGTATTGAATTCATGTTTATCTTCAATTTCCTCTCAAAATGAATGTGTAGGTTATTTTGAAAGACACACTAGAGGAATAGGGTCCAAATTATCGATGAAGATGGGCTATGAAGGTAAAGGATTGGGCAAACATGCACAAGGAATAGTTGAGCCAATTTTTGTTGAGGGAAGACCTAAGTATTTGGGTCTTGGTTATGGACAACATGGTGGAGAAAGCTCTAAAGCCATGGAGGCACATGAAGGTGTTCCAAGAAGGACTTTCATTTCATGTTCATTACCTCAAGCTTGTGAAGATTGTGTTCATGAGGAATGCAAAAGTATTACACCCTTTACAATAAGGTGCTCATAAGCATGCAACTAATGATAATGGCAGACAAGAGGATGTTGAAAGCTCTAAATTCATTGAATGCATTTTTGGTATTACGAAGAGAGCCACTACCTCATCAAATCCACCTCCTTAAGAAGGCGACAAAGGTGAATGTTCAAGGTATAAATCTGCTTTAAATCAAGTTGCTTTTGATTATGATAAACATGGCAAATTCTCACATAATATTTTGAGAAAGTTTGCATGTTCCTTTTGTGGTTTAGATAACCATAATGTTTCAAGATGTTGGAATAAGATAGCCATGCACAGGAAACTTTTAAAGCAAAGGAGGCAGAAAGCCAAAGCAAACCATGTTGAAAAGAAGATGCAATTTTTTTGCATGCATTGCCATAAGCAAGGTAATCTTGTAGACACGTGTTGGAATTTGTATCAAACAAGTCATCCATGAAATTTGAAGAAGGTGGAGAAAGATAATGGCAATAATCGAAAATAAGATTCCATAATCGATGTGGGTCAAGATGATTCACGTGATGATGATGTGCAGCTGAAAGAAGCGCCATTGAAATGGTTTGGTAAGAGATGGTTAGATTTCTTATCCAATTAATGCTTTGCATGTCTTTTTATGTTGATGCATTTCTTTTCCTATGGAATTCATGTTGCATGTTTACGCCAAGAAGTTGTTTTGAAAGTGGAGTATTTTGATTCACTTTATTGCAGCAAAATTTGTTCATTTCAACTTTAAGTACATGTACATATGAATGGAGTTCTTGTACTTATGATTGTACTCGTGAGAAAGTTTAAGAATTGTATATATGCATGAGAGTTTATGTGTATGAACAATGGAATTTTGATGGTTTCATTGTGCTTGAACATGCATGAGTAATTGACTTGTGACCATATGCCCAGGTCAATAGCATCAGTTTTAAAATGCGCTAAGTACGCCATTATCCCCATTAATCTACAATTAAAACTAATTAATATCTCAGTTTAATCTGGCAAGATTTTTGGCAGCACTCCATTTTTGGCAGATTGGCCAAATTTGTCAGGGTTAACTAGCAGTTCTCTAGATTTAGAGGCAGAATCTAGGGGAAACTTTAATGAGGCCTATATTGAGCAATTTTTGACCAATTTTGGCTTAGGAATAGTCATTCCTAGCATATTGGCATGCTCTGAATCTATTGAAATAACTTGCAAATTAAATGGAGCAAGTCTACAAGTGTTTTAGGTCACTTGAATAATTTTGAAGCCCAGGGCCATCGGGAGGGAAGGCCATGCCCAGATCAGCTGAATGTAAACTAGAGTGAATGAACAATAATTTTTAGATGTATTTGATGTTTTGAACATAGTGGTACAATTTTCAGAGGCGTTGGAGCACATCTAAAGGTGCTTTTGTCACTTTGGAGATTAAACAAGCCCATGGCCACCAAGATGGAAGGTCAAGCCTAGAGGAACTGGTAACCAAATTCAGAGGTTGAATAGTCATTTTTTGGGTTTTCATGTATTTTGAAGTCAATGGAGCAGTTAGAAAATCCATTGGAGCATCATAGATTCTTGTAATCATACATTTGAATCATAATCCCAAGAGGGCCTAGCTAGTTAAAGCAGGGCCATGGAGATGTATCCCAGGAGGGGTGAACTCCATTATCATCCATTGTGTTATGTGATTGTTGTGAGTTATGTTTCTACATTTCATTTGATGTATATGGGTTTTTAAAAACTAATTAACTCATAATATTATCGTCAAATACACATAAAACCCTTCACAAGTGGTTAACATGAGACGATCCTAATCACATTTTTAATATTGATGAGAGAGCTAGCATAGCAATAACTAGTTTTCCCATTTTCAGATCACATTATTACACAGAGAACATGAAGGCCAAAATAGCTACATTCATTCTTAAAGGTAAAGAAAATATATGGTGGGAAGATGTAAAGAACGTCAGAGATATTTCTGAGGAGGAGTTGACGTGGAGTGAATTTGAGAGACTATTTAGGAAGAAGTACCTATCGAAGAGATACAATGACGACATGGAAATAGATTTTTATGAGCTAAAGATGGGATCTATGATTGACGAGGAGTACAGTAGTATATTTCTATATTTGTTGAGATATGTGCCTTCCCTCAAGGAGGAGAAGGCCAAGATTCATATATTCATCACTAGGTTGTTGATAGCATTCAAAGCCAATATTGAGTTTGATGATCCTAGATCATTGAAGGAGGCCATCCGGAAGCTAAAGCATTGTCACGAGCAATCAAAGTGCATATCTGAGACTAAACCACAATAGAAAGGTAATATTAATAATAAAGGGAAATGGGACGAGAAACAAACAAGGCCTGAGGACATAAGTAACAAAGAGAATGCATTGTCGCACAAGAAATTTAATGCATCTAACAGAGGAAAGGAATTTTAGTCTGAGTATAACAAGGGTAATGATAGGAAGCTCGTACGGTGTTGGAATTGTGGCAAAGATCATCTTCAAAGAGATTTCCCACAACATCAGGGTGGTAGACCGCAAATTTACAGTGCTCAGGAGGTGCAGAATATTGGGGATGTTGGACAAAGTGTTCCTCGGATCTATGCAACGTTACATAATAGGAAGACAGATCACCAGGCATCTATATCGATATGGATGATAAGATTTTTGATCAATTTTTTTCTATTTTTATTGACCCAAGATCTAATTATAGTTATCTTAATCCTCACCTGGTGGATAAGTGTGGTTTGAATAAAGAATTCCATGTAGAGTCTTGGTTAGTGTAGTTGGCTTCAGGTACAAAGAAGCGAGTTCATCATTGGGCAAGAGCTTGTGCATTTGAGTTGAATGGTATGCATACATCAACACATTTGAATTTATTTTCGTTGGGAGCATATAGTATGATTTTGGGTATGGACTAGATATGTCTTCACAAAACCAAAGTGGATTGTTATGAAAAATCCATTGAGTGTTTGGATGATAATGGAGAACAAAGAGTCTTGCAGGGTAAGAAGAAAGAAACATCATTTAGAATGGTGACAACTATCTACGAGAAGTACATTCGTAAAAAATGATGTGTGTTATTTGCAATAGATATTCCAGTGACATAGGTGAGGAAGTTGAGGATGCAAAGGTATTTAGCAGGTACCTAGTTTTACAACAGTTTCAAGATATGTTTCCAATGGAGATTTCAGATTTTCCACCTCATAGAGAAGTGTAATTTTCTATTAAGTTGGTACCAAGGGTAGCACCAACATCAAAATCACCATACATGATGAGCGCTCCAAAGTTGGTAGATTTGAAGTTACAGTTGAAGGAAATGCTTGACAAGGGATACATTAGGCCAAGTGTAGCATCTTGGACTACACTGGTATCATTTGTGAAGAAGAAGGATGTTACTCTTAGGTTATACATTAATTATAGACAGTTGAACAATGTAACCATCAAGAACATGTATCCATTGTCAATGACTGGTGATTTGTTCGATCAGTTGAAGGGAGCAACAATTTTCTCGAAGATTGATCTGAGATCAGGGTATCATTAGGTATGCATTAAAGAATATGATATTCATAAGACAAATTTCCAGACCAGGTATGTAGATTATGATAGTGCCTTACAGTTTGACTAATTCTCGAGCTACTTTTATGTGTTTGATGAATAATGTGTTGTGTACTTATCTAGACAAGTTTGTTATTGTATTCATTGGTGATATATTGGTATATTCTAAGAATGAATAAGATCATGTCAAACACTTAGCAGTAGTATTGAGATTGCTAAGAGAACATCATTTGTATGTCATGCTTAGGAAATGCAGTTTCTTTCAGACAGAGGTACACTACTTGGGACATGTGGTTTCAAAGGAAGGCATAGTAGTGGATCCAGAGAAGATAAGGGCTATCATGGAGTGGGCAGCTCCTAGGAATGTGGATGAGGTAAGGTCCTTTATGGGGTTAGCAGGTTATTACAGGAGGTTCATCAGGAACTTCTCACAAATTGCATATCCCATCACATCATTGCAAAGGAAAGGAAAGAAGTTTGAATGGAAAGAGAAATGTGCAGCAAGTTTTGAGCAGTTGAAACAATTGTTGACACATTGTTGTACTCTAGTGCTAAAGATTGCAAATCTAGACATATTTTTGGTATGCATGTATGCTTGCAAAAGAGGACTTGGTGGAGTTCTTATGTAGGGAGGACTGGTAGTGTGCTATGAGTCACAGAAATTGAATGAGCATGAGTAGAATTATCTGACACATGATATTGAGTTGGCAGAGATCATCCATGCATTGACGATGTGGAGGCACTATCTTCTTAGCAAAATTTTTGTACTGATGATTGATCACAGCATATTGAGGTATTTGTTTAACCAAACAAATTTGAATGGTAGGAAAGCTAGACGGTTGGCCACGATCAATGAGTTCAACTTTGAGATCAGGTACATTAAAGGTAAGGAGAACAAGGTTGCAGATGCTCTTAGCAAGCATATACAGGTAAATCATATAGCAGTTATGATTTATTATGGGAGAAATATACAGGATCAGATCTTACAAGCAAGTCAACAGGATAAAAGGTACATGGAGATCAGTCACAAGTTACAGTAGAATATAGGTACATGTAGCTGTACAGGTAACCGTGTAGGTGCAGGTGCACAAGGTGTGGAATATCGTCTTAAAAAGGATGGATTGGTCAGATTTAGGAAAAAGATATATGTTTCAGATGACATAGAGCTCAAGAAGCTTATCTTGAGAGAGCTTCATGTGAAATTGTATTCAAGTCACCCAAGATATCAGAAGACATTGACATCGGTGAAGATGTTCTACTATTGGACGAACTTGAAGAAATAAGTGGCAAAGTTTGTGGCGAGATGCTTGGATTTTAAATAGGTAAAGGCAAAATGTAAGCATCTAGGTGGGTTGCTACAACTGATTTTGATTCCATAGTGGAAATGGGATGTCATTTCCATGGATTTCATCACAGATTTATCAATGACATTTAGACAGCATGACTCGATTATGGTTGTGGTTGAAAATTGAAAAATGTAGCGCACTTCATTCCAGCGAAGTCTACTTATTCAGCCAATGATGTAGCACATGTCTTCATCAGGGATGTGGTGAGGTTGCATGGTGTTGCAAAGAAGATTGTGTTAGACAAGGATGCTAAGTTCACTTCAAGATTCTGGAAAGAGTTATTTGCAGGTTTGGGTACAGAGTTGGACTTCAACACAACTTATCATCTGTGGACAGATGGACAGACATATAGGGCCAACATAATTCTAGAGAACATGTTGAGGATGTATGTGATGCATCAACAACGAAAGTGGAAATTAGGTTATCTTCCACTAGTAGAGTTCGCTTACAATAATGAGTATCAGGAATCTTTGAGGATGAGTTCGTTTGAGGCACTCTTGGGCGGAGTTGTAATACTCCTAATAGTTGGAGTGATCTAGTTAACAGGGTTTGATAGGACCACATATGTTGGTAGAGATGGAATAGGAAATGCAGATAATAAATAAGAATATGAAGGCAACACAAGATATGCATAAAATTTATGCAGATCAGAAAATATTGTTGAAGGATTTTCGGGTTGGGGAACAAGTGTACTTGCGCATCAAGCCAGAGAAGAGCTCCTTGTGGATTGGATCTTGTGGCAAGATGGCATCTTGGTTTTGTGGACCTTTCAATATTCTTGAAAGGATTGGACCAGTATCCTATAGACTTGCACTGCCTACGACATTGAAATTCCATGATGTTTTCCATGTGTCATTGCTTAAGAAGTATGTTAAAAATGTTGATCATGTGATTGACTAGTATGTATTGCAGGTGGAGCTAGAATTAGGAGAATTCCAGCCGGAACCTCAGTTCATTTTATATAGAAATATGCTCATGCTCCAGAACCGAGCAATTGAGTAGGTTAAAGTGTAGTGGAAGCATTTTGGGCTTGATGAAGCTATATGGGAGATGGCAGATTAGATGTAGGCTACGTATCCTTCTCTATTCGCTTGTTGAGAAAATATTTTTGCATATGTCTTTGGTATATGTTTTGCTACATGCTTTGGTATATGTACATATGTATATGGATGTAAATACAGCCATGAGCTATGTTATAAGGATCCAATAAGAGGTATGTTGTCATGTCATGGTTGCCATGTTGTTATGTTGTTATGATTGGTTTGTTTCTCAGTAGGATAATCATTGTAAATACTGCAACAAGATAAGATATAAGGCTCCATGGGAAGTATGATTTTCTTTCAACAGTGTTGTTGGTTGTAGGTGCCATTGAATACAGAGGACAGTGTTCCCCCAAGGAAGAGGGTTCTGTAACAGCCTTGGTCAAAATTCCATGTAATAAACTAAATAAAGGAAAAATAATAACCATGGTCATGGTACGCATATTCCAAGATGAATGTTGGGAAAAACATCATGGTGTGGGTGTTCATTAGGTTTATTATGGCTATGGAAATTGGAAAAGGCAATGGAAAAGGCTTTGGAAAGGCAAAGTGACATTTATTGGCATTTATTTATAAAAACAATGGAAATTAGGAGAAAATGAGGATGAAAGGTGAAAATTTGCATGTGAGGAGGAAAATGAAGGAAAATAATGGAAAATTGAAGAAAATATAGGCCTCAATAATAAAAAGGCTTATGAGGATAAGTACACATACTTTTTTTAGCTCAGTTTTGGAGCTCTCATTCTATTCTCTCTCTCTCATACTCTTGGACACTGTTTTCTTGGAGCACTCTTGGAGGAGTGTGGCATAATTGGGATTTGGAGCAAGAAGGAAAAGGAAGAATAGGAAAGTGCAAGAGGACATTAGGATCAACAACTACAACGAGTTTTTCTTGCAAGTACCAAGTTGTGTGTATGATTTCCTTACTAGTTTTGGCATGCATGGGACATGCAAGTGGTTTCTTGGTTATGATCTATCATTGGATGGAGGATTCCATAGATTGACAACGGTTTTGCCTAGCCTTGTCATTTCCTGGATAGCCATGGTGTTGTGGGATTCTTTCCCTTTTGTTTTCTGGTTGGCTCTCATGCTCCTTTGGTTGTGGGTTGAGTTATTAGTTCCTGGAACCTTGGTTGGAAAAATGCTCTGGAGCCTTGTAACAACTTGGGTTGAGTTAGTAGTCATGGAGTCTTGGTTGGAAAAATGTTCTAGAGCCCTTGGTGGGTTGAGTTACTAGTCTTGGAGCCTTGGTTGGACAAATTATCTAGAGCCCAACAATAGTTGTGGGTTGAGTTACTAGTCCTAGAGCCTTGGTTGAAACAAACATTCTGGAACCCTGGACAACTTGGGCAAAGGCCAATTTGCTGATGATTAGTGATGTCTGACCGTGAGGTAGAATCACCGATTAAGGGTTGAGATGGTTTTGCCTCTGGAAGCCTTAGTTTTGTTTTGATGGATTTGTTCTATGAGATCTCACATTCATGCTTGGAATATGGCACGGGGGTGATTGACTAAAGAGAGATTTGGTTCAACCAATCTACGATCGGGTGGAACGTGGAATTCTCGAACCTGGTTGGTCTTTGCATTCATTTTTAAGAGCTTCTTCTACTTGGTATTCTATGGGTAAATATACTTGTTTATATGTGGCTTATATGGTTGTTATATCCTTGATATTTCTGTTGATTATATGTTGGTTATGAGTTAGTTTTATGAAAATGATATTGTATGGCTCTCATCATGTTTTGGTTAATCACTAAATGTACAATGAATATGTGGCTTAATAAATGATAATGCAGTTATTGTGATGAGGCTTCAATTCTTCTTAGTGATTCTCAGATAAGTATGAGACCCCTATGCTCAGATCTATTGTTTAAATGTGTAGAATGCATATATGTGACATGTTTGATGAAATTCCTGTCATGGCTAGTAGGGGCCCATTCAAGTCCTTATTCAAGTATTTTCATTTTCATCATTGTTTCGATGTTATTTTTCATTTATGGAAGTTTCATGGAGTTCTAGGGAAGTGGCCCGAGTCTTGGCCCTGAAAAGTGGCAGAAAATCCGAAGTCACTGGCACAAAACTACTTGGAAAAATCCTCAATGCATGCATGCCTTGTTGTGGGAGCGACTGGAGGGTCCCAGTCGCATGCATGCCCATGTCAAGGGAGCGACTGAGGCTTTAATGTAGAAAAATGTGAGTTTGTCTCAAGGTTGGTCACCTGGATGGGTTAGATAGCTCTTGGGGTTTTTTTTGCAAGTGTATAAGGTCAAGTTGTCTGTGTACCATCGATTCCACTTCCTTATTTTTTGTATATCATAGTAACTATTTGTCACATGTTTACCCCAGTTGGTCGGTTACTTGGGTAGATGTGGGAGGAGGGTGTTACATTAAAAGTGATGTAACTGATAAGCTTCAACACCAAATCGCTACACTCCAAATCTGTGTAGACTAACTAATGGATTCCAGCTACAAAATGATGAAATTGATGGCTTGAGAAGCCAATTGGATACAACCCAACAATTGGAAGCTTCACTTGCTCTATCTTTAGCCTTTGTGGTGAACTTGATGTGTCCTCCTCCTACTCCCTTACCATACTTGAATTTGGAAACTTCTCTGGAAAATATAGTTTCTTTAGATGGATCCAATTATTTTCATACTTTGTAGGTCGAATATGCAATCAAAATTGTTTGTTTTATGTGGTATTATTTAGAGATTTCACTTTCAAAACTATCAATTATGGCTTTGATTTAGAAAAGCAGTGAAGTGTTGTATTTTCTTGGAAGTCTCTTGGTATAGTATGTACCACTGAACCACACTATACACTATGCTTATAATACAGATTTTGCTAATATGACTCTTTAAAATTTGCATTTGATAAATATTTTTCCAATTAGTATAAAGAATATTTAATTATAAGAATATTTAATTTTCAATTTATAAAATGTATGTAATATAAATTAAAATGTGAAAAATATTTATATTGATAAGTAATGTATTTATTTATTTATTTTAAATTATTTAGATAAATCATCTTAACCTTGGCATTGGCAATTGAAAACCCTTTTGGGCATAATTATGAAGGAGAAACAAGAAGAGTAGTATGACATTCCTCTGTCCTGAATGATATCAAGTGTGCCTAGCAGTTCCAACTTTCTTGTTTGGAGAGTTTGGATGCTCAGATAAGTTCCAATGCTAAAGATCACATTCCAGTGACTTCCTAGCACTTGTTTTGTGCTATATAATCTAGTGGAATTTTTCTATGTACTTACATAGCTGATAGGATTGTTTGCTTCCAGCAATTGTTTTTATCTTGTTATGACTTTCTCTTTCCGTAAATATATCTGATTTCCCTTACAATAAATTGGGACCACCTAGATTTTTTGCTATATAATCCAATGGCATTTTTCTATGTACTTACATAGCTGATAGGGTTGTTTGCTTCCAGCAATTGTTTTTATCTTGTTATGACTTTCTCTTTCTGTCAATATATCTAATTTCCCTTATAATAAATTGGGACCACCTAGAATAATCTCGAGAAAAAACATAAACATATGACAATTGTATTTTGATAATTTAAAATAATACTAATGGTTAAGAGCATTAAAATAATACTAAAATAATACAACTTGGGTGGTCTGGATGGTTAAGAGCATGTCTTTCCTCCCAAAAAGTCACAAGTTCAAATCCAGAAAAAAATAAAGTATATATGCCTTAGTAAAACAAAACAAAACAAATTTATATTATTTTAATTTTAATTTTAATAATATTTATTTAAATGTGTAATAAAAAGAAATTCGAAGCATTTGAGTTCAAAATAAATTTATTCTTATGTTTTTATTTCCAATTATATTCATTCCAACCCATAGTGAAGTGAATAAATGTGACTCTAAAATTAATATGGTCTTACTTCTAGATGGTTCAGCTTTTTTTTATTCGAATCTCAGCGGTGATGTATTTAGTTTACTGTTTTTATTAGAAAAATAATCAACAGTGTCAGTTATTTATCTGTTAAAATATTGTAAAAATTGAATGGAAACAAATGCAGTTAATTGGTCTGGTTTATATTTCTCAGATTTCCAAAATATTTAGAAATATACAAACAATTTAAAGATGATAATCATGTCTTCCCAATCTTAATAAAAAAACAAACAGTTTGTTGAGATAGAAATTATATTTAGCAAATACAAATTATTCGAAATTATTCGTTGATGGTAAAAAAATAAGCTATCAGAATTTTAATATCTCTGTAACAAAAATATGCAGGAAACGATCTATTCCCACAAAGAAACAACAATGAAATTAACTTGCATTGGGGCATGTCTAATACAAGGCACAAATCAGAAACGCTTTTTGAATCATAGTATGGCATGGAATATCGGTTGAAGCTGGGACTGCAAATAATAGAAAAAACCGTGGATCCATAAACAAATCATCATAAATAAGCGGAAACCTCTGAACGTCCGTTTCAGTTTATATGTGGGCTTTCTCCTCTGTGCCCACGATCTCCGCTTCTGTTTCAATCTTGACTGTTGCTTCTTTTACATTCTCATCACCTCCAGGAACAGCTGGTGCCTCTGAGATGTCTTTAGCAGTTTTATCTGCAGTTTCAGCCCCCCCTTCCACCAAATCAAGCTCTCTAGCAATGACAGGGGATTCTTCATTGGCCACAAATGGAGAGAGCTTCTCTAGCAGGTATTGGATCTGAGATGACAATAGAGCAGTGCCATACTTATCTCCAGCCTCCTTCAATATTTGTGCTCCAGGACAACCTACAATATACAACAAATATTATTCCCAGGACAAACAGCAATTATGGGTCAAGAATATGAGCATAATAATTTGATTGTAGATTTGAAAATATTTTGAAAATATCATGAATATGAGCTAACTGGGATAGTTGGCTACATTCATATATTCATCAGATTTTTATGTCCATCTAACTTTTGTAGATTGCAAATTCCTCAAATATCCAGGAGAAGGTCAATTGTTGGATCTCTCTCTTGAAGGTCAGATTCCGGGATAGTTTTGGAATCTGCAATATGCAATCTACATAAATTTAGGAATGTCCATTAAATTTTCAAAATATTTCGAAATTTACATTTATCAATCAAATTTTCAAGTCTAACCAGTTTTCAATATATTCCAAAATCTACCATCTAAATCAACATAAGAATAACCAGCTGAAATCAGTGATTAAAATGATCAATTGCGCTGAGAATTTTCATGTCCAACCAGTTTTCAATATATTCCCAAATCTACAATCCAAATCAACATAAGAATAGTCAGCTGATTAAAATTATCAATGGCACTGAGAAAAGCCATTAGCTTAATTCTAATATATTCCACCTGCTTCAACAAGCCGTTGTAACAGATCCTGAGCAGCGTGGGCTTGTTGTTTCACCTTGTCTTCAGTTGGCTCCTTCAAAAGCAACTGCCAGAAATATTGAAATATGGTGCAATGTAAGCAATATTTCTAAATTGTGGGGAGGGAAGAGATCAAAATATTTCCTCACAATACAATTGTGAGGAAAGGAAAATTTTCCAGATTTATAAAATGCCACAAAATCCAACCATATATATTTTCCATTATTACTGATGTTCTTGGCATCATCAGAAAACTCATTTTCCCATTAAAATATATACAGAGAAATTGTCTATATAGAAGAAAAGCAATTGTGCATTTACCTTGGTTTCTGGCTTGGAGTCCTTGTATATCTCAATTATCTTTTGCTCCAGTTCAGGTTTCTTCTCTTCAATTTCCTTTTCAAAGGAATTCTGTGAAGAAAATGACCAAAAGAAAACTGATTAAGGTGCTTTATTATTCCATGAAACAGTGTCTTATGTATATATATTGAAAAGTTGTTTTCAGGGTTGTTATAAAACAAGTATAATCATGATCAGAGTTCAGAGGATCTTTTGCTTCTAATGGATTAAGAGTTAAATCAATCCAAAGTCAAGAATCTATACTAAGTAAACATGATTGATGATTTTGATTTAAAGGATAGAAAACAATAAAAGAAATTAAAGAAATACAGAGCAAGTATCTTGCCTTGGCCTTGTTGAAGGATTTGGCAGCTTCTGCTGCTCCTTTGCTGTTGGCATCTCCTTTGCCAAAATATTTCTTGATCTTTGGCAGCACCTTTTCCTTCCAGAAAGCCATTTTGATACTCCCAAAACCCTTTTGATCACCTGCACAGAACTTGTTCTCAGAGCTTGCTCTTGGTCAGATCTCTGAAGCAGTACGGCGTATAGAGAGCTCCAATATCTGATGGAGCTATGGTACTCCTGTTATCTTCTTAAAAGCAATTAGATGTAGAGATTTTTCTTTGGGCCGGTTGTAGGGCTATAGACAGCGGGGATGACAGGCAAGCCTAGACAAGGTCCTCGCTGGATTGAAGGTTGAACTGGAAGTTATGTGTATTTCAATTTGCATCACATTTCCCACTCATAAGATATATTGTGATTCGACCATTCTAATAATATATAAAAATGAAGTATACTAGATTTATTTATTTTTTTCTTTTTGTAAATTTAGTAGTACTTTTCTATTTTCAATTTTTTAAAGAGCAAGTTGTTATAGTAGCCTCAACCTGTCTGGCGGAAACCAAGTTTGTTGGCCACTGTAGAGAGTTAAAAGCTAACCAAAACTGATATTGTTTTTTCCTTCTACTTACGGCTTTTATCACTTTACTATGTCCATAACATTTACAACTGAAACAGAAACTATAACTATTAACCGTCAAAAACATGAGAAATAACTATAAACTAAGAAGATTTTCCATCGGAAGAATCCATAGGGGTTGGGTCCTTTGCCGTGGACCCCAACAGTTCCACTTGCTACATGCTTTGAAGCTGACGCTCAATTTTCCCAATTCTGGCATTTTCTTGGATCTGTGCCTTGGCCATTTCATGAATGTCATGTTTTATCTATTGTAGTTCAAAAAGCACTGATGAATTGCCTTCCCTTTCTTCCATGCTCGACATCGCCTTTGCTAGAACACATTTCCTTTTCCAATAAGTCTTCACTGATTGCTGAAACAGAGATACTCGACCTCTTGTATTGCCTGGGTTAGATATAAAATCCATTTTAGCCTCCTGCTCTTTAAGGTCGTCATCTTCATCGTCACTTTGTCTCTCCCAAGCCTGAATTGTATTACGGATATGAACTGTATTTCCTTACTCATATAAGTCAGCAGTGTTCTCCAGTATTTGCTTATTACTCTTTCTACCTCCTTTGCTTGGTCCCACAGTCTAATTGATTTGTTGTTTCTTGCCTCTACTTGTGTCTTTTCTTTTACCTATTTGTCCTTTTGCCATGATGGCCCGACAGAGAAGGTCTCTTATAAAACTGAATAGGAACCCTGTGTATAGATAGAAATCAGTAACATGAGGCGTATACACCCTGATGAGTGCCTCAGGAATCACCAGTATCAGAACGAACAGGGTTTTCTTGCCAGTGTCTAAATTAATACTGAGAACAAGCTCTCTAGACCCATTGCTCAATTGATTTAACGAAAACAGGGACTGAAAAGAAAGACTATTCTGCCGAGGAGAATTATTTGGCAACCATTTATAGACAATGACTCGAATGCAACCGTTTCCCCAACTACAAATATGAATCCATTGGTACTGAGACAGAATCAGAAAATGAAATATAATCCCACTATGGACGCATTCATTCTTACCTAGCCCATTCCATTCATTTACCCACAGGTATTTCATTGAAAACAGAGTTTGACGGCAAACACAGAGCTGCATACAACTAGAAATACCATTGCTATTCGAAGTCGACCTAATATTTGAAGAATACATGCAGGCCTAAGCATCCTTAAAATTTTGTAAGACGTAAAGAGCCAGTACTGGGCCTTTTATGAGAGCCAAAGAAAAATACCAAAACAGACACCATGCAACATATAAAGGCCAGTACAGAGATTATGGCAATAGGAGAAGGGAGGGCTATGGAAACAGGACTCTATATCCAGACTTACAACCTTTACCATTCCATAAAAACCAGAGAAACAGAAAAATACAAAATGAGGCCAATTCTGATCATAAAGAATAGAGAATTTAGGAAGAACACCAGTAGGACCTTCATCTTTTTTTGCAGAATGGGAATTGGAAAATCGAACTGGGAGATGAGGGTCACGAAAACCATTACATACCAAGTTATCTTCCACCAGTGCTGCCGAATTCCTTCCCCCTACAATGTCTTCATCGCAACGTAAATCTGATTTCGCTGCACTCTTGCAATACTCTTACTACAATAGAAACTTACCTTATTCATTTTACCTCCCCGCTGCCGGCGTAATTTCCAAGTTCCGCCTGACACAGTTTGATGAGGCTGGACGGCTTTCTTCATGCGCATTAATTGGCGATCATGGGAAGGACCTCCACCGCCCTCCATTAAGTATTATGCATGATGGCCCATCAGACTTTCACCACCGTGTGGCATTGTCCTTCTCCCACCCTCCTCTTCATGGCACTCCGATCGAGGTTTAATGTATGCATGATTAATCTAAATAAAATGAAGGGTTTATAGTTCATCTTATCAATGTAATAAAAGTGCGATTTCAAAATACAAATATATTGTATTTGGAATAGGTTAGAAATTAGAGCATAAAAAAGCTTAGGGGTTAAATTTTGTTTCTATATTATCATACTTATTTAGGTTAAATTTTGTTTTGTGGGTTATTATTATTATTATTATATATATATATATATATATATAAGAGTATTAAATAGTTTTATCAAAATTATAATAAGCATTATTTCACTATACTTAGTTTCTAGAGCAAGTTGAACATTTAAATAATATTCAAAGTATGTAGTAGTAGCTAGTTTCTTAATTCAATAAGTTGGTCTTGAGGGTGATGGTAAACATTATAGGTCTACCTCCAAGAAAAATTGATGCAGTGGTCCTTCCTCTTCTCAAAGCATCTTTAGAAGAAGGTACATTTCTTATTTGTTCTGATCTCTCTTTCGAATTGATGTTTCTTTTTCATCTGTTGGTAAGTCTGGTTCTAGCATGCTATGAGTGGCATTTTGTGTTGGTTTAAATCTTCTTGCTAGCACCAAAAATGTTGCTCTTTGACTCTAAACGGTTTCCTTCTATATGTTTTACCCTCCCAAGGTTCATGCCTTTGTTCCTTTTGTTATTATTCTTAGCTTTTTCTCAAGGTTTCGAATTTTGTTCAAGTCCAAGAACTCCCATATTTCTTCCCTCTTTTATAACTTCTCTAAACCCTTGGAGCTATATTCTCCTCTTCGTCCTTGGGAAATCCACCGTTGTCTTGTGCCCATATTTTGTTTCAGTGCTTTTTTATTTCCTCCCTTTCTATGGTGTGTCTACAGTTCTTGGTTGTAGCTCTCTCTTGTTCTTATTAAAGCCACTTCTTAGACCCCGTGTTTATTTTGGCCAACCCCCCAGTCTATACTATCCTTTCTTGTCTTCTCTCTTTCACCCCTCAAGAGAAAATTTGGTTTTTGTTAAGTCTCTTCAATGGAATTCATGTACACTTGTCTTTGTATCTCGTGGCAATGGTCTTACAAGTGTGAAGTCTATATGTTTGCTTAGTTTATACTCCTCCCACCAGTATGTGGGCCTCCTTCACCTTTCTTCTCTCCTCCACTCATTCTATTTTCAACATCATAGCCATAGGTAAAGGAGCATGTAATAAACAAAGTCATCACAACAATTTGAGACCTTCCTACTCCAAGGCTCAAAGAGAAGCAAATAATTCCACAAGAATTAATCAAGGGAATACTCCTCTAGCAATTCAACAAAAAACTAAAAACACAGAAAGAGAAGTCAGGAAATAACACATGTTTATCTAAAATGAAAATGTATTATAGCAAGTTGAAATTGGATTCTAAATGCATGCACTATAAGGACTAGGAACACCAAGTATATGCAAATTGTGGACATCTACTAGCAACTTAAAATATTTATGGAAAAAATTTTAGTTGAAATGTCTAAGGAGAAACAAAAAATTATTCGTTGCTTGGATGAAACCAGAAGCAAGTTATAAAATTAGACATCAAAGTAATGACGATGGCCAAGAAACTAGCAAACTTAAAGTTCTTAGATTCAAAGGGATACACTAGTCCACTTGTTACAATTTAGGTGGATCCATTTACTGAATAGTTGTCATTTCCAATAACTTTTGTTGTTATGTTTTACAAGTTTTTGAAGTCAAAATATGATAGGGATAACTCTATAGCACGTTATGGCAAGGAAAACAAACAATATATTATTAGTTTTTATTTCAAATTCAAACTTTTCAATGGACTAAAACAATTTTATGATGTGAGTGGCAAACTAATACATATAGAATGCAGATCTTATTTTATTCTTTTTTTTATATGATTTAATACAACTTGTCTACCTAACTTATAATAATAATAATAATCCAATTTTAAATTAAAATTATTTTATCTTAAAAGTTACTTAAATTTATATATAAAATTCTTAAAAGTTTAAATATTTTTATAAAAATGTTGTGAAATACTTTGTAATTTACATATTAAAGACTAATAAAATTCACCAAAATTTTTATTATTAAAAATAAATTTATAACTTTAAAATTAATTAAAACAAAAACAAAACCCCACCTTTAAAAAAATATATTTTTCCATAGAACTTCTAATAATATATTGGTACTTGGATACAAGCATTTCCATGTGCCATTTTCCTTTTTTCCTTCCTCATTGGAATCTTGGACCTATGTATGTTTCTTATCCCAACTCTAACCTCTTTGGTTTGGTTTGTCTAATTAACATAATATGCTTTTGAGGTTGAACAAATTTAATCCATAGATACGATTTATATATGACATGCTTTTATAGGATGAATGAGGTTAGTTTATGGATTCTATTCATAGGAAAATGTGTATTTTTTTTTAGTGTTTTTTAAGTAGATTAAAATTATTTAAATAATAATAATAATCATTTTTAAATTTGATAAAAGTTTATATTTTTATTCATGGTTGGTGTTCTATATTTTTTAAGCAAAACCTAGTTATGCACATCTTATCTCATGGCTTAAGGATTTAGGGGAGCTATCCTTACGTTCTCACTATTGGTTCCTGATATTGTTGCCGTCAATGCATTGGTTGCAAGGGGGAATGATTTCAACAATCTAAGCCAACCCTATTTGTGAATGTCCCTAAAATTGTAGTACATGCTAGTTTATCATGCACAATGGATCTCTGACTTGCTAAGTGAGGTCCCATTGGGAAATTCACAGGCATCTGGTCATCTCCGTGTTCACTAAATCTATGGGTGGAAAAATTTTGATGACCTCATATTGAGCAGAAAGTCTCAATCTCATTTTGTGGTAGGGTTTTTTTAACCTTCATATTTGAGAACAAAGCATATTGAGATCTCAACTTTCACAATGTGTATTATTTCATGGGAGCCCAAGGGATTTGTTTGGACTAATGGAGCCTAGATTTTAATCTGGAAAATGATGTTCCCTCAATAATTCCTTTTTGGCTGAAATTTCCCTTTTTCCCCTCTATTGTTGGAACAAAGAGACATTTAGGAATATTAGTAATGATCTAAGCTAATATAATAATTAGGTTGAGCCACGAGAGGGGATCCAATCTTGTGTCAAAATATTTACGAAAGTGGATCTACGTAAAGGCTTTCCAACAGTAATTAATCTCGTGTTGGATAACTAGTCTCACTACCAAGAGGTGGACTATCACCAACTTCACTTCAAGTGCAAGATCTTCCATGAATATGGGCATTTTTCTCGAAGATGTCTAAAATTGGAAGAAGTCCCAAAGAATATTGAAGAAGGAGATCAATTATCACAGGAAAAATGTAGGAAAGGGAGATAATCGAAAAAATGCAGTTGCAAAAGCCCATGAAGGTAATGGATCGAGCCCCAAAAATCCCTCTTCACCAAAGAAAGCAACCACATTGGTTGTCGGCTTCTCCTCCAGAAAAAATAAAGGCTTTCGAATTAAAGGTAAGAAGTTCAAATCCATATATCATGTAGAGGAAGAAGGGGAAACTCATGAATTGAAATCTCAATAAAACCCCACCAAAGATCACCCCCTCCTGCGAGCTTTGAAGGTTAAAATTTGGAAATGTGAATAATTGGAGGATGAAAAAGTCTTTCTTTCATCCAAAAATCCCAAAACTATACACAAAGCCCCCTACTTTAGTTCAACTTATGAAAAATATGAATGGGAAAAATAAATCCATGGGGAAAAGCATAAGAAAGTAAGAAGGAAAACCTATAAGGATGTAAGGAGTGCACAAGCAGAAAAAGGACAAAGATTTGGGATAAAAAAAATCCCTAGAGGTTGTATTCCAATAGGTACCAAGGAAATCTAAAAAAGGGAGTGGTTCCACCCATGTGAAACGGGGCTCTAAATCAAAAGGTATATAATGAAAATCCTCTCCTGGAAATATAGAGAATTAGCATTAAAGAAAATAATGATGGAAGTTAAAATTTTAGTAAAGAAAGAAATAACCTTGATAGTCTTCCTCTAGGAGACAAAAACGGGGGAATATGAAGCCCTCAAAAAATGCTCCAATTTATGGCAAGGATGTGCAATTCTGGTAGTCAACTCTCATGGCTCTTTAGGGGGATTATACACTGCATGGTCCTCCTCCCACTTTTCACTTATCTCCTATCAATACATCATGCACTGGTTGATTATCTATCTTATGAAACTACATATTCAAAATCTTTGTCATCTTATTAATGTTTATATGTTGGTAATTTATCAAGGAAAACTAGAATTTTGGTCTTCTCTTCAATCTTTAGAAGAATCTAAGTTGAGGAAAAAATGCATCATGGGAGGGGATTTTAATACCAACCTTCACCCGTGGGAAAATAAGAAAGGATATAAAGTCTGAGATCCCTTTCAAGAACAAATGGAATACCTTATTGGAAAATTAGGATTACTGGACATCAAACCACAAAAATATAAATTCACTTGGACCAATCATAGGGTAGTTCATGGCCATATCTCTACTTGATTAGATAGTTTTCTACTAGTAGGATCCTTCTTGAATCAGAATATTTTGGCCTCTTCTCAAATTTTATCTTCGAGTGGCTCAAACCACCATCCCTTCTCATTGGAAATATGGTCTAAAGTGGATTACAACCCTCTTCCTTTCTACTTCAACCCATTGTAGCTTCATAAGCCCAAATTTAAAGAGGTATTCATGAAATCATGGGTAATATGGGTCTTAGGCTCTCCAATTTATAGATGGAAGAAAAAAATCAAAGAATTAAAACTAGCACAAAATAAGTGGGCTGAGAAAAATCATTTAGACACCAAAAACTCAATCCTTCTTCTTCATGAAATTCAGTTAGAAACTTTGTAACAACACATGGAACAAAACACTATTTCTAAGGATAGTATTTCAGAGGAAAATATTGAGTTTGAAAAACATCATAAGGCTCTCCAGGAAGAGTGAAGGGTTGGAGACTCTAATCACACAACTTGTGGCTTCAAGCAGGGGATAAAAGCACTAAGTTTTTTCACAGTGAAGCTAGAATATGGAAATGGAAAAAAAATATCAAATCAATCATTATGGATGGGGAAAATTTTCATATTTCTCAAAGAAAAAAGAAAGGGTAGTTCAACATTTAAGCTTTCTTAATGAAGAGTTAGGCATTTAAGAGGAATTATCTAAGCATGATATGTTGGCACACATTTCTCATTTGGTTATGCAAGTAGATAGCTGATCTGAAATTAAACAAGAATGCAATAGAATACAAATATAACCATAAATAAAGAGATGCAAAGAAATAACACTTCATTTCATTAATATCAAAGAACTGAAATATGCTTACAGACATAATGGGAATAAACTAGCTCGGGCAATGGTAGCTTATCTCGAAGAAGAGATGTGGCTGATACATGCCTCTGAACTGTGTTACAATGAGGCTCAAGGGCATTTTTATTATTGAACAACAAGAGAAAACCCTAAACAACCAAAACCCTAACCCCAGGAGATGGAACACTGAGATTTTGTGGGCCCTGTTGGGGTTATTTGGGAAGCCAACTTCCTGGGGTCATAACTTGGTCATATTATCTCTATTTGGCAAGTACGATACCTCGTTGTAAATATCTCTCAGAGTAATACAGGATTTGCTGCAAACCCTTTCCTATGGAAATGGGCCTGCTGAGGACCTCAAAAAAACACCGTTTATGGGGTCAAAATTATATCAGAAGGTCAGGACCCAAAAAACTGCTAAAAATAGTAAATGCGGCTATAAATAAGGAAATTGATGAATCTGACTGGAGGTATAGGTGGAATAGGCAGGTGGTCACCAATATCCACCTAGATTAGTCCTCCCTCCTTAGGAAGCAATGGTGCCCATTGTGTGCAGAGCCTCCATGAGGTGAGGAAATTTTTGTTGAACCTGGTCCCCGGTGAACCACTTGCTTTGGTGAAGGATTTGGCCTTCTTTGACAACTCAATATAACTGGATCCTCTGTTGGAGAGTGTTATTTATATGCATATCCATGATCTGATAAGTTGTGGCTTGTTCCATGTAGTATGGGTTTAACTTCGTTGTTGTAATTTGTTCTGCAATATTGGATGTGTCCACTAATGGTCGAAAGTACAGCCGAAGACAGTCCACATTGAACACTAGGTGCAAGCCAAGGAATATTGGAATGCTCAGCTTGAAGGAATTAACCCCTACAGCCTTGGTGATGGTGTACGACCCATATTGGAGCACGAAAAGCTTGTGGTGGGGCTAGTGAGTTGCTCCTTCTGCAAAAGTAGCCAAACTCTGTCGCCCACCTAAACTAATGTGGCACCCGATGCTGATCATATAATTTTTTGTACTTAGCATTAGCTCTGTCCAATTTTTCATGGACCTGTTAGAGGATTTCTTGAATGCGATCAATGAAGTTTCTAGCCATGTCATCTTCGGAGTGGACATGAGCCAATCTGCCTACGTAATTGAAAGTGGTATGGCCACATTAATGGGACATAGTGGCTAGAATCCCAACCCCACCTGAAAGGGCTATGGCCAATTGAGCTATGGAGAGATCTATTGTAGTTGTACTGAACATAGGGGATGCTCTCATCCCACGTGTGTGGATTCTTTGAGTTATACATGCGCAGAATGTGTATGATCATCATGTCAACAACCTCTGTTTGGCCAGGAGTTTGGGGGTGGAAAGTCGAGGACTTAGTGAGCTTGGTATCCAACATTGACCAGAGTCTTGACCAAAATTTACTTAGGAACCTGTTGTCCAAATATGCACCCACACTCATTTAAATAAAACCATAACAGTGGCTTATGTTGTGTTACTCTTCTTGCAGGCTGCCAGAATGGCCATCTTAGAGAATTTGTCCACGACCATGAAAACACAGTCGTTTCCATGCTTAGTATAAGGAAGGCTCGACATGTAATCCAAGGAGATGGATTCCCAAGGTCAACTAGGAGTAGGTAGAGGAGTATATAGGCCTTTCTCTTGATGGCCAGTTTGGAAATGGCACAGGCATTGCAAGATCTATTGTACTTCCCAAAATCTTGTCAAAGGTTCGGCCAATAGAAATACTTCTACAGTACTGTCATTGTTTTCTCTACCCCGAAATGTCTAGCAACCAGACTGTAGTGCGCCTCCCAAGTCATCTTGGCACGCTCACTTGAAGGAACACAAAGGTGTGACAGGTGACATAATAGTACATCCTGGAGGTGATCATTTAGAACTTCCTTTCCTTCCAGGAGCGTCTGGTATGTGTTGTCGAATTCTAGATTGCTCTTGTAAAGAGTCGGCCACTCTCTGGTCTCATACCCACAAGATTTGTGCATAGTGGTCAACACCATAACCGGTGGTTGAATGAGTCAGTCTGCAACATTGTTGTTCTTGCCCTTCTTGTACTTAATTTTCAAATGGAACTATTGCAGGTATGTGGACAATTTTTTATGGTGATCATTCTACAACTTCCCTTGTGTTTGTATGAACTGCAGGGGTCGGTGGTCTATGTGGATGACTATTTCCTTCCCCAATGTAATTCTTCCATTATCGACAGGCCTACACAATGGAATAAATATATTTTTCATAAGTGGGATACTTTCGAACTGTGTCTGAAAATGTATCACTGTGATATGTCATTGGATGCCCCTGCTAAGTAATAACTTCACCAATCGCATAGACAGAGGAATCTGTCTCAATCTCAAATGGTTGTTTTAGGTCTGGTAATGTGAGCACTAGTGCAGAGCAGAGGTGATTTTTCAACTTGGAAAATTCTTTCTATTGGGATTTAGACCAAAAGAACTTTGATTTCATTCCTACCTTGGTGACTTGACTCAAAGGCCAAGTGGTATGAGAGAATCCCAACATGAACCTGCGATAGAAGTTGGCAAGATCTAGAAAGCTTCGGAGATCTATTAGAGTGGCTAGGGTTGTCCAATCCCAAATGACTTGTATCTTGGTTGGGTCCACATGCACACCTCGATCATTAATGGTGTATCCCAGATATTGAACCTGGGTCATACCAAAAGTGCATTTATCCAAATTAGGACACAACTTGTGTTTCCTAAGGATTTAGAGGACCCGTCGAATATGGTGGAGGTGCTCTTCCCAATTTTAGTTGAATATCAGGATGTCACCTAAATACACCACCATGAATGAGTTGGTGAAGGGTTGCAAGATATCATCCATCAACCTCATGAGGGTTGCAGGGGCATTCGTCAACCCGAAAGGCGTGACCAACCATTCGAAAGGGCCCTCATTGGATTTGAAGGCAATATTCCAAAAATTATAGAGCATTATTTGTACCTGGTGATAGTCAGACTTCAAGTCAATCTTGCTAAAATATTTGTCCCCCTTTATTTGGTCCAGAATCTCATCGATCCATGGGATTGGATACCTATTCTAAACAGTGATCTTGTATAGTGCTCGATAGTCAATATAGAGTCTCCAGGTGTCGTCCTTCCTTTGTACCAACATGATCAGGCTCCTATAGGGTGATGAACTTGGCCTGATGTTCCCTTTCTGTGACAACTTTGGAATCTGCCTCTTGATTTCATCATTCTCCATAATAGAGTGTCGATAGATCGATCCATTGGTGTAATATTCCCAAATTTTCACATGATATTTGGAATATTAGATTCTTAATAAACTTAATTAATTAAGTAAATAAAAGGGTGGAGGGACCCATAATCCTCAAAGATGAATACAATCCACTCTTTATGTGTGTATGTGGATATTCTAGATCTACATCTAAAATCATGGAGTAGTGGAGCAACTCCATTAATGGAGATCATGTCTCATTTATGAGATAGATTATGGAGGATGAAACAGTCAAATAAGATCATGGATCTTAAATGAAAAAACATGAGGATCTTTGATAAGGTCAACTGAGATCATAGTGCATTCAAAGAATATCATAAAGCACTTATGATAAGATAGTGGAGGAAGTGATGCATTTAATGCACACATGATGGAGAGGGTGATCACCCCATATGAACATGATGGAGGACATGGAGAAACAATGTAGTCAACCATGGAGACTCATGTCCACTTGCACAGCGCAATTTTGGGGTGGGCCTAGGCTATGGAAGGCTCATATCTATATAGTGAAGGTGAAGGCACAATGGAAGGCATGATTTGGATTATTCATTTCTTGATCTGTTTAGATCTAGATTTGTCTTAGGACATTTCTATGTCGACTTGGGATATTTAGCAGAGTTTGCAGTGTTGTTTATCACAGGGTGTTCCCGAGTGGGAATCCCACCTCTTTCTTTGAGTGATCTCTAAGGAAGGGGATTGTACTACATTCCTTATCAGGCATTGGTGCCATCTTCAGGAGGTTGTTTCTAGCATTCAACTAGGAAATCGGTGGAGGATTAATCCTACCACTTTGTTCTTCATATTCAGTCTTCCAGGAGCAGCAGATCTATATATGGTATTCAGGCCATTGGGTTTTACCTCCATGCAGCAGTAGTCCCTTCAAGGATTACGTTGTCCAATCCTGTAGATCTATTGGAGGAAGGAAGTTTCCAGTTTTTCAGCTCAAAAACTTGGATCATCTCCTCACATTGGATCTATTGTTTCCATCATTCAGGAGATTATTTGACATATCTAGCAGTAGACTATTGAGCCTCCCTCTCCGACATCGCAGTTTTCTGAAGTTGTTGTTCATTCAGCAGCTATTTTCAGTGGAAGAGATTGGAGGAGCTAGATCTTGAGCTTTTAGCCCAAGGATCTAGTGAAGGGATCAACCCTTATTGCATAGATCTAATTGTGCATCATTGCAACCATCATATCATCAGATATAGCTTCAGATTTGCATTCCCAACAACATATATGTGAATTCCTAAGAAGGTGGTTTTCTTAGATTGATAGATCTAAGAAACCATTTCTGGGTTATCTTGGGAATCCATCATTGAGCCCTGATCTATAATTTCAGCATCATCAGAGCTCCCATTCTGCCTAGATCCAACTTTCTATCTTTCAGGAAGTTGCAGTCCCAATAGTTGCAGCAAGGACAGTGCATTTTATCTTCCAGCAGTTCAGCGGTTATGCAGTCCCTCTTGTGGGATCATTGTAGGGTCATTCCAGGCCATCCCTTTGGCTTGAGTGCTTCATATTTTGAGCATTGTTGTACTTTGTTTTTCACCTCCCATATAATAAAATGGCTCAACTATTTCTTTGTATTCTGATGTGTATATCGATTTATTGTTTACTTTTCTACAGTTCTTATATTGTGTTTTCAGTATTACTGCATTCCCCCTTTTTGGATATTACAGTGGTATCAGAGCATGATCTTTGGCTCAGCTTGTGGACACTTCATCTTTTGCATCAAAAGAAGAAGCAGATAGATGAGATCTATCATGAAGGAGGATTATATTTTTGCCACTCCTCTCTTTAGATCCATGCAAGATCTCTCCAAGGAGGTCAATCAAATGAAGAGAGAAAGAAAAAAGGAGGATCCAAGAAGAATATTTGAAGAGGAAGGTCCAAGCACTTCCTATTAGTAGAAAAGAAGACCGGAGAATCATAGATCTCCTCATAGATCCACTATGCCCATTTTCTTTGAAGAAGGTGAAAGGTGTATAAATGAAGAAAGAAGAGAACCTAAGACTCATGAGACTCTCAGTCTATATCTTGAAGAGTACAAAGAACAGTCTAGAGCATTCAAAGAGAGTCTAACTCTCTAATAATTCTTCCAAATCAAAGAAGAAAGAAGATCCTATAGCAGCAATAGAAGAAAGAGGCACAATATATTTTATTTGCCTACATTTGATGGGTCTTCCTCAAGCACTGTTAAAGCTTGGAGGAAAGAGTTAGATACATTTTTCATGCTACATCCTATGGCTGAAAAAGAGGTTGTCCAGATTGCAGAAATTCATCTTTATGGTGAAGCCAATGATTGGTGGTTTGATCACATGGAGCATGCAAAGGTGACTAAATATTCAAATTTATTTCACAAGTTGAGAAATAATTTTGATGTGAGAAAACCATAGATGTGTCACAAAGAGACATTTCCTAAGGAAACAAAGGAGGATGTCAAACTTGTCACTCTGGACAAGGAGTCACTACATTCACCACCAGCTGCATAAGTACTTGCATCTAGAGAAGAGACACTTGCAACTTTGCAAGATAGTCTTGAGCTCTTAACACATAGAGTCCCATGCATGATTCAAGAGATGCATGAGGAAGAGGAGGAAGATTATAGCGCTGGTACATTGGTAGAAAATCAGTCATCTCTCTCACCAGCAGTTGGAGACACCATTGTCCCGGTTGGAGGAACTCTTGTGTTCTGGCAAGAGGTTCCCACACATCAGTTGATCTAAGGTATGCATGAACTTTCATCACATATTGTTTCAGTAGATCTTATTGAAACTTATGGGAACATGCCATCAGGGCCCATGCATAACCAAGGGTTAGATAAAAATGTTGATTTGAAGCAACAACATATCATAGCGTAGAGGACCCTTGATATAATCAAGGAGGAGAAGAAGAGCTATCCCAGTTCATCATTGATCAAGGGTCCTCTGCGCTATGATCCTTTCTCAATGAGCATCTCACAGCTCAAAGAGAAACTTCTACCTGCAGCAGATCCAAAACCTCATGGATTTTGGAGGGCCTTTGGTGAAAAGAGAATCTCATTAAGAGATCTCACTGGAGGTGCACTTCAATATTTCATGGAGTGCAAAGTTCTTCATCAGTTTGGGGAGGATGGTATTCTACAAAGGGAGGATACCATGATTATGCAGGACATCATTCATCATCCTCATTGGGATGAGTGTTTGAGGATGATAGCAAAGGGTTGTATGACCACTTGTAGATATATGACATGGGCTAGAAAGCTTTGTTATGTTGGTTTCTCTTGGGAGAGTTTTGTCACTACCCAAAGGCTCCTATTTCTTTTATCCATGCCTTGAAAAACACTCATGAAATGGAGGAGGCATGGTTGTGTTGGTTTCTCTTGGGTGAGTATGGTTACCACTCAATAGATCATATTTTTCTGATTTATGCCTTGTGTATCAATGTTAAAATGCAACAGAAGAAGGCATGTTCATTTTGGTTGAGAGATTTTGGCCATCACATGACATCTCCCATGTTTATGTGTTTGATATTGTTTGAAATATGGCATAATACTCTCATGATGTGTGATAATGGAGTTTGTTTGTATTGGGCTGAAATGACATTCCACATGTCCTTCAGTATGTTGTTGTTGCTCCATGATACACATAATGATGTAAAGAGGCAGCAAGAGATCTTGTTGTTGTTGCTTTTATTGGAGGACTTTGGTCCTACATACTCCCCTACTTTGTATGATAGTGTTGGAGGATGGCAGCAAGAGGCACTCCTATAATGGCTCTTACTTGGAGAGTATGGACACCATACATGGTATCTTGATGGTGTGGTGTGGCAGCAGGGAGAATTGTTGCGTTGGCTACTATTGGGAGAATATGGTTTGACATCTTTTTCTACCCATATATCTGTACTTCTTATTTTGTACAATGTTGGGATGATGCTTAGATCCAACAAGGCCAACAAGGCTAAGGATGGAGGCACAAAAATCCTCTCTTTACTTCATGTAGCATGGGATGGAGGTATACTTTGTGAGTTGGATCTTTCCTCTTGTGGAAGGAACCATCTATCTTTATGTATCTCATGTATTGTGGAGGATGTTGGAAAACTTGTGGTTGTCACTTGGAGCTTCATGGTTGATGAGGGGTATCTAGCTACACAATTAGATATCACTCTAGAAATTTTAGAGAGGAAAATTTGGTGTTGGGCATACATAACTCATTGCAGCAAATGGGGAGACCTTCCTTGTGTGGATGCCATTTGGAGGAGGACATATTTCTGTAACATCTACTTTTGCAGTTGCGTGAGGACAAGCAACATTTTTCCGGGGAGGAATGTAATATTCCCAAATTTTCACATGATATTTGGAATATTAGAGTTCTTAATAAACTTAATTAATTAAGTAAATAAAAGGGTGGAGGGACCCATAATCCTCAAAGATGAATAAAATCCACTCTTTATGTGTGTATGTGGATATTCTAGATCTAGATCTAAAATCATGGAGTAGTGGAGCGGCTCCATTAATGGAGATCGTGTCTCATTTATGAGATAGATTATGGAGGATGAAACAGTCAAATAAGATCATGGATCTTAAATGCAAAAACATGAGGATATTTGATAAGGTCAGTTGAGATCATAGTGCATTCAAAGAAGATCATAAATCACTTATGGTAAGATAGTAGAGGAAGTGATGCATTTAATGCACACATGATGGAGAGGGTGATCACCCCATATGAACATGATGGAGGACATGGAGAAACAATGCAGTCAACCATGGAGACTTATGTCCACTTGCACAACGCAGTTTTGGAGTGGGCCTAGGATATGGAAGGCTCATATCTATATAATGAAGGTGAAGGCACAATGGAAGGCATGAATTGGATTATTTATTTCTTGATCTGTTTAGATCTAGATTTGTCTTAGGACATTTCTATGCAAGCTTGGGCTGTTTAGCAGAGTTTGAAGTGTTGTTTAGCACAGGGTGTGCCCGAGCAGGAATCTCACCTCTTTCTTTGAGTGATCTCTAAGGAAGGGGATTGTACTACATTCCTTATCAGGCATTGGTGCCATCTTGAGGAGGTTGTTTCTAGAATTTAGCTAGGAAACTGGTGGAGGATTCATCCTACCACTTTGTTCTTCATATTCAGTCTTCCAGGAGTAGCAGATCTATATCCAGCATTCAGGCCATTGGGTTTTACCTCCATGCAATAGCAGTCCCTTCAAGGATTGCACACTCCAGTCCTTTAGATCTATTAGAGGAAGGAAGTTTCCAGTATTTCAGCTGGAAATCTTGTGAGGGATCATCTCCTCACATTGGATCTATTGTTTCCAGCATTCAGGAGCTGATTTGACATATCTAGCAGTAGACTATTGATCCTCCCTCTCTGAGAGCTATTGGAAGATATTGGAGGAGCTAGATCTTGAGATTTTAGCCCAAGGATCTAGTGACGGGATCAACCTTTCTTGCATATATCTGATTGTGCATCATTGCAGCCATCATATCATCAGATCTAGCTTCAAATATGCATTCCCAGCAGCATATATGTGAAGTCCTAAGAAGGTGGTTTTCTTAGATTGACAGATTTGAGAAACCCTTTCTGGGTTATCTTGGGAATCCATCATTGAGCCTTGATCTACAATTCCAGCATCATCAGAGCTCCCATTCTGCCTAGATCTGACTTTCTATCTTTCAGGTAGTTGCAGTCCCAATAGTTGTAGCAGGGACAACGCAGTTTACCTTCCAACATTTCAGCAGTTACGCAGTCCCTCTTGTGGGATCATTGCAGGGTCATTCTAGGCCATCCCTTTGGCTTGAGTGTCTCATATTTTGAGCACTGTTGTACTTGATTTTTCACCTCCCATATAATAAAATGGCTTAGTTATTTCTGTGTATTTGGATGTGTATATAGATTTATTGTTTACTTTTTTGCAGTTCTTATATTTTGTTTTCAGTATTACTACATTCTCCCTTTTGGGATATTAAAATTGGGTAGTGACGTGCCTAGGTTCATATCGATTGAGTATTTAACCTAAAACTATAGAGGTACCCCTGTTGGTGAGGTGAATATGTCCTTGTACTCCTCCATGAGCTTGTCCATCTATTGTTGTCACACAGGGAGCCCTTTCTGGAAGTCGTGGCCACAATCTTCTTCTTTCCATGAGGGAAAATCATAAGGAAAACAAATTTCATGATCTGGGAAATCATCTTACTACATTGCTTCACAATTATCAAAGAGATGGTGGTAGGTTATGCTACCTCTGACATCATGTACAAATTATTTCCCAAAGTAATAATAACAGTGTGAGTCCTAGACTCATACACAGTATGTCACTTACAGAAGTATGGTTGACCTAATAATACATCACAAAATTCAAGAGGAGAAACATCACACAGTACCTCATCTGTTAAGGGTTTGATGTTGTAGGGAAGGCGACACTATTGGCTGACGCAAAGATCTAGTCCTTGGTGAATCCACCCAATGGTGTATGGTTGTGCGTGTGTTGTGGTCGGTAGGCCCAACCTATTCATGACCTCTGCTAAAGTGAGGTTCTTTTGGATTATGTTGTCGACAATGAACTGCAGTGAAGAACTCTTCACCCACATCTAGGAATGGAAGAGGTGCTCTCCCTCATCTAGGTCTTCAGTCTAATCCTTCTAGATCTTGGTGGTGGGAACAGTGGCACTAGGCTTTGCATAAATAATATTATTCCATTTTTCATTACGCTTATTGATTTTTGACTCAGAGTCAGTACATGTATTTGATTCGGAAGCCTTTAGTTCAGGCACCAGTGACTATTGGGCCCGACACTCACTTGTGTTGTGAGTGGGGCTCTTATGGAACTCACACAACTTTCCTGTGTCCTTATTTGTCTTTTTTTTTTCTTGTGGCTTCGGTGGGTTGTCTTGGGTCACGCTACCTTGGATTTTTCCTTTGTTCTGTGGTTTGTGGGTGCCTTTCCCTTGTTTCAGATTCACATATCCAAAGTCCCGCTTCTTCTGTTTAAATTTCTGCTCAATCTTGGCAGCATATCTGTACCCTGAACCAAGAGAGGAGAGGTCAAGTAACTCCATTTCCTCTTGAATGTATCTGTGCAAACAATTGCGGTACTTGAGCAACAAATTTTTCTCTAAATATTTGATACCCAACTTTGTGTGCAGGGTATGGAACAAAAAATCACTTCATGCACATCTTGGACCCTTTGTTTTTGTAACATAGTCCATTGTATGTAATTGTCTGCATAGCTCCCCATGGGGTAATATTGTTCCCTTATGGCATCTCAGAAATAATTCCAAGTAGGTGCGGTTGAAAACAGTGAGGGTTCTCTCTTGTCCCTCTGTTCGTAGTAGGTTTCCCACCAGTCCTTGACATGGGGGGTGGCTTTGAGGAGCACAAAAGTAATATTTTCCCTATTGGAAAAGTCATGAACTAAAAAATATCCTTCCAACATATTTAACCATATATATATGGTGTCTACCTCTATTTTTCCTTCAAATATGGAAATGTCGAAGTTTAGTTGTACCTTGAAGGGAGTGGCGCCTTCAGAGTGACTTTCAGATGAACATATATCGCCTGTTTTCATCCACTGAAGGATTTGGGAAAAGTTTTCAATCATCGTGTTCCTTTGTCGCTCTAGGGATTCTTCAAGAAATATTTTGGAAGGATCTGCTACTCCCTCGTCTTTTGTTTCTTCTGCCATGGGAGGTCATTGGGGTTTGTGAGGTTGGTCTTGCAAGGGTTCAACTAGTTTGAGCCTTAACTCCCTATACCCTGACCTCGTTGGGGACATGCAAAGAAAAATAGAGAAAGAGAAAACCGCTATGATATCACTGATCCAAAATTAAACATGAATGCAAAAGAATATAGATATAACCATAAATACATAGATGCAACAGAAATAACACTTCATTTAATTAATATCAAAGAACTCAAATATGCTTACAGATGGAAATAAACTAGCTTGGGTAATGGTAGCTTAACTCTGAGAAGAGATGTGGTGACTACATGCATCTGAATTGTGTTACAATGAGGCTCAAGGGAATTTTTATTGTTGAACAACAAGAGAAAACCCTAAACAACCAAAACCCTAATCCTAGGGGATGGAACACCAAGAGTTTGTGGGCCCTGTTGGGGTTAGTTGGGCAACCAACTTCACGCGGTTGTAACTTAGTCATATTATCTTTGTTTGGCACGTATGATACCTCGTTGGAAATATATCTCTGTGTAATACAATATTTTTCACAAGGCTCCCTTGCCTATGGAAATGGACTTACTACAGACCTCAAAAACACCTTTTATGGGGGTCAAAACTGCTCTAGAAGTTCAGGACCCGAAAAAATACTAAAAATAGTAAATGCTACTATAAACAAGGAAAATGATAAAACCGACTGGAGGTCTAGGTGGAATAGGTAGGTGGTCACCAATATCCACCTGGGTCAATAACAATTTTCTCTTATGGCCCATTGCAAAGCAAGATGTATGGAAAGTGTTAAGCCCCTTTCATCCTAACAAATTTGTGGGTCCAAATGGGCTCTCAACCCTTTTTTATCAGCAACATTAGTATCATATCATATTTGAATTTTGTAGAATGACAAATTATTTTTTCAAGAGCAAGTTTGTTGGAGGTTTAATAAACTCCTCCTTTCTAATGATAGTACTCAAAGAAGTAAATATATGTATGTTCTCTCGGTTTAGGCCAATCGCATTGTGTAACATGTCATACAAATTGATATCTAAAATTATTATTCTCTAGATCAAGCCCCTACATCCGAAGTTGATATATGAAAATCAAGGAGGATTTTTTAGCCATAGGTATATAATGGAAAAAATTATTCTAGTTTAGGAGGAAATACATTCAAGCAAAGTCAAAGGGGGCAAAGATATGGACATCCAAATGATTTTTCAGAACATCTCAATGATTGAGGCAAGGCTTCCTTATTTCTCCTATCCTACATATAATAACAATGGATTATTTGAGTAGATGCTTAGACTATGAAAGGAAAATGAAAATGTTCCCTAATATTATATTTTATAAAGGTATAAAAAACATTAATCATGCTCAATTTTTTGATGACACATTATTCTTGGGAGGCTTCTTTGTAATTGTTGTAGGCGTATTCCAATCAATTATTGATAGGTTTATCCAAGTTTCTGGAGGTTAGGTAAAAAAAATAAAAAATCATATTTATACATGGAATACCAACAAACCTCTTAAGGGATAGTTGAATCATATTTTGGGATTCCCGTTGGAAAACTCATGGAAAGAATTCAAATATTTGGGCATCCCAATTAGTTTGAAATTCATTCTTATTGGTATTGGGCCTCAATTATTTATAAATTGAAGCTAAAATTTTAACAATGGGGTAATCAATAGCTCAATCCTATTGATCCAATTATTATTATACAAGTTGTATAATCTTTTCTTTCATTGTTCTAATTTTATCCCCATTTGGGATTCATAAGTAGATGCCACAAGGAATTCATAAAAAAATTTGGCAAGGGGGAAAATCAAATGCCAAAAAAAATCACCTCGTTAAATGGCCCATCATATGTACCCTAAAATGTCATGGTTTATTAGGCATATGTTATACCTCTCTTGTGAATATATCCATTGTAGAAATATTGCATTGGAGGTTGATTTCTCACAAAGAGGCGTGGTGGAAAAAGGCTATTAGATTCAAATAATTCTCTAGTGATTTCCTAAACTGCTAAGAGTCCCCTACTTTTCCTTGAGATGGATCTTCAATCTGGAAAATTATCTCATAAGATACCTCTATAATTAAATAATATCTCACATAGATTCCAGGAAATGTCTAGAAGATTAATATTTTGCATTGTGGTATCCTTGGGTATCCATCATTACTTTGAAACCAAGCTATATATCCTCTCCATGATTGGTTATTTTCTCATGCTAAGTTCTTGTAACAGCCTCGGGTTAATGTTCCATGTAATAAATTTGCATTATAAAAGTAAAAAATAAAACCAAGGCCATGGGCTACATATTCCAAGTTGAATGGATGGGAAAAACATTATATTAGGGTCCACTTGAGGTTTATTATTGGCTACGGAAATTAGCATTGGAATTGGAAAAGCAAAAAGGAAATTAATGGAAATTAATATAAGAAATAAAGGAAAATAAGAGAAAATGAAGATGAAGGGGTAGGAATATGAATACAATGGAAAATGAAGGAAAAATAAAGGAAAAAGTAAAGAAAAATGGAGAGATAAAATTCACACACACTCTTAGACATTCTAGCATTCACTTAGGGAAGAGGAGAGAAAGAGATAGGACAAGCACCTGGACATAAGGAAGACACAAGCAAGCAAGCAAGGAACAAGCAAGAGATCGAAAGAGGAAGATTGGACAATAGTAAGCAAGGGACAAGCAAGGGATCACAAGAGGAATATTGGACAAAGTAAGCAAGGAAAAATCAAGGGATCAAAAGAGGAAGATTGGACAATAGTAAGCAAGGAAAAAAATCAAGTAGAGAAAAAGGAATTAGCAAGAGGATTTGGCAGGTAACAGGTTGCATTTTTTTTATCTTGCTAGGATGTGAATGCATGGTTTATGCATTGGTTTATTGGTAATTTTTGTTGTCAATGACATGGGATTTTCCTGTATTGATAGTGATGTACAACCTTTCCTTGTTCATTTCCTGGATAGCCATGGTATAGTGGGTTTTAATTTTGGTTGAGCTTTGGATTTCCAGTGGATTTAGATCCGATTGAGGTGGTATCAGGAAAAATCCCAAGGGTTGAAGGTGGAGATGTTTTTCTCTAGGAATCTCTTAATAGGTGGTTAGAGAGGAAAATTTCTCTGGGTGAATATGGTTGAGGTGGTCTCAGGAAAAATCCCAAGGGTTGAGGGTGAACATCATTTTCTCATGGAAGCTCTTAACAGGTGGGTAGAGTCGGGAAAAATTCCTGTCGGTATGGTGAAGAAATATTTAGGCATACAAACTTGTTTTGGTTTTGGTCATTTTTGGACTAGTTTAGGTGAAATCACTGGGGCTTGAGGGTGGAGTGGTTTAACCTTTGGATGCCATGGTTTTCTTTGGCTTGTCCCATGTGATACCACATTTATGCTTGGAATATGGCATGAGGGTGATTGGATGAAAGAAATATTTGGTTTAGCCCAATTTATGGCGAAGTGGTATGTGGAATTCCTTGACTTGGTTGGCTTTATGCATGCATTATTATGTGTTATTTCTTATTGAGATCAATGAGCACAAGTATTTATTATTATGTTGATTTTTTGATTGGATTGTTGTGAATTGGTTCTTGTTAAATGTTGGTTTTATGCATGGTACATTCTTATCATATTATGTTCTCTTGTTATGGATCTTGTTCATGGTTTGATAATATATTAAATGGTTATATGAATGCATGAGCTAACGGGTGTTTATTGCAGCTATCTTGAGTGGGAAGTAAGCCTTTTTGATGATTCTATGACGAAACTAATGAAACAATTAATAGATATGAATTCATGTCCTACAAGTGTTATGTTTAAAAAGTGTTTACCTAAATGTTTATCTTGTGTTGGACAAGCTTGGACAAGATATGAGCCTAAGGATAGATTATGCATACTTGTAATTATCATTGGCAAAGTCCTGGAAAGTTTTAGGTAGTTTTGGGCAATGGCCTGTCGGCTAGCCCTGAAATTATGGCATTGAATCTATGGCTGGAGGCACCAAACTGGAAAGCTTTGGAAAAGAAAAGTGACATTTATTTCCAATTATTTATGAAAATAATGGAAATTAGGAGAAAATGAAGTTGAAAGGTGAAAGTTTGCACGTGAGGAAAATGAAGGAAAATAATGGAAAATTGAAGAAAATAGAGGCCTCATTAATAAAAAGGCTTCAAAGGATTAGTACACAGAATTTTTTCAGATCAATTTTGGAGCTCTCATTCTATTCTTGCTCTCTTGTACCCTTGGACACTTAGATTTTTCTTGGGGCACTCTTGGAGGAGTGTGGCATAATTGGAATTTGGAGCAAGAAGGAAAAGGAAGAATAGGAAAGCGCAATAGGACACTGGGATCAACAAATACAACGAGTTTTGCTTGCAACTACCAAGTTGTGTGTATGATTTCCTTACTAGTTTTGGCATGCATGGCACATGCATGTGGTTTCTTGGTTATGATCTGTCATTAGCATGGAGGATTGCCTGGATTGACAAATATTTTGCCTAGCCTTGCCATTTCTTGGATAGACATGGTGTTGTGGGAGTCTTTCCCTTTTTTTTGCTGGTTGTCTCTCATGCTCCTTTGGATGTGGGTTGAGCTATTAGTTCCTAGACCCTTGGTTGGACAAATTCTCTGGAGCCCTATAACAACTTGGGTTGAGTTAGTAATCATGGAGCCTTGGTTGGAAGAATGTTCTATAGCCCTTGGTGGGTTGTGTTACTAGTCCTAGAGCCATAGTTGGACAAACTCTCTACAACCCGACATCAGTTGTGGGTTGAGTTACTAGTCCTGGAGCCTTGGTTGGAACAAGCGTTCTGGAGACCTAGACAACTTGGATAGAAACCAATCTGGTGATGGTTATTGATGTCCGGCCGTGAGGTGGAATCACTGGTTGAGGGTTGAGGTGTTTTGGCCTCTAGAATCCTTGGTTTTGTGTTTATGGATTTGTTCAATGATATCCCACATTTAGGCTTGGAATATGGCATGGGGGTGATTGGCCGAAGAGAGATTTGGTTCAACCAATCTACAATCGGGTGGAAAGTGGAAGCCCCAAAACTGGTTGGTCTTTGCATTCATTATTAAGGGTTTCTTCTACTTAGTATTCTATGGGTAAATATACTTGTTTATATGTGTCTTATATGGTTGTTATATCCTTGATATTTTTGTTGATTATATGTTGGTTATGAGTGATTTTTATGACAATGATGATGTATGGCTCTCATCATGTTTTGGTTAATCACTAAATGTACAACAAATATATGGCTTAATAAATGGTAATGCAGTTATTGTGATTAGGCATCAATGCTTCTTAGTGATTCTAATATAAGTATGAGACCCCTATGCTCATATCTGCTGTTTAACCCTGTTGAATGCATATATGTGACATGTTTGATGAAATGCATGTCATGGATAGTAGGGGTCCATTCAAGTCCTTATTCAAGTATTTGCATTTTCATTATTGTTTCTATGCTTCATTTTTGGAATTTGGATGGAGTTCTAGGGAAGTGGCCTTAGTCTCGGCCCTGAAAACGTGGCACAAAATATGGATTCACTGGCACAAAACTTCTTGAAAAAGTCCTCAGTCGCATGCATGCCTTGTTGTGGGAGCAACTAGAGGGTCCCAATCGCATGCATGCCCATGTTAAGGGAGTGATTGAGGCTTTAATGTAGGAAAATGTGATTTTGTCTCAGAGGCTGGTCACCTGGATGGGTTTGATAGCTCCTGGGGGTTTTGTTGCATGTGTAGAAGGTCAGGTTATCTATGTTCCGTCGGTTCCACTTCCTTAGCTGTTACATAGGGAGTTTAATCATATCATAGTAACTCTTTGTCACATGTTTACCCCAGTTGGCTGGTTACTTGGGTAGATGTGGGAGGAGGGTGTTACATTAAAAGTGATGTAGCTGATAAGCTTCAACACCAAATCACTACACTCCAAATTCGTGTAGACCAACTAATAAATTCCATCTACAAAATGATGAAATTTATGGCTTGAGAAGCCAATTGGATGCAGTGCAAAAATTGGAAGTTTCACTTGCTTTATCTTTAGCCTCTATGGTGAACTCTATTTGTCCTCCTCCTACCCCCTTACCATACCTGAATTTGGAAACTTCTCAGGAAAATATAGTTTCTTTAGATGGATCCAATGGTTTTCATACTTTGTAGGTCCAATATGCAATCAAAATTGTTTGTTTCCTATGGTATTATTTAGATATTTCACATCCAGAACTATCAATTATGGCTTTGATTTAGAAAATTAGTTAAATGTGTTATCTTCTTGGAAGAATCTTGGTATAGTATGTGTGATCAAGAGATCATGTGTTATGCTCAAAAATGAAAGTGCTCGAAACAGGTCCGAACCTAAGCGACCGGAAAGGTCTCGTCGTTGTGATTCTGACACCGTGAACGGTTTGAAAAACCGATGTCGTATGAGGAGGATATCACGTTCTGTCTGTTTTCCCAAACAACAAAGATTTTGTGACTGGATGCCCAGTCAGCATGTAGGTATAGTCAGCAGGTATATTCTAGGGAATATTCCATTTTTCTCCAACCAATCAGATCGTGCCACATGGCATGATGTGGGTCGTTGATTTTTGGTGGTACGGAGATGATTTTCTAACCATTGATGTGTTTTGATAAGGGTCGTTGGATGAGCGACACGTGGAAATCCTGGAGGCCGCCACGTGTCCTCAGGAGCATGGTGTAAAATTTTGGATCTGCACGAGAATCGACCACCCGACCTCCAAGCTCATGCGCACACATCTTGACCATCCCGCCTATCAATCGTTTCTTAACCATGAAAGAACTCCGTGAATATTTATGGTTTTTTTGTATAAACGTTGGGGAATCAGAGGGGCCATCCCCTCCACATATGGCCACAGTGCTAAAAACCGTGGGCCTAAAACGATAACCGTCAACATTAAAATTCCTCATGTTTGCAATCACATGGACTGGCGTTAAACCATGGCATCAAACGATATAAACCAGCAACAAACCTTAACCAGCGACAAGAGATGTGTTCACAAGTCACGGTTACATTAAAGGTTGTAGGCGATGGTTTCTAGACTGCTTATCCCGGCAGTTTCAGGAATGTAGTCACATGTCACGAGGTGACATTAAAACATTAACTTGGCGATCATGTTAAACACAAACTCCGGTGGAAAGAAATATAACGGTCGCATGATGCAGTTTAATGGTTTTAAATGCCACAAGTTTCCGGAATTTGGAGTTATGGGTTCCATACCACTTAACTTGCGAAGTTTCCAATGGATTCAATGCGGTCGACGGGGGGTCAACATGTGACCACCCTGACCACCCCATTCCAAACCATTTGAATTACATTCATGCGGTTTTATATAGCGGGAACTATAGCGGCGCCCTATTTTTAGGGATTTTATTAAATTTAACTCCAGTTAAGATCATGTCTCCACTTTTAGTGGAGCTTGTCTAGCTGTCATTGGGAAAAAGGCATAGGGAGGTCAATTTTTGACCAATTTTGGTGAAACAAGAGTCTATATAGACTAATTTGAGAATTCTTGAGCCATTGGTGTAGAGAAAACAATGATTAGAGGCCTATAAACACATGTAATTTACAATTTTGATCATAATGACAAAGAGGGACATGCCATTGGGAGCTAGACCAACAGATGTAGCCCAAAAGGGGTGAACTTCTTCATCATGCCTACTCTGTAAAAATTATGTGTGATTATTTTTCTCTATTATACATAGTTTTTCAGTGTTTTTAAGGCTTATTTTCATGCATAAATTTCACTAATTCATCTATATTTCATGGTTAAAACACTCATTCCTTAAGAAAACTTATGGAGACAAATTGTACATGTTTATATTACTAAAAGGACACTTAGCACGAGAGAACTAATACACTCCTTTCAGATCAGTTTGGTATCAGAGCTAGAGTTTAATCTCTGGTGTTATTTATGTGAAAAGATTTGTTAAATGTTTGCAAGGGTTTTCATGCTTACTAGGCTCAAGCTTAAGAGAGGAGAAGGAAAATTTGTGGAACCAAGAGGTTCTGAAAGTGAGCCACAACAAAGGAGGGAAAGATTTCCACATTCTCCACCACCTAGATCACCTCCAAAAGAAGCAGAAGCAACACCAAGCATGCCTCCAGGAGAAGGAGAAATCCATGAAGAGATGGATCCCAAAGAAGAAGAAAGAGTGTACAGAAAATCATTTCTTGACTTGACTGAAATGGTTAGAGTCCTTTATCAATAAAGGAATGAGAAGCTAGAAGGAGAAAGGTCCAAACTTCACAAGGAAGGAAATGGATCATCAAGAGGCCATAATGATGAAGATAAATCAAAGAAGGGCAATGGAGGAAATGGAAATAGTGGAAAGTCACCACCATCACCCTCATCATCATCATCCTCTACTTCATCTTCAGTACATCAGCCATAGAATTCAAATAATATGGGTAAAATTCCTTTTCTAAAAATTTATGTTAAGTTTGAATTGCCAATTTTTAATGGTGAAGTTAATGCAGAAAAGCTAGAAAATTGGATTAGGCAATTGGAAGTCTATTCCAAAATTTTCATGATAATGATACCAAAATCCAACTAGCTTCATTGAGAATGGAAGGTGCAGCACTTGTTTGGTGGGAAGCCAAGACAAAGGAGGAGATCAAGAAGCATGGTAAGATTATTCTATCATGGACTGATTTCATTTCTGCAATAAAACAACAGTTTTATCCATTAGCTCACATGCAGAAAGCCATAATGGACTTGCAAATTTTTAAATAATTGAAAGGACAAAATGTACAAATGTATACTCAAGAATTTAGGAGAATAGCTCTTTTATTAAAAGTATATTTTCATATCCAAGACAATTTGCTCAAGTATATAGGAGGCCTACGTACCTACCTAAGACATACTATCCTCATGTTTAACCCTACAAGCCTAGATGAAGTTTGTGTACAAGCCACACATTTAGAGGCAAGGGGAAAAAAAAACTTAGATGAGAATGGGGAAAATGATTTTAAAGGTAATTGGAAGAAAGAGAGAAATGCAAATGTCAAAAAAGAGAAGGGAAAATTATTTTGGAAACACTGTTCTAAAACTAGCCATGATGAAGACCATTGTTGGAAACTTCATCCAGAGTTGAAACTAGAAAGTTTTAAAGCCAAAGAGAACGCCAAGGAGAAAGGAAAAATTGTTGCAATAGTTGAACAAGACCTAGGGTCAGATTCAAGAGATGAAACAAAAATCATAGCTATGATACTAAAGAACTTGAAGGGAAAAGAGATTGAAACTAAACCCAGTTCTATTATATCTAACTGTCACATACGAGCTCCAAATGAAGAAGAGAGAATTGAACTGTTTCATGTGAAAGTCATTTCCAAACATACCGAGGTTGACACATTGTTTGAAAGTGGGTCACAAGAAAATTTAATCTTTGAAGACTTGGTCAAGAAACTTAATCTTGAGACCATTCCACATCTGAAACCATATCCACTTGGTTGGATTTGTAAGAATGCAAATTACAGGTTTCAAAGAAGTGCATGTTGCGCTTTGCAATAACTGCACATTTCATTGACACAATTGAATTAAATGTTGTTTTGCTTGATATAATAGGTATGGTTTTGGGTAGTCCTTACTTGTATGACAGGAAAGCGATCATCCATCACCATGAGAAAAAATACCATTTATTCAAAGATGGCAAGGAGTATATTGTGAGAGCTCATTGTAAAAAACTAGACACTTCTTTAGTTAATGCAGGGCAAATGAAGAGGCTAGTCAATGCAAGCCAAAAATTTACATTGATGATGATTAAACAAAGAGAAGTTTTACATAATCCTTTTCAAACAAATGTTGATGTATGTAATGAGTTGTTTCAATTTTAAAGCAAGTTGTCTTTGAAAGAAGATGACAAGCAGTTGCAGTAGTCGAAATTGGTGTTGAACTGTGCTGAAAACAAGGTGTCAGTGAAAGAAGTTGCAAAGGTAAAAGAGAGGGCAAAGAAACTTGACAAAGAAGGCACGAGATTCAGAAATGTTCATTGTTGGTTTTCTAAAGGCATGCTACAATGGCGAATAAACTTGGTCAAGAATCGACACAAGTTCAAGGCTAAAGCAAAAAATCGCCATAAGGAAAAAATGCAAGGTGAGAACAATTCCAAGTTTCCTTTGATTAAAGACCAATGTAGAAACATGATGTTTACTACAAAGTTAGATTTTTGTACTGCAAGTTCAGAAAATGTGTAGCATGACAATGTCAAAAATAGCAAGGGTTGGTCGACGGATCAAGGAAAAATTTGTCATTTCATGAAAAGCTCCAATTAATGAAATTAGGGAAATTTCACTGGATAAATATTGGAAGAGTGGGGACACAGTATCCTCATCTTCATGTTTAGTAATCCAGACATATTTTGGGGTCCAAAAGCTTCCCAGTGGGGAGGTGTGATCAGGAGATCATGTGTTATGCTAAAAAATGAAAGTGCTTGAAATAGGTCTGAACCTAAGAGACTAGAAAGGTCTCATCGTTGCGATTCCGGCGCCATGAACGATTCGAAAAACTGATGTCGTATGTGGAAGATATCGTGTTCTGTCCATTTTTCCAAACAGAAAAAATTTTGTGACTGGATGCCCAATCAGCATGCAGGTACAGTCAGCAGTTATATTCTGGGGAATATTCGATTTTTCTCCAACCAACTAGATTGCGACACGTGACATGATGTGGGCCGTTGATTATTGGTGGTACAGAGATGAGTTCCTGACCGTTGATGTGTTTTTATAAGGGTCGTTGGATGAGTGAAACGTGGCAAGCTCAGAGGCCGCCACGTGTCCTCAAGAGCGTGGTGTAAAATTTTGGGTCTACACGGGAATCAACCACCTGACCTCCAAGCTCACGCACACAGGTCTTAACCTTCCTGCCTATCAACCATTTCTTAACCATGAAAGAACTCTACGAATATTTATGGTTTTTTTGTTTAAACGTTGGGGTAGCGGAGAGGCTAGCCCCTCCACATATGGCCACGGTGCTAAAAACCGTGGTCCTAAAAAGATAACCACCAACATTAAAATTCCCTATCATTGCAGTCACATGGATTGGCGTTAAACCATGGCATCAAATGACATAAACCAACAAAAAACCTTTACCGACAGCAAGATATGTATTCACAAGTCACAGTTACATTAAAGGTTGCAGGTGACGGTTTCTAAACTGCTTATCCTGGCGGTTTCAGATGTAGTCACATGTCGCAAGGTGACATTAAAAAATTAACGTGGAAATCGTGTTAAATACAAACTCCGGTGGAAAGAAATATAATGGTTGCATGATGCAGTTTAATGGTTTTAATTGCCACGGAATTCTGGAATTTGGAGTTATGGGTTTCGTACCACTTAACTTGTGGAGTTTCTAACGGATTCAATGCGGTCAGCAGGGGGTCGGCATATGACCACCCCGTCCCAAACCGTTTGACTTAAATGCATGCGGTTTTATATGGCGGGAACTGTAGCGGTGCCCTATTTTTATGAATTTTATTAAATTTAACTCCAGTTAAGTGCTTGTCTCCACTTTTAGTGGAGCTTTTCTAGCTATCATTGGGAAAAAGGCATAGGGAGGTCAATGTTCGACCAATTTTGGTGAAACAAGAGTCTATCTAGACTAATTTGAGCATTCTGGAGCCATTGGTGCAGATAAAAGAACCATTAGAGGCTTGTAAACACATATAATTTACAATTTTGAGCATAATGACAAAGAGGGACATGCCATTGAGAGCTGGACTAGCAGATGTAGCCCATGAGGGGTGAAATGCTTCATCATGCCTACTATGTAAAACTTATGTGTGATTGTTTTTCTCTGTTATACTCTGTTGTTTGGTGTTTTTAAGGCTTATTTTCATGCTTAAAGTTCATTAATCCATCTATCTTTCATGGTTAAAACACTCATTCCTTAAGCAAACTTATGGAGACAAATTGTGCATGTTTATATTACTGAATGGACACTTAGCACAAAAAAACTAATACACTCCTTTCAGATCAGGTGCCACTAAACCACATTATGCTTATAATACATATTTTGCTAATATTACTCTTTAAAATTTGCATTTGATAAATATTTCTCCAATCATAGTATAAAGAATATTTAATTTTCAATTTATAAAATGCATGTAATATAAATTAAAATGTGAAAATTATATATTGAAAAGTAATAAATTTACTTATTTATTTTAAATTATTTAGATAAATCATCTTAACCTTGGCATTGGCAATTGAAAACCCTCTTGGACATAATTATGAAGGAGAAACAAGAGGAGAATATGACATTCCCCTGTCCTTAATGATATCAAGTGTGCCTAGCAATTCCAACATTCCTGTTTGGAGAGTTTGGATGGTGATAGGTTCCAATGCCAAAGATCATGTTCAATGACTTCCTCGCACTTGATTTTTTGCTACATACTCAATTGGAATTTTCTATATACTTGCATATCTGATAGGGTTGTTTACTTCCATTAGTTATTTTTATCTTGTTATAACTATTTCTTTAGAGTGGGCAGTCAATATATGTGGTTTCCTTTGTGGTAAATTGGGACTGCCTATGATAAATTGGAGAAAAACATAAACCTCTAATAATTATATCTTAATGCTGTAAAATATCTTGATGTTTTGATATTTTAAAGTAATACTAAATTTAATATATATATATAATCTTGCAATTCAGAGGTTGGAAACGAAAGTTAGGCACAATTTTTTTAAGAAATATCCTCGTCACTAAATTGGGTGTTAAATATCCTTGTTATATCAATTTTTTTCTCCAACAGTCTTGTTATGTCAGATTATAGCGACGTAAATTTGTACCAAGTTTCATTTTTAATGTGTAACAAAGTTATTTTATCATTGATCTCCAAATACCTCATTAGTTCTAAGGCTTCCGTCTCGGCACAACTAGACATAGTCTATATGTTATATGTTATTTTTAATTTTTTAATTTTTTTTTTAATTTTAATAATAATTAATAAATACATATAAATGAAAGATAAATTTAATTTACTATAAAATATGGTTGTTTTTAATCTTTAATTTTAACAAATTTTGATTCAAAAGAAATTTAGTTTTATATTTTTAATCATTTTTGTGCCAAGACATAGCCCATATGTTTTTTTTTTTAATAAATACATATAAATGAAAAATAAATTTAATTTACTATAAAATATGATTGTTTTTAATCTTTAATTTTAACAAATTTTGATTCAAAAACAATTTAATTTTATATTTTAATTTCCAATCATATTCATTCCAACCATTTGAGTTCAAAATAAATTTATTTTTATGTTTTATTTCCAATTATATTCATTCCAACCACATAGTGTATAGCGACTCTAAAATTAATATTGAATAAATGTGATTCTAAAATTAATATTGCCTTACTGCTTGATGGTTCGACTTTTATTCGAATCTCAGTGGTGATGTATTTAGTTTATTTTTTTTATTAGAAATTCTATTAAAATGTTAGTAGTAAAAAATAATCAACAACGTCAGTTATTATCTATTCAAATATTCTAAAAATTGAATGTAAATAAATGTAGTTAAATAGTTGATCTGGTTTATATTTATCACATTTCTAAAATATTTAGAAATATACAATTAATATAAAGATGATAATCATGTCTTCTCAATCTTAATAAAAATAAAACATTATGTAGAAAGAAATTATATTTAGAAAATATAAATTATTCGTTGATGGTAAAGCAATTATATGGTGGGAATATGTAAAGAACGTCAGAGATATTTATGAGGAGGAGTTGACTTAGAGTGAACTCAAGAGACTATTCAGGAAGAAGTGCCTATCGAAGAGATACTATGACGACATAGAAAAAGATTTTTATGAGCTAAAGATGGGATCTATGACTGATGAGGAGTACACTAGTAGATTTATGTATTTGTTGAGATATGTGCCTTACCTCAAGGAGGAGAAGGCCAAGATTCAAAGATTCATCAGTGGCTTGTACATAACATTCAAAGACAGGATTGATTTTGATGATCCTAGATCATTGAAGGAGGCCATCAGGAAGCTAAAGCATTGTTACAAGAAATCAAATCACATATTGGAGACTACACCAGATCGGAGACGTAATAATAAGAATAAAGGGAAATGGGAAAAAAATTAGCAAGGCTTTAAGACACAAGTAACAAAGAGAATACAATGTCACACAAGAATTTAATGCATATAAAAGAGGACAATAATTTCAGTATGAGCAGAACAAGGGTAATGATAGGAAGCTCGTATGGTGTTGGAATTTTGGCAAAGATCATCTTCAGAGAGATTGTCCAGAACATCAGGGTGGTAGACTGAAAATTTACAGTGCTCAAGAGGTGTAGATTATTGGGGATGTTGGACAAAGTGTTCCTCGGATCTATGCAGTGTTGGATAACAGGAAGACAGATCACCAGGTGTCTATTGTCAAGATGGATGATAAGCTTTGTGATTAATTTTTTTCTATTTTGATTGAACTTGGATCTAATTATAGTTATTTTAATCATCACCTGGTGGATAAGTGTGGATTGAATAAGAAGTGCATGCAGAGTCTTAGTTAGTGCAGTTGGCTACAGGTACAAAGACGTGATTTCATCATTGGGTAATTGCTTGTGCATTTGAGTTGAATGTTATGAATATATAAACACATTTGAATGTAATGTCATTGGGATCATATAGTATGCTTTTAGGTATGAACTGGTTATATCTTCACTGGAACAAAGTGGATTATTATGGAAAATCCATTGAGTATTTGTATGATAATGGAGAACATAGATTCTTGCATAGTAAGAAGAAAGAAACATTAGTTAGAATGGTGACATCTATGAGGGAGAAGTGTAGTGGTAGAAAAGGATGTGTGTTATTTGCAGTACATATTTCCAGTGACAGAGGTAAGGAAGTTGAGGATGCGGAGGTATAAAGCAAGTACCCAGTTTTAAAACAATTTTAGGGTGTGGTTCTAGGGGAGATTTCAGAGTTGTCGCCTTGCAGAGAAGTGGAATTTTCTATTGAGTTGGAACCAGGGGCTGCACCAACATCAAAAGCACCATACAGAATGAGCACTCTAGAGTTGATAGAGTTGAAGTTGTGGTTGAAGGAAATTTTTGACAAGGGATACATTAGGCCAAGTGTATTACCTTGGGGTGCATTGGTATTGTTTGTGAAGAAGAAGGATGGTACTCTCAAGTTATGCATTGATTATGGACAGTTGAACAAGGTAACCATCAATAACATGTATCCATTGTCGATGATTGATGTTTTTTTCGATCAGTTGAAGGGAGAAAAAATGTTCTCAAAGATTGACCTGAGATCAAGATATCATTAGGAACGAATTAAAGGAGATGATATTCACAAAACAACTTTCTGGACCAGGTACGGACATTATGAGTTTGTTGTAGTCCCTTTCGGTTTGAATAATTCTTGAGCTACTTTTGTATGCTTGATTAATAGTGTGTTGCGTCCTTATCTGGAAAAAAATTTCATTGTATTCATTGATTATATTTGGTGTATTCTAAGAATGAAGAAGATCATGCCGAACACTTATCAGTGTTATTTACATTGCTAAGAGAACATCAGTTGTATGCCAAGCTTAGGAAATGTAGTTTCTTTCAGACAAAGGTACATTAATTGGGACATGTGATTTCCAAAGAAGGCATAGTAGTGGATCCAGAGAAGATAAGGGCTATCATGGAGTGGGAATCTCCTAGGAATTTGGATGATGTAAGGTCCTTTATGGGGTTAGTAGGTTATTACAAGAGGTTCATCAGGAACTTCTCACATATTGCATATCGCATCACATCATTGCAAAGGAAAGGAAATAATTTTGAATGGATAGAGGAATGTGTAGCAATTTTTGAGCAGTTGAAACAATTGTTGACACATGCTCCAGTGCTAAATATTGAATATCTTGACAGATAATTTGTGATATGAAAAAATTCTTGCAAAAGAGGACTTGGTGGATTTCTTATCCAGGAAGGACGGGTAGTGTGCTATGAGTCACAGAAATTGAATGAGCATGAGTAGAATTATCCAACACATGATATTGAGTTGGAAACGATCATCCATGCATTGAAGATGTGGAGGAACTATCTTCTTAGCAGGAGGTTTATACTGATGATCGATCACAACTGATTGAGATATTTATTTGACCAACCAAATTTGAATGCTAGGAAAGCTAGATGGTTGGCCACGATCAGTGAGTTCTAATTTGAGATCAGGTACATTAAAGGTAAGGAGAACAAGGTTGCAGATGCTCTTAGCAAGCAGATACATGTAAATCATATAGCAACTATGACTTATTATGGGAAAAATCTATAGGATCATATCCTTGAAATTATAAAAACAATATGTATAACAATGGATTCAATCTGATCATGTGATATGCTAAAGCAAGATACTGAATCCTTCTACAAATTAATTGTGGAAAATAAACACGATTGTACAATCACACCAAGTAAGAGAAAGAAGCAAATCAATCCACAACACAAATATTTTTCCTAGGGAAAGATTGCTGCTCAAAACCCCTCTATCTCTATTGTATAATGAACCAAGGAATCATGAAACAATACAATGCACTCTTCTCACAAGAGTCTGTTGCACTATCCTGACTATCTCACATTGATCCAGAAAAAATTGGTCCAACACTTAGCCAATTATCAGCCTGTCTTCAACTTGCCTTGCTCACGCAATCCCTATGGAATGCAATCCCTATTATTTAGGAATTTTATCCTTCCTTGACTGTGCAAGTATCATGGGAAATCTTGTGGCGTTTTAACTACATCTGGGTAGTTTGCTAAAAATACAACTGATATTTAACATCCCTTTAACTTCTGTCTCAACTGGGTCTTCATCAACACTGACAGGCATGCAGATATTAATAGTAAATCATCAGTCACTTGACGGATCACTGCATGTGAATTAAATCTGATTTAATTCACTTGACCTCTCACTAGTGCAACAATTAGTTACAACTAGTTAAACTAACTTTAACTCACTTAATTGACTTAAAAGATTTCTTATGCATTAAACTAATACACTAACTGCAACTTAGACTCTAAAATGAATATAATCACTCTAAATGCCTCACCAACCACCCTCAACTCAAAATTCATGAGCTAACAGAGTCTATCACACTCGATTAACTATTACAAGTGTTTATGAGATAAGATTACAATTTATTGTCCAATTTAATTAAGGGAAAATTAAATTAGACATATTTCCAATTTATTAAATAAATTTCCTTGCACACTAATGTATCGCTAGGACCCATCACTACATGACCCGTGGTGTTGAGATTCAACAAGATGATGAGCTTAGTGAAAAGAGTCGCCTTCACTAAGTGGGCCCGCAAGCTATTTTTGGCACAAGTCTATTTTTAGACATGATGATCATATTTCAGAAGTTGTAGGATGCTATTTGTGGATGGTTGTTCAAGTTGGAAAAATAGATGAAATTCTATTTTTAGAATATTGGACGAAGTCTATTTATAGATCGCTGATCTAAAAATAGATGCATGTCGATTATTATTAGCTCTTATTAATAATCAGACACTAAACAACAACTTTTCTCTTGGAGCACTTCAGTTCAGTGCACAAATGTGGCACATCAGTGGACTGAGGGAATTACGCAATTCCTAAGGGTTTACTGGAGCTAATGCATGGAGGACTCAGTTAGAACTCAAGTGGCAGAGTTATGACATAGTTGGAAGTAGTTATGGAGTTGTATTTAGTTTAACTCAGTTAGACTCAGTTGAGCTAGTTGTATCTAGTCTAACTGAATGATACACTAGTGAGAGTGGAGTGAATTAATTAGTTAACTAATTCACAAATAATAACTCATAAATCAATTGAACAATACAACAGTTAACTACAGTGCATGGCAGTTTCAGTGGAGACCTAGTGGAGAGGTAGGTGAAAGGGCAAGATGGACTATCTGTTGTGACTATAGTGATGCATTGATTGAATCACACACACATTGAAGTTGCCAATGATGATTGCACAGTGAATCCAAGAGTAATTGGAATTCATTCAGAGCTATTCTTCAGCAGGGATTGCGCAGTGGAGGCAGGCTAGCAGGAGGCAAAGATCGGTGCATGGATTTGCAAGATTGGTCCTAATTAGTGTGTGATGATTGTATTGTACTGAGAGCTTGATAAGCTTTGTATGAGGATTGTCATGTGATTCCATGATACATAATATATAGTTGGGGTTTTTAGCTTCAGGCTTTCCAGGTTAAAAAATGTGTTATGTGCGATTGATTATTTTTGTTTATGCTTCACATGTGTGTGCAATTAATTTTTCCGCAAAAGATTAACAAGTGGAATTGATTCAGTATTTTGCATAAAGTTAAATAGTGTGAGATCAGGTGAAAAAAGGACATATTTATTCTTAGTGCATATAATTTCTACATGGTATCAGAGCATTGTTGATTGAAGATTGCAATTGTGAAGTGAGTTTGTGCTGGTGGACAATTCGAATTTGCTACAGAAGATTCTTGGTGCAGAAGTTGAGTATACATTGAAATGTCTTTCAATGGGTTGCGATTGGAGTATGCCCTTGATGGGAGCTCAAATTACATAGCCTGGAAGGACAAGATGGAGGCAGTGCTAGAGGATAATGGGCTGAAGGATTTCTTCGATAGCGATGTTCCTAAGCTGGGATGTAGCGATGTTGCATTACTTGACGCATGGAAAAAGAAGACAGCAAAGACGAGGAGAATTCTGTTGAAAGGTGTGAAGGACCATATTGTGTCCAGCCTTCATGGGAAAGCCACTCCATTCTTAATGTGGAAGGCTTTGGCAAACTTTTTCCAATGCAGAAGTGACTAGAGGAAGTTGGCACTTAAAGACAAGCTCAGAAAAATAAAAATGGAGAAGGGCGACAGTATTCCAAAATACCTCACGAAGTTTGTCCAATGCAAGGATGAAATGGGAAGTGTGGGGGTTACTGTTTGTGAAGAAGACTTGGTGAGCTTGGCTCTCCTTGGGCTTCCAAAGAGTTGGCATAGCTACAAAGACTCTATCAATGGATGGGAGAAACTGTTGGGATGGGAGCGACTTTGGTCGAATCTTGTGCAGGAGGAGATAAGGCGGGGTACCAGGGATGGATCTTCATCGAAGAATGAATATGAAGAGAATTGTGCTTTGGCTACCAAAGCAAGGAAAGGGAAGGGGAAGAAAAATCCTTCAAAATCTGATGCTAAAGGAAAGAAGCAGGATTTGTCCAAAGTGAAGTGTTTTCACTGTCACGAACATGGACATTTCGCCACTAACTATCCACAGAAGAAGAAGAACAAGAAGGTTGTTGGATCTGCGGCTGGAGAGGCCTTAGCCTCGCAATTTGAGCTTTATTTCTCCCTGATCACTTGCTTGGTTTCAAGCTGCATGGGATCGGTGTGGTATCTTGATAGTGGTGCGTCTTTCCATATGACGGGAGACAAGGAGTTGTTTAGTGACTTGGAGGAGAAGGACCTCCAGATGCATATATAGATGGGTGACGATGGTCAGTATAGTGCGACTGGCATTGGGACCATTACCTTTGAGAGGGAGTCCAGTAATCCATTCTTGTTGAAGAATGTCATGCATGTTCTAGGTCTGAAAAATAACTTGGTCTCAGTCGCAATGCTGGAAGACAAAGGTTATGATGTTGTTTTCAGTGAGGGAAAAGCCTTCCTTCGACATAAAACAACAGGTCAAACCAAGAATATAGGGGTTCAAATTAAGAATCTCTACAAGCTAGAGGTATATGGATGTGCTACAATGGTGGGCAAAGCAGAAGAAGTGGTGAGCCGAGATGAGGGCGAGTTATGGCACAAGATATTGGGTAATCTTCACCATGGCGCTTTGAAGATTTTGCAGAAAATTTCTACTGGAATTCCCAAGGGTACTCTTGTGCAATCAGGTTAGTGCAAGGGATGTACTATGGGTAAGTTTGTGAAGACCACCTTTCATGAGAAGTAGAACCGTGCTTCAGTGATCCTGGAGCGAATTCACACAGACATGTGTGGACCTTTCTCGGTTGCTTCAACAACAAAACACAGGTATTATGTGATATTTGTTGATGACTATTCTTGTAGATGTTGGATCTCATTCATGCAGAAGAAGAGTGAAACGTTCTCAAAGTTATGTGAGTTCAAGGAATTGGGGGAGAAGGAGTCGAGGAAGCAAGTGAAAGCTCTACGGAGCGATAATCGTGGTGAATACATCTCAGGTGAATTCAAAGACTTCTGTAGCAAAGAATGAATTTGAAGAGAACTCATAGCGCCTCATAACCCACAACAGAATGGGGTCGTAGAGAGGAAGAACAAAACGATCATGCGTGTTGCACGAGCGATGTTGCATGACCAGGGCCTACCGATGCACTTGTGGGCGGAAGCATGCAACACTTCGGTTTATGTGCAAAACCATTGTCCTCATAGAGTACTTGGCATGAGTACACCCGAAGAAGCTTTTACTGGTAAGAAGCCTGATATTTCTCATTTGAATATTTTTGGCTCGCCTGTTTACATTCATGTGACAAAGGATGCCAGGAAGAAGCTAGAGCCGACTGCAGAAGTTGGGATATTTGTGGGGTACACAGAAACACCCCATAATTATCGTGTGTATTTTCCATACAGTCGGATAACTGTTGTGCGACGGGATATAAAATTCAATGAGGTGAAAGCCATGAAGTTGTCGCTTGAGAGGGAGCTACACTTGCATGCAGAAGAGGAACTTCTTGTTCCCAAAGATGAGCCTCTAGATGTGGATCAGCCATAGGAGGAGATTCATGGAGTGGAGGAGTCCACTCATGTAGAACCAAACATTAGACAAGGCATAAAGCGTACCACAAAATTTGAGAGACTGAAGCTTGATGCGGCACAGAATGTAGGAGTCCCTACATCACAGCGCAGATAGAGACAGTCACCTGACCGATTTACTGGATACATGGCTCTTATGAGCAAGTGTATCATGACAGAGCCATCTTATTTCGAAGAAGCAGTGCAGGAGCCCACATGGGTAGATGCCATGGTGGAGGAGTATGACTCCATTGTCAGAAATAGTGCTTGGGAGATTGTTCCAAGGCCGGTGAGAAAAACAGTTGTAGGATCAAGATGGATCTACAAGGTAAAGCAAGCTGCTAATGGGAGTGTCAAGAAGTATAAGGCAAGATTTTTTTCCCGGGGCTTCTCATAGATCGAGGGGATTGACTATGAAGAAACCTTTGCACCTGTCACACGATATTCTTCCATATGGACCATCCTTGCTCTCTCAGCGCAGATGGGTTGGCACATTCATCAGATGGATGTGAAGACTATGTTCCTTAATGGGATCATTGAGGAAGAGGTGTACATTGAGCAGCCTGAAGGATTTGAGATCTTTAGCAGTGAGTTGCATGTGTGTAGGCTCAAAAGAGCGTTGTATGGGCTGAATTAAGCACCCCGTTCTTGGTACACTTGAATCGACAGCTATTTCACTGGACTTGGCTTCAACAAGAGTGAGGCGGATGCAAACCTGTACCAGATTGTGGTGGAGGGTAAGCTTTTAATCATTTTACTTTATGATGATGATTTAATACTAATAGGTGATGAGCAGTTGATACACTCATGCATGGTAGATCTTGCAAAGGATTTTGAGATGAAGGATTTGGGCCTCCTTCATTATTTCCTTAGATTGGAAATATGGCAGCGGGAAGGTGAACTGTTTGTATCTCAAGGCAAGTATGCCTAGGAGATACTGGAGAAGTTTCACATGCAAGGCTACAAGCCTATCGACACTCCTCTTCTAGGAAATTGGAAGAAATAGGATGCTACATCGGCAGAGGTAGTGGATGCCACTGTTTATCGACAGTTGGTGGGTTCGCTCATGTATTTAGTTAATACAAGACCAGACATATGCTATGCAGTGAACCAAATTTCACAAGCGATGGTTAAGCCTACCAAGATCTTTTGGAAGGCAGGCAAGCATGTTTTGAGATATCTCAGGGGCACATCTGAGTATGGTTTATGGTATAGATAGACAGATGAGTTGAAGTTGCATGGCTACATGGATGCAGACTGAGCAAGAAGCCCAACAGACAGAAAGAGCACATCAGGAGGGATTTTTAGTATCGGATCTACAGCATTTTCTTGGTACAAAAGGAAACAAAGATCCATGGCACTCAGTTCAGCGGAAGCAGAATACATGGCAGCAAGTCAAGTTGCATGTGAGGCTATCTAGATGAGGAATATCTTGGTTGGTTTGTTCGGTTCACATTTAGATCCCACGGTGATACATTGTGATAATCAGAGTTGCATTAAACTCTCGGTTAATCATGTGTTTCATGATAGATCTAAACATTTTGATATCCAGTATCATCATATCAGAGATTGTGTGCAGCGGAAGATCATGTTGCTTCAGTACATTCCTACGGAGGATCAGGATGCAGATACTTTGACAAATGTGCTCACCAGGAGAAAATTCGAATACCATAGAGGCAGGATCGGGGTGAAGGATAATCCCTATCTTGTTGAGAGGGAGTGTTGAGATTCAACAAGATGATGAGCTTAGTGAAAAGAGTCACCTTCACTAAGTGGGCCCGCATGCTATTTTTGGCGCAAGTCTATTTTTAGACTATGTCTATTTTTAGACATGATGATCATATTTCAGAAGTTGCAGGATGCTATTTGTGGATGGTTGATCAAGTTAGAAAAATAGATGAAATTCTATTTTTAGAATATTGGGCGAAGTCTATTTATAGATCGTTGATCTAAAAATAGATGCATGTCGATTATTATTAGCTCTTAATAATAATCAAACACTAAACAACAACTTATTCTCTTGGAGCACTTTGTTTCAGTGCACAGATGTGGCACATTAGTGGACTGAGGGAATTACGCAATTCCCAAGGGTTTACTGGAGCTAATGCATGGAGGACTCAGTTAGAACTCAAGTGGCAAAGTTATGACACAGTTGGAAGAAGTAGTTATGGAGTTGTATTCAGTTTAACTCAGTTAGACTCAGTTGAGCTAGTTGTATCTAGTCTAACTGATTGATACACTAGTGAGAGTGGAGTGAATTAATTAGTTAATTAATTCACAAATAATAACTCATAAATCAACTGAACAATACAAATAGCTAACTAAGGCAGCATGGCAAGCCATGGAGACCCAGTGGAGAGGTAGGTGAAAGGGCAAGATGGACTATCTGTTGTGACTATAGTGATGCATTGATTGCATCACACACACATTGGAGTTGCCAATGAGGATTGTGCAGTCAATCCAAGAGTAATTGGAATTCATTCAGATCTATTCTTCAGCAGGGATTGCACAGTGGAGGCAGGCTAGCAGGAGGCAAAGATCGGTGCATGGATTTGCAAGATTGGTCCTGATTAGTCTATGATGATTGTATTGTACTGATATATTGATAAGATTTGTATGAGGATTTACATATGATTCCATGATACATAATATATAGTTGGGGTTTTCAGCTTCAGGCTTCCAAAATACCTCACGAAGTTTTTCCAATACAAGGATGACCTGGGAAGTGTGGGGGTTACTGTTGATGAAGAAGACTTGGTAAGCTTGGCTCTCCTTGGGCTTCCGAAGAGTTGGCATAGCTATAAAAACTCTGTCAATGGACGGGAGAAATTGTCGGGATGGGAGCGACTTTGGTCGGATCTTATGCGGGAGGAGATAAGGCGGGGTATTAGGGATGGATCTTCCTCAAAGAATGAATATGAAGAGAATTGTGCTTTGGTTTCCAAAGCAAGGAAAGGGAAGGTGAAGAAACATCCTTCAAAATCTGATGCTAAAGGCAAGAAGCAAGATTTGTCCAAAGTGAAGTGTTTTCACTGTCACGAACATGGACATTTCGCCATTAACTGTCCACAAAAGAAGAAGAAGAAGAAGGATGCTGGATCTGCAGCTGGAGATGCCTTAGCCTCACAATTTGAGCTTGATTTTCTTGCTTGGTTTCAAGCTGCATGGGATCGGTGTGGTATCTTGATAGTGGTGCGTCTTTCCCTATGATGGGAGACAAGGAGTTGTTTAGTGACTTGGAGGAGAAGGACCTCCATATGCATATAGAGATGGGCGATGATGGTCGGTACAGTGCGACTGGCATTGGGACTATTACCTTTGAGATGGATTCCAGTAATCCACTCTTGTTGAAGAATTTCATGCATGTTCTAGGTCTGAAGAAGAACTTGGTCTCAGTCGCAATGCTGGAAGACAAAGGTTATGATGTTGTTTTCAGTGAGGGAAAAGCCTTCCTTCGACATAAAATAATGGGTCAAACCAAGAATATATGGGTTCGAATTAAGAATCTCTACAAGCTATAGGTAGATGGTTGCACTGCAATGGTGGGCAAAGTAGAAGAAGTGGTGAGCTGGGATGAGGGTGAATTATGGTACAGGAGATTGGGCCATCTTCACCATGGTGCTTTGAATATTTTGCAGCAAATTTATACTAGACTTCCCAAGGGTACTCTTGCGCAGTCAGATCAATGCAAGGAATGTACTATGGGTAAGTTTGTGAAGACCACCTTTCATGAGAAGGAGAACCGTGCTTCGGTGATCCTGGAGATAATTCACACAGACGTGTGTGGACCTTTCTCGGTTGCTTCAACAACAAAACACAGGTATTATGTGATATTTTTTTATGACTATTCTTGTAGATGTTGGATCTTCTTCATGCAGAAGAAGAGTGAAACATTCTTAAAGTTCTCTAAGTTCAAGGCATTGGTGGAGAAGGAGTCGGGGAAGCAATTGAAAGCTCTACGGAGCGATAATGGTGGTGAATACATCTCAGGAGAATTCAAATACTTTTATAGCAAAGAAGGAATTCGAAGAGAACTCATAGCACCTCATAACCCACAGTAGAATGGGGTCACGGAGAGGAAGAACAAAATGATCGTGGGTTCTTCACGAGCGATGTTGCATGATCAGGGCCTACCGATGCACTTGTGGGCGGAAGCATGCAACACTACGGTTTATGTGCAAAACCGTTGTCCTCATAGTGTACTTGGCATGAGTACACCCGAAGAAGCTTTTACTGGTAAGAAGCCTAATATTTCTCATTTGAAGATTTTCGGCTCACATGTTTGCATTCATGTGACAAAGGACGCCAAGAAGAAGCTGGAGCCGACTGCAGAAGTTGGGATATTTGTTGGGTACACAAAAACACCCCATAATTAATTTGTGTATTTTCCAGACAGTCGGATGACTATTGTGCGATGGGATATAAAATTCAATGAGGTGAAAGCCATGAAGTTTTTCTTGAGAGGGAGCTACACTTGCATGCAGAAGAGGAACTTCTTGTTCCCAAAGATAAGCCTCTATATGTGGATCAGCCATAGGAGGAGATTCATGGAGTGGAGGAGTCCACTCATGTAGAACCAAACATCAGACAAGGCAGAAATCGTACAACAGAAGTTGAGAGACTGAAGCTTGATGCGGCATAGAATGTAGGAATCCCTACATCACAGCACAGACAGAGATAGTCACCTGACCGATTTACTGGATACATGGCTCTTATGAGCAAGTGTGTCATGACAAAGCCATCTTCTTTCGAAGAAGCAGTGCAGGAGCCCACATGGGTAGATTCCATGGTGGAGGAGTATGACTCCATTGTTAGAAATAGTGCTTGGGAGATTGTTCCAAGTCCGGTGGGAAAATCAGTTGTAGGATCAAGATGGATATACAAGGTAAAGCAAGCTCTTGATGGAAGTGTCGAGAAGTATAAGGCAAGATTTGTTGCCCGGGGCTTCTCATAGATCGAGGGGATTGACTATGAAGAAACCGTTGCACCTGTCGCACGATATTCTTCCATACGGACCATCCTTTCTCTCTCAGCGCAGATGGGTTGGCACATTCATTAGATGGATGTGAAGACTACGTCCCATAATGGGATCATTGAGGAAGAGGTGTACATTGAGCAGCTTGAAGGATTTGAGATCTTCATAAATGAGTCGCATGTGTGCAGGCTCAAAAGAGCATTGTATGGGCTGAAATAAGCACCCTGTGCTTGGTACACTCGGATCGATAGCTATTTCACTGGACTTGGCTTCACCAAGAGTGAGGCGGATGCAAACTTGTACCAGATTGTGGTGGAGGGTAAGCTTTTAATCATTGTACTTTATGTTGATGATTTAATACTAACAGGTGATGAGCATTTGATACACTCATGCAAGGAAAATATTTCAAAGGATTTTGAGATGAAGGATTTGGGCCTCCTTCATTATTTCCTTGGATTGGAAATATGGTAGCGGAAAGGTGAACTGTTTGTGTCTCAAGGCAAGTATGCCCGAGAGATACTGGAGAAGTTTCACATGCAAGGCTGTAAGCCTATCAACACTCCTCTTCCAGGAAATTGGAAGAAAGAGGATGCTACATTGGTAGAGGTGGTGGATGCCACTGTTTATCGACATTTGGTGGGTTCATTCATGTATTTAGTTAATACAAGACCGGACATATGCTATGCAGTGAACCAACTTTCACAAGCGATGGTTAAGCCTACCAAGCACTTTTGGAAGGCAGGCAAGCATGTTTTGAGATATCTCAAGGGCACATTTTAGTATGGTTTATGGTACAAACAGATGGATGAGGTGAAGTTGCATGGCTTCACGGATGCAGATTGGGCAGGAAGCCCAACAGACAGGAAGAGCACATCAGGAGGGATTTTCAGTATCGGATCTATTAGCCACCTATAAAATTTGTTATATCAAAAGGTGGCTAAATCATTTTTGGAGCCTTAAAGAAACAATTTTATTGCTAAAATTTTTATCTCTTGAAGACTCATGAAGACATCAGGCCCTTTGTTTAAATATTCACTGTTGTTTCCATTTCAAACTCTGAAATTCTGTTGATTTCATAAAGAAAACACTGTTGCAAAATCCCATTTTTCCCCTTCTCCACTCAAAAACTAACCTTCATTTTCCCCCATGAAATTCCTCTATTTTTCTTGATTTCCCTTCTTCCATTCATGAAAAACATTTTTACAGACTTTAAAACTCATTTTTAAACTATACCGAAACCCCCAAATCCATAAAAAACTTTGAAAATTTTCATAAAAAATATTTGTTTTTGACTATGGGTTTAAGCCCCCTTGTGCTAAATCCTAAACCACTTCCTCACCATGTGCCCCAGCATTAAGAACCAAGTGCTAAACCCTTTCGGGCTTATCGCATCGGAACAATTGGAGTGCGCAAGTCAAATTGCTGTGTTAAAAGCCTTTGATGCGATTAGCCCTTTGTTTATAAACCCCTGATCTTATTATTGTTTCATATAACCATGAATCCCACATCCAGCACTTAAACCTTGTGAATAAACCTGTCTCCGATGATATTTTCCTTTGAAAATCATAAAAATTCACTTTTCCTAAGTTTTGGTCTAAACCCGCCGGTGCAATGTTATTTAAATGAAAAACTCGCATCGAAGTTTTTTAATGGGTAGATTGAAAAGCCCAGCATAATTTTTCTGATGCGATTGAGCCCCATTGTATAAACCTCCACTTATCTCTATATATAAAAACATATGCCTGGGACCAAGAGTTAAAGTCTCGAAGTGCTAATCGCATCGGAGAAATTCCAAATGGGTAGCTTGAAAGACCCGCATCGTGCTTCCGATGCGATTGGCCCTTGTAAATAAAAGCCCTGGGCCTATTACAATCCATATAGACCAAGGCCCTGCAGATGGGTGCCATTTCATATGTATAAACCCGCCCAATGCAAATAAACCTTTGCATTTCATTTAATTTTTGGTTTTTATGTATATTATAAAGTGGGCCCGTCGTTCATTGGCCAAACCCATCTCCGCCGTTGATCATTTGACCAATCTGACGGTCCGCGTAATCTCGCATCAGAGATTTACATTGGTGCACTTTTTATTTTATTCGTAACTCCCGATTAGCGGCTTTCTGATGAAATATTGGTCGTTGATCTCTTCCCCTCTTCCTAGATCCAACGGTTGCCGTTGTTTCCGCTCAAAATCCCTTTCCCCGCTGATAAATTCCTTCAATGAGTTCTCCACTGTCGATCCGATCTGCAGATCAACGGCCCACAGTTAATCGCTTTGGAACCCTCCATTTCCATCGTCCCACTGATTGCGAAGCTCCGATTGCATCTGGACTGTCCACATGTCCAGATTGAACGGTCTAGAATGCATCTCCCTACCTTGGTTAGAAACATATAGCCCCATTCTATAATGTTTTTCAAACTTATCTCAACCGTTGATCTTTGTAGATCAACGGCTCATATTAACCTTTCTCTGCCTTTGTATTATTTTCATTTAAAACCCCAAACGCAATCTCCACCATCGATCCTGCACATCCGACGACTCATATTAACCCCGACAAGCCCGACCCCTGTGGGTCCTGATTTCTTCAAGATTTCATCTCAGCCATCCAAACTTGATCCGACGACCCATATTGAAACCACCCTACCTACTATATGCCCGCACATCTATCCAATATCGCGCTCGCTCTCAACCGTCAGATCTGAGACCTCAGATCTAACGGTTCTCGCACGTTTTCGCGTAAGTTTAAGCGCAGGGGATAATTCTCAAAAATTTACGAGATATACGTTGTTTTCAAAAGACACACGTCGCCTCCTGATGCATATCGCGTTCAAAAACTAAAAACCGCCTACCCGCTTAATCGCCACGCGAAAACAGCTGTTTTCCCTCCAAAACCACTTCCCATCTCACTCTCTCCCTGGTGTCGATCTCTGCAGATCTACGGCTCAGATCTAATCTGGCCATATACTATCGCCCTCCGCCATAATCCGAAGGTTTTCAATGTGCAACCTCCACCGTTGATCTCCGTGGGCCAAGTTCATTTGACGGCTCACAATCACTTGGGAAACCCCAAATTTCATTTTGAATAGATTTCCTCCGCCAAAGGATTTTTTCCCCTTTTCCTTGTATTTCTTCACATTTTTTCTTGTTGTAATTATAATGTGACCCCTTCACATTATATCATTACAAATCGCTCCCGACTGTTGATCTCTGCAAGATAAACGGCCCTAACTTAAAAACTCCCCTCCATTCATCAACCACCTCCTGTGACCCCCGCGAACAAATCTCCACCATTGGATGTTCTCATCCAACGGCCACACTCTTATCCGCAACCTCCTAAGCAGTTTTACCCAATAAACGTAGTATTTCTAAATTTTTTTATGTATTTTTGCAAGTTTTATATGGTTTTTCCATTATATCAAAGGAAAACCAAAGGCTGGGGATGACGATCCCCCATGCCTTTGTGCATATAGAAAGATCATTCCACGGGGTTCAATTTCACGTTTCATCGATGCTTCATGGGCATTGATGCCATATGGACCTTTATATACCTGCACATCAACAAGACATAGAGAATTAAATCAAACAAAAGAGTATCAGTGTTGAAGACTTAAACACAGCAGAACAAAGGGTTGAGGATTAATTCTATAGTTTAATGGATTACAGCTAAGATCGATTATCAAAAGCCTAATCCATTAAATTAAACACAGTTAAAGGTAAATCAATAATATCTATCAGACAGAGAGCCTCCACTGCCACATAAGAGGCAAATTGATTCCTCTCAGCTACCAGATTGCCACCTGTGGCCTCAAAGCATTCAACAGAGGCCGAGTTATGATCAGAAAAGAAGATATTTTCCTAAACACAGCCAAACTGTTAATTCAGCCGAAGAACTTATTGCAAATATCTGCTGAGTTACTACAGAGATGAAACAGAGTCTTAAAGTCAACAAAAGCTCCCACCGAGCTTAGCTCTTAAATTTAAAACAATTAATACAAACAAATATATGTAAACTTCTCCATCAAGCCCCTCAAAGGCCAAGAAGTCTTAAATCTGTATTAACTGAACCTTGAAGATCTTTTATCAGATCCCACCTCCTCATTTCTTCTATAAATACTTCTGTATAAAATGAGAAAAGGTTGGTTGCAGAACTTTGAAATATACTTGAGCTCGAAACTTCTACTTGTAAATAGTGTTCACTGGCTCTTGAAGCTCTGTTTGTGATCTAATAAGTTAGGCTGAGAAGTAAAGATGATTTTTGAACTGAAACATTGGACTTGAAGATTGTAACTGGTTTGAAGCATCAATACAAGCTAATTTATGGGATCCTGGTCTATGTCAACGATGATGTTATTTCTTATTGTAAATTGCTATTTTATTCCTATTTTCGCTTTGGCCATCTTCTCTGATAAAGAACAACAAGCATAGAGTTAGGATTTACTGTATATCAGTACCCTTTTCTAACTGTTAAGCTTTATCTATATGTTTTCTTCTAATTTGTCTTGTTTAGGAATGATTTAATTCAATTTAAGCAGTTAGGAATGTTGGCGTTCTCTCGTCCTAGTGTCTGAGCTAAATGTTGTTTTTAAATGTTATTTTTAGTTTATGTTAAGTAGAGATGAACTAAGGAATTTATGGTGAGCCCTGTCCTATAGTTTTATCCCCAAAAACCAGCTGAAAGTTTCCCTAAGAGTGTGTTTAAAGCAGGCTAGGTTAAAAGTCCTTACCTGATCTTAGACCATTCTTTGTTATCTTGTGTGTTGGTCTTGAAAGTTTAACAAGTAAAGCAGAGCTAGAGAGAATTTATGGTGAGCCCTTTCCTCTAGTTTCTTCTCCAACAGTTACTTTTAAAGTTTCCCTTTGTTTTTAAAATGTTTTCTATTGAAAGTGCATCAAAAGATAGCTAGTTTCGAAGTACTTACCAGATCTTAGATTACTTTTATTTCTTTCCTAAGTGTATGCCAAAAGTAGGATAGTTTCAAAGTACTTACCTGATCTTAGGCTGCTCTTTGTTCTTCATTTGTTATTTCCCCTTCTTATTGTTCCATTTCATTCCATAAAATCAACTTTGAAGAGATCCTTAGACATAGATGACTTGCCCCATGGACCACTCTTGAACCTTGTTGTTTCAATTAAATCCTACTATGACTTCATAGCCCAATGGACTAAAAACCAATGTTATATCTATCTTATCAGCCAAACCTTGTTCTGATTGCTTGCAACTTCACACCTTTGAAACTCTTTCCATTTAGGACTTTCCACTCAACTAATAATCATGCTCAACCATCCAAAACAAAACAAAACCCCTGCTCTTAATAACTAGCCTAATATCATTACCCAAAAGCCTTAAAGATAAATCCAAATCTTTGCACTTATTGGAGAGATCCCTCTTTAGATTCAGGAGGGCTAGATCCTAGAATACCAAAGTGGTTGAAATAGTGTTCTCCCTGTGGTTGGACTTTGCCAATCTTGCTAATTACAGGGAGCTAACATTTCTGGCAACTCCACTAGGGAATTCTGAGTAATATTTAGTTTAAAACAATCATAAGATACCAGAAATCCCTTGATTTTAATGACCTTTGTTTTTTTTAGCCAGTTAGCCCACCAGGCATAACATTTCTGGCCAAACACTTAGTGTTCAAGTGAGTAAAAGCATCCCTTTTTAAAGCACTACCAAATAACTGGTAATCATGATGAAATTTGTTTGAATCAGTGACAAACTAGGTAAAACCTAGGATTATCATAAAATTTTATCTAACCTTGAAGGATCAGCTTGCTTAGCCATAAGAGTAGATTGTCTTTGTCTCATAACCGTAGCTAAGTTTTGAAGCAGATTTAGGACACTCTTCAAAACCAATAGGACTGAAAAATAACTCAGAAAACCCAAAAATATTTCAGATTGGTATTTAATAAACATGGTGGTGGACCATAAAACCTTTTACCTCCTAAAGAGCTAAAAACTTCCACTTGGCGACTCCACAATCCTAAACATACCTTAAGACTCCACTGGGAAGAACCATTATCATTACAACATTATTTACACTCAGTTAGAGTATTTTAGAATTAAATTTTGTGTAAAACAGATTAGTTAACCTCTTAAAGATTGTCATATCTGGTTAAAATTTTCTTATTTAGTTGGGTCTGAAAAACACATCATAGTGGCTCCTAGAAAGATTCATACTAGAGCCTACCCTGGCCCAAACCCACCTGAGATAGTTGATAACCCGGAAAGTATCCTTAGGAAGTCTCCTAGGATAAAATTTTCAACTGTTTTCAGATCACCCTTGAGAGCTAATTCAATTCCTGAAAATCTTGCAGCTATTCAACAATCACAAGTAGATCTAAGAAATCCATTTAGAACTAGGTCTCTTGATGATTTAGATCAGCTAGATTCTGAGTCTTTCCTTTCATCCCCGGATCAAAGTGAACATCCTGGTAGTAGAGAAACAACACCACCTGATTTACATTTCCTTCACAAATTAGGTGTCTCTTGTTAGTCATCATTATTTTTCATCTGTTGTTGATGACTAGATTCCTAGCTGAGTTTTCTAGAAGATGATATCCATATGTCAATTTGTCATCTAGAAAACCCCCAAACAATTTTTTTCTTTCCTAGCCCTCCTTACCAGCCTATGATTAAAGCAATTTTCAGTTTTCAAAGTTATGTATTGTTTCAGCAAAATATCCCTGTCTATAGCTGTCTTGGTCTTGCTAGTCTACTATCATTTTCCCCTTGGTTCTCATGAAACTCACTGTCCAATATTTGACAAAGTGTCTCCCTTCCTATCCTTGATCTTCTTGTCAAACATAATCAGAATCAATGAAAGTTGACCCTAAGTTAGGTAGTGGCGCTTTAGAGAATCCCTTCCTCAAAAAAAATAGCTTGAGCCAGAATCCTTTGTTCAATAAAAACCAGCCCTGAATTAGCACTTGATCTGCAAAATCAAACCTTGATATACCCCTAGGTCGCGCCACTAAGAAGACTTGTTGTCTCAGTCCGGAAGAAATTCTACAAATATCTAATACAGAAAGAGATGAGCACGTGCACAGTCTAAAAGAATATGCTTAAGATTGGGAAAAATATCCATAGAACACTAAAGGAGCTTTTAAAGTTTGAAATTCATATTTTTTGCATCTCTGTAGGGGGGAAATTGAATGACAAACAGTTTCCAGACAAAAGCAAAGAGACAAGTCCAAATAAGTCTCATGTTGAATAATTTTCCATTAGCAGGTGGAGAGATACAATGATAACAAAGCAGGAGTGCATGTTTCAAAGGTCAAAAGTTGCCCCAAAAGCTGATACCATCCTTCAAAGCCACACAAATACAAAGGACTGATATAAGGTTGATCTGCAGTGTTCCAGTTTTTCCTTCAGAGGTAATGATGCATAAGTTTTCCCAAGGACATCATCACAGTACATAATAAGACAACTGCTTCTTATGCTGCCTTGAGCCTAGGATAAAAACACTAGTCAAAGAACAAATCAAATGTACATCTGCAAACACAGTCCAAAAAAGGTTAGTAAATTTGGTTGGGAACATGTTGATAACCTCCTCCAGTAAAAGAGAATATGGTTGGGAAACGTATTGATAACCTCCTCCAATGAAGAGCAGATGGTTAGGAACAGGATCAATAGGACCTCCTTCATTTAAAAGCAGAGGGTCAAGGTGTTTTAAATAACTTCAGAAATTGTAGATCACCTCCATTGATGAGCAGCATTAAGGCAAATTTTGGTTTAAAGGAGCCTCCTTGCTTCAAAAACAATAGATACTTAAGGATTTCGAAGGCCGCAGTAAGACTGTTTTCATTTAACCTTTTCAGATAATGTTGTAGGTCACAGTTTCGAAGAAATCATTGCCATTTATCCAAGTGCCTTTCCCAAACAGATAGACAAAGAGCACTTTCATAATCAAAACCATGTTTCTTGTCTAAAAATTCAAAGGATACGCAGTGCTACGAGAGACAGATGTCACAAGCAAAGTCACATAGGGAAAAATAAGTTGGTTTGGCAAACTTAAGAATAGCCTTCTTCACAGAGAAACATAGGGTCATCTCCCCAAAAATTTACACAGTGAAGCAACTGATTCAAAAGGTTGAAAGTATGATAAAGCCATGTTTTACTCACAGTTAAAGGGCTCCTCCATTAAATGATGAAAGACAGAGTTTGAAAGGACATATGGGTGTTTACTGTTAAGGGTCTGTTCGTAATACTTTGTGAAAGTTTTTCAAAGTATTATAACCTAGGTAAATGCTAAGAGGTCCCACAGGGCTAATTTTTAGGTTACAAGGGCCTCCAAAGATCATTATGGAGAAATGCAATTTAAGAGAAATAAAACAGAGGTTAAAGAGCGCCCATGAAAGTTGTCAAACATTGCCTTCTTCATAAAAGCAAATAAATCATCTCTAAAATACAGCCTAAGGCATACAAAAGAGAAGGTCAAGTAAAACCATGCTATTCTACTGATTAGAGCATGGTATTTTGAAAATAGTTGAAGATGATGAGAAGTTGACATCCATTGTTATACTAAAGTTGACTACGGTAATAAAAATAGCATGAATTTAATTAGGAAACCTATTGCACCTGATATATCATCTCTACATACCATCCACAGGGTGCTGATACTCAGAACATGGACTTTAATTCACCTCTACAAGTTGCAGACCTTAGCACCCATGGTGATTTTGGGAGGAAAACTGCATAAGGCAATGTATCAGAGTGGTATTCTTCAACTGTAAATGTGCACCGTGCTGCTTCAATAGTTATACCATCTCCTTCTAAACCAGAAAGCGCTGAAGTTGCCATCCAAAAGAGAGAAATGATGGACCAATTGGACTTCACCACAAAAATTCCTTCTGGATTGGGGGATGATTTTCCAAGTGCATACAATGACAAGAAGGAAGATGCATTTTGTGTTGATGACTCTATGATTACAGGTACTGTTGATAAGTATAATGAGAGTGGTGTATAGGAAAGTGAAACAAAAGTCTTTAGAGTTGTTGTATGTCACGTAAATCAACCTACAGATAACAAGGCAGAAGTAAGTCCGACAAAGGCATTGTTAACAGATGAAAGGAATATAGCTAGTCACTTGAGTGCAAATTTTGTGGAAAAAACATTCCGATATAGTGAGCTCAGTCAGTAAAGTGCTAACTGAATCTGAGGATGTGCATGATTCAATGTACAACTTTGGGTCCTGTCTCTGATAGATTTAAATTTGAAGCCAAAATTAATTCTGAAAAATCAGTTGTTCACATTACAGAAAATAATGGAGATTTCCTCATGGTGATTAAAAGGCTGCAATGGTGTCTTTATGATAAAATTCTTCAAAGCAGACTAGGGAAAATCAGTTTGAGACAAAAGAAAAAACAAAGGTTTCCAAGCTTGGTAAACTATAATGTACAAATTTAAAAAAATTATGTCCAAGATGTGAAAGATGATGGTTTGCACCAAATTTTTCTTGCTATGACTGAAGAGGGCAGTGTTATTATTGTGAAACTTGCTGACAGGTTACACAACATGCGTACTCTCTCTCACATGCCACCACATAAACAACATAGCATCTCTTCAAAAACATTGAAGATTTTTACACCTTTGGCTAAGTTGTTAGGAATGTACCAAATCAAGTCAGAGCTTGAAACATTATCCTCCATGTACACAAATCTAGATAAATTTTCTGACCTGAAAAAAGAGTTTAACAGCTAAACAAAGAATATGAAAAGGAACTTTCTGAGGCAAAAAAGAATTTTGGTGCAAAAAATTGAGGAAGACCAGTTTCTTGATCTCATGTTGATGGATGTTGAAGTACTTTCAGTGTGTAAGGAGCTCTATAGCATATACAAAATAATTTTGGGAAGATAAGGTTCAATCGATGAAGTAAATAAAATTGCTCAGCTGCGTGTCATACTGAAGCCAAAGCAACGTGATAGGGTTGCACCATTATGCAGTTCACATCAGTTCATTATTGCAGATATGCTATCACATCCTTGGCCTTGTGCATAGGATATGGACGCCTATTCCTCGAGAAATGAAGGATTGTATTGCAACTCCCAAGCCTAATGGTTATCAAAGCCTTCAGACGAAGGTCATACCATTTTTAAATGAAATTATATTTCATGTTGAAGCCAGATAAATCAGAAGATATGATTGTATCAACATGCCATAAACTTATTTTGATATGTCAAGATTTCCCAGACCAAAAAAAATGCTATTTTTCAGTTAGCATGGACTCGTTCCTTTGATGGAAATGCTTGAAGTAGCTAACAATCGTGTTATATTTTATGTGCTTTACATTGTAAATCGGCTTATCAAAGACAATGCACCATTTCAGGAGAATGCTTGTCATATTGGTTTTATTCCAGTTGTAATGAATTTTGCAGCATCTGATCACTCGGGTGAAATCCATATGGCGGCTACATATTTTGTGCAGCAATTGTGCCAGACAAGTTCGTTGAGTTTACAGATGTTCGTTGCATGTCGTGGGTTGCCCATATTGGTTGGTTTCTTGGAACCAGACTATGCAAAATACAGGGAAATGGCACGAAGCATTTTACATATATCCTTTATCAATTGTTAGACGAGCCAAGGATTGTTGGGATATTATTAAAAATCGGACCTCAATCCATTTTTCAGAGGTGGAAAATACTTTAGTTCCTGGGGCATCTGAAGATGAAATTGGCAGGCCAGAGGATAAAATTTGGTGGAAACTTCCTGTTTCCACAAGGATCGGGCTTAAACACGTGTGGCACACATGTAAATGAGCGTGATGCGCCTGTAGGAGGACATAGAACAAAATTGTCAAAGGCACAGCGTGCCTGTAGAGTGGTGCAACACGCCTGTGCCCAGTGCCCAGTGACCCTTGAACGCGCCCCGGTCACCTTCTGAACGCCATCACCTGAGCTCTCAAGCACTTTATCCAAGCATCTAAAAATTGAGATGGACGTGTTAATAGGTCTGGCACTTGCTAGTAATTACTTTGTTGAACCCACATGCAGGCCATCTATCAAAGACACCACTAAGCTATTGACTGATGAAGCTAACACCCCACACTTACATGCTAAAGAGTTAGGACATCCAGTTTTATCTAGCCTAAGTGGAAGTGGGTGCTTTGTTCTGAATGATGTGAATATAGGTGGGCATAGAAATGCCTGTTTGATGCTTCTTACAGGACCCAACATGGGTGGAAAATCAACTCTTCTTCGACAAGTATGCTTGGCAGTTATCTTGGCACAGCTTGGGGAAAATGTTCCTGCTGAAGAGTTTTAATTTTCACCAGTTGACCGCATATTTGTTCGCATGGGAGAAAAGGACCATATCATGGCTGGGCAAAGTACTTTTCTCATTGAACTCTTAGAGACAGCATCTATACTGTCATCTACAACACGATATTCATTGGTAGTATTAGATGAACTTGGACGTGGAACTGCAACCTCTGATAGACAGGCAATTGTGCATGCAGTGCTAGAACATCTTGCCCATGAAACTGGATGTCGTGGCTTGTTTTCTACTCACTACCATCACCTAGCTACAAACTATGAGAGTGATCCTTCTATTAGTTTGTACCATATGGGCTGTAAGGTTGGCACACAAATTGGAGGTTTGGAGGACGTGACATTTCTTTATAAACTAGCTCAGGTTACATGCCCGAAGAGTTATGGTGTGAATGTTGCCCGACTTGCAGGAATGCCAGCCACCATTCTTGAAAGGGCTGCTAAAAAATTAGCTGAGTTTGAGAGTCAATATGGCTAGAGGAGCATCAAATGTGATGAAAGACCTTTGGCAGCCATAAAAATAAAAGAGAGGAACCTCATCCAAGAGGTTTTAAACATTGTAAAGGGATTTCACTCCTCTGGAACTACAGCAGGTAGAGACATGAGATGTCTGGTTGAAGTGTGGCACAGAGTAGCATCACTTTCTTTATCGGATTGTTCACATTCTAAGCACTCTTTGGTAACAAGTCTTTTTTATGGCCGTCCTCTTCATAGCACAATTCCAACTGGGATGTAAATAATTGTGAATGGAGCATTTACTTGGCATGAAAAAATGGTTGATGCTTCATCCTATAAAGTTGGTTATTCAAATAACCTGTGGCTTGATAGAGTGTATGCAATGGATATGCATTCACTGGACGTGTATGATCAGCATGCCCCAGATTGTTTACTCCAAAGAGTTTCTTGCTAATGAAGACTGAATCGCAATGAAGTAGCACATGTGCTAGTATGGTTTTGAAGCAGTTCCTGTGGTGGAACAAGATGTAAGTTTCAAGGAATCATTTTTGTACATGTTCATGCAGGATTTGTTAAAATAATGCCTTCTGCTGTGAAGTTTGAAATTAATTTGTCAAGTATGATTTCATTCAAGTTCCAGGTAGTGTTAGCATTATGGCCATGCCACACTTGTATTTATAGAATGACATGTGGTTACATCCATCATGTCTTGTACTATTTAGATATTAATGATTTTTGGGCGTTGTATCTGCTTTTTGTAATCAAAGTTATCCAGCAAGGGCATTTTGAATTTATTTGGAGAACTTTCACTACAAGGCATACAGGGGTTCATGCCAAATTGCTTATAAATTTAATTGTGGTGTTAAAGCAAGGACTGTGCACTGTTCAAGTCTTTTTGCAGAGCTTGGTGGTAGTTTTCCACATTGAAAGGGAACATTATGGCAGTCAACATAGCAATAATCATAAGGGTGATGAAGCACAAAACAGTAAAGGGAAAGAGCATGACAGTCATAAAGAAGGCAGTGACAAAGACAAACAAGGCAGCCCTCAAGCAAGCAATGATGAGGGCAAGAAAATACAAAACATGGATTATGAAGGGCATTCTCCAAAGCATGTGCTAGCTGCCTCTCCTAGGCAAGGGGCCATGACTTCTTCACCAAAACTAGAATGCCAAACAACAAAGAAGAAAACCAAGAAAAGCTCAAAACTGCCCAAAGAGGGCACCCGGTGAGAAAAAGGGAGAAAGTCACCTTTAGGCTTGGAATTTTGGCCCGAGCTTCTAGAAATGTTTCTAAAAAGCCTTGAGGGACTTTCTCACCAAAATTGAGCAAATTTTGACACGTTCTTGTTTTTCGACAATTTTGGGCCTAATTGCATAAAATCATGGGCGCCGCCATTTTGGTTTGGAGCATCCTAAACTCTTGAGAGTGGTACCATTGGATGCATTAAATTCAGGGACATCTACTCAGAAATTTTCAGAGAATTTGAAGATTTTTTGGTCCCCCAAAGATGCAAAAAACACTCACTTTTTCGACACTCTGCCCACATGTCAGCAAGGCCTATTTTTGGGTTTTTTCACTCAGTTCAGTATTTAATAGACTTCTAGGCATAATATTGAGAAAATTAAAGTTTTTCCAGAAATTAGACATCCAAATATTTCCAACAAGCCATCACGGGCCTCGTTTCGACATCAGGAAGGCCCTCAAAAGTCATTCGAAAGACAGGCAATTTTCTGCTGGTGTGCCCTGAGTGCTTTTTGGCCAAAAAAGGCAGTTTTATGAAATGGCCTCTCCAAATGTGTGTTAAGATATTTTGGGACATTATCAGTCATAAAAATTCAATATAATTCCTTTTTTTAGCATTTTTTAGATATTTTCATAGATATTTTGTGCCTTGGGATTTGCAAAGCCTCAAGGACAAAATAAGATATTTTGGATAGGCCAATGAGATTGCTAGTTGAACTAGGAGGTTTTCCTCACTTTGGCATACATATTCCAAAGGATTTCACTGTAAACAAGGTTGAACTTGATGAATAGAAGAAATATATGGTCATACAAGATTTGGAAGAAACACTTGTCGCATGCTTTTGGATAGTTTCTTGGATGTTTTTGGATGATGAAAGAGGATTGTTGTTGGATTCCATGACTTGGTAGAATGGTATAGTCTCTCTCTCTCTCTGTTTTGTTTCCTAGTTTTCATTCATAATTCCATGTTCTTGCTTGCTATAAGACAGTAGAGAACAGATTTGAGACATGCCCTTGGAGGCACCTCAAATTTCCTATTTATTTATAGCTTCCATGTTTTCTTCATTCCTAGTCACATTAAAGAATTCTTGATTGCTCTTTAATAACTAAGGAGTATTGTTTGCTTGTTTCATTTATGGTTTTATGCAAGCTAAGTATGATTCACAGTATGCCCTGCTTACTCATGGCTAGTCATAGCTCCACCTCTGAAATCTCTCTTTGATTGATTAGATTTCCATTTGTTGAACCAAGGAGGTCTTGTATTAATCTTGCCCTTTGCCTAAAACTATGCAATCTTCTCTTCAAAGTTCCCAATAGCTTGGAATACTATGTTTAGGTGTTCCTTCATAGTGATTTGAGTTGTTTGCTTTTCTTAAATGTATTTCCCCAAAGTCTGATAGCCATTTCCTAAATTTAGAGAGTCATATATCTCTATGCATGGCTTGAATGTTTATTTCTATGCATTGATCAGTTTACAGTTACATTTATCATGATTAATGGTTTGCCCTACCATGCTTATTTCAGCTATTAAACTATTTATGTTTGAAATCCTTTGTTCTTCACAATTTTAATGTCCATCTCACTCCATTTTGCCCAAAAATCCATTATACCTCGAATCAAATCGGCCCTTCAACAACCTTGTATCACCACCTAAAAGATTTCTTGACCTTTTCGACCCCATAGCCCAGAAAATCTGACATATTTTTACCTATCTTATGTCTTTGATCAGTTCATCCCTCACAACCTAAAAACCAAAAACCCACTTCATAATTAGCCTAAAATCAAAAACACAACAAGCAAACACACAGATATCCCTTACAAAAATAGAGAGAGCCCTCTCTGAGTCCAGGAATGCTAGGTCCTTGGGCTCCAAAGATTGGTTTGATGTTACACTGTCATTTGGCTGGCCAATCAGCCAAATCACAGGACCCTAACATCTCTCATCCAAGATCAGCTCAACATTCTATTGTTGTTCCATCCACTTCTGCTCATCCTTCATCCACTGTTCAAACCACTTCACTCCAACCCACTTTCCCTCTTGTAAATCCACCCCCACCACATATCATGGCAGCATGGTATGCCCCCTTAGTCCTTATTGTTCCCTTAGTCAATCTTCCACAGGACTATCAGTCCAAAATTCCATTATATGATGCTAGTAATACTACAACCGCATCCCAACATGTGAATAAAATGAATGACTACTTTGACAGAAACGAAATTGATGATGATTCTGTCAAGCTTAGACTATTTGCTCAGATTTTGGGGGGAGAAGTAAGAAAATGGTTTAAAGGCTTAACCCCCCATAGTATAAATGATCTCCAAGCCTTCCATAAAACATTCCTAAATAAATGGGAAGTCAAAAAGAACCTCTTCAGATACTTTCTGATTACAAAAATCTCCACAGAAACACTAAGGAAAGTGTACAAGCTTACTGCACTAGATTTAACAGTGTGTATAATGCACTTTCCCCAGATTTTAAACCTCCATAGGGCTCAGCGTTAAACAAGTTTCCTGAAGGGTTTGACCCTGAAATGGCCTATCAACTGAGAGAAAGAGACCCTTTAACCCTTGAAGATATGCAAAAAGGCGCTCTTGCTGTGGAAGTTAACTTAATGGAGAAAAGAGCAAGAATGAAGAATGAGAAGAGAGTTTCTTTCATAGAGGAATCCACACCTTCTACTTCCAACTCAAAGATGGAAAGAATGATGGAGGAGACGATGAATAAAATGAGAATTCTTGAGAGAGCACAAGCAAGTCAAAACCAAACTACTCCTCAAAATAGAAATCAAAACCAGAATCAGAATTTCAGAAGAAACCAACCTCCAAATAGACCAAGGGAAGATGATCAACAGATCACCCCTCCTTTTCATCAAAATTATGTAAGTGAGGTTGAGGACACAATAGAGCAAACAGAGGATGATGATATAAATATGTTGGGAGTAGATAATGATGACTTTTAAGTTCATTATGATAGAAAGCAAGGCCTTTATACACCCTATGATGACAAAAGAGATGATGATGAAAGTTATTATCAAGACATGGAAAATGTTGTCATAGAACCTCAAAAGGAATATGACCTTAGAAGCAAGAAGAATCTAGAAACCCCTAACAACAAAACCTCTGAAAAATCTTCACAAAATAGCACTGCAAGTAAACCAAAATTTGTAAAACAAAAAGACGAAGCAGTGGCTGGAAATTCTGATAAAGTTAAAGAGAAAGGCACTCAAAACAATGTTAAACAAAGTGCAGACCTTAGTAGTACTAACACCTCAGTTGGTACTCCTGTGAAAACAATTTTTTCAAATGTAAATAGAACAAATTAGCAAACAGATTTTGTTGATAGAATGGCAGTTAATAAGGCTGAGACAAGCACTTCAAAAAGTCAAATTCCTTTCAGCCTGGAGCAGGAAATTTCCAAAATTAAAATCTTTATTCCTCTCTCTGAACTAGCTGCCCAAAATGTATATAGGACCCAAATTTTTAAGGCTTTAAACATAGAGGATAATAATGACACAGTCAATCTTAATGATGACCAGCCAGAGCTTATTTTTGGTCCAAAGATTGAAGGTAGATATCAAGAGGGACTTGTTCCTCCCTTTTATGTAAGTTTAAACATTCATGAAAAGATTTTGCATAACGCTATGCACGACTCAGGGGCTTCTCATAATTTAATGCCAAAAGCTGTAATGGAGAGCCCGGGTCTCGAAATCACCAGACCTTATAAATACCTTTACTCCTTTGACTCAAGAAGAGAAAAATGTTTAGGTTTAATTAAAGAACTCTGCGTTAACTTAGCCCAGATTCCAGCCAAATGTTTGGTTATGGATATTGTTGTGGCTGATGTACCCCCAAAGTATGGAATGTTGTTATCTAGGTCTCGGGGGGCTAAGCTAAAAGGGACTATGCAGATGGACATGACCTATGCAACCATCCATGTTTTCAATCAGACAAGGAAACTTTACAGGGAGTCCCATATGCAGTACATGGTTACTAGTCAAGACAGACCACAAAACTCTCCCCTTTATTCTGTAAACACAGGCCTTGATTCATTTATCCTTTTTAACGATGAAATATTGGATGAACAAGTAACTTTAAAAAAGTTAATAACAGACGGAGAGGAGGAGGTAAACACCACAGAAATGTCTAAACGGTTTACTGAACCTTTAAACCACGACAAAAATTACATAGGTATTGAACTAAAGATCATGCGTCCATCACTTGTTAATCCTGAGTGTTAAGAAAGCATTCCTCAACATATTGAAAAACCTCAGGAATTGAAACAAATACAACAAAGTGTTGATCTTCAAGAAACATCTGAAAGCGCTTTAGTTGAAGAGGACAGTAATCAAACGAAACAACTAGAAAAAATTCCTCTGTGGAGTATGTACTTTGATGAGTCCTGCACTAGGAGCAACGCTGGTGCAGGCGTCTGGTTACGAAACACTGAAAACAACCACACAGAAAGCCTCTCATATAGATTAAACTTTCACTGTTCGAATAACATAGTGGAGTATGAATCCCTCCTTTTAGGCTTGCATCTATTGAAGAAATTAGGAGCCAAGAGAATTGAAGTATATGGCGATTCAGAGTTAATTATTAGGCAAGTCAATGGGGAATACAACGCTAACCACCCCAGACTTAGGGCCTACTGAAACAATGTTGTGGATTTATTAAAAACATTTGAGGAATCCCATTTGATTTTTGTCCCAAGAAGAAAAAATATCATGGCCCACAACTTAGCTTTTGCAGCTAGAACATGTTTAACGCCATATGAAACCAAAGAATGTACAACTCAGATTAAATTTAGACCTGCCATTCCTGATAACGAGAAGTATTGGCAAGTGTTTGACAGGGACAAACAAATAGAAGACTTCAGGCAGTTCAAAAATGAATTTGAACTTCACAGTTCGGATTCAGACTATGAAACAGACTGCCCTAGTGAAGAAAATTTTCTTGGTGAAGAGGAACCGTCTCCTGAGCTTGCTGATATAAATCTGTTGTCAAGAAAACCTCAAAACAAAATAGAGATGATTGCAGAATTAGAAACAGAAGACTTAGAAACTCTACAGTCCAATGATGAAAGTTTTCCAAAGGGTATGTCCCCTTTAGAAGAGTTGTTTGATTTCAACGATGTGGCCAAGAAGCCAAAACTAGAGCTTGTAGAGACTGAAGTGGAAGAGTGTAATGTAGGCAGTGAACTTAAACCGAAAATTATTAAATTGTCTAAAACTTTACCAACTCACATTAAACTCAAATACATAGAGTTGTTTAAAGAGTTTTCTGATGTTTTTGCGCGGGGTTACGAAGATCTGAAATCCTATGACACTTAAATAATTCAACACAAAATCCCTCTCAAGGAAAACCAAAAGCCCTTCAAACAGAAGCTGCGCAGAATAAATCCTGTTCAGTTACCTTCGGTTGAGAAGGAGATTAATAAAATGTATGAAGCTGGTATTATTGTCCCTGTTAGATATTCTGAGTGGGTGTCTAATCTGGTGTCAATTAGGAAGAAAACAGGAGAGATTAGGCTTTGTATAGACTTTAGATACTTAAACAAAACTTCACTCAAGGACAACTACCCTTTACCCAAAATGGACCATATTTTACAAAGGGTAGTTGGTTCAAAAAGAATTTTTTTGATTGATGGCTATTCAGGGTACAATCAGGTTTTAGTTCACCCTGATGATCAATTAAAGATATCTTTTACTACAACTTGGGGCACTTTCATGTATGTGAAAATGCCCTTTGGTCTAATGAACGTTGGTGCAACTTTTTAGAGAGCCATGGACATAGCATTCTCGGAAGAACTGGGCTACTTCATGATTATTTACCTTGATGATGTTACTGTGTTTTCAAAGACAGATGAAGGGCACTTAGAACATTTGAGGAAAGTATTCGAGAAATGCAGAAAGTTTGGGATATCGTTAAACCCTAAGAAAACATTATTTGGGCTCCAAGAAGGTAAACTTCTTGGGCACATTATTTCAGAAGAGGGTATTAAGATATACCCAAAGAGGATTGAGGCCATATTGCAAATTTCTCATCCTCAGAACATCAAGGAACTCCAATCTTTCATTGGAAAGATTAATTTCTTGAGAAGGTTCATACCCAACATGGCTGAGCTCCTTAGGAACATTAAAAACATGTTGAAGAAGGTACAAGGGGTGAAATGGACCTTGGAAGCAAAGAAGTCCTTTGAGCTGGTGAAACAAGCGTTAACCAAAACACCGGTCCTAATAAGTCTTGATTTTTCAAAATATTTTTATATTTTTTCATTTGCATCAGAACATACAATAGTTGTTGTCATTTTACAGAAAAATCCACAAGGACAAGAGTAGCCTATTTCATTATTTAGCAAGGCATTGAGGGATTCCCCTTTGAAGTATAACATTATGGAGAAGCAAGCTTTTGCTTTGGTCAAAGCTTTAAAAGACTTCAGAGTATACATCCTTCACTCACACATCATTTCCTTTGTCCCAAATTCAGTTGTTAAAGACATTATAACACAGGACCCAGATGGTAAGAGAGGTAAGTGGATAGTTGTTATTCTTGAATATGATTTAGAGATCAAGCCCACTAAACTCATCAAAGGCCAAGGTCTAGCTAGATTAATGGCTGAATCCAATTTTGAAGTTATTGATATTAATATGATTGATGCTTTAGATGACCAAGAAGAATTCTCAACTCCCATTGTTGAAGACCATTTTATGAATTCCTCTTGGTATGCTAATATTTTATTTGTTTTTCTTAATTTGAATACACCTCTCGGTTTATCAAAAACAAAGGCAAGGTTTTTGAAGTTAAAAGCTGTAAACTATTTCATTATAAATAAATGTCTTTATTGGAAAAATGCAAGTGGGATATTGCTTAAATTTTTGCCTGAGTTTGATGCAGAGAAGGTTAAGCACAAGTTCCATGAAGTAGAATGTGGAGGCCACCTCTACTGGAAAACAACAGCCAGCAAAATCCTAAGGGCTGGTTACTATTGGCCCACTCTCTTTCTTGATATACACAAGATGATCATTTCCTATCATAAATGCCAACTATTTGAAGGAAAAAGAAAGTTGCTACTCTTACCTCTGCATCCCATCACTGTTGAAGCTCCATTTCAGCAGTGGGGACTTGAATTCATAGGAGAAATCCATCCACCATCATCTACCCAACATAAATGGATTCTCACTACCACAGACTACTTCACCAAATGGATAGAAGCCATCCCTTGTAGACAAGCCAATGATTATGTCATTATGAAATTCATAGAGACTAATATTCTCTCTAGATTTGGTTGTCCTACCAAGATCATCACTAATAATGCAGCGGCATTTGGATCAAAAAAGATGGTTGAATTCTGTCACAAGTATCAGATAACATTGGGTCATTCCACAGCCTATTACCCTCAAAGTAATGGACTAGCAGAATCCTCAAACAAGAGTTTGGTGAACATAATTAAGAAGCTATTGGAGGACAACAAAAATTCTTGGCACACATAGCTTGTTCATGCACTTTGGGCTGACAAATTGACATTGAAGAAATCTATTGGGATGTCACCCTACCAACTTGTGTATGGTACTAATGCAATTTTTCCTACCAGCCTTGGTGTACCAGTTATGAAGTTGATTCAAGAGGTTCAGTCTGAAGACAATGACATGATCAGAAGGATAAATCAGACTATTCACCTTCAGCAAACCAGGGAGGAGGTTTATAACAAAGCATTAAAAAAGCAAGACAACATCAAAAAGATTTTTGACAGAAGAAAAAAGGCCAGCAAATTCAATGTTGGGGACAAAGTTTTAAAGTGGGACTCAAGGAGGGAAGACAAGGGAAAGCATGGAAAATTTGACAACTTATGTCTTGGCCCTTATCTCATTCATTATGTTGCTGGTAACAATGCCTTTTTCTTGCAGGAGTTGAATGGAGCTGAACTGTTTGGAGGTCCTGTCAATGGCAGGATGCTCAAACATTACTTCTCTTGATCCATGACATGTTTTGAAGTCTTTTTATCTTTTTTTCCATTATAAATATTTCATCCATCATTGCATTCAAAGTTAGAAAAATTAAAAATACAAAAAAATAGAAGAAAGAAAAGAGGACAGATTGTAAAAACAATAAAGGTACAGCCCCATACCAAAAAAGAGAAACAAATCTGAAAGTGTGCAAGCTTAAATGCCACTCCTAAAAAACACACTCCTAGTTAGCCATACAGCATAATCATGGCTAATTAGTTTTGAATTGACTACTGATAGGTTAGTGAATTTGATTTTCCAAACAGCTTAATCTTGGCTTATCAGTTAGGAAGATTAGGATAGCAATTAGAGGTTCAAACAAGCTTAAAATATGAACCTAAGTTTTCAAGAGAAGAATGCCTCTAAACTTTTTTATTTTATGAATAAAAAATATAGGTAAAACTGGTTCTAATCAGCTCAAAATCTAAACCAGATGACAAGAAAAAAACAGCTCAAATAAACTCAAAAACAGAGCTAAAGAAAAGAAAAGGATATGCTGATAACTTTCGGATCTTAAGCCTTCCATTTTGATTTAGTTTTTCTGCAAAATTACATCTATGTGCAGCTTGTTTTTTATGCCATATATCAACAACAAGTTAGACTGTTCAATCCTGACTTGTATCCTTTTAAATTTCTGTTTTAAAAATTAGTGAATAAAAATCTGTTAGACTGTTTAATCCTAACAGATAGTAGATTAGATAGAGAAACATATGAACTCAACTGTTCAATCTGAGTTCATGGAGAAATAAGGAGTAGAATTAGATTAAATTTTTTCACTTTCAAAAGAATAAAATGTTGTAAGATATTTTTCCTATCCAAGTGCACTCAAAAGAATAAAAAACGTTAGATCAGTAGGATTGGGTAGGTAGAAAGCTTGTTGATGAAGATCCATTGTTTTTCTATGGCAGCTAACATTTTCAGAGCAAAAGAAGATCATTCAAGTAAAGAAAGTTGTAGCCCAGTGGATAAGGCACTGATTAGCATCCCAGAGAACACAAGTAGTTCTTGATGCCTTCAAGAAGGCACCATCCCCAAGTGGAGCCACTGTTAGCCACCTATAAAATTTGTTATATCAAAAGGTGGCTAAATCATTTTTGGAGCCTTCAAGAAACAATTTTATTGCTAAAAATGTTATCTCTTGAAGACTCATGAAGACATCAGGCCCTTTGCTTAAATCTTCACTACTGTTTCCATTTCAAACTCTGAAATTCTGCTGATTTCATAGAGAAAAGACTGCTGCAAAATCCCATTTTTCCCCTTCTCCACTCAAAAATTAACCTTCATTTTCCGCCATGAAATTCCTCTATTTTTCATTATTTCCCTTCTTCCATTCATGAAAATCATTTTTACAGAGTTTAAAACTCATTTTTAAACTATACCGAAACCCCCAAATCCATAAAAAAACTTTGAAAATTTTCATAAAAAATATATTTTTTTGACTATGGGTTTAAGCCCCCTTGGGCTAAATCCTAAACCACTTCCCCACCATATGCCCCAGCACTAAGAACCAAGTGCTAAGCCCTTTTGGGCTTATCGCATCGGAACAATCAGAGTGCGCAAGTCAAATTGCTTTGTTAAAAGCCTCCGATGCAATTAGCCCTTTGTTTATAAACCCCTGATCTTATTACTATTTCATATAACCATGAAGCCCGCATCCGGCACTTAAACCTTGTGAATAAACCCATCACCGATGATATTTTCCTTTGAAAATCATAAAAACCCACTTTTCCTAACTTTTAGTCTAAACCCGCTGGTGCAATGTTATTTAAATGAAAAACTCTCATTGGAGTTTTTTAATGGGTAGATTGAAAAGCCCCGCATCATTTTTCTGATGCGATTGAGCCCCATTGTATAAACCTCTGCTTCTCTCTATATATAAAAACATACGCCTGGGACCAAGAGTTAAAGTCCCGAAGCGCTAATCGTATCTGAGAAATTCCAAATGGGTAGATTGAAAGACCCGCATTGTTCTTCCGATGCAATTGGCCCTTGTAAATAAAAGCGCTGGGCCTATTACTTTCCATATAGACCAAGGCCCCACAGACGGGCGCCATTTCATATATATAAACCCACCCAATGCAAATAAACCTTTGCATTTCATTTAATTTTTGGTTTTTATATATATTATAAAGTGGGCCCACCGTTCATTGGCCAAACCCATCTCCGACGTTGATCATTTGACCAATCTGACGGACCGCACAATCTCGCATCGGAGATTTACATTGGCACACTTTGTTATTTTATTCGTAACTCCCGATTGGCGGCCTCCCGATGAAATATTGGCCGTTGATCTCTTCCCCTCTTCCTAGATCCAATGGTTGCCGTTGTTTCTGCTCAAAAGCCCTTTCCCCGCTGATAAATTCCTCCGATGAGTTCTCTGTCGTCGATCTGATCTGCAGATCGATGGCCCATAGTTAATCACTTCAGTGCCCTCCATGTCCATCGCCCCGCCGATTGCGAAGCTCCGATTTCATCTGGACCGTCCACGTGTCCAGATCGGACGGTCCAGAATGCATCTCCTAACCTTGGTTAAAAACATAAAGCCCCATTCTATAATGTTTTTCAAACTAATCTCGGTCGTTGATCTCTGTCGATCAACAGCTTGTATTAACCTTTCTCCACCTTTGTATTATTTTCGTTTAAAACCCCAGACGCAATCTCCGCCGTCGATCCTGCACATCCGACGACTCATATTAACCCCGACAAGCCCGACCCCGGTGGGTCCTGCTTTCTTCAAGATTTCATCTCAGCCATCAAACCTTGATCCGACGGCCCATATTGAAACCACCCTACCTACTATATGCCCGCGCATCTATCCAATATCGCGCTCGCTCTCCGCCGTCAGATCTGAGACCTTAGATCTAACGGTTCTCGCATGTTTTCACGTAAGTTTAAGCGCAAAGGATAATTCTCAAAATTTACACGATATAGGTTCTTTTCAAAAAACACGTGTCGCCTCTTGACGCATATCGCATTCAAAAACTAAAAACACCCTACCCGCCTAATCGCCATGCGAAAACAGCTGTTTGCCCTCCAAAACCACTTCCCATCATGCTCTCTCCCCGCCGTTGATCTCTGCAAATTTATGGTTCAGATCTAATCTGGCCATACACTATCGCCCTCCGCCATAATCCGAAGGTTTTCAATGTGCAACCTACGTTGTTGATCTCCGTGGGCCAAGTTCATCTGACGGCTCACAATCGCCTGCGAAACCCCAAATTTCATTTCAAATAGATTTCCTTTGCCAAAGGATTTTTTCCCCTTTTCCTTGTATTTCTTCGCATTTTTTCTTGTTGTAATTATAATGTGACCCCTTCGTGTTATATCATTACAAATCACTCCCGACCGTTGATCTCTCCAAGATCAACGGCCCTAAATTAAAAACTCCCCTTCGTTCATCAACCGCCTCCTTTGACCCCCATGAACAAATATCCACTGTTGGATGTTCTCATCCAACGGCCACACTCTTATCGGCCCTAAATTAAAAACTCCCCTCCGTTCATCAATCGCCTCCTTTGACCCCCATGAACAAATATCCACCGTTGGATGTTCTCATCCAACAACCACACTCTTATCCGCAGCCTCCTAAGCAGTTTTACCCAATAAACGCAGGATTTCTTAATTGTTTTATGTATTTTTTCAGGTTTTATATGGTTTTTCCATTATATCAAAGGAAAACCAAAGGCTGGGGATAATGATCCCCCATGCCTTTGTGCATACAGAAAGATCATTCCACAGGGTTCAATTTCACGTTTCGTCGATGCTTCATGGGCATTGATGCCATATGGACCTTTATATACCTGCACATCAACAAGACACAGAGAATTAAATCAAACAAAAGAGTATCAGTGTTGAAGACTTAAACACAGCAGAACAAAGGGTTGAGGATTAATTCTACAGTTTAATGGATTACGACTAAGATCGATTATCAAAAGCCTAATCCATTAAATTAAACACAGTTAAAGGTAAATCAATAATATCTATCAGACAGAGAGCCTCCACTGCCACATAAGAGGAAAATTGATTCCTCTCAGCTACCAGATTGCCACCTGTGGCCTCAAAGCATTCAACAGAGGCCGAGTTATGATCAGAAAAGAAGATATTTGCCTCAACGCAGCCAAACTGTTAATTCGGCCGAAAAAATTATTGCAAATATCTGTTGAGTTACTACAGAGATGAAACAGAGTCTTAAAGTCAACAAAAGCTCCCACCGAGCTTAGCTCTTAAACGTAAAATAATTAATACAGACAAATATCTCTAAAATTCTCCATCGAGCCCCTCAAAGGCCAAGAAGTCTTAAATATGTATTAATTGAACCTTGAAGATCATTTATCAGATCCCACCTCCTCATTTCTTATACAAATACTTCTATAGAAAATGAGAAAAGGTTGGTTGCAGAACTTTGAAATATACTTGAGCTCGAAACTTCTACTTGTAAATAGTGTTCATTGGGTCTTGAAGCTCTGTTTGTGATCTAATAAGTTAGGCTGAGAAGTAAAGATGATTGTTGAACTGAAACATTGGACTTGAAGATTGTAACTGGTTTGAAGCATCAATACAAGCTAATTTATGGGATCCTGGTCTATGTCAACGGTGATGTTATTTCTTATTGTAAATTGTTATTTTATTCTTGTTTTCTCTTTTTCCATCTTCCCTGATAAAGAACAACAAGCATAGAGTTAGGATTTACTATATATCAATACCCTTCTCTAACTGATAAGCTTTATCTATATGTTTTCTTCCAATTTTTGTTGTTTAGGAATGATTTAATTCAATTTAAGCAGTTAGGAATGTTGGTGTTCCCTCGTCCTACTGTCTAAGCTGAATGTTGTTTTTAAATGTTATTTTCAGTTTATGTTAAGTAGAGATGAACTAAGGAATTTATGGTGAGCCATGTCCTTTAGTTTTATCCCCAAAAACCAGCTGAAAGTTTCCCTAAGAGTGTGTTGAAAGCAGGCTAGGTTAAAATTCCTTGCCTAATCTTACACCATTCTTTGTTATCTTGTGTGTTGGTCTTGAAAGTTTACCAAGTAACGCAGAGCTAGAGAGAATTTATGGTGAGCCCTGTCCTCTAGTTTCTTCTCCAACAGTTTCTTTTAAAGTTTCCCTTTGTTTTTAAAATGTTTTCTATTGAAAGTGCATCAAAAGCTGGCTAGTTTCGAAGTACTTACCAGATCTTAGATTACTTTTATGTCTTTCCTAAGTGTATGCCAAAAGCAGGATAGTTTCAAAGTACTTACCTGATCTTAGGCTGCTCTTTGTTCTTCATTTGTTATTTCCCCTTCTTATTGTTCCATTTCATTCCATAAAATCAACTTTGAAGAGATCCTTAGACATATATGACTTGCCCCATGGACCACTCTTGAACCTTGTTGTTTCAATTAAATCCTACTATGACTCCATAGCCCAATGGACTAAAAACCAACATTATATCTATCTTATTAGCCAAACCTTGCTCTGATTGCTTGCAACTTCACACCTTTGAAACTCTTTCCATTTAGGACTTTCCACTCAACTAATAATCATGCTTAACCATCCAAAACAAAACAAAACCCCTCCTCTTAATAACTAGCCTAATATCATTACCCAAAATCCTTAAAGATAAATCCAAATCTTTGCACTTATTGGAGAGATCCCTCTCCAGATTCAGGATGGCTAGATCCTAGAATCCCAAAGTGGTTGAAATAGTGTTCTCCCTGTAGTTGGACTTTTCCAATCTTGCTAATTACAGGGAGCTAACAGGATCTACAGCAGTTTCTTGGTACAACAAGAAACAAATATCTGTGGCACTCAGTTCAGCGAAAGCAGAATACATGGCAGCAAGTCAAGCTGCATGTGAGGCTATTTGGATGAGGAAGATCTTGGTTGGTTTGTTCGGTTCACATTTAGATCCCATGGTGATACATTGTGATAATCAGAGTTGCATTAAACTCTTGTTTAATCATGTGTTTCATGATAGATCTAAACATATTGATATTCGGTATCATCATATCAAAGATTGTGTGCAGCGAAAGATCATGTTTCTTCATTACATTCCTACAGAGGATCAAGATGCAGATATTCTGATGAAGGCGCTCACCAGGAGAAAATTCAAATACCATAGAGGCAGGATCGGGATGAGGATAATCCCTATATTGTTGAGAGGGAATGTTGAGATTCAACAAGATGATGAGCTTAGTGAAAAGAGTCGCCTTCACTAAGTGGGCCCGCAGGCTATTTTTGGCGCAAGTCTATTTTTAGACTATGTCTATTTTTAGACATGATGATCATATTTCAGAAGTTGCCGGATGCTATTTGTGGATGGTTGGTCAAGTTGGAAAAATAGATGAAATTCTATTTTTAGAATATTGGGCGAAGTCTATTTATAGATCGTCAATCTAAAAATAGATGCATGTCGATTATTATTAGCTCTTAATAATAATCAGACTCTAAACAAAAAATTATTCTCTTGGAGCACTTAGTTCGTTACTTGCAGATGTAGCATCGGTGGATGAGGAATTACAATTCCCAATGGTTTACTGGAGCTAATGCATGAAGGACTCAGTTAGAACTCAAGTGGCAGAGTTATGACACGGTTGGAAGAAGTAGTTATGGAGTTGTATTTAGTTTAACTCACTTAGACTCAGTTGAGCTAGTTGTATCTAGTCTAACTGAATGATACACTAGTGAGGGTGGAGTGAATTAATTAGTTAATTAATTCACAAATAATAACTCATAAATCAACTGAACAATACAGCAGTTAACTACAGTGCATGGCAGATTCAGTGGAGATCCAGTGGAGAGGTAGGTGAAAGGGCAAGATGGACTATCTGTTATGACTATAGTGATGCATTGATTGCATCACACACATATTGGATTTTCCAATGAGGATTGTACAGTAAATCCAAGAATAATTGGAATTCATTCAAAGCTATTCTTTAGCAGGGATTGCACAGTGGAGGCAGGCTAGCAGGAGGCAAATATTGGTGCATGGATTTGCAAGATTGGTCCTGATTAGTGTATGACGATTGTACTGTACTGAGAGCTTGATAAGCTTTGTATGAGGATTGTCATATGATTCCATGATACATAATATATAGTTGGGGTTTTTAGCTTCAGGCTTTCCCGATTAAAAATTGTGTTATGTGCGACTGATTATTTTTGTTTATGCTTCACATGTGTGTGCAATTAATTTTTCCGCAAAAGATTAACAAGTGGAATTGATTCAGTATTTTGCATAAAGTTAAACAGTGTGAGATCAGGTGAATCAAGGACATATGCATGCTTAATGCATATAATTTCTACACAAGGTCCCACACTAGTGTGTGTGTTGTCTTGTTGTTTCTGGATGCCAATTTAACTGTGTCTTGTTACAAATTTCAACACTCCCTCTCAACAATAAAGGAATCAATATGTCCTGATCTGATACCTTTGGAATATTCTTGCATGCGCACATGCAACTCTTGCATGAAACACTTCCCTAGTGGTGTTCACACATGCAACACTTCTCTAGTGTTTTTCGCACATGCAACTCTTGCATGCGACACTTCTGAAACTGAATAGCCTCCAAAAAACTGAATCAGTATAATGCATCTATCATTAGAATCTTATTACTGCTACTAGCTACTGCACATGTCTACTGGACTCTCTACGTTTTTGACATCTGCATCCATGCACTCTACACTACTTCCAACTCTGATCTGCACTCCAATATCCAACACCTGTCCCTCTGATTTATGTCCTCCTGACATCTAACTGCATCAATCTAACTGATCCTTCTTTCTATTGATGTATTTTGGGCTCCTTGTAGCCAGGTTCAATCCATGAGACACACCATCTCATTGAACCCTGACCAAATTTCTTCTTGGGATTAATTTTTCACATCGCCCCACCTCACACCTGGAGGTATAGCTATATGTACTCCCTCTGCCCATCTAACTCGAAATTTCCCCCTCCTAGAGATCTTTGCTTGAGTGTAATCTTCCCCTCAGTCTCCTCTCTGCTTCTCTAATTGTGGCTTCTCCAAAACCTTCTGAGATTGCTTTTGAGGCTGCATGTTGAGAGATAATTGTTCCCTCTCAACCACCAAGCCATTAACCACTTCTTTTCTCCTCAAATCCTTGCATGCATCCTCAACCTTGAGTGCATACAGGTTCTTGACTCTTGAACTGATCTGCTTCACCTTTCCCATGACTATGTGTTTAAGGAAAACTTTTCCTTTTATAAACAAAACCTCATAACCACAGTCTTCCAATACCGCTACGGAGACAAGATTCTTCTTTAACCTGGAACATCCAAAACATTTTATAGTCTGAGATGAGAGCCATTCTCCCTCTGAAAGGTAATTTTACCTATGTCGATCATGCTATACCTCTCGTCATCTCCAAACTCTATGTTTTGCTGGAGGTCCTTCTCCTCCAAGTCACTGAAGAGATCTTTATTCCCTGTCATATGGAATGAGGCACCATTGTCTAAATACCACATGCATCCCATTACATTGCTGGCCATGCATGAAATGAGAGTAAAATAAAGCTCAAAATGTGAAGCCAACGCTTCACTTGCTGCAACTGCAGGCTCCTTCTTTCTTGCCTTCTTCTGTGGATAATTTGTAGCATAGTGCCCATGCTCATGACAGTGAAAACATCTGATCTTGGACAAGTCTTTATTTCCCTCTTTGCCTTGGGATTTATTTCCCTTGGCCTTATTTGCCTTACTGGCCAAGGCACAATCTTCCTCATCATTAGTCTTGGATGAGGATCAATCCCTGGTATTCCGACTAAACTCTTCTTGTACCAAATCCGACCAAAGTCGCTCCCAATCTGGTAACTTCTCCCTCCCATTGAAAGAGTCCTGATAACTATGCCAGCTCTTGGGAAGGCCTAGAAGTGCTAGGCTCACCAGGGCATCATTTTATCGGTCACACCAACACTTCCAAGCTCATCTCGACATTGAGTGAACTTTTCCAAGTATGTTGGTACCATCTTGCCCTCCTCCTTCTTGATTTTCCCGAGCTTGTTATTCAATGCCAACTTCCTTTAGTGGGTGTTGTTCTAAAATAGTTCTGTTAAGGCCTTCCATATTTCATATGGAGTCACCTTGCCATGAAGACTTGAGACAATGTGATCTCAAACTCCCTCTAAGAAGATCCTCCTCGCCCTTGCTACCTTCTTTCACCAAGCATCAAGAAGAGCGGTGTTTTTTGTTGCGGGCTTGGAAATATCATTATCAATGAATTCTTTCAACCTGTTGTCCTCCACCACTGCCTCCATTCTATCTTTCCAATGCAATCTAATTAGATATTCCTTCAAGTGCATATTCCAATCTTAAGCCATTGAAAGCCATCTTGATCCACTTGACACACCAACGAAAGTATCTGCAAGTTTGAATAATGTTCAACACAAACTCAATTTCTTATCCACTATTGTGAATTCTGGTGCTTTGATACCATGTAGAAATTATACAAACAATATGTATACCAATAGATTCAATACAATCATGCGATATGCTAAAGCAAGATATTGAATCCTTCTACAAATTAATTGTGGAAAATAAACACGATCACACAATCACACCAAGTAAGAGAAAGAAGAAAATCAATACACAACACAGATATTTTTCCTGGGGAAATCTTGCTACTCAAAACCCCTCTATCTCTATTGTATAATGAACCAAGGAATCATGAAACAATACAATGCACTCTTCTCACAAGAGTCTGCAGCACTATCCTGACTATCTCACACTCATCCAGACAAAATTGGTCCAACACTTAGCCAATTATCAACCTATCTTCAGCCTGCCTTTCTCATGCAATCCCTATGGAATGTAATCCCTATTATTTAGGAATTTCAGCCTTCCTTAACTGCCCAAGTATCATGGGAAATCTTGTGGTGTTTTAACTACATCTGGGCAATTTTCTAAAAATACAACTGATAGTCAACATCCCTTTAACCTCTGTCTCAACTGGGTCTTCATCGAAACTGACATGCATGCAACTATTAATAGTAAATCATCAGTCACTCGACATATCACTGCATGTGAATTAAATCTGATTTAATTCACTTGACCTCTCACTAGTGCAACAATCAATTACAACTAGTTAAACTGACTTTAACTCATTTAATTGAGTTAACTGATTTCTTATGCATTAAACTAATACACTAACTGCAACTTGGACTCTAAAGAATCACTCTACATGCCTCACCAACCACCCTCAACTCAAAATTCATGATCTAATTAATTCCATCACACTTAGTTAACTATTACAAGTGTTTATGAGATAAGATTACAATTTATTGTCCAATTTAATTAATGGAAAATTAAATTAGACACATTTCCAATTTATTAAATAAATTGGCTTGCACACTAATGTATCGCTAGGACCCATCACTACATGACTTGTGGTCCCACACTAGTGTGTGTGTTGTCATGTTGTTTCTGAATGCCAATTTCACTGTTTCTTATTGCAAATTTCAACACAGATCTTACAGGCAAGTCATCATGATAAAAGGTACATGGATCTCAGGCACAGGTTACAGTAGAATATAGGTATATGTATAGGTACATGTAGCGGTACAAGTAACGGTGTAGGTGCAGGTGCACAGGATGTGGAATATTGTCTTACAGTGGATGGATTAGTCATATTTAGGAACGAGATATATGTTCTAGATGACAGAGATCTCAAGAAGATTATCTTGAGAGAGCTTCATGTGAAAATGTATTCAAGTCACCCATGATATCAGAAGACATTGATTGCGGTGAAGAATTTCTACTACTAGACGAACTTGAAGAAAGAAGTGTCATAGTTTTTGGTGAGATGCTTGGATTGTAAACAGGTAAAGTCATAGTGTAAGCCTCCAGGCAGGTTTCTACAACCGATTTCGATTCCAGAGTGGAAATGGGAGGCCATCTCCATGGATTTCATCACTGGTTTATCGAGGACTTTTAGATAGCATGACTCGATTATGGTTGTGGTTAACAGGTTGAAAAATATAGCACACTTCATTCCAATGAATTCTACTTATTCAACCAATGATGTAGCACATGTCTTCATCATGGATGTGGTGAGGTTGCATGGTGTTACAAAGAAGATTGTGTTAGACAGGTATGCTAAGTTCACTTCGAGATTATGGAAAGAGTTATTTATAGGTTTGGGTACATAGTTGGACTTCCACAAAACTTATCATCTGTAGATATATGGAAAAACATATAGGGTCATCATAATTCTAGAGGACATGTTGAGGATGTATGTGATGCATCAACAATGAAAGTGGGAAGAGTGTCTTCCACTGGTAGAGTTCGCTTACAATAATGGGTATCATGAGTCTTTGAGGATAAGTTTGTTCGAGGCACTTTATGGGCGGAATTGTAGTACTCATATTAGTTGGAGTGATCCAGTTAACATGGTGTTGATAGGACCAAAAATGTTGGCCTCTAGAGATGGAACATGAAATTCAGATAATAAAGAAGAATTTGAAGGAAACAAAGGATATGCAGAAAATTTATATAGATCGTAATAGGTTGTTTAAGGAGTTTCAGGTTGGGGAACAGGTGTACTTGCACATCAAGCCAAAGAAGAGATCCTTGAGGATTGGATCATGTGGCAAGATGGCACCTCAGTTTTGTAGAGCTTTCAATATTCTTGAAAGGATTGGACTAGTATCCTATAGACTTGCACTGCCTCTGACAGTGAAAGTCCATGATGTTTTCTATGTGTAATTGCTTAAGAAGTATGTTAAATATGTTGATCATGTGATTGACTAGTTTGTATTGTAGGTGGAGCTAGAAGGAGAATTATGGTTGGAGCCTCAGTTCATTTTTCAAAGAAATGTGCTCATGCTCCAAAACTGAGAAGGTTAAAGTGCAGTGGAAACACATTAGGCTCGATGCAGCTACATGGGAGATGGCGTATCAGATGCGGGCTATGTATCCTTCTCTATTCGTTGGTTGAGCAATTTTTTTTGCATATGTCTTTGGTATATGTTTTGGCACATGCATTGATCATGGAAAATTTTAGGGGTTAATATTCGTAGGTGGGCTAATTTTCCATGATTTTTCCAAAAAAAAGATTCACCAATTTCGATTTTTTATAAAAATGATTCATCCAAATTTTACAATATAAAATTATTTTACCTTATAATTCGCCAACATTATATAAAGAGTATATATAAAATCATTATAAATTTGAATAATTTTACAAATACATCAATATACATTTTATATTTTGCATATTAGGGACTAGTGAGATTTGCCAATATTTTTAAACTTCAAGCTAACTTTCCATCCTTAAAATTATCCATGGCTTTGATATATGTACATATGTATATGGATGTAAATACTGCCATGAGCTATTTTATAAAGCTCCAATAATCAGTATGGTATCATGTCATGGTTGTCATGTTGTTATGTTGTCATGATTGGTTTGTTTATCAACAGGATTGTCATTGTAAATACTGCAACGAGCTAAGCTATAAAGCTCCATGGGTTGCATGTTTTTCTTTCAGCAGTCTTATTGGTTGTAGGTGTCATTGAATACCGAGGAAAATGTTCCCCCAAGGGGGAGGGTTGTGTAACAACCCTGGTCAAAATTCCATGTAATAAAGTAAATAAAGGAAAAATAATATTCATGGTCATGGGACATGTATTCCAAGATGAAGGTTGGGAAAATTAACATCTTAGTGTGAGTGTTCATTTGGTTTATTATGGCTATGGAAATTGGCAAAGGAAATGGAAAAGGCTTTGGAAAGGCAAACTGACATTTATTGGCATTTATTTATGAAAATAATGGAAATTAGGAGAAAATGAAGGTGAAAGGTGATAGTTTGCATGTGAGGAGGAAAATGAAGGAAAATAATGGAAAATTGAAGAAAATAGAGGCCTCATTAATAAAAAGTCTTATGAGGATCAGTACACAAACTTTTTTCAGTTTAGTTTTCAAGGTCTGATTCTATTCTCTCTCTCTCGTACTCTTGGACACTTAGAGTTTTCTTGGAGCACTCTTGGAGGAGTGTGGCATAATTTGGATTTGGAGCAAGAAGGAAAAGGAAGAATATGAAAGTGTAAGAGGACATCGGGATCATCAACAACTACAACGGTTTTTTCTTGCAGGTACCGAGTTGCGTGTATGATTTCGATACTAGTTTTGGCATGCATGGCACATGCATGTGGTTTCTTGGTTATGATCTGTCATTGGCATGGAGGATTGCCTGGATTGACAAAGATTTTTCTTAGCCTCACCATTTCCTGGATAGCCATGGTGTTGTGGGAGTCTTACCCTTTTGTTTTCTGGTTGGCTCTCATGCTCCTTTGGCTGTGGGTTGAGTTATTGGTTCCTGGACCCTTGGTTGGACAAACGCTCTGGAGCCCTGTAACAACTTGGGTTGAGTTAGTAGTCATGGATCCTTGGTTGGAAAAATGTTCTAGAGCCCTTGGTGGTTTGAGTTACTAGTCTTGGAGCAATGGTTGGACAAACTCTCTAGAACTCGACAATGGTTGTGGGTTGAGTTACTAGTCCTAGAGCCTTGGGAAACTAGGTTAGAGACCAATATGGTGATGGTTAATGATTTCCAAACGTGAGGTGGAGTCATCGGTTGAGGGTTGAGGTGGTTTGGCCTCTGGAAGCCTTGGTTTTGTTTTGATGGATTTTTTCTATGAGATCCCACATTCAGGCTTGGAATATGGCACGTGGGCGATTGGTTGAAGAGATATTTGTTTCAACCAATCTACAATCGAGTGGAAAGTGGAATTCTTGAACCTGATTGGTCTTTGCATTCATTGTTAAGAGCTTCTTCTACTTGGTATTCTATGGGTAAATATACTTGTTTTTATGTGTCTTATATGGTTGTTATATCCTTGATATTTTTGTTAATTATTGTTGAGATTCAACAAGATGATGAGCTTAGTGAAAAGAGTCGCCTTCACTAAGTGGGCCCGTAGGCTATTTTTGGCACAAGTATATTTTTAGACTATGTCTATTTTTAGACATGATGATCATATTTCAAAAGTTGTAGGATGCTATTTGTGGATGGTTGATCAAGTTGGAAAAATAGATGAAATTCTATTTTTAGAATATTGGGAGAAGTCTATTTATAGATCTTCAATCGAAAAATAGATGCATGTCGATTATTATTAGCTCTTAATAATAATCAGACTCTAAACAGCAACTTATTCTCTTGGAGCACTTCAATTCAGTGCACAGATGTGGCACATGTTTTGACAGAAGGAATTATGCTATTCCTAAGGGTTTACTAAAGCTAATGCATGGAGGACTCAGTTAGAACTCAAGTGGCAGAGTTATGACACAGTTGGAAGAAGTAGTTATGGAGTTGTATTTAGTTTAACTCAGTTAGACTCGGTTGAGCTAGTTGTATCTAGTCTAACTGATTGATACACTAGTGAGAGTGGAGTGAATTAATTAGTTAATTAATTCACAAATAATAACTCATTAATCAACTAAACAATACATTAGTTAACTATAGTGCATGACAGTTTCAGTGGAGACCAGTGGAGAGATAGGTGAAAGGGCAAGATAGACTATCTGTTGTGACTATTAGTGATGCATTGATTGCGTCCAACACATAGTGGAGATGCCAATGAGGATTGTGCAATCAAGGAAGGATTAATTTGAATTTATTGAGCTATTCTTCGGTAAGTTGCTTAGTGGAGAGAACGACTTCCTTGGTGGCAAAGATCGGTGCATGGATTTACAAGATTAGGCACGATTAGTGTATGGCTTGATTGTCTTTATGCCGAAGCTTGTGATAAGCTTTGAATGAAGATTGTCATATGATTCCATGATACATAATATATAGTTAGGGTTTTCATCTTCAGGCTTTCCCGGTTAAAAACAACTGTGTTATGTGCGAATATTTTTATTTATGCTTTACATGTGTGTGCAATTAATTTTCCACAAAAGATTAACAAGTGGAATGATTCAGTATCTTGCATAAAGTTAAATAGTGTGAGATCGGGTGAATCTAGGAAATATGCATGCTTATTGCATATAATTTCTACATGGTATCAGAGCATTGATGATTGAAAGGTACAGAATTGTGAAGTGAGTTTGTCTTTGGTGGAAAATTCGAATTTTGCTACGAGAAGATTCTTGATACGAAATTCGAGTATACATTGAAATGTCTTTCAACGGGTTGAGATTGGAGTATGCCCTTGATGGGGCTTGGATTACATAGCCTGAAGGACAAGATGGAGACGGTGGAGGCAGTGCTGGAGGTAATGGGCTGAAGGAGTTCATCGATAGCGATGTTCCTAAGCCGGGATCTAAAGCGATGCCATTACTTGATACATGGCAAGAAGGCGCAAAGATGAGAGGAATTCTATTGGAAGGTGTGAAGGACCACATTGTGTCCAGCCTTCATGGGAAAGCCACTCCATTCTTAATGTGGAAGGCTTTGATAGACTTGTTCCAAAGAAGAAGTGACCAGAGGAAGTTGGCGCTTAAAGACAAGCTCAGAAAAATAAAAATGGAGAAAGGCAATAGTATTCCAAAATACCTCACGAAGTTTGTCCACTGCAAGGATGAGCTGGGAAGTGTGGGGGTTAATTTTGATGAATAATAATTGGTGATCTTGGCTCTTCTTGGGCTTCCGAAGAGTTGGCATAGCTACGAAGACTCTGTCAATGGATGGGAGAAACTGCCAGGATGGGAGCGACTTTGGTCGGATCTTGTGCAAGAGGAGATAAGGTAGGGTACCAGGGATGGATCTTCATTGAAGAATGAAGATGAAGAGAATTTCACTTTGGCTTCCAAAGCAAGGAAATGGAAGGGGAAGAAAAATCCTTCTAAATCTGGTACGAAAGGCAAGAAGCAAGACTTGTCCAAAGTGAAGTGTTTTCACTGTCACGAGCATGGAAATTTCACCACTAACTGTCCATAGAAGAAGAAGAATAAGCAGGCTGCTGGATCTGCAGCTGGAGAGGCCCTAGCCTCACAATTTGAGCTAGATTTTTCGATGATCACATGCTTGGTTTCAAGCTGCATGGGATGACAGTATCTTGAAAGTGGTGTGTCTTTCCATATGACGGGAGACAAAGAGTTGTTTAGTGACTTGGAGGAGAAGGACCTCCAGATGCATATAGAGATGGGCGATGATGGTCGGTACAGTGCGACTGGAATTGGGACCATTACCTTTGAGATGGATTCTGGTAATCCATTCTTGTTGAAGAATTTCATGCATGTTCCAGGTCTGAAGAAGAAATTGGTCTCAGTCGCAATGGTGGAAGACAGGGGTTATGATGTTGTTTTCAATGAGGGAAAATATTTCCTTTGACATAAACCAACGGGTCAAACCAAGAATATAGGGGTTTGAATTAAGAATATCTACAAGCTGGAGGTAGATGGATGTGCTGCAATGGTGGACAAAGTAGAAGAAGTGGTGAGCCAGGATGAGGGCGAGTTATGGCACAGGATATTTGGCCATCTTCACCATGGCGCTTTGAAGATTTTGTAGAAAATTTCTACTGTACTTCCCAAGGGTACTCTTGCGCAGTGAGATCAGTGCAAAGGATGTACAATGGTTAAGTTTGTGAAGACCACCTTTCCTTAGAAGGAGAACCGTGCTTCAGTGATCCTAGAGAGAATTCACACAGACGTGTGTGGACCATTCTCGGTTGCTTCAACAGAAAAACACAGGTATTATGTGATATTTTTTGATGAATTTTCTCGTAGATGTTGGATCTTCTTCATGCAGAAGAAGAGTGAAACGTTCTCAAAGTTCTGTGAGTTCAAGGCATTGGTGGAGAAGGAGTTGGGGAAGCAGGTGAAACCTCTAAGGATTGATAATGGTGGTGGGCCATCTCGAGCAATTCAAAGACACGCAGCAAGAAAGGAGTGAAGAGGAGCTCATAGCACCTCATAACGCCTGACGAGAATGGGATCGCGAGAGAAAGAACGAGAATGATCGTGGGTGTTGCACAAGCTATGCTACATGATCAGGGCCTACCAATGCACTTGTGGGTGGAAGCGTGCAACATTGTGGTTTATGTGAAAAACTGTTGTCCGCATAGAGTACTTGGCATGAGTACAGGAAGCTTTTGCGGTAAGCTTGCGATATTTCTCATTTGAAGATTTTTGGCTCACCTATTTACATTCATGTGATGAAGGATGCCGGGAAAGAAGTTGGAGTCGGCTAGAAGTTGGGATATTTGTGGGGTACACTGATACGCCCCACAACTATCGTATGTATTTTCCAGACAGTCGGATGAAGTCGGATGGCTGTTATGCGACGGATATAAAAATTCAATGAGGTGAAAGCCATGGTTATTAAACTTGAGAGAGGGCTACACTGTATGCGAAGGCTTCTTGTTCCCAGATGAGCCTACGGATGTGGATCAGCCCTTGGGAGGAAGATTCATGGGTGGAGGAATCCACTCATGTAGAATAAATATGCAGACAAGACAAGAAGCGTACCACACACTGAAGCTAAGAGACTAAAGGTGGATGCGGCACAAAAATGTAGGAGTTCCTACATCACAACGAGCAGAGATAGTCACGACCGATATACTAGATACATGGATCTTATGAGCAAGTGTATTGTAGCTGACCATCTTCTTTTGAAGAAGCAGCCTTGAGAGCCCACATGGGTAGATTCCATGGTGGAGGAGTATGACTCCAATGTCAGAAACAGTGCTTGGGAGATTGTTCCAAGGCTGATGGGAAAATTAGTTGTAGGATCAAGATGGATCTACAAGGTAAAGCAAGCTGCTGATGGGAGCGTTGAGAAGTATAAGGCAAGATTTGTTTCCTGGGGCTTCTCACAGATTGAGGGGATTGACTATGAAGAAACCTTTGCACCTGTCGCACGGTATTCTTCCATACAGACCATCCTTGCTCTCTCAGTGTAGATGGGTTGGCACATTCATCAGATGGATGTGAAGACAGATTCTCATCGGGATCATTGAGGAAGAGGTGTACATTGAGCAGCCTGAAGGATTTGAGATCTTCAACAACGAGTCACATGTGTGCAGGCTCAAAAGAGTGTTGTATGGGCTGAAACAAGCACCCCGTGCTTGGTACACTTAGATCGACCATCCTTGCTCTCTCAGTGTATATGGGTTGGCACATTCATCAGATGGATGTGAAGACTGCATTCCTCAACAGAGTCATTGAGGAGGAGGTGTACATTGAGCAACCCGAAGGATTCGAAATCTTCAGCAGCGAGTCGCATGTGTGTAGGCTCAAAAGAGCGTTTTATGGGCTGAAACAAGCACCTCGTGCTTGGTACACACGGAAAGACAATTATTTCACCAGACTTGGTTTCGCCAAGAGTGAGAGGGATCTGAACCTATAACAGATTGTGGTGGAGGGTAAGTTTTTGATCATTGTACTTTATATAGATGATTTGATACTAACAAGTGATGAACTGTTGATACACTCATGCAAGGCAGATCTTGTAAAGGAGTTTGAGATGAAGGATTTGGGCCTCCTTCATTATTTCCTTGGATTGGAAATATGGCAGCAGGAAGGTGAACTGTTTGTGTCTCAAGGCAAGTATGCCCTGGAGATACTGGAGAAGTTTCACATGCAAGGCTGCAAGCCTATCGACACTCCTCTTCCAAGAAATTGGAAGAAAGAGGATGCTACATCGGCAGAGGTAGTGGATGCCACTGTTTATCGACAGTTGGTGGGTTCGCTCATGTATTTAGTCAATACAAGACCAGACATATGCTATGCGGTGAACCAACTTTCACAAGCAATGGTTAAGCCTACCAAGCTCTTTTGGAAGGCGAGCAAGCATGTCCTGGGATATCTCAGGGGCACATCTGAGTATGGTTTATGGTACAGACAAATGAATGAGGTGAATTTGCATGGCTTCACTGATGCAGATTGGGGAGGAAGCCCAACAGATAGAAAGATCACATCAGGAGGGATTTTTAGTATCAGATCTACGCCAATTTCTTGGTATAGCAGGAAACAAAGATTTGTGTCACTCAGTTCAGCGGAAGCATAATACATGGCAGCAAGTTTAGCTGCATGTGAGGCTATCTGGATGAGGAAGATTCTGGTTGGTTTGCTTGGTTCACATTTAGATCCCACGGTGATTCATTGTGATAATCAGAGTTGCATTAAACTCTCGGTTAATCCTATATTTCATGATAGATCTAAACATATTGATATCCGGTATCATCATATCAAATATTGTGTGTAGCGGAAGATCATGTTGCTTCAGTACATTCCCACGAAGGATCAGGATGCAGATATTCTGACGAAGGCGCTCACCAGGAGCAAATTCAAATACCATAGAGGTAGGATCGGGGTGAAGGATAATCCCTATCTTGTTGAGAGGGAGTGTTGAGATTCAACAAGATGATGAGCTTAGTGAAAAGAGTCACCTTCACTAGGTGGGCCCGCAGGTTATTTTTGGCGCAAGTCTATTTTTAGACATGATGGTCATATTTCAGAAGTTGAAGGATGCTATTTGTGGATGGTTGATCAAGTTGGAAAAACAGATGAAATTCTATTTTTAGAATACTGGGCGAAGTCTATTTATAGATCGTCAATCTGTAACAGATGCATGTCAATTATTATTAGCTCTCAATAATAATCGACTCTAAACAACAACTTATTCTCTTGGAGCACTTTAGTTCAATGCACTGCATCCAGCACATCAGCTAAATAAGGAATTACGTTTGCCCCGAGGGTTTATCGGGAGCTAATTCATGTAGAGGACTCTGCTAGAACCTCAAGTGGCAGTTATGACACAGTTTCTGAAGAAGTAGTTATGGAGTTGTATTTAGTTTAACTCATGACCAAGAAGGTATCTAGTCTAACTGATTGACCCCAGCGAGAGTGGAGTGAATTGATTAGTTAATTAATTCACTAAATAATAACTCATTAATCAACTGAAGAATACATCAGTTAACTACAGTGCATGGACAGTTTCAGTGGAGACCAGTGGAGAGGTAGGTGAAAGAGCAAGTGTGACTATTAGTTGTGACTATATTGTTGCATGAGTTTGCACCACACATTGCTGGAGATGCCAATGAGGATTGCGCAGTCAAGGATGGAGTAATTTGAATTCATTCAGAGCTATTCTTCAGCAGAGATTGCGCAGTGGAGGTAGGCTAGCAGGTGGCAAAGATCGATGCATCGATTTGCAATATTAGGCCTGATTAGTGTATGATGATTGTACTGTACTGAGAGCTTGTGATAAGCTTTGTATGTTTGTATGAGATTGTCATATGATCTCCATGTTACATAATATATAGTTGGGGTTTTCAGCTTCATGCTTTCCCAGTTAAAAATTGTGTTATGTGCGATTGATAAATTTTTTTTTTTCTTCACATGTGTGTGCAATTAATTTTTCCACAAAAGATTAACAAGTGGAATAGATTTAATATCTTGCATAAAGTTAAATAGTGTGAGATCAGGTGGATCTTAGACATATGCATGCTTAGTGCATATAATTTCTACAATTATATGATGGTTATGAGTGAGTTTTATGACAATGATAATGTATGGCTCTCATCATGTTTTGGTTAATCACTAAATGTACAATGAATATATGGCTTAATAAATGGTAATGCAATTATTGTGATTAGTCATCAATGCTTCTTAGTGATTCTCATATAAGTATGAGACTCTTATGCTCAGATCTGTTGTTTAAACCTGTAGAATGCATATTTGTGACATGTTTGATGAAATGCATGTCATAGCTAGTAAGGGTCCATTCAAGTCCTTATTCAAGTATTTGAATTTGCATCATTGTTTCGATGTTATTTTTCATTTCTAGAAGTTTCATGGAGTTCTAGGGCAGTGGCCTAAGTCTTGGCCCTGAAAAAGTGGCACAAAATCTGGAGTCACTGGCACAAAACTACCTGGAAAAGTCCTCAGTCGCATACATGCCTTGTTGTGGGAGCTACTGGAGGGTCCCAGTCACATGCATGCCCATGTTAAGGGAGTGACTAAGGCTTTAATGTAGGAAAATGTGAGTTTGTCTCAGGGGTTGGTCACCTAGATGGGTTAGATAGCTCCTGGGGTTTTTTTTAATGTGTATAAGGTCATGTTGTCTATGTTCCGTCGCTTCCACTTCATTAGCTATTACATAGGGAGTCAAATCATGTCGTAGTAACTCTTCGTCATATGTTTACCCTAGTTGGTTGGTTACTTAGGTAGATGTGGGAGGAGGGTGTTACATTAAAAGTGATGTAACTGATAAGCCTCAACACCAAATCACTACACTCCAAATTCGTGTAGACCAACTAATGGATTCCAGCTACAAAATGATGAAATTGATGGCTTGAGAAGCCAATTGGGTGTAGTCCAACAATTGGAAGCTTCACTTGCTCTATCTTTAGCCTCTGTGGTGAACTCAATGTCTCCTCCTCCTACTCCCTTACCATACCTGAATTTGGAAACTTGTCTGGAAAATATAGTTTATTTAGATGGATCCAATGATTTTCATACTTTTTGTAGGTCCAATACGCAATCAAAATTGTTTGTTTCCTATGGTATTATTTAGATATTTCACTTTCAAAACTATCAATTATGGCTTCGGTTTAGAAAAATAGTTAAATATGTTATCCTCTTGGAAGTCTCTTGGTATGTACCACTAAACCACATTATGCTTATAAAACATATTTTACTAATATTACTCTTTAAAATTTGCATTTGATAAATATTTGTCAATGAGAGTATAAAGAATATTTAATTTGCAATTTATAAAATGCATGTAATATAAATTAAAATGTGAAAATTATTTATATTGAAAAGTAATAGATTTACTTATTTATTTCAAATTATTTAGATAAATCATTTTAACCTTGGCATTGGCAATTGAAAACCCTCTTGGGCATAGTTATGAAGGATAAATAAGAGGAGCAATATGACATTCCAGTGTCGTGAATGATATCAAGTGTGCCTAGTGGATGTTGGGATAGGTTCCAATGCCAAAAACCTATTCCAGTGACTTTCTCTCACTTGATTTTTTGCTATATACTCTAGTGACATTTTTCTATGTATTTACATAGTTGGTAGGGTTGTTTACTTCGACGGTTGTTTTTATCTTATTAGAACTTTTTCTTTAGTATGCTGTCAATACAATTTTTTTAAGAAATATCCTTGTCATTAAACTGAGTGTTAAATATCCTTGTTATGTCAGATTTTTAGTCTTCTTATTATTATAGCTAAGGAAATTTGTACAAAGTTTTGTTTTTAATGTGTACCAAGGTCGGTTTATCATTGATCTCCAATCACTTAATTAATTCTTACCCTTCCGTCTCAACACAACTAGACACAATCTATATATTATTTTGTTTTAATTTTTTTAATAATATTTATTTTTAATAATAATTAATAAATAAATATAAATTAAAAATAAATTTAATTTACTATAAAATATGATTATTTTTAATCTTTAATTTAAACGAATTTTGATTGAAAAGAAATTTAATTTTATATTTTAATTTCCAATCATATTCATTCCAACCATTTGAGTTCAAAATAAATTTATTCCTATGTTTTTATTTCCAATTATATTCATTCCAACCCCATAGTGAATAAATGTGACTCTAAAATTAATATTGTGTTACTCCTAGATGGTTCAGCTTTTATTCGAAGCTCAGCGGTGATGTATTTAGTTTACTGTTTTTATTAGAAATGCTATTGTTTGTAATGATTAGTATGCAAAAATAATCAACAGTGTCAGTTATTGATCTGTTCAAATATTCTAAAAATTGAATAGAAATAAAATATTCTAAAAATTGAATGGAAATAAATGCAGTTAATTGAATGGAAATAAATGCAGTTAATTGGTCTGGTTTATATTTTCACATTTCTAAAATATTTAGAAATATACAATTAATTTAAAGATGATAATCATGTCTTCCCAATCTTAATAAAAATAAAACATTCTGCAGAAAGAAATTATATTTAGCAAATACAAATTATTCGTTGATGGTAAAAAAAATAAGCTATCAGAATTTTAATATCTCTATAACAAATATACGCAGGAAACGATCTATTCCCACAAAGAAACAACAATGAAATTAACTCAACAAATCAACAACTCTTTTTGAATCATAGTATGGCATGGAATATCGGTTGAAGCTGGGACTGCAAATAATAGAAAAAACTCTGGATCCATAAACAAATCATCATAAATAAGCGGAAACCTCTGAACGTCCGTTTCAGTTTATATGTTGTCTTTCTCCTCTGTGCCCACGATCTCCACTTCTGTTTCAATCTTGACTGTTGCTTCTTTTACATTCTCATCACCTGCAGGAACAGCTGGTGCCTCTGAGATGTCTTTAGCAGTTTCCTCTGCAGTTTTGGCTCCCCCTTCCACCAAATCAAGCTCTCTAGCAATGACAGGGGATTCTTCATTGGCCACAAATGGAGAGAGCTTCTCTAGCAGGTATTGGATCTGAGATGACAATAGAGCAGTGCCATACTTATCTCCAGCCTCCTTCAATATTTGTGCTCCAGGACAACCTACAATATACAACAAATATTATTCACATGATAAACAACAATTAACTTATTATGGGTCAAGAATATGAGCATAGTAATTTGAGTATGTATGAGCATAATAATTTGATTGTAGAATTGGAAATATTTTGAAAATCTCATGAATATGAGCTAACTGGGATAGTTGGCTAGCTTTTGTAGATTGCAAATTCTCCAAATATCCAGGAGAAGGTTAATTGTTTGACCTTCTCCTTTGAAGGTGAGATTCTATGATAATTTTGGAATATGCAATCTACATAAGTTGAGGAATGTCTATTAAATTTTCAAAATATTTCCAAATTTACAATATCAATCAAATTCTCATATCCAGCCAGTTTTCAATATATTCCGAAATCTACAATCCAAATCAACATAAGAATAACCAGCTGAAATCAGTGATTAAAATTATCAATTGCACTGAGAATTTTTATGTCCAACCAGTTTTTAATATATTCCCAAATCTACAATCCAAATCAACATAAAAATAGCCAGCTGAAATCAGTGATTAAAATTATCAATTGCACTGAAAATAGCCAGGCTGTAATTTTACAATTAGCTTAATTCTAACATATTCCACCTGCTTCAAGAAGCCGTTGTAACAGATCCTGAGCAGCTTGGGCTTGTTGTTTCACCTTGTCTTCAGTTGGCTCCTTCAAAAGCAACTGCCAGAAATATTGAAATAAGGTGCAATGTAAGCAATATTTCTAAATTGTGGGGAGGAAAGAGATCAAAATATTTCATGTGAGGAAAGAGAGAACAATACAATTGTGAGGAAAGGAATTTTTTCTAGGTTTATAAATTGCCACAAAATCTAACCATATATATTTTCCATTATTACTGATGTTCTTGGCATCATCAGAAAACTCATTTTCCCATTAATATGTATACAGAGAAATTGTCTATATAGAAGAAAAGCAATCAATTGTGCATTTACCTTGGTTTCTAGCTTGGAGTCCTTGTATATCTCAATTATCTTTGGCTCCAGTTCAGGTTTCTTCTCTTCAATTTCTTTTTCAATAGAATTCTGTGAAGAAAATCACCAAAAGAAAACTGATTAAGGTGCTGTATTATTCCATGAAACAGTGTTTTATGTATATTTATTGAAAAGTTTTTTTCAGGGTTGTTATAAAAAAAAAAAATTTGATGATCAGAGTTCAGAGGATCTTTTGCTTCTAATGGATTAAGAGTTAAATCAATCCAAAGTCAAGAATCTATACTAAGTAAACATGATTGATGATTTTGATTTAAAGGATAGAAAACAATAAAAGAAATTAAAGAAATACAGAGCAAGTTTCTTGCCTTGGCCTTGTTGAAGGATTTGGCAGCTTCTGCTGCTCCTTTGCTGTTGGCATCTCCTTTGCCAAAATATTTCTTGATCTTTGGCAGCACCTTTTCCTTCCAGTAATTCATTTTGATACTCCCAAAACCCTTTTGATCACCTGCACAGAACTTGTTCTCAGAGCTTGCTCTTGGTCAGATCTCTGAAGCAGTGCAGCGTATAGAGAGCTCCAATATCTGATGGAGCTATTGTACTCCTGTTATCTTCTTAAAAGCAATTAGATGTAGATATTTTTCTTTGGGCGGGTTGTAGGGCTATACACAGCGAGGATGACAGGCAAGCCCAGACAAGGTCCTCGCTGGATTGAAGGCTGAACTTCGAAGTTATGTGTATTTCAATTTGCATCACATTTCCCACTCATAATATTGTGACTCGACCATTCTAATAATATATAAGAAGTTTATTTTTATTTGTATGTATGCATGATTAACCTAAATAAAATGAAGGGTTTTAAGTTCTGATAAAAGTGTGATTTCAAAATACATATATAATGTATTTTGAATAGGTTAGAAATTAGAGCATAAAAAAAGCTTGGGAGGGTAAATTTGGTTTCCCGGTTAATTTTTTTTTGTGGGTTATTTATATATATATATATATATATATATATATATATATATATATATATATAAAAGTATTAAATGGTTGTATCAAAATTATAATAAGCAGTACTTTATTATATTTAGTTCCTAGAGCAAGCTGAACATTTAAATAATATTCAAAGTACATAGTAGTAGTTAGTTTCTTAATTAAATAAGTTGGTGAGGGCGATGGCAAACATTAAAGGTCTACCTCCAAGAGAAATTGATGCAATTGTCCTTCTTCTCAAAGCATCTTTAGAAGAAGGTACATTTTTTATTTGTTCTTATCTCTCTTTCGAATTGATGTTTCTTTTTCATTTGTTGTTAAGTCTAGTTCTAGCATGCTATGAGTGACATTTTGTGTTGGTTGAAATCTTCTTGCTAGCACCAAAAATGTTTCTCTTTGACTCTAAACGGTTTCCTTCTATATGTTTTACCCTACCAAGGTTCATGCCTCTGTTCCTTTTGTTATTATTCTTAGTTTTTTCTCGAGGTATTGAATTTTGTTCAAGTCAATGAACTCCCATATTTCTTCCCTCTTTTCTAACTTCTCTAAACGCTTGGAGCTATATTCTCCTCTTCGTCCTTGGGCAATCCATTGTTGTCTTGTATCCATCTTTTGCTTCAGTGCTTTTTATTTTCTCTCTTTTTTATTTTAGTTCCCGGTTGTAGCTCTCTCTTGTGCTTATTAAAGCCACTTCTCAGCCCCTGTGTTTATTTTGGCCAACCCCCGAATCTATCCTATCCCTTTTTGTCTTCTCTCTTTCACCCCTTAAGAGAGGATTTGGATTTTGTTAAATCCCTTCAATGGAATTCATGTACACTTGTCTTTGTATCCTGCGGCAATGGTCTTACAAGTGTGAAGTCTATATGTCTGCTTAGTTTATACTCCTCCCACCGGTATGTGGGCCTCCTTCACCTTTCTTCTCTCCTCCACTCCTATTTTCAACATCAAATCCATATGTAAAGGAGCATGTAATAGACAAATTTGTCACAATAATTTGATACCTTCCTACTCCAAGGTTCAAACAGAAGAAAATAATTCCAGGAGAATTAACCAAGGGAATACTCCTCTAGCAATTCAATAAAAAACTAAAAACACGGAAAGAAAGAGAAGTCAGGAAAGAAAACATGTTTATCTAAAATGAAAATGTATTATAGCAAGTTGAAATTGGATTCTAAATGCATACACTATAAGGACTAGGAACACCAAGTATATACAAATTGTGGACATCTTCTAGCAGCTAAAAATAATTATGGGAAAAGTTTTAGTTGAAATATCTAAGAAGAAACAAAAAAATATATGTTGCTTGGATGAAACCCAGAAGAAAGTTAGAAAATTAGACATCAAAGTGATGAAGATGCCCGAGAAACTAGCAAACTTAAAGTTCTTAGATTCAAAGGGAGACACTAGTCCACTTGTTACAATTTAGGTGGATCCATCTACTGAATACTTGTCATTTCCAATAACTTGTGTTGTTATGTTTTACAAGTTTTTGTAATCAAAATATGATAGGGATAACTCTATAGCAGGTTATGGTAGGGAAAAAAAACAATATATTATTAGTTTTTATTTCAAAGTCAAAATTTTCAATGGACTAAAACAATTTTACTACGTGAGTGGTATGGCTTCCCTAGTAGCAAACTAATACATATAGAAGGAAAATATTATTTTATTCTCTTTTTTATATGATTTAATACAACTTGTCTACCTAACTTGGGTAGATCAGAAAGAACGAGGGTTCACAACTCAAGAACACATAAATCCACGATTGACGACTGAAGCTTGGTTGCAAAGGTATATTTTCACAGAACAACACGATATTTTATTTGCATCATTTGCTAATGAACTACATGAATGGTTGTCTAGATTGACTAAGAACATGACTTGCTTTAAAAAACATGGGCCTACTGCGCGGAGCCCTAAATTGGTACAGTGACTCAAGGATACCAGTAAGAACATCTCTAGAGCTATTGATTTTTGGATCGATAGTAGCATGGGAGGATTTATCACTGAGTTCACCATAGACATGTCTGTATCTTATAGTCAAGTTGAGCGAATATTTTTCAAGGGACCGCAAGGTAAGTATCTAAATTCTTTGAAGTTGTGGATTAAAATTATTTTATGTGAAAAGAGCGTACTACGAATGCATTCAAATTAATGTTTGGGCTTAATTATGGAGTCTGATATACGTGAAGTGGAATGTGGAATAGAGCAGATCGCGAGAACTTTATTGGGACTGGATATAGTCCCTTGTTAGGTGAATCTAAAATCAAAGAAGAAATAAGCAACCACGCAACCCCTAGAGGTGTGTCGCAGCTAGGAGTTGAGAATAATCAGGGCACCTATGGGATTCTCCATCCCTCTAATCCCCTTGTCCCTCGTCCCCCTCCCCCTAATTCCCCTACATACCATCCCAATCCCCCTAATTCCCCTACCCCTCCCCTTAACGCAACACAAAGAAACATGGTCGGTGACATTAAGTTGCCTATTTTCAGAGGACTCGGATCAGAGGTTCCTCAGCAGTTCTAGTTTGTAGATGATATAGTATGGAAATCAATATAGGTAACTAGAAAATATTTAAAGAAGGAGAAGTTCATCATGTCGATGCGTGAAAGAGCGATGACCTGGTATATAAAGTATTCTATGACTAATCAAGTTGCTTCGTTGGATGATGTTAAGCAAGCGTCGATATCAAAATTCAAGAAGCCAAAATCACAGTCAAAATGTATTACTGAACTGAAGGAGATCAAACAAATGACAAATGAATATGTTTGGGAGTTGGATCAAAGGTTAAAAATGTTAATGGGACAAGTAAGCTTTAGCATTCCCGAAGAGCAGAATGAGGATTGGTTTATAGTTGTGTTTCTGCCACATATCAGGTTGCCCTTCACACAACAGAAAATAGAAATTCAAAGAGAAGCTCTGGAAATTTCAATGAAGTTGGAAGCTTCGCCGGTGGGAGATACTCATGCAGGAGTACAACAGATTCAGAATCATCTAGTGAATTTTACCTTGGAATTGCAAGATCTCAATAAATGTAAGGAATTTATACAGGAATTTTGGTGTATAAAGTGCAAAGTTGAAGGCCATTCTAAGGAGCAATTCCCTATGCTCAGAGATTACTTGGCCAGTGGAGCACCTATTCCATTAACTCCATGATCAAACCTGTACTGGTGTGAGATATGCACAACTTCAGGACAACACCATCCATAAAAAAAATTATTTATTGCAGAAGTATGTGTAGACCCCTAGGAAGTTTTTTTGCAACTTCTATAAGTCAGTGGGACATGATGAGAAGAACTGTTGAACTTATGACTTGATGATGGAACACATTGTTGATGTTTATAGGATGCAAGCTAAAGGATATGCACATGAGGATCAAGGACAACATGTTGTTCAAGGAGGTTTCCAAGGAAGGGAACGAGGACAAGGACAAGGAGCTAGTCGAGGATGTGGCCAAACGATTTGTTACAACTGCAGACATACAAGAAACTATGCAAGAGAGTGTCAGAATCCTATTAAAACCTATAATTATTTCAAATATTTTGATCATGTGATATAATAATGCTCAGTCCTTATGGTGCAGATGCAAGATAAAAGAAACCAGTAGCCCACACAAAATCTACAAATGATGATCGTTGAACCAAGGGAGGATGAACCGCGCGTCAATATTGTAATGAGGAGTGGATCCATGATGGGAGCTGATAAAGTAGAAGGTAAGAATCTGATGGAATATACATGGGTGAGAAAGACTGCAAAAAAATCCCCTGGATCAATATTCAGATGGAAAAAATGAATGTTCATGGAGGCGAAGCAAAGCTTCATGGATCCTAGAGCTTCAATTTCTAAACTATAATCGATGCCAAAGTTAATACCAATACCAAATAAGGACAGTGCTAAAGTAATTACTTAGACAAAATAATTTGATCCAAGTATCTTGAGGTCCTTTTTACAAACTTGCATGAAGTTGTTGAGGAATTAGAAGGTTGTCAAATGACTTCAAGAGTTGCTAGACTCTTGTGCCGATAAATAAGTGCCACAAAGAGATCAATGCACATTAAATAATTTACATCGACATAAGAAGAGAAGAGGGAAGGAAATGAGACTAACTACGCAGATCGGAGAATATGATATGGAGTAGGTAATCCTAGATTTAAGATCCAACGCCAATGTGTTGCCTAAGAAATCTTGGGAGTTAATGGGAAGTCCAAAGTTGTAGTGGTCATCGATCCAGTTGTGGATGGCCAACCAACAGAAGATTCTCCCTATGGGAAGGCAACCTGGCATTGTAGTAGATATTAAAGGAGTGCACGTTGTTGTAGACTTCAAGGTGATTCACATTGTAGATGACATATCTTTCGCATCTTGGATTGGATTGGGAATTCGATATTGTGGCATTAATCAATTTGAAGAAAAAACAAATGGTGTTCAAAAAGGACAATATGAGCATCATTGTTCCTCTAGACCCATCAGAAGGAGGGCACTATACAAAGCATGTTTGCGATGAGGACTGCGATGAAGATGTCAACAACAGTTACAAGATGACAACTAAGGAGGAAGATTGGATTAATCCCACTGCAGAAGGTAAACTAAGCTGGGAACAAGACAATTCTTATACTTCAAATTCCAACGAAGAGCTAGAAAATTGGCAGAACCAGTTACATGAACCATCGACAAGACGATGTGTCGAAATCACAAGATCACTTCACTGCATAAATTCAAAGGTATGTGATCGACCTTATTATGATGGGATAGGGGGTGTAAGTCTTTTTCTTAATAAATTTTAAAGGAAAATACCAGAAGAACAGAGGTTCCAAGCTTTTGATGTAGCCCCGAGGTCTACACCAACTAGATGGTGGGATACTCATAAAGAGAACATAGGAAGTTGAGAAGAGCATCAAAGGATGATGAAGTTCATATTTGGTCTAGTAGATACCAAAATAGAAGTAAAATATGATGGAAAATTTGACTCCCGGGAGCATATTTATCGTTGCACTTCAGTTTGGGGAGAAGTTCTAGAACAAGAATGGGTACATGTTTTTTTTCACGCATTGGAAATGATACCTACGAATTGGTATGTTGAGACAAGATTGTGACATAGAACTGCAAACTGGAAATATTTGGTTGAAGGGTTCATACTAACATTTATTTTTGAAGATGAATCTCTGTGCATAAATGAAGCCCTTTAGAAAGTCAGAGAAAATATTTTTAAGACCACAACTTTGCTCACATGGAGGCTGCAAGATTGGACTGTGCAGTTGGAGCACATACTGGAATGCTATAATGTGACTGTGGAAGAGGATAATGAGGATCCACGCAATATTGATATCCCATAATCAGAAGGAAATCGTGAAGTTGCTAGAACGGAACTTGAAATACTTGATATAGTGAAGCCTGCAAAAATGAAGAAGGTGAATATCAGATCAGAAGAAGAACCAAAGTTTGCAATGATTGGAGATTATTGGGATTGCACGAATATCAAGAGCTCTTCCCCACGAAGTTTTCTTAATTGAAGGGCATAATAGGGTACCTAGGATTTATAAGGATTCCTTTGAAACCTAATGCAAAGCCAGTAAAGCAAAGACCCTATAGGTTGAATTTGAAATACAAGTAAAAAGTGAAGATGGAGTTAGATAAAATTATCAAAGTTGGGATCATTTAACCGATCTAAAAGTCTGAATGGGTAAGCCTCATGGTAGTTCAGGAAAATAAGGCAAAGGACGAGATCAAATATGCGTGGACCTAGGAAATTGAATGATGCATGCTTTCATCACCCCTTTCCCACACCATTTATAGAAAAAGTATTGGGTAATGTAGGAGGACAGGAGGCTTGTTCTTTCACAGATGCATTTTTGGGTTACCATCAGATCAAAACTGTGCCAGAAGATAGACATGTTGAGGCCTTGGAATTTCGTTTCCAAAACATGGGGGAAAACATCCTGGTCTAGACTTTAAAGCAACTCCTTTTCCGTTTGGTGTGGTGGCTCCGACTGGCGATAGTGGGACCAGTTTCCCAATAAGGATGATTTTTGGGTGTGTTTTGATTATATAACATGCAATGGAAAATGATTCTAATCTATCACATGCATCTATCTAACACTATCTATTCTACTATATTTGAGTTGTTTCTTCCTTTATGCGATCTAAAGAGATATCCTTCAACTATTAGTAATGTAGATTATTTAACGGTTGAAAGAGATGAAATTATGTAAGATGATTCTTCTAAAAAAATAGTTTGATTAGAAGAATTGTGAAAATTATATCGCATTCATATATATGGTTATATATCGAATAAGAAATCCTGAGACAGAAATATTAGTACATAAGTGCATTTAATATTCATACATAATGAACGTTTCAAATATATAATGCAATAAAATGATATTTTTCAATCTAGAAAGTAAACTTAGTGCGAAGTCCTACTCATGTAAAGTGATAGTATATATATGCTTCTCTTCACTTCCTCAGCAATTTAAAGAAAGTACAATAGTGCAACATCGGTTAACGACTTCCCATCTTCAATAGATATGTTGTGTTCCATTAATTCATGTAAGCATTCACAAACTTACAAAAATGCATTCTTTGAGAATGTTTTTGACAAATTTCTGGACCCTTCTCTAAATGCATGAGAGGGGTTTAAATACTAAACTAACTATGTTTTAAAAATAGATTATTACATTAAAAATAGAGGAGGTTTCAAACAACCATCCTCGTAAGACAAACTTTGCTACAATCTAGGAAAATAAAGTAACAATATGATTAAGAATTCCTATCTTTCATTTGGATTTGATCCCGAAGTCGACAAATATCTAGCATGGGCTTGAGCTGAGCTGGCTACAAAATATTTGATCTAGCCTGTCCCTTGAATACCGCATTTGAGAGTGTTGGTTGGGATCTTTTTGTTGAATCTATTAAAGATTGCAGGGTCTGGTACTGATGATAAGGTTTGATCAAAAAATTCCAATAATTTTCTTGATCAAACTTATTTACTTTTTTTATTGTTTCTTCCTTTATTTCCGCCTTTTGTTTCCAGTTGTTTAACTTCTGAGAGCACTTCAGACGTGCACTCTTTGATAAGTTCTGCTTTCAAAATCTTTTCACATACAGATTCAGTAATTCCATTTGTTAACCTTGATGCTTTCGATGTTGCTTTCTCTGCTTGCTTTATCTGTGCTTCCCAATCCTTAAATAAGATATCCTTGTGGAATTTATCTACCTGGGGTAGATCAGATTCCTTTCCTGAGTCTGATGCTTGCCATTTAATGTGTTCATTGATTTTCTTCTTGATCTTCTCACATTCAAGTTTCTGGATAGGTACTTGTTGGATCAATATTTCACTTGAGTCACAATAAGAGCTAGTAATAGAAACTTGTTGGCAAAATACTTCTTGTTGTTGCTTTAACTTAGCATTCAAATCCAATGCTTTCTTTATGAATTGTTCTAACTGTGGCTAGCTTTGTAATCTGTTCATTGCTACTTCCAGTTGTGTTTTCTTCTCAGTGAGTTGTACTTGATGCTGCAGATTTAGATTTTCAAAATCCTTTTGAAATTGGGACATATTTAATTCCATAATCTCACTGCAGTTATACTTTTCTTGCTTTAACAGTCTCTCTAATTCTTGTATTCTATCTTCCCTCTGCTTCAATAAAAATTTAACATCAATGGCCTTATCAACAGTGGCAGTAGCATATGCCCCGGCAAACTGTGATAGTTTGGTTAAATGTTCAGTAGGATCAGCTAGAGGATCCTTCCATAAAACGTCAACAGATTCATTTGTAAGACTTGAGATTGTATCGTCAATTATTCTCCTTTTTCTTCTCTTGAATATAGCCTTATGACTAGGACTATAGAAGACATCCAATCAATTTGTAGCACTATATGTTCTGTAGGATAAGCGAGAATGATCTCTCAATCATGAGTTTCAGGAACTTGTTGTAGTGGAGTAACAGTTTCCACTAACTTCTGAGAATGTTCTGGTGTCTGAGAACTGGTAGATTGATCAGTATTGGGATTTGTTTGAGGATTTTTTATTGCTTTAGAAAACTCATCCCGTTCACTCATCGTAACTGTGCTGAACTTCTTGGGAAGATGATTATGTTCCATTACTTCTTCCTTTCTCCCGCATCTCATTCTCTTTGATTACTTGATCAATTATATTTTCTGAGTTTTCATTTATGTTTTCGGATTCATTTTCAACGTGACCCGAATTCTGAGATTCATGTTTTGATTTCCCTGACTCATCTTCAGACATGTCTTTAACTTCATTATCCAAGCTAATACTTGGATTTGGTCTGTTGACATCTTCAATAGTCAATAAATTCAAAGGAATCCTTTCCAATCTCTTGCTTCTGTATGCTTGGAAAGCTTCCAAGTCATCATGATTGAGTTGACTAGATGCAAACTTTAGTACATCTGAAAAATTTTCAATACCTTGAAATAAATCATCAAATCTATCTATCTCTTTCACAAAAGGTTTTACTTTGAGCTTTGTGATGTAATTTTTAATCACAGCATTGGGGTCATATGATCGTTTTGGCATTACTGCCAAATTCAATAGATTAACATTCAAAACTTCCTTGTGGGCATGACCAATATCAAAAAGTGAAAAAGTACCGCACTGTAAAGGAAAATTAGGCCAAACAACCTTCTTAGCATCTTTAAGCTGTTTAGAAATACCATTTACAACAAGCTGGTAGGCAATCTCTCTAGCAAGTAACTTGTTAGGAACATAATATGGAAAGACGTGAGGAGAAGCATAACTCCTAAAAACTCTGACATATGTGAAACTTTCCTCTGCAAACCATCTAGAAACGGGAAAAATATATGTACTAGCCACTTTGGAAACCCTAGGGGCTTTCTCATTAAATATAATCTGGTGCATAGGTAACATGACTCTATGGAAAATTTTGTAAAAATGCAAATGGAAGTCCGATTCCCAAAGGGCTCTGTGGAAAATGTATATTGGAGTAGGGTCTTGGGTCGTCCCTTTCCATCCCATGGTAGGAAAAATAGAAGAGAAGAAAATTGTGTCCATGACATAGGCACTCATGTAAAAGGGGGGTATTTCTCTAGATGAAACACTTATTTTACTCCTATACTCCATGATGTTTCTAGCTAAATTATCAGATAGGATATTTTCCCAATTCAAAATTAAGGAATTGACGATTTCTTCAATTAATGGGACCCAAACTAGAGAAAACCTAGTGGTATTAGGTTTTGCATATAATCTACACAACATACTGGCAGCATAGCAGTAAGGGGGAGGAATTTATGCTATTGGGTATGTACCGATTTTATCTCGTTTAAGCTTGCCTTGGTCTTCCTTCCATTCCTTTATGACTTTCATCAGGTCTGGATGTTTTTCTCTAAAGCTTTGAAGAAAATCTTTGTCATAGTTCTGTTGTGGAATGAGTAAGTGGTACATTGTTCTCAAATCTTCTACCCTAAATGAACCGATATTCTCACCCTTTGAATCCTTGAATGTTCTATCTTCTACGTTCAAGTCGTAAATTACCCACTTAACCATATCTATATAGGGAAGAATCTTTGGTCTTGTTGCTACCTTATGGATGAATGAACATGCAACGTCGAAATAGGTCGGGTCTAAAGGAATTGATGCACCTATTGTAGCAACTCTGACTATTACCCTTGGATTTTCATCTTCAAAAAACTTAAAAATTGCCTCCCACGAAGAACTTATGTATTCCTTGTTGCAGGTGGTGTTTGAGAATAGGGGAGACATATTTGAGTCTTCGGTATATGATGCTTGGGCAATTTCTTTGCCTTCCTTGCTCATTTCTATTTTCCTTGCTACGTTAATTGGCTTCCTATTTTCAAGCGAACAGAACAAACATTAAAAATACAGAGAACAGAGAGGCGGATAAAATTAAAACAAATCTAACGTTCAATCACTTCAAAACATGCTTGAAGTAGATATGAATCTATCAAAACCTTACTTCTATTAAATGTTGTTAATCACCAATTATCTTTTTAAATCAAATCTCTTACACCTTCACGTGAAATGTTTATCAATCAATTTAAGACGTTGGATCTCATATTCAATTTTATTTGAAATGAGTCATTTCGCATGCTTGAGCATTTAACTACCATTCATCCCATATCGCAACTTATAACTATTTCCATTTTTTATGTTACCCATGAATTTTACGAAATGTGATCTTTCCAAATCGCACATCGCAATTTTTATGTGATATGTAAACTTGCTTTTAGTTATATCCTGCGAAATGTGAAATGTGCTTTAAGAAATCATGTTGATGTCCTTTTTCGAACTTTGGTTATTTTTATTTCTTTATTGGTTCGTTGGGTCTGTTTAATCGCAATTCTTACCAAATTGTTTAAAATTTGGATCATTTAATGAGGCGCGATGCAATTTTGGTTTATGACGGTGTTTAAAGTGTTTGCAATAAGACTTTGATATGACTTTAGAAAGGATTTAATGCATATCTCAGCTCGCATGACTTAGTGGATTTTAAGTCATTTAAGCTTGTAAGCTATGTGAATTGCGATGCACACTGAGTAATGAAAGCGGAAAAGTAAAAGAAACTTTATTTCCTAAAAAAAATTTACTTAAGCTAAAAATTAAACAAAATAAATTTCCTATTTATTTTTAAAGGGCCCCCATTTAGTAAAATAAATGGGGGGGTGTTGTATAGAATAGAAAGACATAAGACAACGTTTGCTACAAAATGGGGTTCTTACCAGTACACAATGATGTCTTTTGTCTTGAACAATGCTCTTGCCATATTTTCTAGAGTTGAAGTCGTAGCTTTTAAAGAGTATATACACAAATTTCTGGAATTTTACTTTGATGACTGCACAACCTTTGGGTTGTTGAAAAATCATGTTGCGAGCTTGAGGCTAATGTTGGATACATGTAGGCGATATCAAATCTCCCTGAATTTGAAGAAGTGTATCTTTTGTGCACCTTTTGTTCACCTTTTGGTATATTGCTGGGACATGTTGTTTGTAAGAAAGGACTCATGGTATACCCTAAAAAGATTATTTCTATTGTAAACCTGGATCATCCTAAGACAGTGAAACAACTGCGCACGACACTTGGACACACTAGCTATTACAAAAATTTTATTAAGGGGTATGCGCAGATAACTCTGCCAATGGAGAAGTTATTAAAGAAAGATGTCACGTTTCAATGGGATGAAAAATGCCATAAGAGTCTTGCAATACTAAAGGAGAAGATTGTAATTGCGCCTATTTTGATTTTCCCTGATTGGAATAAGGAATTGCCTGTACATGTTGATGCATCTTGCATAGTGTTGGGTATAATACTGGCACAACTAGGAACATGAGAAGTTGATCACCCCATAGCCTTTGCAAGCAGAAAATTGTCCAAGCCAGAGAAGAACTATTCTATGACAGAAAGAGAAAGTTTATTTACGGTCTATGCATTACAAAATTTTAGGCATTATCTGTTGGGGGCGCACTTAAGGATGTTTATGATCACTCCACGTCGCTGAAGTATTTGGTCAATAAGCTTGTTTTAGGAGGAAAACAAATTTGGTGGTTGTTATTGTTACATGAGTGTGACTTCGAATTTTTAGTCAAACCAAGAAGATTGAATGTCAGGCTTGATCATCTGTCAAGGATAGATACAAGAGAAGAACCCACAAGTATCAAAGATAATTTGTCCGGCGCACAATTCTTCGCAATCAGGGTTGCAGATGATCACTTCGTAGATATTATTCAGTTTCTGTCCACTGGAATGGTGCTTACGGAGTACACTAATCAGCGAAAGAAGGATATAGTAGTAAAAGAAGTTTATTTCTCGTTGATTTCAGGACACTTGTACAAAATGGGACCAGATGAAATAATGCACATATACGTCCCTGAACATGAAAGGCAAAATATCCTAGAAGAAGCTCATGGAGGAGTTACAAGAGGACATTATGCAGGAAATGCCATTGCACAAAATATCTTGAGAGATGGGTTATGGTGGCCCACAATGGATAAGGAATCAAAGGAGTATTTTTGAGCATGTGATGCATGCTAGAGAATAGGGAAGCCATCTAGAAGGGATGAAATTCCATTAAATCCACAAGTGATGTTGCAAGCATTTGAAAAAAGTGCTATTGATTTTGTTGGACCTATTAACCCACCATGAAAGAAGACTGATGTAAGATACATAATCATTGCAACTAATTATTTAACGAGGTGGGCCAAGGCACAACCGGTGAAGGATTGCAGCGAAGATACGGCCACGAAGTTAATTTTTGAATATATTTTGTCGATATTTGGGTGTCCAAAGATATTGATGGGTGAAATGGGTTCACATTTATTACATAATACTATTGAGGCGTTGACTAAAGAATTACAAGTATACCACTAGACAATTAGCCCATATCATCCACAAGGGAATGGGACGGTCGAATCCTTCAATAAGATTCTAGAGAATGCACTCACACAAGGGAATGGGACGGTCGAATCCTTCAATAAGATTCTAGAGAATGCACTCACACACTACTACATTTGGCGCAAATTCCGACACTTGGTTCCGACGCTTTTGACCAAATGTCGGAAATTTCCCCAATTTTTTTCCATCCCGCCCGAAACCGTCGCTATACCGACGTTTATAGAAAGGTGTCATAATACCGACACTTAGAAAAGTGTCGCCATTGCGACGTTTGGAGGAAGACGTCGCACTGGCGACACTATGGCCCAACGCGTCGCTATTGCGACGACTACAAGTGCGACACAATGTCTAAGTGTCGTAATTGTGACGTTTGGAGGCCTTCGTTGCAATAGCGACGCCTTTTCTGCCGTCGGTATAACGACACTTATATGCGCGCTAAATACAAATACGAAACTTATATGCACGCTACATAAAAATGATTTTATTGTTTCGTATCCGTCGCAATAGCTATATTAACGTCTGATATCACGCGCGCATCCGCCCTCGGCTCTTGCAGAACAACATTCGCCCTCAGCTCTTGCAGAACAGAATTTGCCCTCAGCATTCGCCCTCAGCGTTCGCCCTCAGCTCTTGCAGAACAGAATTTGCCCTCAGCATTCGCCCTCAGCGTTCGCCCTCATCTCTTGCAGAACAGCATTCACCCTCAGCTCTTGCAAAATGGTAAGTTCTTACTGCAGGCCCTTCCTCCTATAGTAGGGTTGACTCTATTTGGGTTTTTTTGGTCAATTCCATTGGATTGTGTTAGGCTGTAGTGTTCTCTCTAGATGTCAAGAATCAAGATTCAATACCCTCTATTATCTTCATCACCCAATACCAGATTTAAATTTTTCCCAAGAAACGCTTATTAATTTGGCAGCCATTATTTCTCCCTGCTTTAAAAACCCTACATTTAAATGAAAACAAGCATTGCATTTCAACTACAAAAATCTATTAGTGTTCAAATGTATGTGCTACATTAACGTATGATATCACGCGCGCATTCGCCCTGAGCTCTTGCAGAACAACATTCGCCCTCAGCATTCGCCCTGAGCTCTTGCAGAACAGCATACGCCCTCAGCTCTTGCAGAACAGCCTTCGCCCTCAGCTCTTGCAGAACAACATTGGCCCTCGGCTCTTGCAAAATGGTAAGTTCTTACTGCAGGCCCTTCCTCCTATAGAGGGTTGACCCTACAGCCTAACCAAATAGCTCCACTTGAGAAAATTTTTCATAATCTTGGGGCTGGATATACTGCAGAGCAAACAATTGTAGTTATCATTCGTGCTCCAATATATTAATATACTTTTTACATTGAACTGAAGATAGGGAAACAAGCAAATGCTAGCCATCATACAATGCTTTGACATAAGGGTTTTGAGTGACATACTTGAAAAAAGAACTCATCGACTGATATTTATAATCATTTGAGTTATTCAAGTTAAACAAAATGTCAAGAATCAAGATTCAATACCCTCTATTATCTTCATCACCCAATACAAGATTTAAATTTTTCCCAAAGAAACGCTTATTAAATTGGCGGCCATTATTTCTCCCTGCTTTAAAAACCCTACATTTAAATGAAAACAAGCATTGCATTTCAACTACAAAAATATATTAGTGTTCAAGTGTACATGTGTGCATCACTTGTGTAGGGTATTCCTTTTCCACTTTCACATTATCCAAGAATGTGTGCGGTATAGTTCATATTTTTTGTGATTTAGATTATCTTGAAAAAGGAAAGGTAAATTATTTCCCATGGAAAAATAAGGTTTTCCCTTTTTACTACTGGAAATGGTACAACAAAGTTCCATTTCTACCCGAAACTCCTATGAAACAGGAACCAAATAAAGGCCATGTCCTCGATGGACATCATTTGGCTTTGAAAATGGCCATTGCACCGTGTTGTTTCTTATATTACATCACGATAGTTTCTTAGGTCATTTCTTGTTTCTTGAGATGAAAAACAACCAAAGAAATTGTGAAGATCCTTTCAAGAAATAAATGACCATTTCTCAATCATATCTCAACTATTTTTTATTTTATTCGGTGGTTGCTTACTTTGAGAGAAATTTGACACTTTTATAAGGAATATAACATAAAAACACAAAATGGGAAGGAATTGATGATGTAGATGACCTTTAGTTGTTGTCAATTAAGAATTGATAATACACGATGCATGTTATGTACTACAAACTAGATTCCTTCCTGGAGTTAGGACACAGAGTATTGAATCAAAGTTGTAGTTTCTAACTTCTTGTATTGGTTCATCAATCATGAAATTCAGACATTGCATGTCTTCATTGCTTCATGTTTGAATAATTTGCATCATATCGTACAATAGGAAATTAGGAATTATGATTATTATTACTTTATGGATGTGTTAAGTTACTTTTAAGTTTGCATGGTTTAGTGTGAAATTATTCTAGTCCCCAAACACATATAATCAAGGAATTATAACGTGATTTCAAACATTAAATATCAAAAAAATCGTTTAAAGGATATTGAAAGGAAAAAGGTGATGGAAGATAGAAAGTACCTTACTTAAATTCTCTAAGGATTTTTCAATAGTTGCTCCAAAAGCTTCACTTCAAGGCCCTTCAAGATCGTCTCCAACAATGCTATACCATCAGCTTCAACAATGTTCCTTCAAAAATGTCCTCAAGGTCTTCACAACAAGTTTACTAGAAGTTGCTCCAACAATATATTCAATAAGGTCTTCATTGTCGACTCGTCTCTTGTTTGGGTGCCTTAATGTGCAATGACATGTTTCCAGGACTGAATTCAATGCAAGGCATATTTGAAACTCTAACTCTGTCTTCCAGTGTCTTATTAGAAATTATTTAAGTTTTATTTTTGTGTTTTCAAGTTAGATATTGTTTCAAGTTTTTACATTTATAATTTTATTGCAATGTGGCAGATTGATCAGGGCAGTACAGGAACAACCCCGAGACGGGATGATCGCGGAAAGAGGCCAGCGGAAGAACATGTAAAGTGCCAGCATTGCTCTATCTTCAAGTATTTTAGTTATTTACATAATTGAAATAATATTAATTTTGTTCAAATATGCAGACACCTAGCCATGGTACGCTTGATGATTCCCTCTTTGAGGAAGAGCTTTCTTCATCCCTATCTCCAGTGTTCTTGTTGCGAAAAAAGGCACGAAATGCAAGGTCGGAATTTAATACTTTGATAGACGCGCCTCAAACACCTGAAACAGAAGAGAAGATAAAACAACTTATGAGCTAGCTAGAAAGATATCAGGTAATAATAAAAAGTCAAAAGGATATTTTTTTTGTTCTGCATGAGATGAATTGTGATAGTTTGATTTTTAATTTTTACATTGACTAAACTAACAAAAAGTTCTTTTGTATGTAGCGTTTTATGGCACTTGCTGAATCCGGTGTTGGTGGTAGTGGGACACAAGGGCAAGAGATTGCCCAACAACCCTCTCGTACACCTTCTACTCCTTTAGGTGCCAGCCAAGAAACACACCCTGCCCAAGCAGACACCCAGCCAACCGTTGAACTTGTTGGCAATGATGAGGCTGATATGGCCAACTACATTATTGCGTTTCCTGGAGCTACACGTGTCAGCTCCACAGGGACCATTAATGGCACGTTGTTGGTGAACGATGAAGGTGTCCCTATAAAGCATGTACAACTCCCGGGTAAATTTTAATATTTTAACTATTTCATGTACTTTATCTAAAACATATTTATCACGATTTTTATTTTTAAATTAATGATAATATCTTCTTCTTCTTTTTCTGTGTAGGAAACAATGAGTTCTACAGGTATCTGGAGAGCCATGCGTTGGTAATTTTTGGCCCAACCATACGCACAGGGTGGAATTCCCAGAGTTCCAACCTAAAAAAAGAACTTCTAGATTATCTAGAAACCCTTTTTGGGGTCGGCATATTTGACAGAACAGCGGTGGCTCGGGTTGCCGGCAAATATTTGAAATATACCAAGGACACCTATAGGACGCAATTGCAATTTAACCCTAGATATGAGCGTCCTCTCACAGTTCCAGAGAGTGAGTGGAGAGCACTCATCCATGACGGAAAAGAGAAAAGGGCAAAGAAAGAAGGAAAAATGCCAACTGGACCCGCAAGGTAAATTACAACTTTAATTCAATAGCTTTAATTTTCTCTATGTCTAAAATAAAAGTGTGCTACGTCATGTCTGACTTCAATATTTTGATGCTAGGTTTCCTGACACCTCAAAGGCAACCAAAGCTAGGATTGAAAAAAAGGGCCATCACAAGCTAGGCCAGGGCGGCTACTTGAAATTAGCTGCAAGAATTGTAATTAAGTAGCTAAAAATCTTATAATTAATTGTATCGCCTTCCAACGTTTTTGTAATCCTATCAAATATGATTAAAAATACACAGACATATGTAATGTAGGGTGATGACTTCGGAACAGAAACAACAGAGGAAGATAAAAATATCGCTTTCCATTTTGGCTATCAAGCCGTAGTTGAACGTCACATAAGCTTGGGGCAGGTCCCAAGATCCAGAATGCCTGATAAGGTAAAACATTAACCTTTCAATATGTTTGTTTTCATCCATAAATTTAATGTCTAACAACTTTGTTTAAATCAGGGGAGCAGCACTACCGACGAGGCAAATAACCCAGTTTTAGAGCCAGATGTAGATGATCCTCATGTGCAACCTGATCATTGTAGTGGGGACCAGGCCGACAATGCTGCTATCAGTGAGGGCCGTGACGGTAATTAATTTCCACTTATAATTTTTTCTAATTATACCTTGATGATTGTCCTTATAACGTTTTTTTTTTAAATGACAGAGAATGTTTCCCTTGAGGATCTTACCACCAGAGAGGAAGACAGGGCAACAGTCCCAACGGCGACAACTGGTGCACCAGGTAAATAATCTCATTGCAATTTTTTTTATTAATATTACCGAACTAGTTCGATGATATTTAAAAACTGATAATTAAAATTTAATTATTATCTGTTTTTGGAGGCGATGCCCCGTCACTGGATGAGACCAGACATCGTGACAATGGCCCAGGTACGCGGCGTGGCGGTGCACCGAGGTAATAATCTCATTGCAATTTTTTTTATTAATATTACCGAACTAGTTCAATGATATTTAAAAATTGACAATTAAAATTTAATATTATCGTTTTTTGTAGGCGATGCCCGTCAGCGGATGAGACCGGACATCGTGACTACGCAACTAGGTCAGCGGCGACAACTGGTGCACCAGGTAAATAATCTCACTGCAATTTTTTTATTAATATTACCGAACTAGTTCAATGATATTTAAAAACTGACAATCAAAATTTAATATTATCTGTTTTTGTAGGCGATGCCCCGTCACTGGATGAGACCAGACATCGTGACAACGCAACTAGGTCAGCGGCGACAACTGGTGCACCAGGTAAATAATCTCATTACAATTTTTTTTATTAATATTACTGAACTAGTTCAATGATATTTAAAAACTGACAATTAAAATTTAATATTATCTATTTTTGTAGGCGATGCCCCGTCACTGGATGAGACCAGACATCGTGACTACGCAACTAGGTCAGCGGCGACAACTAGTGCACCAGGTAAATAATCTCATTGCAATTTTTTTTATTAATATTACCGAACTAGTTCAATAATATTTAAAAAATGACAATTAAAATTTAATATTATCTGTTTTTGTAGGCGATGCCCCGTCACTGGATGAGACTAGACATCGTGACTACGCAACTAGGTCAGCGGCAACAACTGGTGCACCAGGTAAATAATCTCATTGCAATTTTTTTTATTAATATTACCGAACTAGTTTAATGATATTTAAAAACTGACAATTAAAATTTAATATTATCTGTTTTTGTAGGCGATGCCCCGTCACTGGATGAGACCAGACATCGTGACTACGCAACTAGGTCAGCGGCGACAACTGGTGCACCAGGTAAATAATCTCATTGCAATTTTTTTTTTTATTAATATTACCGAACTAGTTCAATGATATTTAAAAACTGACAATTAAAATTTAATATTATCTATTTTTGTAGGCGATGCCCCATCACTGGATGAGACCAGACATCGTGACTACGCAACTAGGTCAGCGGTGCGGGTCGAAAGGCACGAAACAGGAGCAGAGCATGATGATATTGATGATGTAATTAGGAGCTTTAAAAATAGGAAGAAGAAAAAGAAAATTCGATAATGTAAAATATTGTATTATTATAAGACAAACGTTACCAATGACCATACTTGGAACGTTTTTTTGCGTTATATAAAAACTCATTTATCATACTATTTTTATGTCAAGCATTAATTGCAATGTTTCCTTGCGTACTTTTTGTTGAATTGTTTTTTTATTAGTTATTGAATATTTTTTTTTATGCTCATGAAAGTAAAAAATGAAATATAGATTGGGTATTGGGGAATTGAGAGTGATGTGAGGGGGGAGGGGCCATAAGAGCTTCCACCTTCACGTGGTTGGCCCTGTTTAGTAGAGAATAATTTATTGGAGCGATTTAATCTTGGAGCAAACCACCCTCGATCCAGTGTAGCAAGAAAAAAGTCACTGTTGACTTAGTTGCTACTCTTTCAGATCGTGGGAGGCTTGTTCCAAGTTCATGCGACTCCAATAAATTGTTCTTGAAACGAAGAGGAGCTTATTCGGGTATGTTTTGACATTTTCAACATATGTTCTAACATTATCATAAGAATTCATCTTAGAGTAAAAAATACTACATCAATTACTTGTATTTATTGTATAGATAATGATGGATTTTAATTGACTTGGCAGTGCAGGTACAAATCCTCTTGCATCATGAGCAATACAACTTATCAACCAGGGTCATGTCCAGGATATTTTTGCTTGTGCGCTTGACCAGGTTCGTAATGTCACGTTTTGTAAGTTCCTTTACAGTTCATAATTCAATATTAAGCTTGTTCATGATTATTATCTAGGTTTTTTGTATGTGTTTTTTCATCTATTTGATTGTAAGCAACTCTTCATGTTTCCTGTTGTTCACTATGATTTCTCCCATTACCACTCCCAGGATGAATCCGACTTTATTGTTACATAGGTTACTTTATTGTTACTATGATTTCTCCATTTACGATTTCATAGGTTACATCATGTAAAGTTGTCAATCTCAGGTTGGTGATGAGCTTTAGTTCTCCAGATTTGGGGCTTTTCTGATATTTTCTCCCTCATGTCATTCCTGCATCACCTCATTGTTTGAGCATGCCAATTGTCTACCACTTGTACCAATTGGCACATGTTAATCCCTGAGTGGTGCCACATTTCACCTATTTTCAGTGAGAGTTTAGGGTTTCTCTAACATAGCTTCAGAAATCCGATTCAGTGCCTGCTTGAATATTTTCACATAATACTCATGGTTTGGATTGATGAGCATGTTCTGAATGGTTGGTTGATTCATAAGAACCACCCATATAGTCATCTTGAGATATTTCAGAAGTTTTCTCGGGTTTCCTTTTTCACCGTTTCTAGTGGGTGGGATGGTGTGGGCTGATCCATCAATACTGGTGCTCTTGTAGCAGGGAATTTGTTTTTGGGGATATAAAGGAGCATTTGATGTAGATATCCCATTGGATGCATTCATAGATGGGCACGAGAGGTCTAGAATTTAAATTAAAAATATGCAACCTCTAGTGTGGCAACCTGAAGGCTGCGAGAGACACTGGTTAAAGATTGTTTTGTGGTGGCCTTAATATAGTCGTGATTTCTTTCTATTATCTTAATGCAAATATATAGTCCGGTCTCATTAAAATGAGGATTGTAGTTGTATTTCTCTTTGGTTGTTTCTCTCTTAATGCTCCAGAAGTTGCCAAAAGTTGCGATAGTTGTTTAGTTTGCCTGTTACAACTTAAAAGTGGTTTTTAGCAATGGGAGTCATGTTTTTTAAGGTTCATACTAATATGAAGATCTTGTAATTCTATATTCGGCATAAGAGAAGATGGCCTCTTCTTTGGGCGGTATGACAACAATTGCCACATCTACCTCATTGGGTAACAATGGAAAGGGGAAGAAGTTGGGTGCAATGTTTGATAATTATGGCAGACAATTGTCTTCTCTTTCAGTTTTTTCACCCATTTCCTTTAATCTCTCAAGAAGAAGAGGGACTCTGAGATTATGCGACAGAGAGAAGGTAGTTAATACAAGAGCTATGGAAAAGGAGTTGTACTTCAACAAGGATGGCTCAGTGACAAAAAAATTGCAGGTCAGAGAAAAAATTATGTTTAAAGGAAGGTCCCCTGCACGTGAAACTTCACCGTGGTGGATCTTTCCTTGTCCCCTTATATTCGATTTTAATGTGTTATTTTAATTTTTCATGGAGGGTTGTTATTTTAGATGTGTGCTCTGGTTTTCTTTTTAACATTGTATTAGTTCCCCTTCTTAAATGTCTTAGATTTGGTAGGCATAATTTGAAAACTCAAAGGTGAAAGGAAACATATTTGTTACCCAGTGGTCTAAAAGGAAAGGGTTATGGCTGAGTCAAATTTTATTGTTATTGACAGTGTAATGAAATGTATCTCAATGCTATGGTTTTGGCCCTTTTATTGGTTGAATTAGAGGACCCAGTTGAAAATATTGGGGCCAAGTAGGCTGGTTTTCCTTTTTGCTGATGGTTTGGTGTATCTAATTGAATTAGTTGCCTAAGGTATTTTTGGTTGCAAACTCCTTTTTCATTTTTCATACAGTATTGGCCTTGTGGAATACATTTGATTGTGTGGTCTTGTTAGATCTACAACATTTGTAGTTGTTTAGTCTTATGGCCGAGGTGCACTTTTATTATGGAAATAGTTGATGCAATATTGTCATTTAATCCCTACTGCAGGGTAGCATGTTGAGAAGTTTCTTGTGAAACATTTGGTATTCAAAATGACACTTGATCCTATACAGCATCATGCACTTGACTTCAAAATTCATATTCAAAGTGTGCCAGACAATTCTTGCAAAATTTCAAATATTCATGTTGTTTTAAACCATTATCTTTTTCATGTATTGGATGCTGAAAATGTGAAAAAGACTTTGGTATGAAACCAACTGGTGAATAATTTCCAGCAAAAAAACCACTTCCAAGACATGATTTAGAAGTAGAACATATGTACTTATGTAGCATAGAAAGATATCCTTGATGCATTGTCAATGTTTGGTTAGGGTTATTTTTGGAGAAAATAACTCCTTATTCCTAGAATAGTGATCTTCAATACAAGTAAATGCCAGAGAAGAGAGATCATCGTGTGACGCAACAAAACTGAAATTGGACCCCTAAGGAGAGCTGGTGTGTCTACAATCGCTCTGTCGGCATTTTCCCCTGGTTTACCCCGTTCTTTTCCTCCAGCCTGGGTCTTCATTGACTTCTTCTTTCTTCGGGTTTATTTATCAAATTCGTAGAATTTGATAAATAAATACCATCCACAATGGTTGGACTTTAATTTATATTCCCGAATTTATATTATCTCCAAGCCTTATAACCAATGTTTAACTTTCGAACACTTTGTATTTATACTCCACGTTTCTTTTTAAATAAATAACTTGTAATGAACTTTCGGCTCTATATTTCACCACCCAACCTTACAACAATCACGCTCCGGACTTATGCTAATTATCCGCCAATCGTTTAATTAAACAATTTCATTATACTCTGGCCCCACCTATATATATCAATAACCAATCAAACACTCGTATCGTACTTGGCTATCCTCCGCACACCTTAGTTAACCTCCGGGCAAGTTCAACGTGCGACCACCGTCCGATGGCCCTTCTCCAAATCAACGACTCTTGGCAATTTTGCTCGGCTTCCAAAGTCGGGCTTTAACGTGCGATGGCGCGGGTTAAACGGTGGTTTTCCGGGGGTCACTTTGCCACGTGTCGCATTCCCTATGGAATCTCTCGCGAATAGGAAATACCGCCTACTCCGCAAAAGCGGTGCGATATGGGCAACCCGCTTTTGTGATTCCGCTCGTGGTTTTGGTACAGGGCTTGACCACGGGTGCAAGTCTGGTTCCGCTATCCTTTTGTTTGTTAACTCATGTCCAATCCTCGGGTCAGGTTCCGAAAGCACAACAATCTTGTCTCTTTATTAAGCGAGATTTTTATATTTGAACAGTGTTCACGACCCCGGTTCTCTTGAGTCGAGCCCGCCGGACTTCAAACGGCGATAAACCATAATTCAAACCAAATTCGCGTTCCAAAATAGCCTGCTGACGTCGGCCAATTTTGTGACGCGAAAACCAAATTAATTCCGCCCTAATCTTTTTCGGGTCCGAAGTTGGCTGGCGTACGGAGGGAGAGTTGTGACGCGAATTTCTTATCAAATTCGCCCTAATCTTTTTCGGGTCATTTTCATTGTTCCCCGCCACCCTTTTGACTTTGTAAATAAAAAAAATTGTGTTTGCGTCATTTTCATTGTTCCGTGCGCTAGCCAGTCTTCCATGCAACAAAATCCAAAAACCAACTGTTAACGCTTGCTGACCGTTACCTTGCTGAAGAGAATTGAAGCCGAGTATTTCAGGGTTCTTCTGTCATAACCAGCGCCTGTTTATACACGTTTCATTTCCCGTAAATAGGTATTTATTCCAATTCCCCGCTAAAATCTGTAAAAAATCCTGGTTTTAGTTTTAATTCTGCACTAAGGTCTGAAAAGAAGTTCAGTTTGGTCTTTTTCGTTCCCAGGACTGCAATTATATTCCCAAAACTGGTAATTGTGCCCCTTTTCCACAAAAACCCCGAAATTCCATTTCTGAATCCACAAGAACCAGAAATGGAAGTTCCTGTAGCTCTGAATGTCGTGCCCATCAATGCCCCTCACAAGGACTTGGATTATTTGCCTTTAGCCGATATGGATTTTCAAATTAAGGACTTGCGTCTCGGTGAGAATCCTCTTCGAATATTTTGCCACTGCAGAGACAATTATTTGAATGGTTCTGACATCTTTGGACTTTGGGAATCAAATTATCCTATGTACCTTCTCCCCTCAGTCCATATTTTTCCTGAGTTAATCCATTATTGCTACGCAAAGTATGATCCCAACCAACGAGTAGTTTTATCCCCAAGTCAAAATGTCATTTTCCCAATAACTGCTCAGTCCATAAATGAAATGCTACAATTCCAACCTGGTCAAGCTCTCACTCCCCTGTCCATGTTTGAATTACTTGAGAAATCTACTAAGTTATCCCATGAAGAGTTAAACCGCCCATGCCAAACCTTCATGTTACCAGAGCATCAGCCTAAAAACCCTCCCCCTTATGGTTATACTTTCTTTACTGATGAGGGTAGAGTTATTTTAAACATGATATCTTCCATAATGGGCTTCAATACTAGTGAGTATGTTGATCACTTAACCCTAGTATTGTTATCCATTTTTACCCCTGGACAACCTCCTACTGTCAAGTACGATTTTGCATCTTATATTGCTGACAAAATCCATGATCAGTTCATGAGATTTGAGAATGAGAGAGTATTTAAGTATTCTTCTGTCTTATATCATCTCATGATTTACTTTCAGTCAGAACATTTCCCTTTTTATGTTAAGAAACTTGATGCCAAAGGGAATCCTAGGTCAGTCATCTTTTGGTCTGCCATTACTCACAATTTCTCTGATTCTCCTTATTCCTATAATGAGTTTGTCGACCTTTTTTTCATCCTGCAACTACCTTGTTGTCAGGAGTCTCTCCTCCTAGAATTAACAATGAAATCAAGAAAATCCTTCAGCTCTCAAAGCATTACAAGATAGGTGACTGGTACCTATATCAAAACTACACAGAGATCAGGATATATGGATGTGAATTATGCCCATTCAAACTGCCCAAGTATTTCCCAATGAGACTCTTTGCATTAGAATATTTCAGGCAGATGAATAATTCAGATATAATTCATTTTTGCAATGCAAAGAAAAAGGCTCAACTCAGGTTCAAGAGCCAATTAGGTCCCTTCATTTGTAACTCTAGGGAAGTTGGAAAGGAAGACGAAAGGATTTTAGAAGACTATCTCAGACTACAAAAGAGTTTCTACTGGGTGCCTTATGATCCAAACAACTTTATCTGTGATAGAAGAATGAAAAATAAACAGTCACCATACATCCATCAAAGAATCCTAGAAATAGAACAATATGCTAATATGGATGAATGGACAGAAGGGACATTGGTTGAAAATGATAGTGAGCAGGTCAACGTTGAAAATGTAATGAAAGATCTTGAAACGATACTTGACCTAGATTCTTTTGGACAGGTGCGGGGATCTTCTTCAGCCAGGACTTTACAAAAAAATTTGCAGGAGATTAGTACAGTAGCAGTAGAATCTAAAGGAAAAGAAAAGGAGCCTGATATACAAATAATTGAAAAATTCATAATGACAGCGCAACCAGAGACTTCTAAAGAACAAGGTCAAGGACAAATTCCTCCTACTCATATCAGTGAGCCAGAAATTTCTATTTTACAAACTCCTTTGAATATAGAAAAGGGCAAAAAGAGAGAGGTTGAAACAACTACTCCTATTGGTGGCTCTTCTGAACAGCAAGATGTTAAAAGGAAGAAATTAACTCCCCTTCCAGAAGATGAATCATTTCAGGAAATCCCTGACAGCCAGGGAAGAGAAGACAGTCAGCAAACAGATACAGGTAGTGGGGCATCCACTAATTTTCAAAAACAGGGAATACAGAGGCAACAAAGTGCAGAAATATCTTCTTTCAAACCTCCAGTAAAAACTGCCTGGGACATCAAAAGAACATTCACCAATATAAAGGCCAAGAACGATCCACTTAGACTTAAAGTGTACAACCAATATTTGAAGATGGCTCCGAAAAATCAAGAAAGATTGATGTCAGCTTATGACATCCAACAGGGTAAGATGTTAATGAGCCATTTGAAGCCCAAGGTGCGGCAGCCTCAGACAGCTGCAGATTACGTTAGGACTAATTTTGAAGTCTTAGTAAAGGATATCCATCCTTTAGATCGAATTGAGCTACACAAGCAAACATGTGAGATGATTTATTCTACTCTGACGGATAAATCAATGATGACCCATAAGTTGCAGGATTCTTTGGATAATACTAATACACAGTTGCAGCTTGAAAAAGCCTCCTCCCAGGCTAAGGATAATAGAGTCAAAACTTTAGAGGAAATAATCATTGTTTTGGGTCATAATCCTAAAGATGTGAAAGGTATTGAAGCTTTGATCAAGAGAAAAGATGATGATATTGCAGCTCTGAGAAAACAATTAAAGTTACCGGCCTCAAGACATCCACAGACTGCAGAAATCATCAAACAAAATTATGAGGAAGAACTAATGGATTTGCTCTTAAAATTGAATGAGAAACTTACTGCAACTGAAAAAGAGCTTGAGAATGCATTAAAAGATAAGCAGGAAAATATTCTAGTATCTACAACAGGAGTAGTGACAGGTACAACAACAACAGGTCAGCCAGCAGAATTGTCACAGAGCAACACTACAAATTTGAACACTGATGAATTAACAAAGTAAATGGAAGATATGAACATTCGGGCCATAGAGCTTCACAAAACAAAGGAACAATTGGCCACTCTAGAACATAAATATGATCTTTCAAAAATGAGTGTTGCTGATAAAACAAGAGAAGTGAACAAATTAGAAAAAACAGTCAAAGCATTGGAAAAGGATCTCACATTGGAGAAACCTTTAAAAGAAATAAATGATATTCTTTGGGATAATATCATTTAATCAATAAAGGATGTTTGGTCCTCAATTCAAATAATGGATGAACAGAAGAACTTAGTTAAATTGGCTCTGGATGAGATTGAGAGATCAAGACAAGAGTTGGGAAATATGCCAGAAGAGGCCAATAGACTTATACATTTTTTGAATACTCGGACTAAGAATCAACTTGCAGAAATTGGTATTCAGGATAGGACCGGAACAATTCTGGAAATAAAGAGAGTTTTTACTAAAAGAACTCTGGTACAGAATTTAGAACGAAGGTGCTCAGATATGCAAGAAGAAATCATTGCCTTCAGAGAAAGATTGAATATTTTGTTAAATAGAGGATTGCCCAGTCCTATAGTTGCAGAAGATAAGCTAATGGAACTTGATAGTTATGTTGAAAAATTGGACAAATATGTTGATAATCAAGCTAGTTCTTCAACCAGTTCATCAACAGCAGCATTGCCTACAGGGAAAAACCTTAATGACAGATTGGAGAATTTATTTTATCTTGAGCATGAAGTAAATCATTTGTTCCCAAATCAGCCTGATTTCTTCAGATATACTGAGGTTGATGAAACACTAAGAAAGTTGCAAAGGACCAGAGTGCCAGAAGTTCAATGGTGGGAAGAAATGATGGAACTTTTGTAAAAAATTATCCTGACATAAATTTTTGCCTATTTACCACAGTATATCATGATAAAAAGGATAAAAGGATGAACAAAGGTCAAAGAGTATCAGAGCAGTTAAAGAGTATCAGTGAAATGAAATAATCAACATAGAATTACTAAAGAGGACAACAGTAAGCCAAGATATAGGGCCTGCCTCCAGCACATTCTTAAAAGAAGGAAACAGCACAACATCAGTTATCATTTTTCTTATCTACGAGACAATCTGTCTCTATATTGTTGTAATGACTTCATGGACTATTTTACTTCATATAATATATTAAAAACAACGTTTTTCTCTTGTGAAAAAAAAATGATTAATGTTTATCACTCTGCCTTCAAAACTAGCGATGTTGGTCTATGTTGTTGGTTTATTGATATGGTCTGATGGTCTTCCTCACATGATTAGCGTTTTTCTCTGTTCATGGATTTTGGGTAATTTAATTTGTATTTGGAACAATGGACGTCGGTATTCTATCTGTTGCTTTACTATTCTACATACTGCTATTTCACTTTCTTATAGATGCCTCGGGCATATTTGGATGCTTTCTCGGATTGTCGATAATCTCCATGCGGACCGTTACTGGGTTTAATATCAAGTCCCTGTATGTGACATGGGGTATTTTTATATCACTGTCTGGGGTGGGACTTCCACATTTATGGATGGATATTTGGGTTCCAATCTTCAGATGTGAAAATGTAATGACTTCATGGACTGTTTTACTTCATATAATATATTCAAAACAGCGTTTTTTCTCGTGAAAAAAAAATGATTAATGTTTATCACTCTGCCTTCAAAACTAGCGATGCTGGTCTATGTTGCTGGTTTATTAATATGGTCTCATGGTCTTTTTATATTTGGGACATATCTTACTCCTCACATGATTAGCGTTTTTCTATGTTCAAGGATTTTGGATACTTTAATTTGTATTTGGAACAATGGACGTCGGTACTCTATCTATTGTTTTACTATTCTACATACTGCTATTTCACTTTCTTATAGATGCCTTGGGCATATTTGGATGCTTTCTCAGATTGTTGATAATCTCCATGTGGACCGTTACTGGGTTTTATATCATGTCCCTGTATGTGACATGGGGTATTTTTCTATCATTGTCTGGGGTGGGACTTCCACTTTTCTGGATGGATATTTGGGTTCAAATCTTCAGATGTGAAAATGTAATGACTTCATGTATTGTTTTACTTCATATAATATATTCAAAACAACGGTTTTTCCTCTTTTAAAATTTCATTTTTTTTTTTAAATTGAACCTTCCGTCGCAATTCCGACGTCTCATAAGCGTCGGAATTGTGACAGTTTACAGATGTCGGAAGAGCGACGTTAAAAACGTCGGACCACATTTCGTCGTAATTGTGACAGTTTACAGACGTCGGAAGAGCGACGTTAAAAACGTCGGACCACATTTCGTCGTAATTGTGACAGTTTACAGACGTCGGAAGAGCGACGTTCAAAACGTCGGACCACATTTCGTCGTAAGTACGACAGTTTATTGAGGTCGGAAGTGCGACGGATTAGGAGACGTCGAAAGAGTGACGCTTGTTTGGAAGCGACGGAAAAGTGTCGATACTGCGACACTTTTTAGTTGTGTCGGAACTGCGACGGTATGGTAAACCACGGTTTGCCCGCCCTCTAACTGTCACTCCTGCGACGACAATGTGTCGGAATAGCGACAAAAGTATGAAATGTGAACAGAAATGATTGGGATTTAAGGATTCCAGCGGTGTTATGGGAATATAATATGACATGCAAGAAACTAACAAGCTAGACACCTTTTAGGTTGGTATATGGACAAGAATAATTCATGACTATGAAGTACATTGTATCAAGTTCGAGAATCAAAACATTCACAGACATGGAAGACTCTGATATAATGGAAGAAAGGATGGCACAGTTTCTTTCTATGGAAGAATATAGGTTCATCGCAGGTTTTCATCAGCAAGTACAAAAATCAAGGGAGGAATCCTAGCACGACAGGCACATCAAGCAGAAGACATTCTGGGAAGGACATCTTGTACTTTTATATGATAGTGAATTTGCAAAGTTCACAAAAAAAATTAAAACACATTGGTTGGGACCATATATCTGTAGAAATTTGCTGAATAATGAAGATTTATCCACCGAGATTATCCTGGTCACACACTAATTTGAATTCATGCATAACACATAACCTCTTCTACAATTGATCATCAATATGCGGAAATAGAAACAGTCGCATGCGCACATAAACACAATATGTAATGGGGAAAGCTTATAGCTGAAAACCCCCAGCTATTTTGTATATGATAATAGAAGAGAACATGTAACAATCTCAGTACAATACTCCTCACAAGTACTCAGTACTGTCTCCAAAAGTTACACACAAACTAGCTCAGTTTTTGAACAAGTCACGGGTTCAAAACTCATCCACTATTTGCCTGCCTCTACTGCGCAATCCAAGTTGGTGTAATGAGAGATCCAAGTTCGAATCCCACTGGCTTGATCTGCGCAATCCTCATTGGAAATCTCCTCCAATGCTTGTGCAAATCTCATGCACAACTAATGTCAAAACTAATAGCAAACTCACCCTTTCATCTACCTCTTCCACTTGTCTTCACTGAACTGTCCATGCACTGCAGTCAACTGATGTGTTCTTTAGTTGAATAATGAGTTAATACTTAGTGAATTAAATAATATTTAATTCACCCCACTCATCTCTAGTGTATTATCCAGTTAAACTAAATACAACTAGTTCAACTAAGTTAACCCGAACACAACTCCACCAACTGTCTCATCAACTCCACCAAACTCCGCCACTTGAGTTCTAACTGAAGTCAACCATGCATGAGCTCACCAAACCCCTAGGAATAGCATAATTCCTTCTGTCGGATGCATGGGCCACATCCGTAGCTCCAACTGAAGTGCTGCAAGAGGATAAACTGAAGTTTATAGTCCAAATATTATTAAGGGTTAATAATATTTGACTGACCTATTTTTAGACAGGCAGTCTAAAAATAGACTTCGACCTGTATGTCTAAAAATAGAGGTCCATCTATTTTTACCAACTCGACCAATCATCCAATAATAGCATACTACAACTCCTAGACCATGCTCCATATGTCTAAAAATAGACATAGTCTAAAAATAGACTTTGCGCCAAAAATAGCCTGCAGGCCCACTTAGTGAAGGCGACTTCATTTCACTAAGCTCCATCATCTTGTTGCATTTTCAACACTCCCTCTCAACAAGATATGGATTATCTTCAACCCCTATCCTGCCTCTGTGGAATTCGAACTTGCGCCTGGTGAGCGCCTTCGTCAGGATGTCGGCATCCTGATCCTCCGTGGGAACATATGAAAGCATCATGATTCTCCGCTGAACACAATCTCTGATATGATGGTACCTGATGTCGATGTGTTTGGACCTATCATGAAATACTGGATTAGCCGAGAGTTTAATGCAGCTCTGGTTATCACAGTAGATCACTGTAGGCTCCAAATGCAACCTGAACAATCCAACGAGGATCTTCCTCATCCAAATAGCCTCGCATGCAGCCAAGCTAGCTGCCATGTACTCGGCCTCTGCTGAACTGAGTGCCACGGATCTCTGCTTCCTGCTGTACTAGGAAACTGTTGTCGACCCAATGCTGAAAACTCCTCCAGAAGTGCTCTTCCGGTCCGTTGGGCTCCCTGCCCAATCTGCATCAGTGAAGCCAGAAAGCTTCGCTCCATCCTCCTGTCTGTACCATAGACCATATCCCGATGTGCCTCTGATATAGCGCAATACATGCTTGCACGCCTTCCAAAAGAGCTTGGTAGGCTTAACCATAGCTTGCGAAAGCTGGTTAACTGCATAGCATATATCGGGTCGTGTATTGACCAGATACATAAGCGACCCCACCAACTGTCGATAGACAGTGGCATCCACTACCTCCGCTGAAGTAGCATCCTCCTTCCTCCAACCACCGGGAAGAGGAGTGTCAACAGGCTTGCAGCCTTGCATGTTGAACCTCTCCAGAATCTCCCGGGCATACTTGCCCTGAGAAACAAACAGTCCTCCGCTACGTTGCCAAATCTCCAATCCCAGGAAATAATGAAGGATGCCCAAGTCCTTCATCTCAAACTCTCGTGCAAGATCCTCCTTGCATGAAAGTATCAACTGCTCATCGCCAGTCAAAATCAGATCATCTACATACAGTACAATGATCAACAACTTCCCCTCCACCACAATCTAGTACAGGTTAGGATCCGCCTCACTCTTGGAGAATCCAAGTCCGGTGAAATAACTATCTATCCGTGTGTACCAAGCACGAGGTGCTTGCTTCAGCCCGTACAGTGCTCTCTTGAGTCGGAAAACATGCGACTCACTGCTGAAGATCTCGAAACCTTCAGGCTGCTCTATGTACACCTCCTCCTCAATGACTCCGTTGAGGAACGCAGTCTTCACATCCATCTGATGAATGTGCCACCCCATCTGCGCTGAGAGAGCAAGGATCGTCCGTATGGAAGAGTACCTTACGACAGGTGCAAAAGTCTCCTCATAGTCAATCCCCTCGATCTGTGAGAAGCCACGGGCGACAAATCTCGCCTTGTACTTCTCCACACTCCCGTCAGCCGCCTGCTTCACTTTGTAGATCCATCTCGAACCCACCACTGATTTCCCTTCCGGTCTTGGGACAATCTCCCATGCACTGTTTCTGACAATCGAATCATACTCTTCCACCATGAAATCTACCCATGCGGGGTCCTCCACAGCTTCCTCGAAAGAGGATGGCTCTGTCACGACACATTTGCTCACAAGAGCCATGTATCCAGTGTACCGTTCCGGTGACTGTCTCTGTCTGTGCTGTGCTGTAGGTGGTCCCACAACCTTCTCTGCATCTCGAGCCAGTCGCTCAACTTTTGTAGTGCGCTTACGCCCTCTGATGGTTGGCGCTGCATGAGTGGTCTCTTCCACTCCATGAAATTCCTCTTGTGGCTGATCCACATCCGAAAGCTCCTCCTTAGGAACTAATAGCTCCTCTTCTGCATGCAAGTGTGGCTCCCTCTCAAGCGAACACTCCATGGCTTTCTCCTCCTAAAATTTGATATCTTGTCGCACAACATTCTTGCGACTGTCTGGTAAATACACACGATAGTTGTGGGGCGTATCAGTGTACCCCACAAATATCCCAACCTCTGCAATCGGATCCAGCTTCTTTCCGGCGTCCTTCGTCACATGCATGTAGACAGGTGAGCCAAAAATCCTCAAATGAGAAATTTCAGGCCTCTTGCCAGAAAACGCCTCCTCCGGTGTACTCATGCCAAGTATCTTGTGAGGACAACGGTTATGCACATACACTGCAGTATTGCATGCCTCAGCCCACAAGTGAAGGGGTAGGCCCTGATCATGCAACATCACCCGTGCAGCACCCACGATCGTTTTGTTCTTCCGCTCAGCGACCCCGTTCTGCTGTGGGTTATGGGGTGCGATGAGCTCTCTCTGAATCCCTTCTGCGCTGCAAAATTCCTTGAATTCAGCAGAGATGAATTCACCACCATTATCGCTCCTAAGAGCCTTCACATGCTTTCCCGATTCCTTCTCAACCAGCGCCTTGAATTCACAGAACTTTGAATATGTCTCGCTCTTCTTCTGCATGAATAAGATCCAGCACTTCCGAGAGAAATCATCAACAAAGATCACATAGTACTTGTGCTTTGCTGTCGAAGCTACTGAGAAAGGACGACACACGTCTCTGTGAACTCTCTCAAGGATCGTCATGGCGCGACTATCCTTTTCATGAAAGGTGGCTTTCACATATTTTCCCAAGGTACACCCCTTGCACTAATCTGACTGCGCAAGAGTGCCCTTAGGAAGCCCAGTAGAGATCTACTGCAGTATCTTCAAAGCTCCATGGTGAAGGTGGCCCAATCTCCGGTGCCACAGCTCGACATCATCCCGGCTCACCACTCCTTCCGCCTTGCATGCCATTGTTGCGCTACCATCTACTTGCAACTGATAAAGGTTCTTGACTCGAACCCCTATCTTCCAGGTCTCTCCAGTTGTCTTACTGCGCAGGAAAGCTTTTCCTTCGCTGAAGACCACATCATACCCCTTGTCTTCCAACATCTCCACAGAGATCAGATTCTTCATCAATCCTGGAACATGCAAAAATTCCTTCAATACAAAGGGTTTACCAGACTCCCTCTCAAAGGAAATGGTACCGATACTGGTCACACTGTATCTACCATCATCGCCCATCTCGATGTGCACTCCAAGATCTTTTTCCTCCAGATCTGAAAACAGATCCCGATCTCATGTCATGTGAAATGACGCACCACTGTCCAAGAACCATACTGATCCCATCACACTTGAGACCAAGCATGCGATCAGTGAAAAATCCAGTTCAAACTGGGAGGCCAATGCCTCTCCCGCTGTAGATCCAGCAGCCTTCTTATTTTTCTTCTTCTGCGGACAATTTGTGGCATAGTGTCCGTGCTAGTGATAGTGAAAACACTTCACCTTGGACATGTCTTGCTTCTTGCCTTTCTCACTAGACTGAGAAGCTTTCTTGCTCTTCCCCTTCTTTGCTTTGGCAGCCAAAGCGCAATTTTCTTCATCAAATGCCTTTGATGAAGATCCGTCCCTGGTAGTCCGCCTTATCTCCTCTTGCATGAGATCCGACCAAAGTCACTCCCATCCTGGCAACTTTTCCCGACCATTGACAAAGTCCTGATAGGAATGCCAACTCTTCAGAAGACCAAGGAGAGCCAGGTCCACCAAGTCCTCATCATCAACAGTCACCCCCACACTTCCCAGCTCATCTTTGCATTGAGTGAACTTCGTGAGGTACTTGGCGATACTGTCGCCTTTCTCCATCTTAATGTTTCTAAGTTTATCCTTGAGCGCCAGCTTCCTCTGGTCGCTCTTGATCTGGAATAGATCTGTCAATGTTTTCCACATCAAATATGGAGAAGCTTTTCCATGCAGGCTGGATACAATGTGATCCTTCACGCCCTCCAACAGAATCCTTCGACATTTCGCCATCTTCTTTTGCCAAGCCTCAACTTCAGCAGGATCAGTAGGCTTTTGGACATCCATATCTACGAACTCCTTCAGCCCGTTATCATCTAATACCGCCTCCATCCGGTCTTTCCATGCAACATAATTCGAACTTCCCTCAAGGGCATACTCGAGTCGCAAACCGTTGAAAGACATTTCAACTCCGGCACCAAGAAAAAATAATCTGCTGCAAAATTCAAATTCCAAGCTCAAAACTCAACTACTTCTGGATCTGTGAGAACAAATTATTTCTATCACAGAGATCGAATGTAGGGGCATTTACTGGATATATCACCTTTCAGAGAAAGGATGGATCCAGAGGCTACCTGGCCCGTTACAGACTCTTTCTACTGAAATAATTGTAATCACTGTAATAGATCCCGATGATCAATTTCACTCCGATACCATGTAGAAATTTGTTGAATAATGAAGATTTATCCACCGAGATTATCCTGGTCACACACTAATTCGAATTCATGCATAACACATAACCTCTTCTACAATTGATCATCAATATGCGGAAATAGAAACAGTCGCATGCGCACATAAACACAATATGTAATGGGGAAAGCTTATAGCTGAAAACCCCTAGCTATTTTGTATATTATAATGGAAGAGAACATGTAACAATACATAGCACAATACTCCTCACAAGTACTCAGTACTATCTCCAAAAGTTACACACAAACTAGCTCAGTTTTGAACAAGTCACGGGTTCAAAACTCATCCACTATTTGCCTGCCTCTACTGCGCAATCCAAGTTGGTGTAATGAGAGATCAAAGTTTGAATCTCATTGGATTCAACTGCGCAATCCTCATTGGAAATCTCCTCCAATGCTTGTGCAAATCTCATGCACAACTAATGTCGCAACTAATAGCAAAATCACCCTTTCATCTACCTCTTCCACTGGTCTTCACTGAACTGTCCATGCACTGCAGTCAACTGATGTGTTCTTTAGTTGAATAATGAGTTAATATTTAGTGAATTAAATAATATTTAATTCACCTCACTCATCTCTAGTGTATTAGCCAGTTAAAATAAATACAACTAGTTCAACTAAGTTAACCCGAACACAACTCCACCAACTGTCTCATCAACTCCACCAAACTCCGCCACTTGAGTTCTAACTGAAGTCAACCATGCATGAGCTCACCAAACCCCTAGGAATAGCGTAATTCCTTTTTCAGATGCATGGGCCACATCCGTAGCTCCAACTGAAGTGTTGCAAGAGGATAAACTGAAGTTTATAGTCCAAATATTATTAAGGGTAAATAATATTTGACTTTTCTATTTTTAGCCTGGCAGTCTAAAAATAGAGGTCCATATATTTTTACCAACTTGACCAATCATCCAAGAATAGCATACTGCAACTCCTAGACCATGCTCCATATGTCTAAAAATAGACATAGTCTAAAAATAGACTTTGCACCAAAAATAGCCTGCGGGCCCACTTAGTGAAGGCGACTTCATTTCACTAAGCTCCATCATCCTGTTGCATTTTCAGCAATATCATCAAACATGTCTCTAATGGTGGCATTTTTCATCTAACGAAGTTAGATGATCAGTTGAATCCAAGACGAGTGAACGGTAGCAGATTGAAGATATATAGGGACGAATATGTCCATAGAGCTTCGCACTAAAGAGCAAAAAGGAAAAATTCTTAGTGCCACCTGCAGTTGAAAGTAAGCACTGGACTATAAACTGCTCTGCAGATTGGGACTTCGCCAAGGTAATATTATTGTGTGATATTCAGGAGTGTGTCGAAGTCTGAAAGAACTGCGCTAAAGATGATCACTGAGAAATATTCAGAAGTATTAGTAAGTTCGAAAGAACCATGATGAAGGAAGGATTACTATGACACAAGTGAAGGTTCGTCGAAGATGACCGGAAATATGATCGTTGGAAGGAAAAGTTTGTCATTAAAAGAAATTTTTCGTTAAGAGGCGTGGGATAATCGCATTTATGAGGCACTGCTTGTTAGATCTAGCGCCATATCTACATTTAATGAACAATATCTAAGATATCATGTGCTTTGAAATCTAAATTTTCTATAAAAGCTATATCCTGCTCCACATATTACACTTTGTGCCCTAGAGAATTCAAATTGTAAATTTGTGACCAAGTGATAATTGAGCATCTTTTTGTATGTATGAGAGGAGTTTTGAAGATATTTCCAAATAGTTTGTGAAGAAAGGACTCATAGGCATCATGGAAGCCACAACACTGAGTATCCCTATATCCCCAATACGCATGAGGTCGTCACAAAGAAAAACAACCACATAATAAGGACTGAAGAAGAGATAGGAAAAGAGGCCAGTTGAAGCCTCTGGAGTAAGGAAATATCCAAGGAATAAGGTAGATAAATAACAACAGACAAAGAAAACACAAGACAAGTAGCCTGCAGCAAAGCCAAAGAAAACACTAAATCAGGAAGAACCAGAAGAGATTCATGACAGTGAGGAGCAAATTGAGATGCAACAGATGGAGATAGGGGGTTCAAATCTTCCCTTTGTATTGCCACCATACTTGGCACCAAGAAAGTTAGGTTCCAAGCCAGTTAAAGACCCTAAAAATATGAAGTTTGACACCTTCACACCGTTGTTGCCAGAGAAGGTCTCGTTTGAAGGAGAAGTGTTGGGGGAAATCCCACAACTGAAAATGGAAGATTTGGATTTCAACGACCGTAGAAAGTACCCACAGTTGGACCTGAGCATATACCTCCATCAGGTGTATTATCCAAAGAGTGATGTTACCAAGTTGGAGCCACATCAGTGGGATGAAGGATTGAAGAATGCAGGATTTTTAAACATGATCAATGCATTGCACTTCGGTAGAAGTGCCATCAACATGGCCTGCTTTCGACAACGTCTTGTTTTAGTGCGTGACAGGTGCTTCTATATGGGAGAGAGGATCCCAATTGATGAGATTTTGATCAGAACGGTCATCGCACTTACATACAAGGGAAAGGACCCCGCTGAAGAGTTCGTCGAAAAAATTCAAGATAAGGAAGTCACGAAAAATATGAAAAAGTAGTATGGGTTAATAAAGAAATAAATAGGCTATGATATAAATTGGATCAACAACCAAGGGGTGCACTTCGCTGTGCACATTCTAGCAGGAAATATCATGAGGAAATGCAGAGCGAATGGAGCCCCCGCCGCCGTAGTTTCCTTAGCTGCGCAGTGTAGTAAAGGGGTTCAGTTTAACTCGGTCGGATATTTATGAAAGGAATTTTTTAGGATTGTTGAGAAGTGCAGGAAGAAGGAAAAAAAATTCACTACACGTGGTTTCCCTTGATAATCGCACTATTGGCATGGAAAGAACTAAAAGATTCACAATTTCCCACAATTGAGCCAGATCTGTACGAAGCCGCACGATATGCCTTGCTTTGGAATTCCAAGGAGCCGACACATGCTCTGGAAAACAAGAATTTTTTGGTATGGATGGAGATGGACCTATGCATGGTGGTGAATTAGCGTCCTAGGCTATCACCTATTTTGTTTGAGAAGTACCGGAACATTGCAGATTTTAAGGCTGATTTCCACAGGATTTATGTGAAGGAACAGAAAGATTCAATAGAGACATGGCATCCCTTACAATATTCGGTCACCAAAGATGAAATTATCAACATCATACAACGTTGTTTAGTATAATGGATGACTCCACCTATAGGAAGCAATGAAGTAGAGAAATACACAAGGCAACATGTGGGTACAAGTGGAAAGGATACAGACAAAAAAGAGACAGGGTCAGAGCATGAACATGGTGGTCAGGACCCTCCCAGCGATGTAGAGCTAGATGATTCACCATTCATCATTTGGGAGAGGGCCCCTATAGTAACTCTGGCGATCCACAGGAAGAAGAAAAAGGTGGAAAAATCAAGGGGAGCAACGCCACTTGTCCTCACTGAGGGGGATATCGACGAGATTGGGGATAAAGTTCAAGAAGTGAAAAAGGAGTCATGGAATAGGATCAAGGAACACTATGACATGCTCCTAACCGAAATCAAATAAATAATGGCAGACTTGAAGGTATTGGTATAGATAAGCAGACAATCGGACCACAGGAATGGACGAGCCAACTAGCGTAGTTAGCACGCCAACTAGAATTTTGCAGGTAATGGGAGAAGGGAAAAATTTTGAAGCTACAAATGATAGAGAGTGCATGAAAGGATGGGAAAATCTCAACATGAACATAGATGTGCAGCCAACACAAAAAAATTGCACAAGTTCCACCAAGGCGTCACTGAAGAGTTAAAGTGGCGAGAACAATGTCATTCGCTGATAAGCATGCAGATGGAGAAGGAACAAACGGTGATGAAGAAGGAGATTGACCAGATTATCAACGAAAGAAATGAGGTGTGCCAGCAACAAAAAAAACTAGAAGATGCAATTAGGAAGACTTGGAGTGAAGTGTCGGATGTACTGGTTGATGAGGAAGAAGCACCAGCAAAGAAGGTCTTGAATCTCACCCTCGCAATCAAATATTCAAAGAATAAGTTTGTTGAATGAAGTTTGAATATGATGTGAAATTCATGAGCTGCAAATGAGGCTACAGCTAGCCATGCCACTAGAAGTATGTGAGCATAGGGATATGGACCTTAAAAATTCAGTAAAAGGCATCTCCGACATAGTGGCAGAATGTGGAAAATTTCTAGATGACACTTTGGATATTTGGACCTCACTGCAGAAGGATCCAAACATTAAGAGAATTTAAGAAGAGATATATATGAAGCAGGAGCAGCTGGAAGAAATATGGGAAACTATGAGGACCTTAGCAGTTACATAGAGGCTCGCTAGGATCATGGAAGGAAAAGACCTTCAGATTCCAATCGAATATCTTCGTAGGAAAGGGTAAATTATAACAGCAAGGACTCGGCCATGGCAGGATGAGGCCCTCCAACTTTCACAGGAAGTACATGGTAAGCTCAAAGAGTTGTGACAAAGGTAGAAAGAAGAGCTACAGAAGACAGTTAGACCACCAACAGAGGCACTACTGGAGGAATTTCCCAAAGAGGAAAAGAAGGTAGCAGAAATACTTTAGAATTATAATTTCGCCTACACAAGCATCACAGATAAGATTCTGGGAACATCGACTGTTATGAAACCAGCTCACAAAATAGAAGAAAATATAGATCAATGACTTATAAATCAGCCTCTTCGAGGGGGAAACCTCTTTTAAATTACATAAATAAACAATTCTTGGATTATTCAAATGATAAAAACTTACTTTCTATATATAGGAGTCTAAGGGGTCCCAATATAATCAGGGTCTACATAACAATAATAATGTAAGGGCACAACAATAGCAATGCTGAGATTTTATGGGGCACAATGATAACACTATGGGGACTACATGGGCACAAAAGTAACAATAAGGGGGCTACATTAACAATAACAATAAGGAGATACACTAGTATTATAGGGACCTAACATGCCCCTCTCGTTCAAAAGAGCGTTGTCCTCAACGCTTGAGTAGTTCTAGAATCTTATGTATAAAATTCTCATCCTCCCATGTGGAATCTTTAGCGGGTCAGTTCTTCCACTTGATGAGATACTCTGAAATTGATCAATTACGTAGTTGTCAAGTTCTTGTTTCTGTGACTTCTTCAGGCTCCATTATGAATTTTTCTTCCTCGTCAAGTTCTGGAAATATTGTATGAACTCGGTGTCTGTCACCTATAACCTTCTTTAACCATGAAACATGGAAAACTGGGTGCACCCGGGAAGATGCCAGAAGCTCCAATTTGTATGCCATAGTACCAATCTTTTGCAACACCTTGTAAGGACCATAGTACTTTGGCAATAATTTATTATCCTTCTCAGCTTGTTTGAGAGAAATTTGTTTGTATGGTTGTAGTCGTAAAAACACCAAGTCATCCACATCAAAACTTCTTTCACTGTGATGTTGATCTTCATGTTATTTCATTCGATTCTAAACAAAAGTTAGGTTATCCTTTAAGAGTTGGAGAACTTGTTGTTGATGCTCAATGTGATCTTCCGCTGCTTGAACCTTAGAATTTTCTCTTAAAGATGATGTTATGGATGGTGGATGATATCCATAGAGTGTCATAAATGGGGTCATTTTTGCTGTAGTGTGGAAGGAAGTATTTTACCACCATTCAACCAAAGGTAACCACTTGACCCATTGTGTTTTTTTATAAGATACAAATAAACGAAGATATCCTTCCAAAAAATTGTTCACAATCTTAGTTTTCCCATCAAATTGAGGATGATAAGATGAGCTATGAGCTAGTTGAGTACCCAGACAAGAAAATAATTTTGTCCAAAAATTTCCAATGAAAATGGGATCTGTCACTTACAATAATCTTTGGGTTTCCATGTAGCTTTTGAATTATTTCCATAAATGTAGTAGCAATTGTACTGGATTTAAATGGATGAGATAATGCACAAAAGTGTGCATACTTGGTAATTCTATTAACTACCACCATGAGGACACTCTTTCCTTCGGACTTGGGTAAACCTATGATAAAATCCCTTGAAACCTCCTCCCAATGTTGACTTGCAATGGATAAATATTGTAGCAAACCCGAGGTCTTAATTGTCTCAAATTATTTTTTTTGGTAGACCAAACATTCCACCAAAAAATTTTGAATATCATATTTAAGGCCATCCCAAAAAAAATCTTTCTTGACCCTGTGGTAAGTTTTTAAAAATTCCAAGTGTCCTCCTAAGGTAGAGGCCTGCAATTCCAAAACAATATTTTGTTTTAGATGGGAATTCTTACAAATATATAAGCGATCTTTATACCATAATGAAACATTTTTCCATCTAAATGTATCAAATGTACTGGGATCTTGCTACAAATTTTGAATGAGTGTCCACACTTCTTCTCCATTCTTTCACTCCTCCCTTGCTTCGGTTATCAAATCTAGTTGGATAATAGAAATGGTATAAAGCAATGCTTCCATGTCCTCATCCTTGCTTGAGAGTGAAACTACAACAAAATTTAGCTTCCTTTTTCTGTAGATGATTTAAAATTCATAACCCAACATCTTTGTGACCCATTTTTTATGCTCTTCTGAAGATAGTCTTTGTTCCAAAAAGTATTTAAGACTACCATGATATTTTTTACCTTAAAGTGTCTTCCCATTAGGTAAGGTCGCCATTTTTTAGTGCATGTAGTATTTCCAACATTTCCTTCTCATAAATATATTTTTGTAAATACTTTCCTTTGATTAGACGACTTTCAAAAGTAATGGGCCTTCCTTCATGCATTAAAACAACACCAATTCTATTTCATGAGGCATCACTTTCCACAATAAAGGTTTTTGTGAAGTTTGGCGTAGCTAAGACCAGTGTTTGGCACATTGCCTCTTTAAGATGTTCAAAGGCCTTAGTTGCTTATCGAATCCAAGAAAATTCATATTTATTCAATAGTGTTGTTAGAGGTGCTACTATTCGCCCATAATTTTTAACAAACTTGTGATAATACCTTGTTAACTCAAGAAATCCTCGCAGATGATTTAGGGTTGTGGGGATTTTCCATTCCTTAATGGCTTTAGTTTTGTTAGGGTCTACCTTAACACCCTCATGAGATACAGTATGACCCAGATATTCCACCTCATGTACTCCAAAGATACATTTGGATGTTTTTCATATAATATTTTCTCCTCCAATAGTTTGAGAACCTTGTCAACATGTTGAACATGATCCTTTCAATACTTGTTGTAGATTAGTATATCATAAAAAAAACAATAAAATAAAATTTCTAAGGAAGGGTTTGAAAATGGAACTCGTCAACCCTTGAAATGTAGAAGGTGCATTGGTAAGGCCTAAAGGCATGACCAAAAATTCATAATGACCCTCATGAGTTCTAAATGCTATTTTTGGAATGTCTTCAGTCTTCATTCTAATTTGATGATAACCTGAATGAAGATCCAACTTGGTGAAGTAAATTGCTCCATGTAATTCATCCAATAATTCATCAATGACAGGAATGGGAAATTTATCTTTAATAGTGAGCTTGTTTAGCTCCCTATAATCTGGACATGCGCCATGATCCATCCTTATTGTGCACCAATACTACTGGAGTAGAGAAACAACTTTGACTAGGTTGAATTATACCAGCCTCTAGCATTTCTTCAATTATAAGTTCAATTTCACTCTTTTAGGAATATGGATATTTGTAAGGCTTGTTGTTTGGAGGAACACTTCCTGGAATCAGATGAATAACCTAATCATGATCACAGATAGGTGGGAGGCCTTCAAGGGTCTCAAAAACCTTGGAATGATTGTCCAAAACTTTTTGGAGATCTAGAGAAATAGAGGATTTCGATGTTTGAACCTGTAGTGAGCATAATTGTGCAATTAGGCCTCGTTGTTCTTTCTTCAAAATCTTTGTCATGACATTAGAGATGATTGTCCTTCCCATTTTCCCTGTGATACCCCATAATTCAACTTCCTTTCCTTCCCAAAAAAAAATTCAAGAAAAGTTCTTTAAAATTAAAAGCTATAGTCCCCAAATATTTTAACCATTGGACTCCTAGTACAAAATCAGCACCACCCATTGGAATAGAAAGCATTGGACTATCCTATATCCAGATCAATTTATAGTTCCTCTATTTGCAATCATCCCTTGTTATTTTTTTGCTAGATATAGGAAGAAATTCAATTCCTTGGTTATCTTAAAATGAATAAAATTATGTGTACTACCTGAATCAATCATCACTATTACCTTTTTTTCTTGATATATCCTTCTATCTTGAGAGTTTGAGTGGTAATTCCTGCCAATGCATTACAAGATGAAGTTGGATTCATTTATTCCTTCTTTGGGGTCGGTTCCTGGTGTATATCCTCATATTTTTATGTCTCGTGTTCCTTTTCTTCCTCCTCTTCACAATATATGTATAATAATTTCTTCTCGGCGCACTTATGAAATTTAGTGTATTTTCTATCACAACTATAACAAAGCCCTTTTGGTCTTTTTTCCTCCAATTTTTTTGGTGTCAACCTTGTAAGTTGTGGATGGGTAGGAGTAGCAACATTTCCATATTTATAGTTGTGATTGGTAGAATTCCTTGTTACCATGATTTTTCTTTCAACTTTTCTTTCCACCCTTAATGCCTTTTCCAATGAATCAGGTTCCCAAATTCGAACCTCATGTTGGATGTTATCCTTTAAATTGCCTATGAAGACATCAATCATATGTTCCTCTGGAATATTATTTACCCTTATATTCAATTTTTGGAAGTCCTTAATGTGCTCCATCATCGAACCCTTTTGTTTGAGATTTATCAATTGGCTAAAGAAGTTGTTGCTCTTTGTATCCTCATAATGTGCTATCATTTCCTATGTAAAAATTGACCAGGTGACAGATGGTTTATGAGAAAAAATACATTGATACAATACAAACTTATTTTGTTCTAAATATAAATTTGCAATGTGTAACTTATGTGTGCATTGCACATTATGGAGCTCAAAGTATTACTCAATTTATAGTATCCATGTTATCAGATCCTTACAATCAAAATTTCTCATATCAATATTTGGAATATGGTGGCTCATAAATCCAACATTAGAGTCTATCAAAATCATGATTAACATTTCTTTTGCTCTCATCATGAGTTTCGTCTACTACCCTTTTTCCATTAGGAATAATTTCTTGTATCAACTTTGTGAAGCCTTCCTTCAAACCTTCCATGTTTTCTTTTATACCATTCTTCATGTCCTCCATGTTGTCTTTCAGTTTTTCTTCTATACCATTGATCTTAGATTCCATGCCATCCATTCCATTCTTCAAACCATCCATCTTAGCTTCCATGTCTTTCTTCAAACCATCCATATCAGCTTCCATTTCATTTATGGTTACTTTTTGTGAGTGTGAATTTTGTCGCACTTGGTCTCGTAATATATCATGTTTCACTTCTTCCTCTTCATGCATCATAGTAGAGATTTATGAGGGCTTAATGGGTGTGAAATTGTTTTTGGGAGGCATTATAGAACCCAATACTGATATTAGTGCTTCAATACTCCCTTTGGAATCACTTCAAACTTATTTTTTTAAACAAAAGTTATATTATTTAAAACACACACACACACACACACATTTTTCTTGTTTTTTAGGAGCTTGATATTGAAACTGACGTATCTCTATGGTTTCAGATCCCCAATATTTGAACTTAGATACTATAGTATCCCTATGTTTCTTGCTTCCAATGCCATAGGTCAGACTTAATTTGGATTCTTCAAGACAAATTTATGCCCGATCTCCCAAAATGACCTAATTATGGACTGGTTGAGTAGAGTGAACTTGTATGGCATGCTACATGTCATTGTTTTGATCTTTGGCCCTGAATTAGATACACAAGAAACTAAATTCCGTGCAATTCCAACCAATTTTTACAAAATTCCAATCCAATGCCAGAAACAAAAGTTATGACGGTTTTCCCTCGGTCGCCTCTTTGAGATGAAATTCTAGAGCCTGCAAAAATCCTAACTTCCATAGATCATATCTCTGGAAATATTGCGAACAAAAGTCTAAATTTTTTACACGAATTTCATCAAGATTTCGGCTCCACACAGTAAATAACTTAGCTTCTAAATCCTTGTAGAAAAAATTCCAATATGACCTATATGAAGAAGCAAAACCATAGAATCCCAAGCTCTGATACCAAATGTTATGAAACCAGCTCACAAAATAGAAGAAAATATAGATCAACGACTTAGAAATCAATCTCTTCAAGGGTTAAACTTCCTTTAAATTACATAAATGAAAATTTCTTGGATGATTCAAATGATAAAAACCTACTTTATATATATAGGAGTCTAATGGGTCCCAATATAATCAGAGCCTACATAACAATAATAATGTAAGGGCACAACAATAGCAATAGTGGGATTCTATGGGGACTACATGGGCACAAAAATAACAATAAGGGATCTACACTAACAATAACAATAAGGGGACACACTAGTATTAGAGGGACCTAACAACAGCGGAGTGACCCCAAACGAGCCACATGTGAGTGTTGGGGGCTTGTTGGGCACAACCCAAATTTTTCAAGTCTTTGTCAAAGACTCCACATTTTCAGGAGTGGAGTTCATGGTACCATGAAGTTAGATCTAACGCTACGGAGTCTAGGGACTTTTTGGTGGGTTGAATCCCCTCATTTTGTAACAGATTTTCAGGCTTTTAGTTGATTGTTTTGTCAAATCCCATGGAATGTGGACCATGGTTTTGTGTCCATGTAATGTATATAAAGCGATTTAAGGCTTTGTCAAAGTCAAAAATCGATAGTTGATGAGCACGAACTATTGTATTTTATGTATTTAGTCTTTTTTGGGTCTTAAGGGAAGGGTCCGCAATTGCGTGCGCGAAGACCTTGAAGAGTCTGTAGCTATGTGCACAGAACATCTGCAGCTGTGTGCCCAAGTCAGAGAAGCTGAATGTATTGAACCTAACCATCTTAACAAAGAAGAAGAAGTTTTGAGCATATTTTTTATTTACATGTGTTGTGTTTAATTTATGTTTTTATCTACGCATTTATGGTTGCAATGGAATGATATAGTAGTGTTGATTATCTTATGTTGTAATGTATTTATGTTTATCTGAATGTAGAGAGGTAACTAGTTAAGCTATAATGAGAATTAGGAATATAAATGTTAGAAGATTGTTCAAGTATAGAAAAAGTGAAGTAAAGCCACCTCGCGCAGTCCCTCAAGGCTACAAAAACCTAGTTTTGAAACCACCCATAACCACCTCAAAGTGAGACTTCGATTTGCTTGCAATTCATTGCCGAAAGGGCCAGTGTCTTAGGTTTTGTCGGTGTGAAGTACAAAGCCAAACCTGGGTGAAGCCCAAACATGCCAAGAAAGATCTATGGGAAAGTACATTAGCTCAAATGACACAATGTGGAAATTGAGGTTGCTTTTGAGGTTGGGCTCTCTCCAGGAAAGGATGTCCAATTTTATGGCTCACATTTCCTTTATTATTGGCAACTAGAAGCTTGTATAATGATAGTTTATTCAATTCAATTGGAATGCATTGAGAACACATGTTGATAAGCTGGAAGGGGCATGCTCTCCCCAAATCTTTAGCATGGCCCATTTACAGAAGCAGTAAAGGTTCAATCCTTGTTAATTGTAACAACCCTAGTCAAAATTCCATGTAATAAAGTAAATATAGGAAAAATAATTACCATGATCATGGGACACATATTCCAAGATCAATGTTGGGAAAAAAATCCTAGTGTCGATGTTCATTTGGTTTATTATGGCTATGGAAATTGGAAAAGGGAATGGAAAAGGCTTTGGAAAGGAAAAGTGGCATTTATTGGCATTTATTTATGAAAATAATGGAAATTAGGAGAAAAGGAAGGTGAAAGCTGACAAATTTCATGTGAGGAGAAAATGAAGGAAAATAATGGGAAATTGAAGAAAATAGAGGCCTCATTAATAAAAAGGCTTATGAGGATCAGTACACAGACTTTTGCCAATTCAGTTTTGGAGCTCTCATTCTATTATCTCTCTCTCATACTCTTAGACACTTAGAATTTTCTTGGAGCACTCTTGGAGGAGTGTGGAATACTTGGGATTTGGAGAAAGAAGGAAAAGGAAGAGCAGGAAAATGCAAGAGAACATTGGGATTAGCAGTTACAATAGGTTTTTCTTGCAGGTACAAAGTTGCATGTATGATTTCCTTACTATTTTTTTCACGCATGGCACATGCATGTGGCTTTGTGGTTATGATATGTCATTGGCATGGAGGATTGGATGGATTGATAGTGGTTTTGCCTAGCCTTTCCATTTTCTAGATAGACATGGTGTTGTGGGAGTCTTTCCCTTTTGATTTCTGATTGGTTCTCATGTTCCTTTGGCTGTGGGTTGAGTTATTAGTTCCTGGATCCTTGGTTGGACAAACTCTCTAGAGCTTTGTAACAACTTGGGTTGAGTTACTAGTCCCAAAGCCTTGGTTGGAAAAACTCTCTAGAGCCCTTGGTGGGTTGAATTACTAGTCCTAGAGCCTTGTTTGGACAAATGATCTGGATCCTGGCAACAATTGTGGGTTGAGTTACTAGTCTTGGAGCCTTGGTTGGAACAAATTCTCTGGAGCCTTGGGAAACTTGGGTAGAGACCATTCTAGTGATAGTTAGTGATGTCTAATCGTGAGGTGGATTTACCGGTTGAGGGTTGAGGTGGTTTTTCCTCTGGAAGCCCTGGTTTGGTTTTGATGTATTTTTTCTATGAATCCCACATTCAAGCTTGGAATATGGCATGGAGATGATTGACTAAAGAGAGCTTTGGTTCAGCCAATCTACAGTCAGGTGGAACGTAGAAGTCTCGAACCCAGTTGGTCTTTGCATTCATTGTTAAGATCTTATTATACTTGGTATTCTATCTGTAAATATTCTTGTTTATATGTGGATTATATGGTTGTTATATCCTTGATATTTTTGTTGATTATATGTTGGTTATGAGTGAGTTTTGTGACAATGATAATGTATGGCTCTCATCATATTTCGGTTAATCACTAAATGTAAAATGAATATATAGCTTAATAAATGTTAATGGATTTATTGTGATGGGGAATCAATGATTCTTAGTGATTCTCAAATAAGTATGAGACCCCTATGCTCAGATCTGTTGTTTAAACTTGTAGAATGCATATTTGTGACATGTTTGATGAAATTTTTGTCATGGCTTGTAGGGGTACAATCAAGTCCTTATTCTAGTATTTGAATTTTCATCATTGTTTTGATGTTATTTTTCATTTCTAGAAGTTTCATGGAGTTCTAGGTAGTGGCATGTGTCTTGGCCCTGAAAACGTGGCACAAAATCCGAAGTCGCTGGAACATAACTACCTGGAAAAGTCCCCAGACGCATGCATACCTTGTTGTGGGAGCGACTAGAGGGTCTTTACATGCATGCCCATGTCAAGGGAGATATTGATGACTTAATATAGGAAAATGTTAGTTTGTCTTAGGGGTTGGTCACCTGGATGGGTTAGATGGCTCTTGGGGGTTTGATTGCATGTGTAGCAGGTCATATTGTCTGTGTTCTGTCAGTTCCACTTCCTTAACTATTACATAGAGAGTTGAATCATATCATAGTAACTCTTCATCATATGTTTACTCCAGTTGGCTGGTTACTTGGGTAGATGTGGGAGGAGGGTGTTACAAAGTGGTATCAGAGCATGGTTCCATTCTCCTTGGGTGATTTCTGGTTTGCATTCTCCTTGGATGGATGTGTTTTCGTATGTACATGTTGGTTGGATAAAGGTCCTTGTGTTGGTGGTATATGTGCTTGTTGTGTATGCATGACGTGGGTCATGATTCAGTGGTTTCGCCATCTTAAATTTGATGGTGTCATTGTTGAATGTATTTGTTGTGAGTGTATGATGGTCGTGCATTGGTTATGTGTGTCAGTTTTTATATGTTGTTGTGCATACATTGAATGGATGATGGTTATCATGCATGAAGTCATGGTCTATGGTCGACATAGTCATGCATTGATAACTGGATAATGGATGAAAGTGTAGAAATTTATTAATATTGATAGTATTACCAGATCCTCCTGATCTAACAAATTAATCTTATGTTAAATATAGAATCCTTCCACTTAATTCTTTGCAGAAATTAAATCTCCAATTGCAAAACACATGAAGAAAATCAATCGCACATGAACACAGTTGTTTAACGGGAAAGCTTAAAGCTAAAATCCCCAACTATCATATATTATGTATATCAATGGAATCATGTAACAATCTCATAAAAATCTTAGTACATCAAGCTCTCAGTACAATATAGAATCGTCACACATTGTCATGCAGAAATTTGCATATTTATGCACCAATTTCTTGCCTCCCAACAGCCTGCCTCCACTGTGCAATCCCTGATGAAGAAGACCCTTGAATGAATTCGAATTTCCATTTCCTTGACTGCGCAATCCTCATTGGCATCTCCAATGTGTGTCAGATGCATTGAATGCATCCCTATAGTCACAACAAACAGTCCATCTCACCCTTTCACCTATCTCTCCAATGGGTCTCCACTGGAACTGACATGCAAGTAGTTAACTGTTGTATTTGTTCAGTTGCAAGTGAGTTATTAGTTTTGAATTAATTAACTAATTGATTCACTAAACTCTCACTAGTGTATCTTTCATTTAGACTAGATACAACTATCTCAACTGAGTTTAACTCACTTAACTGAGTTAAACTAAATAAAAACTCCCATAACTACTCTTCCAACTCTGTCACAACTTTTCCACTTCAGTTATAACTGAGTCCTCCATGCATGAGTCACCAACCACCCTAGGAATTGCGTAATTCCTTCAGCCCACTGATTTGCTAAATCTTTTCACTGAAATAAAGTGCTCCAAGAGAATAAGTTGATATTTATTGTCGGATTATTATTAAGGGCTAATAATAATCGACATGCACCTACTTTTAGATTGACGATCTATAAATAGACTTCGCCCAATATTCTAAAAATATAATTTCATCTATTTTTCACATTTGACCAACCATCTACAAATAGCATCTAGCAACTTATAGAATATTCTCACCATGTCTAAAAATAGACATACACCTAAAAATAGCCTACGGACCCCACTTAGTGAAGGTGCTTACTTTTCACTAAGCTCATCATCTTGTTGAATCTCAACACTCCCTCTCAACAATATAGGGATTATCCTTCACCCGATCCTGCCTCTATGGTATTCGAATTTTCTCCTGTTGAGCGCCTTCGTCAGAATATCTGCATCCTGGTCTTTTGTAGGAATGTACTAAAGCAACAGGATCTTCCGCTGCACACAATCTCTGATATGATGATACTGGATATCAATATGTTTAGATCTATCATGAAACGCAGGATTAATCAAGAGTTTAATGCAACTCTGAATATCACAATGTATCACCTCTTCCTCAATGATCCCATTAAGGAATGCAATCTTCACATCCATATGATGAATGTGCCAACCCATCTGCGTTGAGAGAGAAATGATGGTCCTTATGGAAGAATACCGTGTGACAGGTGCAAAGGTTTCTTCATAATCAATCCCCTCGATCTGTGAGAAGCCCCGGGAAAAAATTATTTCCTTATACTTCTCAACGCTCCCATCAGCAGCTTGCTTTACCTTGTAGATCCATCTTGAACCTACCATTGATTTACCCACCGGCCTTGGAACAATCTCCCAAGCACTGTTTCTGACAATGGAGTCATACTCCTCCACCATGGCATCTACCCATGTGGGCTCCTACGCTGCTTCTTCAAAAGAATATGGCTATGTCACGACACACTTGCTCATAAGAGCCATGTATCCAGTAAATCGGTCAGGTGACTGTCTCTGTCTGCGCTGTGATGTAGGGACTCCTAAATTTTGTGCCGCATCAAGCTTTAGTCTCTTAGCTTCTGTGGTATGATTTATGCCTATTCTGATGTTTGGTTCTGCATGAGTGGACTCCTCCACTCCATGAATCTCCTCCTGTGGCTGATCCACATCTAGAGGCTCATCTTTGGGAACAAGTAGCTCCTCCTCTGCATGCAAGTGTAGCTCCCTCTCAAGCGACAACTTCATGGCTTTCACCTCATTGAATTTTATATCCCGTCACACCACAGTCATTTGACTTTTTGGAAAATACACACGATAATTATGGGGTGTTTCTGTGTACCCCACAAATATCCCAACTTCTGCAGTCAGCTCTAGCTTCTTCCTCGCATCCTTTGTCACATGAATGTAAACAGATGAGCCAAAAATATTCAAATGAGAAATATCAGGCTTCTTACTAGTAAAAGCTTCTTCAGGTGTACTCATGCCAAGTACTCTATGAGGACAACGGTTTTGCGCATAAACCGCAGTGTTTCATGCTTCCGCCCACAAGTGCATCGGTAGGCCCTGGTCATGCAGCATAGCTCGTGCAGCTCCCACGATCGTTATTTTCTTCCTCTCTGTGACCCCATTCTGATTTGGGTTATGAGGTACTATGAGTTATCTTTGAATTCCTTCTTTGCTACAGAATTCTTTGAATTCGTTTGAGATATATTCACCACCATTATCGCTCCATAGAGCCTTCACTTGCTTCCCCGACTCCTTCTCCACCAATTCTTTAAACTCACAAAACTTTGAGAATGTTTCACTCTTCTTATGTATGAAGAATATCCAACATCTATGAGAATAGTCATCAACAAAAATAACATAATACCTGTGTTTTGTTGTTGAATTAACTGAGAAAGGTCCACACACGTCTGTGTGAATTCTCTCCAGGATCACCGAAGCACGGTTCTCCTTCTCATGAAAGGTGGTCTTCACAAACTTACCCATCGTACATCCCTTGCACTGATCTGACTGCGCAAGAGTACCCTTGGGAAGTCCAGTAGAAATCTGCTGCAAAATCTTCAAGGCGCCATGGTGAAGATGGCCCAATCTCTTGTGCCATAATTCGCCCTCATCCTGGCTCACCACTTCTTCTTCTTTTCCCATCATTGCAGTGCAACCATCTACCTCCAGCTTGTAGAGGTTCTTAACTCGAATCCCTATCTTCTTGTTTTTACCCGTTGTTTTATGTCACAGGAAGGCTTTTCCCTCGCTGAAAACAACATCATAACCTTTGTCCTCCAACATAGTGATTGAGACCAAGTTCTTCCTCAGACCTGGTACACGCATAACATCTTCAACATAAATGGTTTTACCTGAATCCCTCTCAAAGGTAATGGTTCCAATGTCGGTCGCATTGTATCTACCATCGTCGCCCATATCTATATGCATTTGGAGATCCTTCTCCTCCAAGTCACTAAACAACTCATTGTCTCCCATCATATGGAAGGAAGCACCACTATCAAGATACCACACCGATCCCATTGCGCTTGAAACCAAGCATGCGATCAAAGATAAATCAAGTTCAAATTGCGAGGCTAAGGCCTCTCCCACTGCAGCTCCAACAGCCTTCTTTTTCTTCTTTTTATGTGGGCAGTTAGTGGTGAGATGCCCATGTTCATGACAGTGAAAACACTTTACCTTGGACAAATCTAGCTTCTTACCTTTAGCCTCGGATTTTGCATGGGATTTCTTCCCCTTTCCTTTCCTTGCTTTGGTAGCCAAAGCGCAATTCTCTTCATCATCATTCTTCGATGAAGAGCCATCCCTGGTATTCTGTTGTATCTCCTCCTGCACAAGATCCAACCAAAGTCGCTCCCAATCTGGCAGTTTCTCCCATCCATTGATAGATTCTTCGTAGTTGCGCCAACTCTTCGGAAGCCCAGGGAGAGCCAAGCTCACCAAGTCATCATCCACAATTGTAATCCCCACACTTCCCAGCTCATCCCTACATTGGACAAACTTCATGAGATATTTTGGAATATTGTTGCCCTTCTCCATTTTGATTATTTTAAGCTTATCTTTCAACGCCAACTTCCTATGGTCGTTGTTGCTTTGAAAAATATCTGTCAAATCCTTCCACATTGCAAATGGAGTGGCTTTACTGTGAATTCTTGATACAATATGGTCTTTCACACCTTCCAACAGAATTCTTCTTATCTTCGCTACCTTCTTTTGCCATGCATCAAGTAATGCAGCATCACTAGAAGTAGGCTTAGGAACAGCGCTATCGATGAACTCCTTCAATCCATTATCTTCAAGCACCGCCTCCATCCTGTCCTTCCAGGCTATGTATTTTGAGTTGCCCTTAAGGGCATACTCCAACCGCAACCCATTGAAAGACATTTCAATGAATACTCGACTGTCGCACCAAGAAATTTCTGCAGCAAATTCGAATTGTCCACCAACACAAAACTCAGCACCTCTTCACTATTGCAATCTCCAATGATTAACACTGCTCCGATACCATGTATAAATTTATTAATACTGATAGTATTACCAGATCCTCCTGATCTAAAAAATTAATCTTATGTTAAATATAGAATCCTTCCACTTAATTCTTTGCGGAAATTAAATCGACAATTGCAAAACACTTGAAGAAAATCAATCGCACATAAACATAGTTGTTTAACAGGAAATCTTAAAGCTAAAAACCCCAACTATCATATATTATGTATATCAATGGAATCATGTAACAATCTCATACAAAGCTTAGTACATCAAGCTCTCAGTACAATATAGAATCGTCACACACTATCACGCAGAAATTTTCAAATCTATGCACCAATTTCTTGCCTCCTGACAACCTGCCTCCACTGCGCAATCCCTAATGAAGAAGACCCCTGAATGAATTCGAATTCGCCTTTCCTTGACTGTGAAATCCTCATTGGCATCTCCAATGTGTTTCAGATGCATTGAATGCATCACTATAGTCACAACAGATAGTCCATCTCACCCTTTCACCTATCTCTGCATTTGGTCTCCACTGGAACTAACATGCAAGTAGTTAACTGTTGTATTTGTTCAGTTGAAAATGAGTTATTAGTTGTGAATTAATTAACTAATTAAATCACTAAACTCTCACTAGTGTATCTTTCAGTTAGACTAGATACAACTAGCTCAACTGAGTTTAACTCACTTAACTGAGTTAAACTAAATAAAAACTCCCATAAATACTCTTACAACTCTGTCACAACTTTTCCACTTTAGTTCTAACTGAGTCCTCCATGCATGAGTCACCAACCACCCTAGGTATTCTGTAATTCCTTCAGCCCACTGATTTTCCAAATCTGTTCACTGAAATAAAGTGCTCCAAGAGAATAAAGTTGATATTTAGTGTCAGATTATTATTAAGGGCTAATAATAATCAACATGCATCTATTTTTAGATTGACGATCTATAAATAGACTTCACCCAATATTCTAAAAATAGAATTTCATCTATTTTTCACAACCATCTACAAATAGCATCCAGAAACTTATAGAATATGCTCACCATGTCTAAAATTATACATACACCTAAAAATAGCCTGCGAGCCCCACTTAGTGAAGGTGCTTACTTTTCACTAATCTCATCATCTTGTTGAATCTCAACAGAAAGGGTGATTATATGTTGATCTAATTATGTGTATATATGTATTATGCTAATCTGGTCAGTTTTGCAGACGATATATCCTCCCTGAACTATACTAAGGTACGCTAGTTTGTTTACGATTTGGTTTCGCTAACATGATATACCTTGCAGTAAGAAGATATCAAAGGTTATTGGAAAGATAGTAGGCTACAAATATTATCCCTATGAATCAGATGACCAGAGTGGTGTTAGGCACTCTTATGACTTAGAAGACACATGGAGGAGTTTGAAGGAATAAATAAGGAGTTGCAAAGCAAATAATGACATAATCATGTAGGCACAGGAGAAACAAGCAAAATTCAATGCAGTAATTCTTCAAAGATTTTCAGAATTGCAGAGACAGGGACCACTTCGGATCATCTATGGACAAGAGTATGGGACTAATGGGGGCTATGGAAGTATATCTCACGGTGGGCACATGTCAGATAGAGATGAAAAAATCAAGGATGGCGGGTTCTTGAATACACCAGACAAGAGAGGTGATGGACACATGTACTATTCTACTTCTGGTTCTAATAGGTATCGTGGTCATCATCGTTAACAAGGCTTATAGGAGGAGTGATAGGGGCTATTTTCCATATGTATTCAAGAAATAAAAGACACCTACTTTTGATGGAGAGATGAAGAAATCACAAGATGCATAAGCATGGTTTCTTGGAATGAATAAGTTATTCACAATACATGATTACTCAGAGAAGATGAAGGAAAAAATAGCTACATTCATTCTTAAAGGTAAATAAAATATATGGTGGGAATATGTAAAGAATGTCAGAGATATTTATGAGGAGGAGTTGACTTGGAGTGAATTCGAGAGAATATTCAGGAAGAAGTCCTATCATAGAGATACTATGACGACATGGAAAAATATTTTTATGAGCTAAATATGGGATCTATGGCTGATGAGTAAATTAGAATATTTCTATATTTGCTGAGATATGTGCCTTACCTCAAGGAGGAGAAGGCCAAGATTCAGAGATTCATCAGTGGGTTGCCGATAGCATTCAAAGGCAGGATTGAGTTTGATGATCCTAGATCATTGAAGGAGGCCATCTGGAAGCTAAATCATTGTTATGAGCAATCAAAGCACATATCAGAGACTAAACCAAACCGAAGAGGTAATAATAATAATAAAGGGAAATGAGACAAGAACTGAGCAAGGCCTTAGGACACAAGTAACAAAGAGAATGCAATGCTTCACAAGAATTTAATGCATCTAACAGAGGATAGGAATCTCAGTCTGAGCAGAAGAAGGGTAATGATAGGAAGCTCGTACGGTGTTGGAATTTTGGAAAATATCATCGTCAAAGATATTGTCCACAACATCAGGGTGGTAGACCACAAATTTACAGTGCTCAGGAGGTGCAGAATGTTGGGTATGTTGTGTTAGGTCTCTATAACAAGCAAGATTGGCAAAGTCTCGATCACAGAGTTAACATCATTTCAACCAACTTTGGGATTCTAGAATCTAGCTCCTCTCGAATCCGAGAGGGATCTCTCCAATATGTACAAAGATGGATATTGTCTTTGAAGTTTGGGTGATAATATTAGGCTAGTTATGCAAAATGCCAAGGGTTTGTTTGGTTTTTTCTGACATTGAACATAGTTGTCATTCGAGGTGGAAAAAAAGATCTATATGCAAATAGGTTCAAAGGTGAGAAGTTGCAAGCAAACAGAGTAAGCTTTGATTATAAAGAAAGATGATGGCAAGTTTTCAATCCATTGGGATATGGAGTCATAAGAGAATTTAATTGAAACATTCAGGTTCAAGAGTAATCTATGGGGCAAGTCATCTATGCCTAAGGATCTCTTTAAAGTTTGATTTATGGAATGGGGTGATACAATAAGAAAGGGAAATAACAGATGCAGAACAAAGAGCAGCCCAGGATCTGGTAAGTACTTTGAAACTATCCAGCCTTTGACCAGGCACTTAAGAAAAACATAGAAGCAAACTAGGATCTCGTAAGTACTTTGAAACTATCCAGCCTTTGATACACTTCTAATAGAACACAGATTAAAAACGAAGGGAAACTTGAAGGCAACCTTTGGAGCAGAAACTAGTGGGCTAGGACTCACCCTGATCCTCTCCTAGTTCTTCTTTACTTAGTTACTTCCAAGACAATCACAAAGATAACACAGAATGGCCTAAGATCTGATAAGTGCTTTGAAACTAGTCAGCTTTTAACACATCCTAAGGGAAACAATCAAATAGTTGAGCAAACAAGAAAGGGACTCAGGGCTAACCTTTGATTTCCTCAATTCATTCCTTACACAACATATATGAAAGTAACATTTAAAAAAGACATTCAGCTGTGACAAAAGATGAGGGAACGCCAGCATCTCTGTACTTAGACTGAATTAAATCATTTCTAAATAACACAATTATAAGAAAACATTAGGATAAAGATTTCTCAGCCAGAGAAGGTCACTGATATACAGTAGGTCCTAACACTGTTTAAACTGTTCTTTACAGTGGAAAATGAAACAAATTGAAAACTGAAATAAAATGACAAGTTCACGGTGAGAATAACATCACCATCAGCATAGACCAGGATCCCATAAATCAGCTTGTATTGATTGCTTCAAACTGGTTACAATCTTCAGATTCCAATGTTTTAATCCATATCTCTTCACAACCTAACCTATCTATTACAAGCAGAGCTCCAAGAGCCCATGAAACCACTATTTACAGTCAAGAGTTTTCCACTCAGAAACAGCTACAACACTTCAGCAATTACATTGACAACCAACTAATCCAACCCCTCCCTCATCTTCTTCTGGAGTATTTATAGAAGGATGAGGAGGTGAGATCAAATGAAAAGATCTCTAATACAATTAATGTAGAATTAACATCTTCCTGGCCCCGAGAGGCTCGATGAAGAAATTATACAGGTGTTGCACTGCATTAATGTGTTTGCACTTATGAAGTAAGCTCGAAGGGAGATTTTGTTGACCTTTCAGGCTCTGCGTACAATTAGGGTTACTCTGCAAACATTCTGTCATTAAATCCGGTGCAGAAATAACTTCTTTGGCTGTTTTGAGGCACAATATCTGATCCTGTTCAATAAATTCGGCCTCTGATTGAGCATTTTGAGGAAATAGGTGGCACTGCTGTGGTTGAGGAATCAATTGGCCTCAAAGTATGGCGGTGGAGGCGATGTATCTGATGAACACTTTTGGGTTTTCCTTTAATCTGTGTTCTGAGTCGGGGATTAGGCTTTTGATAACCGTCTTAGCCGTAATCCCCGCCAATCTGTCCACTAATCTGCTGCTCTGGTTCATTTTGTCTTTAAAATCTGATACTCCTTCTCTGCGCTGATTTTGACGGTCTTCCTTGCTGTGCAGGGCTGTGTAGGTAGAAAAAGGCATCAATGCCTTTAGAAACACTGATGAGACGTGAAAAATGACCTTGTGGGTGATTTCTACAGAGAAATTGAGACATAGAGGATCGTCACCCTCCAGGTCTGAGAAACCCTGTTTAAAACACGAACAAATGACTTCTTCCCTGCAAAATACAAAAAACACGTAAAAAAATCTGGTTTATAGGTCAATCTGCTTTGGAGGGCGTGCGGGAAAATGGAGCAATCGGAGCCGTTGATCGTATTGCGATCCACGGTCGGGGGAGTTCTGAAAAGTCAGCGGAGGAAAAAGGGGATTGTACGATGGAATCGAGCGGTTGCATGAGAACCGTCGATCTGCGAAGATCGATGGTGAAGATCAGCTTTCGAATGCGCCGGGGGAAATTTAACAGGCGGGCAAGTCCGCTAAAGGCCGGACAGAAGAAGTGATCGGCAACCGTCAGATGGGAGGGCCCAAATCCGACGGTGGAGGTGGATCCCGCCGCGGGGCTTTGGTACGAAAGATAATGCGCGGGCGAAGCGGAAGGACGACGGTTTTGGGAACGAGGTGGAGGACACGTGTCGGCCAGCGTGTGGAATCACTGGCCGATGGGACAAAACCGCTACTCGAAGAAAGGTGGTGCGGGATATATACCATGGTTTTTGGAAAAGAGCGTGGGGGAGGGGGTCCACCACGTGAGGGGTACTCCGCATCGTTGATCCATGGGGTAGATCGACGGTCGAGTTTTTAACATAATTTCTTTGGCGGAAAATAAAATAAACCTGACTTTTGTGTTTTACGAAGGTTTTTCAATGTTTCAGGTAAAAAATAAATTCCAAGAGTTAAGCGCCTGTCGGACTTAGCACGTGGTTCTGGCGTCGGGGCATATGGAGGAAGAAAAGGCAGGGGCTTAGCCTGAGGGGTCTAAGCCTAACGCATAGAAACGTGTGTTTTCTATGGTTTTTCCAAAGAATTCCAAAAGGAAATATAATTCCGATAAGGTTAAAACATGGGTTTTTTAACCTTGGGGAAAGAGATTAATGGAGGGATAAGGAATAATATATGTTTTGGTGGGGTTTTCATGAATAAAGGGAAATGGAAGAACGGAGGTAAAATAAAAAGGAATGCAACAGTACTTGACTAGGATTTTCATGGAATATCAGAGGCTGAGAGAAGGAAAAGTATGAAGATCTAATCAGCAGTTTATAACTTCACCCAAAGACTTCAAGCACCAACAACTTCAGGACTGAATTTGTTTCTTGAAGGCTGCAAAGAATATTTAGCCACTAGCTGATATAATGGAAAAATATAGGTGGCTAACAGTGGCTCCACTTGGGGATGGTGCCTTCTTGAAGGCATCAAGAATTCAGACTTGATTTCTCTGGGATGCTGACCGGTGCCTGACCCATTGCTTGCTCTTGCTTTTCCTTTGCCAAAATAATATCAGTTATGAAAGAAAGATGAATTTCATCAATACAACTTCTACCTACCCCAATCCTACTGATCTAACATTTTTTCTTCATCAGAGTGCACTTGGATTGGCAAACTCTATTTTCAACATTTTATTCTTTTGAAAGCAGGAAATCTAATCTATTTCTACTCCTTATTTCTCCCTGAACTCAGATTAAACAGTTGAGCTCAGATGTTTCTCTACCTAGTCTACTGTCTGTTGGGATTAAACAGTCCAACAAACTTTCATTCTCTAAATTCTATAATAGAAATTTAAAAATAGTCAAGTCAAGATTGAGCTGTTTGACTTGCTATGATCCATGGCATAAAGACAAGCTGCACATAGATTATTATTTGCAGAAAATTTTAAATCAAAATAGAAGGCTTAAGATCTGAAAATTTCTTATTATGGCCTTCTCTTATATTCACAGCTCTGTCTTTTCCTTTTTGGTGAGCTATCTTTGCTTCTCTTCTGGTTCGAGTTTTGAGCGAATTAGAACCAGGTCTTCTCTCCTATGACTCGAAAAATAAAACAGTTTGAGTCATTTTTCTCTTGGGAACTTTGGTTCAGATTTTGAGTTTCTTTGAACCTTAATTTCTATTCTAAACTATCTACTGATAAGCCAAGATTAAACAGTTTGGAAAATCAAATTTGCTACCCTATCAACAGAAAATTGAAAGCTAATTAGTCAAGATTAAACAGTTTGACCAATTAGAAGTGTGTTTCAAGGAGTGGCATTTAAGCTTGCACACTTTCAGATTTATTTTTCTTTTTGGCATGGGGCTTTGCCTTTCTTGTTTTCATTTCTGCCCTCTTTTCTTTCTTTCTTTGTTTTTGTATTTTTTTATTTTTCATAACTTTAAATGCAATGGTGGATGAAATATTTACAGTGGAAAAAAGGTAAAAAAGGCTTCAAACATGAAATAATTTAAGAAAGGTAATGCTTAAGCATCCTGCCATTGACAGGACCCCCAAACAATTATGTTCCATTCAGCTCTTGTAAGAAGAATGCATTGTTTCCAGCAACTGAATGAATGGAGTAAGGGCCAAGCCATAGATTGTCAAATTTACCATGCTTTCCCTTGTCCTCCCTCTTTGAGTCCCACTTTAAAACTTTGTCCCCAATCTTGAAATTGCTGGCCTTTGTCCTTCTATCAAATATCTTCTTGATATTATCTTGCTTCTGCAATGCTTTGTTGTACACTTCCTCTCTGGTTTGCTGAAGATGAATGGTCTGATTTATTCTTCTGATTATGTCATCTTCTTCAGTCTGGAGCTCTTGAATTAACTTCATAACTGGTACACCAAGGCTATTAGGAAAAATTGCATCTGTACCATACACAAGCTGGAAGGGTGACATACCAATGGATCTCTTCAATGTTAATCTGTCAGCCCAAAGTGCATGGATTAGCTTTGTGTGCCAAGACTTTTTGTTGTCCTCCAACAATTTCTTTATTATGTTCACTAAGCTTTTGTTGGAAGACTCTGCAAGTCCATTACCCTGAGGATAATAGGCTGTGGAGTGTCCCAATGTTATCTGGTACTTGTGATAGAATTCCACCATTTTCTTTGACCCAAATGCTGCTGCATTATCTGTGATGATCTTGGTAGGACAGCCAAATCTGGAAAGGATATTGGTTTCTATGAATTTAATGATAACCGAATCATTGGCCTGTCTACAAGGAATGGCTTCTATCCACTTAGTGAAATAGTCTGTGGCGGTAAGGATCCACCTGTGCTGGGCAGAGGATGGTGGATGGATTTATCCTATGAAGTCAAGTCCCCATTGTTGAAAAGGGGCTTCAACAGCAATTGGATGCAGAGGAAGGGGTAGTAATTTTCTCTTGCCTTCAAACAGTTGGCATTTATGGCAAGTAGTTGTCAGCTTGTGTACATCAGGAAAAAGGGTGGGCCAATAGAAACCAGCCCTCAAAATTTTGTTGGCTGTTGACTTCCAGTACAAATGGCCTCCACACTCTCCTTCATGGAATTCCTACTTAATCTTTTCTGCATCAAACTCAGGAAAACATTTAAGCAATATACCGCTTGCATTTTTCCAATAAAGACATTTATCAATAATGCAATAGTTTACAGCTTTTAACTTTAGGAATCTTGCCTTTGTTTTGGATAAACCAGGAGGTGTATTTAGATTAAGTAAAACATAAACAATGTCAGTATACCAAGGAGAATTCGCAAAATGATCTTCAACAATGGGAGTTGAGAATTCTTCTTGGTTATCCAAAGCATCAATCATATTAATATCAAGAAGTTCACAATTTGATTCAGCCATTAACCTAGCTAGACCTTGGCCTTTGATGAGCTTAGTGGGTTTTATCTCTAAATCATATTCAAGAATAACAACAATCCACTTACCTCTCTTACCATCTGGATCCTGGGTTAGAATGTCTTTTACAACCGAATTTGGGACAAAGGCAATGATGTGTGAGTGAAGGATGTATACTCTGAAGTCTTTCAAAGCCTTTACCAAAGCAAAAGCCTGTTTCTCCATAATGTTGTATTTCAAAGGGGCATCCCTCAATGCCTTACTAAAGAATGCAATGGGCTGCTCTTGTCCTTGTGGATTTTTCTGTAAAAGGACAACAGCTATGGTATGTTCTGATGCAAATGAGAAGATATAAAAATCCTTTGAAAAATCAGGACTTATGAGAACCGGTGTTTTGGTTAACGCTTGTTTCACTAGCTCAAAGGATGTCTTTTCTTCCGAGGTCCATTTCACCCCTTGCTCCTTTTTCAACATGTTAGTGATATTCCTAAGGAGCTCAGCCAAGTTGGGAATGAACCTTCTCAAAAAGTTAATCTTTCCAATGAAAGACTGCAACTCTTTGATGTTTCGAGGATGAGAGATTTGCAATATAGCCTCAATCCTCATGGGATCTATCTTTATGCCCTCTTCTGAAATGATGTGCCCAAGAATTTTACCTTCTTGGAGACCAAATAAAGTCTTCTTAGGGTTTAAATATATCCCAAACCTTCTGCACTTCTCGAAAACTTTTCTCAAATGTTCTAAGTGTTCTTCATCTATTTTTGAAAACACAGTTACATCATCGAGATAGATAATGATGAAGAAGCCCAATTCTTCCGAGAATGCTATGTCCATGGATCTCTGAAAGGTTGCTCCAGCATTCATTAGACCAAAAGGCATTTTCACATACATGAAAGTGCCCCATGGTGTAGTAAAAGTTGTCTTTAATTGATCATCAGGGTGGACTAGGACTTGATTATACCCTGAATAGCCATCTAGCAAAGAAATTCTTTTAGACCCCACCACCCTTTGCAAAATATGATCCATCTTGGGTAAAGGGTAGTTGTCTTTCAATGAAGCTTTGTTTAAATTTCTGAAGTCTATACAAAGCCTGATTTCTCCAGTCTTCTTCCTAACAGACACCAGATTAGATACCCACTCAGAATATCTAATAGGGACAATAATACCAGCATTGTGCATCTTCATGATTTACTTCTTAACCAATGGCAACTGGACAGGGTTTATTCTGCGCAGTTTCTGTTTGAATGGTTTTTGGTTCTCTTTAAGAGGAATTTTGTGCTGTATTATTTCAGTGTCATAGGATTTAAGATCTTCGTAACTCCAAGCAAAAACATCAGAAAATTCTTTGAACAGCTCTATGTATTTGAGTTTAATGTGAGCTGGCAAAGTTTTGGACAGCTTGATCAATTTCGGTTTTTCCTCACTGCCTATATTACATTCCTCCACTTCAGTTTCTACAGGTTCCAGTTTAGGTTTGTTGGCCACATCATCAAAATCAAACAGTTCTTCTAGAGGGGCCAAACCTTTGGGCAAACTATCATCCTTAGAATGCAGAGTTTCCAATTCCTCTGTTTCAGATTTTGCATTTGATTCTATTTGGTTTCTAGGTTTGATAGTATGAAGGTTTATATCTACCAGCTGCGGAGATGGTTCTTCTTCACCAAGAAAATTTTCTTCACTGCAGTCTGTATCATAGTCTGAATCTGAACTATGGAGTTCAAACTCATTTCTGAATTGCATGAAGTCTTCTATTTGTTTATCTCCATCAAATACCTGCCAATATTTCTTGTTATCTGGTATAGCTGGTCTGAATTTTATCTGAGAGGTGTCATCATACAACATTGGGCAGGTTCTAGCAGCAAAGGCTAAATTGTGGGCTGCAATGTTTCTTTTTCGTGGGACAAAAGACAATGTGGACTCCTCAAATGTTTTCAAAAGATCTATGACATCATTCCTGTAGGCCCTAAGTTTGGGGTGATTTGCATTGTACTCCCCATTAACTTGCCTAATGATTAATTCAGAATCCCCATATACATTGATTCTCTTGGCACCTAACTTTTTCAAAAGATGCAAGCCTAAGAGAAGGGATTCATATTCTGCTATGTTGTTGGAACACTGAAAGTTTAATTTGCATGAGATACATTCTGTATGATTATTTTCAGTGTTATTGATCCAGACACCTGCACCAGCATTTGTTTTGGTGCATGACCCATCAAAATACATAGTCCAGAGAGGAACATTTTCAGTTTGGTGAATGGGCTTTGTATCTTTTGATTCCTCAAGTTTTTCATCAGGTTGAGGGTTGTCCTGCTGACTATCAAGTTTTAAGTTCGAAGGATTGAAAACTTGCAGTTCCAGACCTGTGCTTAATTTGCTAGGATTTTCAGATGCAATAGACTGTTTCGACAATCTAGAGTTGTGTTCCTCTCCCTCCTTTTCAGCCATTAATTCCTTTGAAATGATTTGTCCCGTAAGTGTTTCATCATTGAACATGATGAAAGAATCAAGGCTCGTGTTTATAGCATAGAGAGGGGAGTTTTGAGGCCGATCTTGACTTGTCACTGTGTACTTCATGTGGGATTCCCTGTAAAGTCTTCTAGTCTGATTAAAAACAGGGATAGTCACATAGGTCATGTCCATTTGCATGGTCCCCTGTAACTTAGCACCCCAAGACCTTGATAAAAGCATTCCATACTTTGGGGGTACATCAGCCACAACAACATCCATGACTAAACATTTGGCTGGAATCTGGGCTAAGTTAACACAAAGATCTTTTATCAATCCTAGACATTTAACTCTGCTTGAGTCAAAGGAGTACAAGTCTTTGTAAGGTCTGGTAATTTCAAGACCCAGGCTTTCCATTACAGCTTTTGGCATTAAATTATGGGAAGCGCCCGAGTCATGCATAGCGTTGTGCAGAATTTTGTCATGAATGTTTAAGCTTACGTAAAAGGGAGGGACAGGACCCTCTTGGAACTTTCCTTCAATCTTTGGACCAAAAATAAGCTCTCGTTGGTCATCATTAAGATTGAGTGAATCTTCATTATCTTCTAAGTTCAAAGCTTTCAAAATTTTGGACCTATATACATGTTGGGCAGCTAACTCAGTCAAAGGAACAGAAATTTTGATCTTTGAGATTTCCTGTTCTAGGCTAAAAAGGTTTTGACTCTTTAAAACATTGATTTCAGCCTTGTTTGCTGCCACTTTATCAGCAATAACAGCTTGCTGATTCGGTTTATCTACAGTTGAAACAGTTGTCTTTCCAGGGGTACTAACCGAGGTGCTAGTACTGCTAATGTTTGCACTCTGTTTTTCAACATTTTGAGTGCCTTTCCCTTTACCACTACCAGAATTTACAGCCACTGTTGTGTCATTTTGTTCGATTGTTTTAGACTTAGTTGCAGTGCTGTTTTGAGAAGGCTTGTCAGAGGTTTTATTGTTGGGGGTTTGTTGATTAGACCTACTTCTGAGTTCGTATTCCCTTGAAGGCTCTATGACAGCATTTTCCATGTTTTGATAGTAATTCTCATTATCATCTCTTCTATCATCGTACGGTGTATAAAGACCTTGTTTTTTATCATAATGAACCTCAAAGTCATCATCCTCTACCCCAAATAAGTTTATATCATCTTCCTCTGTTATATGATCTGTTTGTTCAACCTCACTTAAAAAGTTTTGATGAAAGGGAGGAATGATCTGCTGATCATCTTCCCTAAGTCTGTTTGGAGGCTGATTTCTTCTTATATTCTGATTTTGGTTTTGGTTTCTGTTTTGAGGAGCGTTTTGATTTAGACTTGCTTGCGCTCTCTCTAGAATGCTCATTTTCTTCATCATTTCTTCCATCATTCTTTCCATCTTCGAGCTTGAAGTGGAAGGGGTGGATTCCTCTCTAAAAGATACTCTCTTTTCAGCTTTCATCCTTGCTCTCTTCTCCATGAGGTTAACTTCCACAGAAAGAACACCTCTTTGCATATCTTCGAGGGTTGCAAAGACTCTTTCTCTGAGTGAATATGTCATGTCCGGATCAAACCCTTCAGGAAATTTGTTTAAAGCTGAGCCCTGAGGAGGTTTTAGTTCAGGGGAAAGTGCATTATACACACTGTTAAATCTGGTGCAATAAGCTTGTACACTTTCCCCAGGGTTCCTATGGAGATTTTTATAGTCGGCAAGGACTTGGAGAGGATTCTTCCTTACTTCCCATTTGTTTAAGAATGTTTGATGGAAGGCTTGGAGATCGTTAATACTATGGGGGGTTAAACCTTTAAACCATTTTCTCACTTCTCCCCCCAAACTTTGAGCAAACAGTCTGATTTTGACAGACTCATTATCAATTTCATTTTTTTCAAAGTAGTCATTCATCTTGTCCACATGTTGAGATGCTGTTATAGTATTACTAGCATCATATAATGGAATTTTGGACTGATAGTCCTGTGGAAGATTGCCTAATGGTACAGGAAGGACTAAGGGAGCATACCATGCTGCCATGATAGGTGGTGGATTTACAAGAGGAGGTGTGGGTTGAAGTGGAGTGGTTTGAACAGTGGATGAAAGATGAACAGAAGTGGATGGAACAGCAGTAGATCTCTGAGCTGATCTCGGATGAGAGACACCTAGATTATGTAAGAAATGTAAATCAGGAGGTGTTGATTCTCTATTCCCAAGGGTTTCACTTGTTTCGGGAGATGAAAGTGAAGGCTCAGAATCTAACTGATCTAAATTGCCAAATGACCTAGTTCTGAATGGGTTCAATAAGTCAATTTGTGATTCGTGAAGAGCTAAAAGGTTTTCAGGGACTGAATTAGCTCTTAGGGGTGGTCTGAAAATAGCTGAAAATTGTATCTTAGGAGACTTCCTAAGGATTCTTTCCGGGTTGTCAACTATCTCAGGAGGATCGGGGTTAGGATGAGCTCTAGTATGAATCTTTTTAGGAGCCACAATGTTTATATGTTTAGACCCAACTAAACAGGAAAAGTTCAACCAGATATGACAATATTTAGGAGGTTAACCAATCTGTTTTTTACAATTTTTTAAATCCCACAGTCCTCTAACTGAGTTTGAATGATTTTATAATGATAAGGGTTCTTCCCAGTGGAGTCTTAAGGTCTGTTCAGGATTGTGGAGTCGCCAGGTGGAAAGTTCAGAGTGTTTTCAAAGGAGTACACTATCCACCACAGTGTTTGTGAAACATTCCTTTTCAAGGATATCTCAAAACACAACAAACTCTAACCAGAGATTGACTGGGAGGGCATTCACCAGATATGTCACCCCTAAAAGAGGATGAGACCCGGAGGCTACCTGGCCCTTTCCAGACTCTGTCTAAGAGTATAGGGTAAAACACATCAAAGACGTATACAAGATATCAAAACTAGTGTTTTACTACCAATCTAAAATGTTTTTGGTATTTTCTGAATTGTTTATATTTGTGGTTTAAAAGAATGTCCTAACTTTGCCTCAAAACTTAGCTACGGTTATGAAACAAAGACAGTCTATCCTTATGGCTAAGCTAGCTGATTTTCCAAGGTTAGATGAAAACTTAAAAGAATCCTAGGGTTGACCTAGTTTGTCACTGATTCAATTGATCTTTATCTTAATTACCATTTTCTTGGTAGTGCTTGAAAAGGTTGCTTATGACTCTCAAGGTGTTAGGAAGTTTCTGGGTTTGAGTCCCCAGCGGAGTCGCCAGAAATGTTAGTTTCTGGTGGCTCAAGCTGGCTAATAAAGCAGGTGCTATATGAACCCCAACGCAAGCTTTTTTATGAATAGATTGGAAATAGATTGAGATGTAAAAGACTCTAGGTTTGTTCCCCAGCGGGGTCTCCAGAAATGTTAGGTCTTTGTAACAAGCAAGATTGGCAAAGTCTGATCACAGAGTTAACATCATTTCAACCAACTTTGGGATTCTAGGATCTAGCCCTCCTGAATCCGGAGAGGGATCTCTCCAATATGTACAAATATGGATATTGTCTTTGAAGTTTGGGGTGATGATATTAGGCTAGTTATGAAGGCCAAGGGTTTTGTTTGGTTTTCTCGGATGGTTGAACATAGTTGCTGTCTGAGGCGGAAAGATCTATATGAAAATAGGTTCAAAGGTGAGAAGTTGCAAGCAAACAGAGTAAGCTTTGATTATAAAGAAAGATGATGGCAATTTTTCAATCCATTGGGCTATGGAGTCATAAGAGAATTTAATTGAAACATTCAGGTTCAAGAGTAATCTATGGGGCAAGTCATCTATGCCTAAGGATCTCTTTAAAGTTTGATTTATGGAATGGGGTGATACAATAAGAAAGGGAAATAACAAATGCAGAACAAAGAGCAGCCCAGGATCTGGTAAGTACTTTGAAACTAGCCAGCCTTTGACCAGGCACTTAAGAAAAACATAGAAGCAAACTAGGATCTGGTAAGTACTTTGAAACTATCCAACCTTTGATACACTTCTAATAGAACACAGATTAAAAACGAAGGGAAACTTGAAGGCAACCTTTGGAGAAGAAACTAGTGGGCTGGGACTCACCCTGATCCTCTCCTAGTTCTTCTTTACTTAGTTACTTCCAAGACAATCACAAAGATAACACAGAATGGCCTAAGATCTGATAAGTGCTTTGAAACTAGTCAGCTTTTAACACATCCTAAGGGAAACAATCAAATAGTTGAGCAAACAAGAAAGGGACTCAGGGCTAACCTTTGATTTCCTCAATTCATTCCTTACACAACCTATGTGAAAGTAACATTTAAAAATAACATTCAGCAGTGACGAAAAGATGAGGGAACGCCAGCATCTCTGTGCTTAGACTGAATTAAATCATTTCTAAATAACACAATTAGAAGAAAACATTGGAATAAAGATTTCTCAGCCAGAGAAGGTTACTGATATATAGTAGGTCCTAACACTGTTTAAACTGTTCTTTACAGTGGAAAATGAAACAAATTGAAAACAGAAATAAAATGACAAGTTCACAGTAAGAATAACATCACCATCAGCATAGACCAGGATCCCATAAATCAGCTTGTATTGATTGCTTCAAACCGGTTACAATCTTCAAATCCAATGTTTTAATCCATCTCTTTTCACAATCTAACCTATCTGTTACAAGCAGAGCTCCAAGAGCCTATGAAACCACTATTTACAGTCAAGAGTTTTCCACTCAGAAACAGCTACAACACTTCAGCAATTACATTGACAACCAACTAATCCAACCCCTCACTCATCTTCTTCTGGAGTATTTATAGAAGGATAAGGAGGTGAGATCTGATGAAAAGATCTCAAAATACAATTAATGCAGAATAAATGTCTTCCTGGCCCTGGGAGGCTCGATGAAGAAATTATACAGGTGTTGCACTGCATTAATGTGTTTATACTTATGAAGTAAGCTCGGAAGGAGCTTTTGTTGACCTTTGAGGATCTGCGTACTATTAGGGTTACTCTGCAAACATTCTGTCATTAAATCTGGTGCATAAATAACTTCTTTGGTTGTTCCGAGGCATAATATCTGATCCTGTTCAATAAATTCATCCTCTGATTGAGCATTCTGAGGCAATAGGTGGCACTGCGGTGGTTGAGGAATCAATTCGCCTCAAAGTATGGCGGTGGAAGCGATGTATCTGATGAACACTTTTAGGTTTTCCTTTAATCTGTGTTCTGAGTCGGGGATTAGGCTTTTGATAACCGTCTTAGCCGTAATCCCCGCCAATATATCCATTGATCTGCTGCTCTGTTTCACTGGGGTCTTCAATACCCGATACTCTTTCTCTGCATCGATTTTGCCGGTATTCTTTGCTATGCAGGGATGTGCAGGTAGAAAAAGGCATCAATGCCGTTAGAAACACCGATGAGACGTCAAAAATGACCTTGTGGGTGATTTCTACAGAGAAATTGAGACATAGAGGATCGTCACCCTCCAGGTCTGAGAACCCTGTTTAAAACACGAACAAATTACTTCTTCCCTGCAAAATACAAAAAACACGTAAAAAATCTGGTTTATAGGTCAATCTGCTTTGGAGGGCGTGCGGGAAAATGGAGCAATCGGAGCCGTCGATCGTATTGTGATCAACGGTCGGGAGCATTTCGGAAAGTCAACGGGGGAAAAGGTGGACTGTACAATGGAATCAGGATTTTTCATGGGAACCGTCGATCTGCAAAGATCGACGGTGAAGATCGGCTTTCGAACGCGCGGGGGGAAATTTAACAGGCGGGCAAGTCCGCTAAAGGCCGGACATAAGAAGTGATCGGCAACCATCGGATGGGAGGGCCCAAATCCGACGGTGGAGGTGGATCCCGCCGCGGGGCTATGGTACGAAAGATAATGCGTGGGCGAAGCGGAAGGACGGCGGTTTTGGGAACGAGGTGGAGGACACGTGTCGGCCAGCGGGTGGAATCGCTGGCCGATGGGATAAAACCGCTACTCTATGAAAGGTGGTGCGGGATATATACCATGGTTTTTTGGAAAAGAGCGCGAGGGAGGGGGTCCACCGGGTTAGGGGTGCTCCGCACCGTTGATCTGCCGGACAGATCGACGGTCGAGTTTTTAATATAATTTCTTTGGCAGAGAACTTTATGAAAAATAAAATAAAACCCGATTTTGCGTTTACGAAGGTTTTTCAATGTTTTTCGGGAAAAAATAAATTTCAAGAGTTAAGCGCCTGTCCGTCTTAGCACGTGGTTCTGGCATCGGGGCATATGGAGGAAGATAAGGCAGGGGCTTAGCCTGAGGGGCCTAAGCCTAACGCATAGAAACATGTGTTTTCTATGGTTTTTCCAAAGAATTCCAAAAGGAAATATGATTCCGATAAGGTTAAAACATGGGTTTTTAACCTTGGGGAAAGAGATTAATGGAGGGATAAGGGGTAACACATGGTTTGGTGGGGTTTTCGCGAATAAAAGGAAATGGAAGAATGGAGGTAAAAGAAAAAGGGATGCAGCAGTACTTGACTAGGATTTTCATGGAATATCAGAGGCTGAGAGAAGGAAAAGTATGAAGAACCAACCAGCAGTTCATGATCTTACCAACAGACTTTAAGCACCAACAACTTCAGGACTGAATTTGTTTCTTGAAGGCTGCAAATAATATTTAGCCGCGGTGATGTAATGGAAAAATAGGTGGCTAACATCAAAGTGTTCCTCAGATCTATGCAGTGTTGGATAAGAGGAAGAAAGATCACTAGGCGAATGTTATCGACATGTATGATAATATTTGTGATTAATTTTTTTCTATTTTGATTGAACCTGGATCTAATTATTGTGATGTTAATCCTCACCTGGTGGATAAGTGTGGTTTGAATAAGAAGTGCATGCAAATTCTTGGTTAGTGCAGTTGGCTATAGGTACACATAAGTGAGTTCATCATTGGGTAAGAGCTTGTGCATTTGAGTTGAATGGTATGCATATATCAACACATTTGAATGTATTGTCATTGGGATCATATAGTATGCTTTTGGGTATGGACTGGCTATATCTTCACTGGACCAAAGTGGATTGTTATAGAAAATCCATTGAGCATTTCGATGATAATGGAGAATAGAGAGTCTTGCAGGGTAAGAAGAAAGCAACATAAGTTAGAATGGAGAAAACTATGTAGGAGAAGTGAAGTCTTAGAAAAGGATGTGAGTTATTTGCAGTACATATTTCCAGTGAAAAAGGTAAGGAAGTTGAGGATACGAAGGTATTGAGAAAGTACCCAGTTTTAAAACAGTTTTAGGATGTGTTTCCAGGGGAGATTTCAAAGTTTCCGCCTCGCAGAGAAGTGGATTTTTCTATTGAGTTAGAACTAGGGGTAGCACCAACATGAAAAGCATCATACAGGAAGAGCGCTCCATAGTTGGTAGAGTTGAAGTTGCGGTTGAAGGAAATTCTCAAAGATTGATTTGAGATCAGGATACCATTAGGTACACATTAAAGAAAATGATATTCACAAGACAACTTTCCGAACTAGGTACAGACAATATGAGTTTTTTGTAGTCCCTTTCAGTTTGACTAATTCCCGAGCTACTTTTATGTGCTTGATTAATAGTGTGTTACATCCTAATCTGGTCAAGTTTTTTATTGTATTCATTGATGATATATTGGTTTATTCTAAGAATGAAGAAGATCATGTTGAACACTTAGCAGTAATATTGAGATTGCTAAGAGAACATCAGTTGAATGCCAAGCTTAGGAAATGAAGTTTCTTTCATACAAAGGTACATTACTTGGGACATGTGGTTTCCAAAGAAGGCATAGTAGTGGATCCAGAGAATATAAGAGCTATCATGGAGTGGGAAGCTCCTAGGAATGTGGATGAGGTAAGGTAATTTATGGGGTTAACAGGTTATTAGAAGAGGTTCATCAGTAACTTCTCGCAGATTTCATATCACATCACATCAATTTAAAGGAAATGAAAGAATTTTGAATAGACATGGGAATGTGCAACAAGTTTTGAGCAATTGAAACAATTGTTGGCACATGCTCCAATGCTAAATATTGCATATTCGGACATATAATTTGTGGTATGCACATATGCTTGCAAAAGAGGACTTGGTGGATTTCTTATGTAGGAAGGACGAGTAGTGTGTTATGAGTCATGGAAATTGAATGAGCATGAGTATAATTATCCGACATATGATATTGAGTTGGCAGCGATCATCCATGCATTGAAGATGTGGAGGCAATATCTTCTTAGCAGGAGGTTTGTACTGATGATCAATAATAATGGATTGAGATATTTATTTGACCAACCAAATTTGAATGCCATGAAACCTAGATGATTGGCCATGATCAGTGAGTTCTAATTTGAGATTAGGTACATTAAAGGTAAGGAGAACAAGGTTGCAGATGCTCTTAGCAGGCGGATATAGGTAAATCATATAGCAGCTATGAGTTCTTATTGGACATATCTACAGGATCATATCTTACAGGAAGGTCAACAGGATAAAAGGTACATGGAGCTCAGGTACAGGTTACAGCAGAATATAGGTACAGGTATAGGTACATGTAGCAGTACAGGTAATGGTGCAGGTGCAAGTGCACAGGATGTGGAATATTGTCTTACAACGGATGGATTGGTCAGATTTAGGGACAATATATATGTTCTAGATGACAAAGAGCTCAAGAAGCTTATATTGAGAGAGCTTCATGTGAAAATTTATTCAAGTCACCCAGGATATCAGAAGACATTGATAGCAGTGAAGAAGTTCTACTACTGGATGAACTTGAAGAAAGAAGTGGCAGAGTTTGTGGCGAGATGCTTGGATTGTGAACAGGTAAAGGCATAGTGTAAGCATCCAGGCAGGTTGCTACAACCGATTTTGATTCCAAAGTGGAAATGGGATGCCATCTCCATGGATTTCATCACAGGTTTATCAAGGACATTTAGACAACGTGACAGGATTATGGTTGTGGTTGAGAAGTTGGAAAAGGTAGCGCGCTTCATTCCAGTGAAGTCTACTTACTCAGCCAATGATGTAGCACATGTCTTCATTATTGATGTTGTGAGGTTGCATGGTGTTCCAAAGAATATTGTGTTAGATAGGGATGCTAAGTTCACTTCGAGATTCTAGAAAGAGTTATTTGCAGGTTTGGGTACAAAGTTGGACTTCAACACAACATATCATTCATAGATAGAAGGAAATACATATAGGGTCAGCATAATTCTAGAGGATGTGTTGAGGATGTATGTGATGCATCAACAATGAAAGTGGGAAGAGTATCTTCCACTAGTGGAGTTCACCTACAATAATTGGTATCAGGAGTCTTTGAGGATGAGTTCGTTCGAGGAACTCTATGGGTGGAGTTGTAATACTCCTATTAGTTGGAGTGATTCAGTTAACAGGGTATTGATAGGACCATATATGTTGGCAAAGAAGAAACAAGAAATTTAGATAAGAAAGAAGAATTTTAAGGAAACACAAGATATGCAGAAAATTTATGCAGATCATAATAGTTTGTTTAGGGAATTTCAGGTTGGGGAACAGGTGTACTTGCACATCAAGCCATAGAAAAGCTCCTTGCGGATTGGATCGTGTGGCAAGCTGGCACCTCGGTTTTGTAGACCTTTTAATATTCTTTAAAGGATTGGACCAATATCCTATAGACTTGCATTGCCTATGTGTTTCGGGAAGTTTTACCCTAAAGGTCTTGGGTTGATGAACCTTCATAGATCAAGGGAATTTCATTATAAGAAGGACTCACTTAACCAACTTTTATGCTAAAAACTAGAATCTATTGGTTGTAGACCTTACCTGGATATCCCTCGGTTAAAGTGGATCCCACGGGGTGCAAAGCCCCTGCAACACTTTATGCTCCTTATTCTATAAATCAGCAAAGAACGAACACAAAATCCTAGTTGTACAACATATATATGTTCTATATGTTAGTGAAGAGCATGCATAATATCATAAATACAATATTAAATGAATAATTTACGATCATTACACATGTATAAAATATTATTGACACGTAAACATCAATAACAAGATGGTACTTCTGTTATTAATGACATGTACAATAAACAAACGTGGAGAGATCACCTTAAATCTACCACGGCCTTCGAGCATATTGTCCTCTAGATCTATCCAGCCCTAGCCTCTCAAGATTTCTTCCAAGAATAGTGCACAATGGATGTCACATAGGGTGGTGAGCATCTTAAGGAAACAAGGGTTTCCTATAAATATCTAGGAAGTGCAGGAGGCACGGGGATATATTAGACTTGGATAGGGCTCCAACAGCATATAATATCTATATTTCTCTCTCTCTTCCTCCCTTAGGCCATTCCCTTGAGGGGATTTTATACTCCCTCAAATTAGTTTTTGCAGTTGGGAACAGTTAGGCCACGTGTTGGGGTGGTTAAGTTACTGGAACAACCGTAAACCCCACCTCTAAAATAGGGAATATATATATATATTTTTAATGTTTAAAATTGCATAAGTGATTCTCTATGTATGGACTCACGTATATACACGGAAAATTCTAGGCAGAGTCGCGTATGGGTTTAAAGATATTGTTTTTTGAGAAATATGTCCAAGTCTGAAGGAAAGGGTTTCCCAAGGCCATTGCGTAAGTCATCAAGTATATGATGGTGATAAATGATGCTATAACACTCCGACAGTGAAATTCCATGATGTTTTCCATGTGTCATTTCTTAAGAAGTATGTTAAAGATGTTGATCATGTGATTGATTGGTTTGTATTGTAGGTGGAGCCAGAAGGAGAATTTCGGACGGAAGCTCAATTCATTTTGCAGAGAAAGATGATCATGCTCCATAACCGAGCAATAGAGCAAGTTAAAGTGCAATGGAAACACTTTGGGTTCAATGAAGCGACATGGGAGATGGCATATGATATGTGGGCTATGTATCCTTCTCTATTCATTGGTTGAGAATTTTTTTTTGCATATGTATTTGGTATATGTTTTGGCACATGATTTGATATATGTACATATGTATATGGATGTAAATACTGCCATGAGATATGTTATAAAGCTCCAATAAGCAGTGTAGTGTCATGCGATGGTTGTCATGTTGTTATGTTGTAATTATTGGTTTTTTCCTCAACAAGATTATCATTGTGAATAATCCAACGAGCTAAGCTATAAATCTCCATCGGAAGTATGTTTTTATTTCAACATCCTTGTTGGTTTTAGGTGTCTTTGAATACCGAGGATAGTTTTCCCCCAAGGGGGAGGGTTCCGTAACAGCCCTGGTCAAAATTCCATGTAATAAAGTAAATAAAGGAAAAGTAATAACCATGGTCATGGGACATGTATTCCAAACTGAATGTTGGAAAAAATATCCTAGTGTGGGTGTTCATTTGGTTTATTATGGCTATGGAAATTGGCAAAGGCAATGGAAAAGGCTTTGGTAAGGAAAAGTGACATTTATTGGCATTTATTTATGAAAATAATGGAAATTAGGAGAAAATGAAGGTGAAAGGTGACATTTTGCATGTGGGGAGGAAAATGAAGGAAAATAATGGAAAATTGAAGAAAATAGAGGCCTCCTTAATAAAAAGGCTTCTGACGATCAGTACACAAACCTTTTTTAGTTTAGTTTTGGAGCTCTCATTCTATTCTCTCTCTCTCTCGTACTCTTGGACACTTAGATTTTTCTTGGAGCACTCTTGAAGGAGTGTGGCATAATAGGGATTTGGAGCAAGAAGGAAAAGGAAGAATAGGAAAGTGCAAGAGGACATCAGGATCAACAACTACAACGAGTTTTTCTTGCAGGTACTGAGTTGCGTGTTTGATTTCCTTACTATTTTTTGCATGCATGGCACATGCATGTGGTTTCTTGTTTATGATCTGTCATTGGCATGGAGGATTTGCTAGACCGACAAAGATTTTTCTAGGCCTTGCCATTTCCTAGATAGCCATGGTGTTGTGGGAGTCTTTCCCTTTTGTTTTCTGGTTGGATCTTATGCTCCTTTGGTTTTGGGTTGTGTTATTAGTTCCTGGACCCTTGGTTGGACAAACGCTTTGGAGCCTTGTAACAACTTGGGTTGAGTTAGTATTCATGGAGCCTTAGTTGGACAAATGTTCTAGAGCCCTTAGTGGGTTGAGTTACTAGTCCTGTATCCATGGTTGGAAAAACTCTCTAGAGACCGACAACAGTTGTGGGTTGAGTTACTAGTCCTAGAGCCTTGGTTGGAACAAATGTTTTGGAGCCCTTGACAACTTGGGTAGAGACAAATCTCGTGATATTTTGTGTTGTCTGACCGTGAGGTGGAAACGATAGTTGAGGGTTGAGGTGGTTTGGCCTCTGGAATCCTTGGTTTTGTACTGATGGATTTGTTCTATGAGATCCCACATTCAGACTTAGAATATGGCACGGGGGTGATTAGTTGAAGAGAGATTTGGTTCAACCAATCTACGATTGGGTGGAAAGTGGAAGTCCCGAACCTGGTTGGTCTTTGCATTCATTTTTAAGAGCTTCTTATACTTGGTATTCTATGGGTAAATATACTTGTTTATATGTGTCTTGTATGGTTGTTATATCCTTGATATTTCTTTTGATTTGTTAGATCTAAGACTTTTGTGATCCATAATGTAGATAAATATCTTTCGGATTAATCACATCATTAGGATTAGGTCGACGTTTCGAACCATCTAATGTGGTTCATCCTCAGGACAAGGTGAAGAAAGAAATAGATCACATTGAATAAATAGTAGGGATGCATCATTGCCCAAAGAAAGCTGTTGAAACTAGCCGTTAGAAACTAGCTGATATTTGACTAGTTCGTTAATAGGGTAAAATATTATATTTTTTAAGATTTTAAGGAACGTTAACCCATAATAATTTAGAATTAAATAATTTAATAATAAGCTAAGAAGGGTAAATTTTAAAAAATTTAGGATTTTAATTCCAAGAATTTAGGAGAAAATATTGCAAGTCAATAAATAATAAAATAAAAAGATTTTTAATAAAATAAAATAAAAATGAATAAATAAATTAAAATATTAAGCCTAGCTAGTCATTAGAAAGTTAGTTAGTTTAGAATTAAATTTCTTAAGAATAAATCATTTAAAATAAGTTTACTAAAAATTTTATTAAATTACAAAATAGGGAGGGGAGATTTATTTATTTATTTACTTTTTTGAATGAATACATCAAATAAATGAATAAATAAAATTAATGAAATATTATATCTTCTAAGGACATGGGAAATCTTGTTCGTTGTCCCCTGGATAAACGGAATATTTTACCCTTTTAACGAACTAGTCAAATATCGGCTAGTTTCTAACCGCTAGTTTCAACAGCTTTCTCTGGGCAATGACGCATCCCTACTATTTATTCAATCTGATTTGTTTCTTTAGAATTCACCTTGTCCTGAGGATGAACCACATTAGATGGTTCGAAACGTCGACCTAATCCTAATAATGTGATTAATCCGAAAGATATTTATCTACATTTCTTTTGATTATATGTTGGTTATGAGTGAGTTTTATGACAATGATAATGCATGGCTCTCATCTTGTTTTGGTTAATCACTAAATGTACAATCAATAAATGGTAATGTGGTTATTGTGATGAGGAATTAATGCTTCTTAGTGATTCTCATATACGTATGAGACCCTATGCTCAGATATGTGGTTTAAACCTGTAGAATGCATATTTGTGATATGTTTGATGAAATGCATGTCATGGCTAGTATGGGTCCATTCATGTCCTTATTCAAGTATTTGCATTTGCATCATTGTTTCGATGCTATTTTTCTTTTCTGGAAGTTTCATGGAGTTCTAGGGTAGTGGCCTAAGTCCTGGCCCTGAAAAAGTGGCACAAAATCTGGAGTCATTGGCACAAAACTACCTAGAAAAGTCCTCAGTCACATGCATGCCTTCTTATGGGAGTGACTGGAGGGTCCCAGTCACATGCATGCCCATGTTAAGGAAGTGACTGAGGATTTAGTGTAGGAAAATGTGAGTTTGTCCCCGGGGTTGATCACCTGGATGGGTTAGATAGCTCATGGGGTTTTTGTTGCATGTGTAGAAGGTCAGGTTGTCTGTGTTCCATCGGTTCCACTTCCTTAGCTGTTACATAGGGAGTTGAATCATATCATAGTAACACTTCGTCACATGTTTACCCCAGTTGGCCAGGTACTTGGGTAGATGTGGGAGGAGGGTGTTACATTAAAAGTGACGTAATTGATGAGCTTCAACACCAATTCACTACACTCCAAATTCATGTAGACAAACTAATGGATTCCAGCTACAAAATGATGAAATTGATGGCTTGAGAAGCCAATTGGATGCAGTCCAACAATTGGAAGCTTCACTTGCTCTATCTTTAGCCTCTGTGGTGAACTCAATGTGTCCTCCTCCTACTCCCTTACCATACCTAAATTTGGAAACTTCTTTGGAAAATATAGTTTCTTTAGATGGATCCAATGATTTTCATACTTTGTAGGCCCAATATGCAATCAAAATTGTTTGTTTCCTATGGTATTATTTAGATATTTCACTTTCAGAACTATCACTTATGGCTTCGGTTTAGAAAAGTAGTTAAATGTTTTATCTTCTTGGATGTCTCTTGGTATAGTATGTACCACTAAACCACATTATGCTTATAATACATATTTTGCTAATAGTACTTTTTAAAAATTGTATTTGATAAATATTTTTCCAATCTAAATATAAAGACTATTTAATTTACAATTTATAAAATGCATGTAATATAAATTAAAATGTGAAAATTATATATTAAAAAGTAATATATTTACTTATTTATTTTAAATTATTTAGATAAATCATCTTAACCTTAACCTTGGCATTGGCAATTGAAAACCCTCTTGAACCAAGAGGAGCAATATGACATTCCTTTTTCCTTAATGATATCAAGTGTGCCTAGCAATTCCAACTTTCATGTTTGGAGAGTTTGGATGCTCGGACAGGTTGATAAATTGGAGAAAAACATAAACTATATTATATCAATTTTTTTTTTCTCCAACGATCTTGTTATGTCAGATTATAGCTACCTACATTAGTTTTAAGGCTTCGATCTCACCACAACTAGACAGAGTCTATATGTTATTTTGTTTTATTCTTATTTTTAATTTTAATAATATTTTTTTTAATAATAATTAATAAATAAATATAAATTAAAAATAAATTTAATTTACTATAAAATATGATTATTTTTAACTTTTAATTTTAACAAATTTTGATTTAAAAGAAATAAGATTTATTTATTTATTTTTGTAAGTTTGGTAGTATATTTCAATTTTCATTTTTTTCACCTTTTTTTAACTCCATTTTCATAACATGTCCAGATACATCACCCTCATCGGGGAAGGGGATTGAACATGTGATGAGTGCTATAACAGTCTGTCTCGTCACAGTTTAACCAAGACCCCAACAAAAGAAATAAGATTTATATTTTAATTTCCAATCATATTCATTCCAACCATTTGAGTTCAAAATAAAATTAACATTTGAGTTCAAAATAAATTTATTTTTATGTTTTTATTTCCAATTATATTCATTCCAACCTCATAGTGAATTAATGTGACTCTAAAATTAATGGAGTTGTCTTTAGTGCGACTTTTTGAAGTTTCAGGTGCCAGAATCAGGTGAAAAATTTTGAGGTAAAATCTTGGTTTTTGTTATTCAAACTGATTTTTTGACTCTATATATGGATTCAGCACCCTCAAAAACCTCTAGGGCACTTCGATTGTGCAAAGTTAGCAATCAAACTTCTTTTTTCAATAAATTTCTGCCGAAATTTAGAGAAATTACACCGTAAAAAATCACTGTAAAAACCTTAAGTCGCACTAAAGACCACTGGAAAATTAATATTGCCTTACTGCTAGATAGTTCGGCTTTTATCTCTTAGAGATCATTTTTACTGACTTCCTTCGTTCAGCTGCATTATTCATACTCTAGGTTGGAGGATCCTCCGTAGGCAGACTGTGTCTTATAGGGCTCCTTGCTCATTAGCATTGTTGGGTGGTTGATTTTCTAAATACAGTTGATTCTTCAGAGCTGGAACCCATTCTGGACCTTCGGTTGTTGCTATTGGTGGCTTTTTGTGTATGTATGTAGCTGGTACCCATTTATGTCAACATGATATTGTATATGGTGGCTATCATGACATGTATATTGCTGGAACTCAATGTGAACAATTGGATGTAGCTTATGGTGGCTTCTGCTGTATCAATTGTCTTGTAGATCAATTTTTACTCACTTCCTTCGATCTGTGGCATTCCTTTTGGTCTGGTAAAGCCGGTACCTTTTGTTTACAACCAATAGTTGCCTATAGTGGTTCATGACACTAATCACCTTGTTAGGCTATCATATACACATTTGGTGGTTTATGTTATTAGCTGGTACCTATTGTGGACTCTCGGTTGTTGCTATTGGTGGCTTTTGCGACTGGCGGGCTGTGTCATTATCGATCTCATGCGACGGAACGTGGCATCATCGATGAGTTCTCATAATGTCATGCGATATGTTTATCAACTATTCTGATCTTATCGACATTATTCTTATTCTTGTATTTCTCATGACTGCACTCGTGATCCTTGGGTCAACATATAACGTCCACAAATCCAATGGTGGCTATCGTCGCAGATGATTCTAGCTCAACATCTTCATCACAGAATTTAACCTCTATATCTGTCTTGAGTGATTCTAATAGTCATTGCATCTCTCAACGTTGGTGGAGGTATTGGGGGGATTTATTCTCGATCTCTCGTCCTTGTAAAAGCATTAGTTTCAGAGTTCGCAAAAAATGGTGGTCACTTCCTGGTTCTATATGCTGTTGCTGCTGTGTATAGATTCCCCTTATTGAACTGGTTATTCCGACAACCGGTTTTTAATAAATCTGCATCGCCGATGGCAATCGATCGGAATATTTGAATTATGGGTCAGTGAACGTTATCCTAGCTCTGAAGCTTGTCATTTCAAATCCTCGGGCATAATCGCTTTCGTAGGATCTTATGTCCTTTTTTGGATATTGATTCTGGAGCACCTTGTCCTTCATTAGCTTTCACTACATCATACCTGGATCCAAAATTGAATTGTAGGGGCATTATTCCGAGGTGGAATTTAGGTCTTCAGATCCTCTATGATGGTATTAGGTGGATTAGGATTTGAGACTTCTATGTTTCCCCACTTTGACATTCTCCTTAATTATTCCCGATCATCAAAGCACAATTGATGACATTCTTCTGTCTGATCGTAACTCCAACCGGTCTGTCCATTACTTCGTCCTCCTTTATCCAAGCTCCATTCCCAGTACTATCTGACGAATCATTATTCTCTCCATCTCAAAGTCACCTTATTCTTATCTCATTCTAGCTACCAAGGTCATTGTCTGTCAGAACTATTTATATCTGGCTTTCCTCCTAAGGTATTGTGCAGTCGTCAGTATCTTATCTGGAGCATATTTGACGTAATTGCATTTATCTTCCCACATTTGGCTCTGACAGGAGTCTCGCATTGACGGATTCGGAGTCTACAGGTATCACCTTTTATATGGCGCATAAAGGTGCCACCTGTCCCATCCTTCCCGCTAATAGTCGGAAGAATCCAGATCCCAAACTATCTTCACACTCTGAGAATATTATGTGGGACAAAGTTGATAACTTCATTATTCAGCAGAGCATCCATTCGTCTTCCCCGAAAGTGAACCACTTGTCTGGTAGATTCAAATATTAGAAGAGGGGTGGTCATCACAGGAAGAGATATAATTGCTTTAAGAACAAAATGGAAATTAAGGAAGTTTCTCTGGATTATGATGATCTTTGTGGTCGCGTTGCCAGCTTGCAGAAGAGGGAAGTCATAGGCAGATGGTTGTTTCCTGATAATGCTAAATTCGATTCGGCTAATTGGATAAGTAAGCATTGGCAGCCGCTCATCGGCTACTCTCCAAAGGTGAGCACGCTCATCAACGGCTGGTTCAGTGTACACTTCATGGATGAAAGCGATGTTTACAAGATTATTAGTAGAACATGGGTGCGTGGGAGAAGCTTCATGCAGTTAATTCCATGGTTTCTGGGTTTTAACCCGGTTATGGAGGCCCCTCAGAATCGCATTATTTGGGTTAAGTTACCGGGTCTCCCTCTGGAATATTGGACCCTCAAGGCCCTCAGGGCAATTGGCAACTCCATTGGTTCAACTAAGTATATTGACCCTAGCATTGTTGGTTCCAGTGATAAGCGGGTAGCATGGATTCTTGTCAAGCTCAAGTATTCGGGTGGTCTGCCTGGTGACATTGACCTTCTATGGGGAAATCGAAGACATAGGCAGCGCATTGACTTCTGGGGCATTCCATTTCGATGCCTTATTTGTCATCGCACTGGCCACCTGCGGGAGCATTGTCCATTTAGAATGCGCATGTTTCGCTCTAATGAAGCTCCTGGTCCTCTTTCTGATGGTCGCCGATTGAATGTTGTTCTCGGTCGCTCTTACACAGGTAATCCTGGTTCCCAAATTTCTGATGATGAGGCTTATGTTACTGCACAAGAACATTCTGACGGGACTTTACATAATTCCCGAGTATTGGAACCTGCTCACAATATTGAATCAAATATTGCTGGTGTATCTTCCACTCCGTCTGACCTTATTGCTGTGGATAATCCCCCTCCTGAGGAAAATCATATCGTTCCCATGTCCGGTCGTGATTCTGGTATCTCCACTATTCTACAGGACTCTCATCAGGACCTATCAATTTCGGTCTCTGATCATGTTGCTACAGCAGTTGACCCTCCTATTCTTCCTTATACTAATTTCTACGTGGGTGAGTCATCTGCGCCCAAGCCCCAACACTCAACAGGTCCCCACTCAACTGTAGATATCTCTTCCGAGCCCGATGACCCCATCTATTGTCCGGACTCTCCACGGAACTCTGTTGGCAGTGACCTGGAGTCAATTTTAGCTAATCCAAATAATGATTTTGCTGCCCTCACGGTCTTTGATAGACCACCTACAGTGTCTGGGTCGGGATCTTCTGTTCCTTCTCCGAATTTACATGCTGGTAGTCATATATCTAGACCAGCTAATAAGCATTCAAGAGTAAAATTCAAAGCCGTTGCCTTGTTTACAGAGGATGAGGACAATCTTACTGACATTCCTATTTCTATCAGTCATAGCACTAGGGATGATATTCGGGCACTTAGAGCATGCCACCCACAACCGGAGTCATCATGAATCCACATCATTTCATTGAATATACGGGGGTTGGGCGATGCCTCCAAAGCTCATTGCCTCAGAGATATGATATCTTCCGCAAATCCTTTTATTATTTTGGGCCAAGAGACGATGTGTGTTCATGATAAAGCTATCAATATTTTTTTGTCTTTCAAAGCAGGTTGGAAGGCTGTTGTTGTGGATGCTTTGGGTCATTCAGGGGGCCTAATAGCGATTTGGAATCCGGATTTTGCCTCTTTTAAGGCATATAGGTTTTTTGGGGGGATTTTATTATCTGGCTCTCTCAGAGGGTCGAATGACTCTGTTAATATTATTAATATATATGCCCCATATAGCAATAGACAGTCATTTTGGCAGTGCATGAAGGATTCTGGTGTTCTTTCTTTGCACAATTTAATTCTCATGGGAGATTTTAATGCTACTCTTCATCCAGATGAAGTTTGGGGTATTTCAGCCAGATTTGACCCACTTTCTTCTTTCCTTAATGATATGTTTTATGATCACCAGCTAGTCGACATTCGTCCGTCTCCTCTCTTGCCAACATGGACGAATCGGCGAGCAGATTCTCAATACATCGCCAAGAGACTTGATCGGGCCCTCATTCATGATAACCTTGTTGACAGATGGAGCCTGCTTCGCTCAGATATTATTGTATCTGACTTTTCAGATCATATGCCCATTCGGCTTTCTTGGCAAGCTGATGTAAATCTTAAGGGGCGTCCTTTTAAGTTTAATCGCATTTGGCTGGAGGATAAAGATTACATAAATTTGATCAATGGCATTTGGCGTCATGAAAGTTCGGATGATTGCATTGCTGATTGGGAGCGCTTTCATTTTAAATTGCAGAAGATTAAGAAGGCGTCAAAGGAATGGGAGATGAGGAAAAAGGCTGCACTGCGTAAAGAATTTCATGAGATCTCATCTACTATGGCGGCTCTATTCGCTTCGTTCGCTTCTTCTCCCCCCATTGCTGTTGATATTAATCGTATGAAGGATTTGGCTGCCAGAAAAAGGATATCCTCAGGATTGAAGAGGTTACATGGAGGTTGAAGAGCCGCATGTTATGGCTCAAGGAGGGGGATTTTAATACTCGATTTTTTCATAAATCTGCAAACGCCCGTCGGAACCGGAACGCCATCTGGCGCATTAAAAAAGAGGATGATACCTTTGCATTCTCCTGTTCCGAGATTCAAGAGGAAGCTGTTGCATATTTTTCAAAGTTTTACATGGCTGACCAATCTATCAGTGCTGAGAATCAATCGTGGGTATTAGAACACATCCCCAGATTCTTTGATGACGATGCGGTTGCTGCTATCGATCAGTGCATTTCTGGGAATAAGGTATTATCGGTCCTTAAGTCTTTTCCAAAAGATAAGTGTCCCGGTCCAGATGGCTGGTCGGCTGAGTTCTTCATCTTCTTTTTTGATCTTCTGGGGTCTGAACTCACGGAGTTAATAGAATTATTTCGTAGGAAGGGCATCATGCCTGCAAATCTAAATTCATCATTTATTGCTCTTATTCCTAAAGTAACCGACCCCCAGCTTTTTTCTGATTTTAGGCCCATTGCTCTCTGTAATCTGATTTACAAAGTTAGATCTAAGATTATCGCCAATCGGATTAAAGCTGTTTTATCTGCTAACATATCTTTGGAACAGTTTGGGTTTCTTAGTGGCAGGTCCATCCACGATGCCATAGCCATCGCACAGGAGGTTGTTCATTCAATGCACTCCCTAAAACAGGAGGCGCTGGTAATGAAGGTGGACTTACATAAGGCATATGACTCACTCGACTGGTCTTTCATTAGGGTCATTTTACTTAAAGTTGGGTTGCCTATTCGCATCATCCGCTGGATTATGTCTTGTATATCAAATGTTAGATATGCGGTGATTGTTAATGGTTTTCCTTCCCGCTTTTTCAAGGCAGGCCGTGGACTTCGGCAGGGCTGTGCCCTTTCTCCCCTTATTTTTATATTAGTCATGGAGGGTTTCAGTAGACTGATGCATTCGGCTGAGCAGAGGGGTTTCATCAAGGGCTTTGCATTTTCACAATCGGTATCTACATCGCACTCTCTTTTTGTGGATGACCTTTTATTATTTGGCTATCTGAACAGAAACCACTGGTTCTATTTACATATTATGTTCCTGAGGTTTAAATCTGCTACTGGACTGGGGATGAATGGTTTCAAATCTGTCCTCTTATTTGAATTTGGGGACATTCAGGAAATTAACTTTATTGCAGATTTCTTGGGTGTTGGTACTCGTCACGTATCTATGGGCTTCAAATATTTGGGATATTTTATCAAACCCTGTGGTTATAAAAACAGTGATTGGGTGTGGATTATCGATAGATTTCGGGACAGGATCCAGAGATGGACTCATCGATGGTTATCCATGGGTGGCCGTCTCATACTGATTCAATCGGTATTATCTCAAATGGTTGTTTTCTGGGCTCACTTACTTTATATTCCATCTGCTGTCATCTCCAAAATTAATAGTATTATTTCACAATTTCTATGGGGTGGTGCAACCTTTTGCAGAAAATTTCCCCTTTGCAAGTTATCTGCAATCTCTATCCCAAAGAACAGAGATGGCTGGGGTATTCTTAGTACCAGGGACTTCAATTGCGCTCTTCTAGTTAAATCCTTTTGGAGGGCTGTTAACTGCACAGGTATATGGAACAGCATCAACAAAGCCAAGTATTACTGTGGTGATGCTTTGTTGAAGATCAGCTGTAATGATTTTCCCTTTCCCTCAAAAATTTCATGTATTTGGCGAAGTTTTAAGATGATTCTGCATATCATGGCGCCACGATTATGCTGGTCATTTCGGAATGGAAGCGACATTCCAATTGGATCACAAAACTTCTTGCCATTAAATTCTCAATCGGCTCCTTCCCAGCGCCTGATTTTGGCATTGGCCCGCAACGGCATTATGTTTTATTCCCAGCTGATTCATCATTGGTCTTATAGCGCGCCCATATTCAAAACGGCCGAGCAACTACATCTGCAGAACCAGGTCGCCGATGAATGGGTCATGCTACGTGATCATCTTCGCTCTGCTGGACTGTGCTACGCTATCGGAGGTGACAAAATTATCTGGAACGGCCCACTCAAGAACAATATGATAGTTGTGCAGGACGTCTACAGAGGGATTGTATCTGATCTTCAATTGCAACCGACTAATATCTTCCTACCCTTTTGGAAGAGGAACATCCCTACTAAAATCATATTATTCGGTTGGCTGGTTTGGAAACGCAAAGCACTGACTTGGGACAATTTGAGAAAGCGCGAATTTCACGGACCCAGCCGATGTGTCCTCTGTCACAATGCCATTGAGACCATTGATCATTTATTTTTTACATGCCCGTCTGTCATCGGTCTGTGGAACTTATTCAGCTCTTTTATGTTGGGACCAGCCTGGAGGCCAACAGATTTCATTTCTGTTGTATATCAATGGGATCATTTAAACAGTTCTTTCAGATCCCTTCCCTTTTATCTCATCTGGGAAGTATGGATCACGAGGAACAAAATCATTTTCGATCAAGGCTCATTTCAGATCTAGCGATCTTTTCTGGCCATTAAAGCTTGGTTGACTGTCAACCCTCCCCCGATTATTAAAGATTCTGATGCATCCCATCGTCTCAGACCTCATGAAATATCTCTCCCTGCGTTATATTTTGATGGTGCTTCTGCAGATGGTATCACTGGTTGCGGCGCTTGGATAAAGATCTCGGATCGGGATCGCATTCTCATTTATTGGAACGGTGGCCCTGGGTCAAACAACAAAGCGGAGATTATGTCTCTTTGGGGTGGCCCTCTCATTGCAGTCGATTATCAAATTCGGTTGGCCGGTATTTATGGAGATTCTATGCTGGTTATTGGCTGGATGTCTCGCAGGTTGAATATGAATAATATCCATATTCAGGGATGGATTGATCGAGCTCAGAATCTTTGGTGCAGAATGAACTCTCCCCCTTTGTCTCATATTTACCGAGAGCTCAATACCCGAGCCGATTTCTTATCTAAAAAGGGACTCGCAGCTGAGTTTGGTCTAATGTTTATTTCTTGTTTTCATGATGGCAGACAGTACCCTGAATTTTCCATTCCGCTTTCATGAATCCATCGGCATATAGTTTTGGTATTATTTTGATTATAGTGGAGCAGATCCGAATCATTATCTCTTAATGCTCTTCTTCATGCGAGCGGGTCATATCAAGCGAGCCTGGTTTCCATCTACAAGCGAGCGTGATTATACTGTTACAAGCGAGCGTGTTAATATTATCTTTTTGCAGGGTGATCTCACAAGCGTGCTGCTCCTTCTTAGTTATAATGGTCTTTCTTTCAACAGCACGCTACATCTGGTCTTCAAGCGAGCGTGACAATATTTCAAGCGAGCGGGCTTACAGTTCTTATTGTCTGATCATCCAAGTGTGCTGCTGCATGCCAATTTTGTAAATTCCAGAATCCTGATCTCTTGAGACATTTCGTCCATCGTATTCCAAGCTATTTACAAATGTCTCTTCAATTTCAATTTATGGAGCATTATCTATTGTAACCCGACTTTTGATGCTTCATCACCGTTTTTAACTGAGTATGACCTGAGATGAAAACTTTCATCTCTTTTTTACTTTCACTGTACTTCTCTTTCTATCAGACTCAGATATTGTAAGGGAGGAATCGATCCCTGTTATGTGGATGCCGTCTTTCATTCTCTGTTCTTTTAGCATGAGCATCTCTATTTGGCAATTATGTAGTAATCTCGCTGCTGTTCTATCGCAGCTGATTCTATGGGGATCATGTACTGTTTATATCTAATATAATACAGCGTTTTTACTGCTAGATAGTTCGGCTTTTATTCGAATCTCAGCGGTGATGTATTTAGTTTACTGTTTTTTATTAGAAATGCTATTGTAATGTTACTATGCAAAAATAATCAATAGTGTCTGTTATTTATATGTTCAAATATTCTAAAAATTGAATGGAAATAAATGTAGTTAATTGGTCTGGTTTATATTTCTCAGATTTCTAAAATATTTAGAAATATACAATCGATGATAATCATGTCTTCCTAATCTTAATAAAAAATACAAAGTTTGCAGATAGAAATTATATTTAGCAAATACAAATTATTCGAAATTATTCGTTGGTGGTAAAAGAGATAAGCTATCAGATTTTTAATATCTCCGTAACAAAAATACGCAGGAAACGATATATTCCCACAAAGAAACAACAATGAAGGATGTCTAATGCAAGGCACAAATCAGAAACTCTTTTTGAATCATAGTATGGCATGGAATATCGGTTGAAGCTGGGACTGCAAATAATAGAAAAAACTCTGGATCCATAAACAAATCATCATAAATAAGCGAAAACCTGCCCATAATTTCCTTAGCACGTCTCTGAACGACTGTTTCAGTTTATATGTGGCCTTTCTCCTCTGTGCCCACGATCTCCACTTCTGTTTCAATCTTGACTGTTGCTTCTTTTACATTCTCATCACCTGCAGGAACAGCTGGTGCCTCTGAGATGTCTTTAGCAGTTTCCTCTGCAGTTTTGGCTCCCCCTTCCACCAAATCAAGCTCTCTAGCAATGACAGGGGATTCTTCATTGGCCACAAATGGAGAGAGCTTCTCTAGCAGGTATTGGATCTGAGATGACAATAGAGCAGTGCCATACTTATCTCCAGCCTCCTTCAATATTTGTGCTCCAGGACAACCTACAATATACAACAAATATTATTCACATGATAAACAACAATTAACTTATTATGGGTCAAGAATATGAGCATAATAATTTGAGTATATATGAGCATAATAATTTGATTGTAGATTTGGAAATATTTTGAAAATCTCATGAATATGAGCTAACTGGGATAGTTGGCTTGCTTTTGTAGATTGCAAATTCCCCAAATACCCAAGAGAAGGTCAATAAATTGCAAATTCCCCAAATATCCAGGAGAACGTCAATTGTTTGACCTTCTCTTTTGAAGGTTAGATTCCAGGATATTTTTGGAATCTGCAATATGCAATCTACATAAGTTTAGGAATGTGTATTAAATTTTCAAAATATTTCGAAATCTACAATATTAATCAAATTCTCATATCCAACCAATTTTCAATATATTCCAAAATCTACAATCCAAATCAACATAAGAATAACCAGCTGAAATCAGTGATTAAAATTATCAATTGCACTAAGCATTTTCATGTCCAACCAGTTTTCAATATATTCCCAAATCTACGATCCAAATCAACATAAAAATAGCCAGCTGAAATCAGTGATTAAAATTATCAATTGCACTGAAAAAAGCCAGGCTGTAATTTTACAATTAGCTTAATTCTAACATATTCCACCTGCTTCAACAAGCCGCTGTAACAGATCCTGAGCAGCTTGGGCTTGTTGTTTCACCTTGTCTCCAGTTGGCTCCTTCAAAAGCAACTGCCAGAAATATTGAAATATGGTGCAATGTAAGCAATATTTCTAAATTGTGGGGAGGGAAGAGATCAAAATATTGCATGTGAGGAAAGAGAGAACATTACCATTGTGAGGAAAGGAAAATTTTCTAGGTTTATAAAATGCCTCAAAATCCAACCATATATATTTTCCATTATTACTGATATTCTGGGCACCATCAGAAAACTCATTTTCACATTAATATATAGAGAGAAATTGTCTATATAGAAGCAAAGAAATTGTGCATTTACCTTGGTTTCTGGCTTGGAGTCCTTGTATATCTCAATTATCTTTGGCTCCAGTTCAGGTTTCTTCTCTTCAATTTCTTTTTCAATGGAATTCTGTGAAGAAAATCACCAAAAGAAAACTGATTAAGGTTCTTTATTATTCCAGGAAACGGAAAACTGATTAAGGTGCTTTATTATTCCATGAAACGGTGTCATATGTATATATATTGAGAAGTTGTTTTCAGGGTTGTTATAAAACAAGTATAATGATGATGAGAGTTTAGAGGATTTATGCATTTAATAGATTCAAACTTAAATGTTTTTTTAATGTAAGTTTGGTAAAGTTACATTTTCATTATGTCCAATATATCATTTTGATTTGGATTGGAAATTGAATCAGTTACTTTACATCCAAGAATGTTTTAATAAAGCATCTTTACATCCAAGAACGTTTTAATAAAACATCTGATCACCATCTATTTAAGACTCGATAAACAACAACATGATTGATGATTTTCATTTAAGACATAGAACACCATAAAAGAAGAAATTAAATAAATACAGAGCAAGTTTCTTGCCTTGGCCTTGTTGAAGGATTTGGCAGCTTCTGCTGCTCCTTTGCTGTTGGCATCTCCTTTGCCAAAATATTTCTTGATCTTTGGCAGCACCTTGGCCTTCCAGTAAGTCATTTTGATACTTCACCTGAACAGAGCTTTTTCTCAGAGCTTGTTCTTGATCAGATCTCTGAAGTAGTACAGCGTATGGAGCTCCGATATCTGATGGAGCAATTGTACCCCTGTTATCTTCTTAAAAGCAATTAGAAGTTGAGATTTTCTTGGGGCCGGTTGTAGGGCTATGGACAGCGAGGATGACAGGCAAGCCCAGACAAGGTCCTCGCTGGATTGAAGGCTGAACTTGGAATATTGTTTCTACTTTAGTTTATTAAAACAGTGACAGATAACCATGGTGGTTATGCAGTCCGAATAAGTTGTTGGCATGAACTGGAAGAGAACATGGTGGGGTCGTCATAATTAGTTGTTCCGCTAGATTTAGTGCCAAAAGGCGTTGCTTCAGCTTTCCCCAGCTCCTATTATAGCGCACTGTTTATTGTTTTTTTAATGCCTGTAACTGCTTTGCACCCTCAACAAATTTCGATTTGATGGTAGCCCAAAATGGCACGTCCTGTTGCTAAATTATTTAAGCATCCATAAAGCTATTCAAAACCATAAATAATCGAGAATTCATGGAGCTTTTGTTGAGCGACACGAGTAAATGAAATCTTTTTGTTAGATTATTTGGTAAGATGAAGTTGCAGATGTACAACAAACCGTCCTTACTATTATTATAACCATTGATTTTTTTTTCAAAAAGACAAGACGTACGTTCATTAATAAATTTAGAAAAAAAGGTTACAAATACATGGATTTCTCCTCTGTTTTGCCCTGTTCAAAAACTATCTATTACTTTTTTCATTTTTCACATTTGGCGTTTAACTAGAGTGTTCTTTTGTTCGGAAAGTCATGGAAATTCTGGTAAGTTTTTAAGAAAATTTGGCAGTGATTTTTGTAAATTCAGGTTATAGCTATCAAGCTTCATATTTTGAATGCTCTAGAGATTTTTTTTATGGTGATGAATCTATTTCCACCATCAAAAACATGATTCAAACTATTTCTTAAATTTTTTTTGCCCAGATTCAAACTACTTTTGGCAATCTAATAATTCATCAACATTCATAAACAACTTCTTATCTATTTACACTTTTCTCTTAATTTTCTCTTAACCTTCTTTTATATTCTTAATTTTATTATAACACCTTTGATTCTCTCCTAACCTTCCTTTATATTCTTATTGACCAATTAGACATACCAATGCATATATTGTATTAATTAGACATACCAATGCATATATTGTATTTTTAATAATTTTTTATTAAAAGAAGAAAAAGAAGGTTGAATATTCAACTACATGAGAAAACTTAAAAGCGGTTGAGATTATTATGAAAATATATATATATATATATATATATATATATATATATATATAACACAATAATTTAAATTTTATATTTCTTACCTTGAAAAGAGAAATAAGTATTAATAATTATAATCAAAGATTATAATTTGGAATGACTTGCCTAAGTGTTCAGGCTAGGTTCAAAATTTGTTTAATGGTTTTACAAAGTAAGTTGTATAAATTTTTTTTAGATATTTATTTTTTATCAATAAATTTTAAATTTAGAAGAGTTTTTTTTAATATTTATTATTTGGAAGTTTTTAAAAGTAAGTTAGAAAATTTTATCACTTTCCAAGATATCCATTTATTATAGACACATTTCAAATTTGTAATGGTATGTATTAATGTTCATTTCCATGTTCAAGTTTCTTTACAATTGCTTAAAAGTAAGATATGAAATTTTATCATTTATAAATTAATGAAGAGATGAGTTATGATGAAATATAAAAGGCAAGCTAAGAAAAATTTTTACTTTCTAAGTAAGGAGGAGAGGTAAGTTATGAGGGTGTACCACTCTCATAGATGGCAAGGTAATCTTCCTAATGGGAACTTCTTTTAAAATGTTAACTTTATGTAGAACGGAAGCAATTGAGTGGATAGTCAATGAGTGACCTTAATCTTCCTAATGTGGACTTCTTTTAAAATGTCAACTCTATGTAGAACGAAAGCAATCTAGATAGTCAATGAGTGACCTCCAATTGCCTATATTCCCCATTATTACAAGAGTTGTACATGTGTATCATAAATACAATTTTTTTTATATGTATGTAAATTTATAAAAAAATGGCACAAGTGCATCACATCCCATTTAACTTTTTATTATACACTTATTCTTTTATATATTAATTTATACATATTAGAGATATGTCACAATAGGACAAATCATTTATAGGTCATGCTTTAAATTAAACATGGAATCATCATATTTTTTCCATATGAGAAAAGAAAACAAGTCCATTTTTAGCAATTAGAGTGTTGTGAAGACTCTATTGTCTTAGGATTTTTACTTACTAAAAGAGAAGGTTTCCAAGGTATAGAAGTGGGGAAGAGTTGCCAACCTTATTTAATAACACAAACTTAGGTGAACTTGGCATATTTACAATTCCAAAAAAGATGCTTAAGGTTTATTCGTTTACTAAATAAAGAATAATTAGATTGAGGGATATCTAGGAGAAATAATGTGATCCAAAATGGTTCATTATATAATTTGTCTTTTATTTTGGTACTATCTAGGTGGAAAAATTGGGGCTATTGGCTTTTACAACGTATTTTAGGGGCAGGTCTTGTTTTGGTGATTTATGACTAAAAAAAATGAAGTTTGTTTGATGTAATAAATAACCAATTTTGGGGTCAAAACTATGTGAACAAAGTTCACAACCTCTTGACATTATTCTAGAAAATTAGAGCTTTTCAACAATGTGAACTTTCCAACAATTTAAGATTGTATGAGGCAATTATGCATCATATAAGTTAACCCATCATGTTTACCACCATAATATCGAGTGGATGCCACGCCAACTCCCATCATTCACAGATGTGAAGCCAGTCACGTGTTGACTTTCAAGAATATTCTAAGGGGTTCAAAACCCTGACCTACTCAAAAGTTTAGTCATGCAAAAACCCTAACCCTAATAAAAAGCTTAGGCATGTAAAAATCCTATAACCTTAAATGATTTCCAAGAAATGTTAAATACTAGGCCACTAGGAAAGGAAGGGATTCCATTCTTAGTATAGTGTTCATTGTTTCATAATAAATAAAAGCATCTATGAGTGGGATATTGAAGCAAAACACTAGAAGTAAAAAGATCCTATGATTTCCATATAGGCCACAATGTTCGTAGCAACTCCATATTGGGTGCACTTTCTTTGTATTTACATTTTAGAATTGAGAATAAAAGAGAAAGGCATAAACCTTACATTCTAGTTGGATTTTACCCATATGGGGTCTTCCTAGGATACATTTTGTATTCGTTGATTGAATGATGTGTTGTTTTTTGAGCTTCCTTCGATTTAGTTTTAGTTTATTTTCATAATTCGTGTTAAGCTAACATATTAAAATTACAATCTAAAGTAAAAACTTACCTAAGAAAATATTGAAAAATATATAAGATCTATTATGATGAATTGTTCAAATAAAACATCCATAGTAGTTTAAAAATCAGAATATCTCCCCAAATGCCAAGTCTCTAAGAATAAGGCCATGCAAATAATGTATTTTAGGAATTAAATCATTAACTTCCTAGGCTATGAAACCCAAAAAGCCAAGTTATTTTTTAGACTTGAACCTCTAGGGATTATTTAGTCAACGATCTAATATAATCTTGTGAAATAGCCATACAATATGTTACCAAGGCTTAAGCCCTAAATAAGGTATGATGCAAATAAATTATTTTGGGATCAAACAATGGCTTCCAACATTATGAAGCCAAATTAATAAATAAATAAATAAAAATCTTAGACTTGAGACTTGAGACTCCAAATCATTTAATCAACCATCCAAAATATTCTTGTGAAAGAGCCATCTATAGCAACTAACAAACTTGTATTTATTAAAATCCTTGGCTTCATTCCAAACCCAACATTTCCACTTAGGTTGGGGGCTTATATGAACTTTATGAAAAAAGAGTCAAGGAAACTATTTTGATCCAATCAAATATTAACATGGCTAGGTTTGTTAGTCAAAAATTTGGTTTTCAATTTGGCCAAGACTTCCCACGTAGAGTTCAGTCATTAAAAGGTCTCTAGAAATGTTGATGTCTCTTGTAAAAATCTTGTAATACCCCACTTTCAAACCTTGTAATATATTATATATATTCATGTATATGATATAATGATGTAATTTATGTGACAAGAGTTGAGCTAGGAGAGGTGAGTTATAATGACTTCATCTTGTAGAAATGTAAATGCCTCATAAATATTCTTAGAGTAGAGCTGAAGTCCAAGCCCTAATTTGTGAATGCTTGTGAATCCAAGTGACAATAAAAGAGTATGGTGTGGATATTACCAAGGTGTGAATATAAGTTATGATAAAGAATGTATAAAGGGAAAACATAGTAATAAAATATCCACCAAAATTGCTATTTGAGGAGAAACAAGGGGGTTATGATATCACAATAGAGGAAGAGGAAACAAGTTGTCTGGGTGATTTTTCCTTGATATTTTTCCACTAGAAAGTAATACCTTATAGCCAATTCTTCCTTGTGAACTTTTCCCATCAACTTTAACTCAAATTGTTATGTTTATGTTTCCCCACACTTTCCATGGAAGGGATACTATATCATGTACAAATTCTTGTGGGAAGAGTTCATTCATTATACATCCATGTTATCTAGGAGACTTTCATCTAACTAGGTATGGAGTGGCCTATTTGAAACCATGGTTGTTATCCTTGCAAAAGGGAAGTGAATCCCTTGATATTGTGGCTAGTTAGAGCTTTGACAAGTTAGGGATAATTTTCATTTTCAAGAAAGGAAAATTATTAGATTTTTAAGGGATAACCATGCCTAGAATCTCTACAATAGTTGAAGAAAAATTTCAATATGCAATATCCCCTTCAATATCAAAAAATATATATTCCTTGTATGGAATATAGAGATATTTCCCATGGATTTAAAAAAAAAAAAAATCTAGAACCATGTACTTATGTTGGGAATTTTCCTTAGTAGAGCCAATGGTCCATTATGTGTTAGAGGGAAAAATTCCTAGAGAACATTTAATGGAACAAATTCTTCCTGCCTACATTAGAGCACTAGACGAGAAGGATTCATGAGAGACTATGATAGAAAATGGAAATATGGATTACTAAGGATTTTAGAGAAGAGAAAGGAAACACAAATCCATGGTGGACTGAAATAGTAAAGGTAAAATAATTCCCTTGTGATTTATTTGGTTTAGGATTGGCGATGGAAGATCCAAACTGAATGAGGGATGGGTGATATATTTGGAGGTATTTTCTTGATGAATTTATAGTAAATGTCTAATTAGTTTGAATTTGTGGGAATTTTGAGCCACTAGGGTGAGTCATGATATTATAGCTCCATAGGATGTAACATCCCCTGGTTAACATTTTGTAGTTACTCTAAAATATATAAGAAGGGACACATATTCCATTGCTTGAGGAAGAGGGTGGCTTGAGGAAATGGTCATTCTTTAAACATCAATCCTAGTTCATTGAAAGAAATTAAATGTGTTGATTATGAATTGAATTCAATTGAAAAGGGAATGTCTGGTCCAAATGTCCTTCTACCCAAACAAAAAATAAAGAAAAGGACAAAATTTATGAGCAGCATTGGTTGCACTATTAGGGGATGATTGTTGTGAAACTTATGTAGGATTACATAATCTCCCTTGTGTGCACTCACAAGAGGGGGGAAGGGGGGGAGGGGAGCGGGGAGACATTGAAAACACACAAAATGTTCATAAATACGGTGTGTGTGAGAATCTAGAGCAGAGAAGGAGATCAAGAGGTCTCTAGCACTGAATGAAATCTAGGGAAGAAGTGTGCACAGTTGAGAAACCTTCAAAGTGAAGCTTTTTTTGTAAATGTTTAGAGAGTGCGAAAATTAGTTACATTATCTGGCACTGCAGGTTTATAAAAAAATTCAATAGAAAACTCATCTCTCAATGGGGTAAACCTAGCGGCAACGTTTGCTAATGTATCTGCTACTGCATTATGCATTCTAAGTACTGACGTAATACCGAAAGCATCAAAGGCAGAAATCAAACGTCATACCTCTTGTTGATATCCTTTTAAATGGGGAGATAGTCAGTGAATAGTGTTGCGTACCTGTCGGGTAATAATTTCGGAATCGCTGATAACCTTCAAGCAACTGACTTGAGGTCGATTTCTTTCTTGAGACCTAAGATCGGTACTTCGTATTCAGACGTATTATTGGTGCACTGGAATTCCAATCAGCAAGAGATCAGGAACTTATTCTTTTGGGGATCTATCAAGATACATCCCACACCAGCCCTGTCGTGGGTCTTAGAACCGTCATAGTACAGGGTCTATATCTTGTCTTCATATTTTCCAAGATTACTTGTGTGCACAAATGAGGTACTCAGGACGGAGACATCTGATGAACCCCCTGGTGTGACAGGGTGGAAAGCAGCAGACGGGAGTAGTTCGAACTGGGTATCCAGCATGACTAGGGACTGAGAGGTTTGATAGAAAACTGAAAGCATCCTCTAAGAAGCACATGCCCAACTCTTCTTGTGCAACGCTGACGGGTTCGTTGGTTGCTTCGAGGTCGGTCACCGTATGTTTCATGTAAGGTTCTCTCTCAACCCAGATATGATTATTCCTACCCTTGTATGGGAACCATAACTGGGACCAGTCGGTGGCAAAGTATCCTTGTAGTTTGCTTGACCAATCCCGACTTAATAGAAGACCGTAGACTTTTGGGATATCCACGACGACTATGTCAATGCACTGATGCACCTTGGAGTCCGAGGAGAGACGAATCAGAACGTTATTTAATTCGCCCACAGTAGGGACCTGAGATCTGTCAAGCTGAATTATCCTGGCATCAGTCTTCTCCGGACGGATGTTCAATTTTTTGCATACGAACAGGGGCATGACATTGGTGGATGCACCAGAATCGATGAGGCAATTGTGGACGTTGAAATTGAAGATCTCGAAAGACAAAAAGAATGGGGGTGTGGATCCTCGCGAATTTGTATTAATGGCATTTACAATGGACTGGAGGCTCACCAAGGCCTTAGAGGGTGTGGAGCTTACAGCTTTGGCCACTGAGGTGGGCTTGTTTGTTGGAGATGGGCTAGCGAAAGCTCTGAGAATTAGTTCATGTTGGCTGGCTATCCAGGCAAGCTCGTAGAGGGATATGTTGGCTCGCGTCTTCTTCATGTCTTTGATGATGTTATATCCAGACTTTGGGTGTGAGAGCATTTCCGCAGAGGTGCTTTGTGAACTTGATGACAATCTGGCCTTGGGGGTGCCTCGGGCAGCGCTGGGGCTAGATTTTTCAGTGGTGGGGGTTGTCGCCTAGTTTTCCCTATTTGGTGGTAGAATTTTCCTCAAGAAAGCCTTCCCCTTCTCCTCGAAAGAGAGATCGACAACCAGGCCTTTTCTCCTTAGACTATAATTTCGAGGGGGGGGGGGTTGGATTGGGTATCATTAGCTAGGTTTACCTCCGTCAGGGGAGGAGGCCCCTCCCCGCGAATTACTTCAAAGGCGAGGACTGTCGATCCCAGATCTTCATCCAAGGGAGAGACTTCTTCCCCATCTGATTCGGCCTCGTCTTCTAACTCCCCTTCTGTCTAACCTTCTAAAATATGATTTACCACAGTGGTCATGCTATTAATACATTGAGTTCAGGTCCTTTCTGAGTGGGAAGCTTGATGGAAAGAGCAGAAATTATCTTTGTTGATCTCTTCCACGTTGAAGTTTGTATTGGGGTTTGGCGGAGGGCGACTAGGCGTGAGGTTGTTTTTCCTAAAGAAAGGCTTTTGTGTTTTGCTACCCGGGATGGAGTCATTGTTCTTCCTCTTCAAATCAAAGACCTCATTCGTTAATATCTTTAGGGATTTCGCGATGCTCTCAAAATCGAAAGGGTCTTTATCCTTGTCTCCAGATTTATGGGTTGAGGGTTGCATTCTTTTCCCGACCGGTTTTTGGTCATCCTGGCTATCATGATCAATGGCTCCTATGGAAAGCATATCTTTCTGATGGCGAGGTCAGTGGTGACGTTTGCTGCCAAGGTGTCTCTAGCCTTCCATTTCATGAATACGGCAATGTCCCGAGGAAGGGCCCTTGTGTAATAATCGATGGTGATGGAATCGTCCAGGGCCATGTTTGGGGGAAATTTTTTCAATATGGTGGCAAAGCGTTGGTTGAAGTCTTTAAACTTCTCCTTCTTCTGGAACTTTAAAGTATTCAACTCTGTGAGGAGCATAGAAGGAGTCTTGTCTTCTGAAAACTTCTAGAGGAAGGTGTGGCGGAATTGCTCCCAGGAGGAAATGGAAGCGACAAGCAACGAACAATACCAAGTAGTAGCTTTAATTTCTAAGGTGTGGGGAAAGAGTCGGCATGCTATGTCTTCGGACTGCACCCTCATCATTTGTAAGGCAGGGTAGAATTACTGATGTGGTCTTTGGCCAATTTCCCCTTCTCGGGGTCGAACTTAGGGAGATGTTTCTACGGGTTTCGGGGCATGTCGTGAAGGGGACCACGGAGGCCTAGAGGAGACTATGCCATCCAAGCTAGGGGCTAAACCCACCTGGCCCTATGGTGGGGCGGGATGAATATATGCCCAATCTTGTTTTCAAACACATTTTCGGCACTGGACCCGGAGGCTTCACCGTCATGTTGAGAGTGCATGTCTTGGATTTTATTACCTCTAATATCTTCAATGTTTCTATAATTCCTCCATTTCCTGAAACCGTAGTTACCATTGAAAACGAAGGGAAATCTATCTCAGTTTAGGTGGTGGTGAGTACGGTCTATGTTTCGACCGTGTCCCCGACCTCTATCTCCCTGGCCTCTCCCGTCTCCTCCCCTGGGTAGGTTGTTTGCTTGGGTGTTGTCATTTAAAGGTTGGTTGGGCTGGGGGGTGGTGTTTGGTTGGGGTCCGGTAACTTCGGGGCTGCCTCCATCAATCTCTCGAGGGCTGTCGGGAGGTTCGGCTAAATGTCAGTCGGCCGCATCTGCATAATATTCAAGCATGAGACCTATAAATTGAGGCACGGAGTTGACTAGGACACCCTGGTGAGTATGATGCGTCTCGGGAGTTCGCGGATTGGCTAGGGAACTAGTGGCGGGGAATTTTTTCAGACCTTTAATGAGATCACGGGCAAGCAGATGCAAGGCCCTCAATTGGTCCGCGGTGACCTCATAGAAAGGTAGGTCCTACTCGGGGGTATTTTTGAGAGGTGGAGGACTAGTGTTTTCATATATGATTTCCCCCTGCGGGGTTTTCAAAGGGATATTACTTTTGTAGTGGGAGCCTACCATCAAGCCCTCCTTCTAGCGCCAAATCTGTTGACGGGAAAATTTCCTCGCCAACTGTGAAGGGACATCCCCAGTATAGAGTCCCAACTAGACTCTAGATTGTTTTTGATAGGGATATCATGCATGGTGTAGCTCCGGCTACCGTTGAATATGCCTTTCTCAGGTGGAGGTGTATCTTGAAAATGAGAGGATGCACGGCTACTTGAACGATAAGAAACAAATGGTTAATGGTCTCTCCTGCAAATGAAACATTATACATAGAAAAGCGAGATTCGAAACATGCAACCAAAAGGAAGTATTGTTAGCAACACATCATTAGGGTCATGCTCATAAAGAAGATTGTCCGGCCATAAGAGAAACATTTCACTATGGTCAAAACACCCTTCGATTCCTTAAGCGTGTTTCTGAAAGATCGAGACAATATCAAGAGCTAGGTTATTGAGACATCCCTATGCTAAATATCCACATATCATTGATACATCCAAAGAGATTAAACATATAAATGATACACAAACATAAGTGCAGACTAATCAGTTATAAAAGATAGCATATATATAAAGAAACAATATTCATAATGCTAACACACATGAGTTTCCATCATATCCAGTAGTGGAGTCAAAACATTTGTTTGTATTCATTCCCGAAATCATGCATTCAATGCAGTACAATTATATCTCCTCACTGTGGAGTCCAAAAAAGGTGTTTTACATTATCCCCGGAGGGAGTACTTATAGAACCAAAAGTGACCTTTGGGTTTCCATGTCCCTTCAACTTCCCAATGGTTGGCATGGTCTGTGACCTCGGTGGTTTTGCGACTTGCGACCTGCCTGTGGTTGTGAGCTGCGACTAGGCACTGATCGCGACCTGCGACCTACATGTGTCTGCTACCTGTAAGGTTAATTCTTTTCAAGGGAGCAGTTGTGTGATAGACAGGTCTGGGACTTCAATCTATTGATGTTCTCTGAGATTAGTATGCTAGGCCCAGTAGTCAGCAACTACTAGGGTGACCTGAGGTGTGTCTTCTCCCAACCTGTGAAAACACTCGAGAGAATTTGAAACTAAAGTGCGCCTCTTTACCAAAATCTGATTAGATAGGGTGCCCAGCTTAGTATAGATCCGGAATGGTGTGACAATGAACTAATCAATGTTCTCCTTGGAGGCTGGAAGATCCTAGGATACAGCCACTTGTCTGATAGGTCCCATAAATGTTTGGATGTCCTGGGCCACCTCTTCCCTTGTCTTTTGGGTGTCTAATCTTCCCAAGGAAGGAATGTGATGTACCTCTGCCATCAAATCAATGTCATTTATTAGGTGTTCATAGGCTAACATCACCTTTTCTACATCCTTTAGAAGCTTTTCCCTGGATTGAAACTTCATTTGTATCTGTAGCTTGTCATTCTTCATGCGGATCCAATCCTTCTTTGGCAGGGTATCGAGAGCCTGTGGATACGTTTCGAACCATTCGAGCATATTGTCAAGTGTTGCGGAGGCTTCCTTTAGCTACGCAACCTTCTTCTTAGTTTTTTCCTAAGCCCCTAATAGAGGAGAGACCGTCTGTTTTATAGTGAACATCTCCTCATATACATGCTTCATGGCAGTCTCTAAGGTATCCAACTCTCCTTGAATGGCAGCCAGTAGCCCGTTGGCCTGAGTAGCTGTGAGTCGAAGCCTTTGAATTTTTGCTTCCAGGGCCCTTTTCTCTGTTTCAGCCTGAACTTCCCTTTGCTCGGACACCTGGAGCCTGCCCTGCAGAAACAAGATCTCCCTGCTCATCTATTACACAAAATTCTGTCACTGTCCCTGCAATCCCCATCTCGCCCATTGGAGGGTCATTTCTGTGATCAATAAGCAGTGGCATGCCTTGCAAAGACCATCATTGCATCCCTTTACATGAGAGAAATATTCCTTTTGTTGACAATTCTCTGAGCAAAGCTTCAAAAACCCCTATTTTTGCCCTGGGGCGAGTAGCTAGTTCTGCCCTCGCGCCGATGAGGAAGATTAACACTGGGCCCCGCGCCAGTTGGAGCTCTGTCTCAGTTAGCCACCCACACCGAGCTGTTTATGGAATCTTTTTTAAAAATAGAGGTGAAGATTCCACTCCAACAACTTCGAGGATGAGGTATTGGGAGTGGTTGGACTGAATAACCATGGAATCCCTCCTTTAGTTTATGGTTTCCACCTCTTATGGGAACCTCCTAAAGGATAGGCCTCCCTCCCACCTTTGTAGGGATCCTAACCTCCTCCTTTTCCTCTATAAAAAGAAGTTATCTCTCCTTTCATAAGCTAGCTAAACATGGAGAATTGAGTACATTATAGCTAAATTGTTGAAGAGCTGAACAAGGAAGAACTTCATTTAGAAAGCTTAAGCCCATGCCTTCATCCCGTCCGAATCCCCTGACGAGTATCTGAGACGTGCTTCGGCTGGACCCCTCTAGAGGAGACTGCGACGTCAAAGCTTTGGTTGTACCTCTTCCTTCTATCAATACATACACGTGACTCTTGTGCAACGACAGGTTTTCAGGCCATAGTGATGAAGTGACGAGTTATCAAGCTCCTTAAAAAATGAAACAAGGTCATCGGAGCAGAGTTTGTTTTCTTGTGTCAAGCTCCTTAAAAAATGAAACAAGCTCGTGAGAGCAAAGTTCGTTTTCTTGTGTCAAGCTCCTTAAAAAATGAAACAAGCTCGTCAGAGAAAAGTTCGTTTTCTTGTGTCAAGCTCCTTAAAAAATGAAACAAGCTCCTCTGAGAATAGTTTGATTTCTATGTAAACCTCATTAAAAAATGAATTAGGTCATGAGGATAGTTCTTTTAATGTGTCAACCTCGTTAAAAAATGAAATGGGTTTCCTGTTCAATTCGATTCTTTGATACGATCTCTTAAAATCCCAGTTGAGTCTTTCTCTTGATCTCATAATTTGAACCTTCACTCCATCTGCCTTTCATATGGACTGAAGCTTGGGGGGTATGTACCTTGAATTTAGTCACCATGCTGGGGGCATGCAAATCATTTCAAGCATAGTTTTCTTCCGTTTCAAGCTTGTGTAAAAATGAAACCTGTTTCTAAGCATAGTTTATCTTTGTTTCAAGCTTGCGTAAAAATGAAACCAACATCAAGCAGAGTTTCCTGATTTCAAGCTTGTGTAAAAATGAAACTATTCTTATTTTACCTCTCGTGATTGCCATTTTATCAGCCTATTTTTCCAGATGATCCTTTGTTTTCTCATTCCATCATCACTATCTTCTTGGCCGATCATACGCCTTCACTTGATTGTTTACCCATTCTTTAGGAACCGCTGCAATGAGTGGTCTTGTTAGCCAGCCTCTTAACCTTTACTTGTTTTGAGTAGTTCTACCATCACCAGAACCAGTTGCTACCTTTAATACCACTCATTCCTCCAGGAGGAGTCATCTTTCAGCTCTTTTCTGCCTCTCTAAAACTGAAAATATTGACGAGACTCTTGTCATTTTGAACTCGTTAAATGGATGTTAAACTGTATCTACCCAGTATACGTTTACCCCTTTTTCGGGCTGGGATAGATTATTTACGAAAAAGGAATACCTTAGCCTATCGCGACTAAGAGGTTCTCTCATACATCATTTTCTACCTTTTTGGATCTGAGGGACTATTTACGAAAAGGGACGTACTAGAGTTTTCTTTTCTGCTTCTTTTCAAACTCTCTAAACATGAAAAGATGTCGAGTTCTTCCTTTGTCAGACTCGTTAAAACTTAAATGACATTGGAAATCATCACCATGACGTTACTGAGTTACTCCTTCCTAGGGCTCATAAAATGTACTAGGATGGATTTGTTCGAAGGACAAACTTATATGACAATCATATGTTATCCTCTTCAAGCTTGTGTAAAAATAAAGAGGTACTCGCCATAAATGGTGGGGGGAAATGGAAGTTGTTCATCAATTATGTTAGCAGTATGTTGCTCTTGAACATGGCACTTGTCTGCATTCGTGTTGGGTTGGGGACATCTCATTTCGTCATTTTTTCCTCCATGGGTTTGGGTAATCTCTTTTGACCTCTCATCTACTCTTTGCCACATCATCATGACCTCAGATCTCTTGATGTCAAATACTACCAAATCCAGTGTTGTGTCACTGATATGTTCAAGAGAAGTTTGCCTCTGCATTTTTCAACCTCCCTCTGATTCTCTGTTGGTCCTAATTCACTATCATCATGTTCCTCTGTCTCATGTCGATGATGTGGGAAACATTATGGCCCTCCATTGACCAGGTCACTTCCTGTCGACTTCAGCTCATTATCTAGGAATCTGATCTAGAGACTCCATTCTGGTACCTTAGAGCCTGCATGCCTCAATGACAGGTTCTTCGCATTCAACAAAAGGTTCACATCATTGGCCTTCGATCGAGTGATTCTGCGGGTGTTTGAAATTATCTCATTGTTCACATTTTATGGATTGTGCCTTTCGTACCTTGAGAGCCATTGTAATTATTGGTGGTTTCTCTCGCGTCTATTAACAGCTTCCATCATTGGCTGGAAATCAAACAATTTTCTTGCATGTTCAACTTCAGCTCATATATTCGCATGCTTGAATTTGTACTTGTTCGGGTCGAAATGGAGCGCAAGACCCTAGGTTTTGTCTGATAAAATCCAGGCTGCAGTTTCTTGTGGATTATCATGACTCTTTTGATTGGATGGCTCCAACCATAACTAAGTCTATTTGTTGATCCTTACTGTTGGATGGTTTTGTCCATACCTCGGATCTCAGTTTTTATGCACTCTATTATGGATGGTTGCGCCCATACTACATATTCATGTATCAGAGATATCAGTTGTATTTGTAATTGCAGTTTTTAGACAGCGGTGTTTAGTTCGAACGTGTTCTCATAAAGAATTTCACCCCTCCGTCTCCCTCGGACCTCATGCTTTAGGTGGCATCTATTACACAAAATTTTGTCACTGTCCCTGAAATCCCCATCTCGCCCATTGGAGAGTCATTTATGTGATCAATAAGTAGTGTCATTCCTTGCAAAGACCATCATTGCATCCCTTTACATGAGAGAAATATTCCTTCTGTTGAAAATTCCCTGAGCAGAGCTTCAAAAACCCCTATTTTTGCCTTGGCGCGAGTATTCAGTTCTGCCCTTGCGCCGATGAGGAAGATTAACACTGGGCCCTGTGCCAGTTGGCGCTCTGTCTCAGTTAGCCACCCATGCCAAGTTGTTTATGGAATCTTTTTTTAAAATAGAGGAGGAGATTCCACTCCAACAACTTCGAGGATGCGTCATCGGGAGTGGTTGGACTGAATAACCATGGAATCCCTCCTTTAGTTTATGGTTTCTACCTCTTATGGGAACATCCTAAAGGATAGGCCTCCCTCCCACCTTTGTAGGGATCCTAACCTCCTCCTTTTCCTCTATAAAAAGAAGCTATCTCTCCTTGCATAAGCTAGATGAACATGGAGAATTGAGTACACTATAGCTGAATTGTTGAAGAGTTGAACAAGGAAGAACTTCGTTGAGAGAGCTTAAGCCCATGCCTTCATCCCGTCTGAATCCCCTAATGAGTTTCTGAGACGCACTTCGGCTGGACCCCGTTGGAGGAGACTGCAACGTCAAATCTTTGGTTGTACCTCTTCCCTCTATCAATACATACACGTGACTATTGTTTGTTTCCCATTTTGTGTTATGTCATTTTTTTAATGCAATATGCTTAGCCCTCTTTGACTGATTAGTAGTTATGAATGAAGTTATTATGTCGTATGTTGTTCTTGTTTGCGGTTCTATGTGTAGGTATCTGAGCATCACTGCAGAAGGATTGTGACTTGCCGAGGCAAGAGCGAGAGGCCACCACCACTACAGCCATGACGACAGCATTGGATTCCAAGTAGGTCAATCTACCATGTCCTCTTTTCATTCAGTAATTAGGAATCAAAACTCTAGCATGTCTCTTTGTTTCTAGACCCACTCTAGGGCTAGAGGAATCGCCTCTGTCCGCAGAGGGGATTTACCTGCTTAACATCATCCTACTCACATTTTCCTACGTAGCTGTTGCGAAGGTGATTCCATTCGATGTTATCATTATGGGATTTGTCCTAGTGTCCAGGACTATGTCCTTTTCTGTGGTCACCGCGAGGGGCTTGGCTGGATTCCGAGCAAGACATTTCCTCCTTGCTTGCTTGATTTTATGAGTAAACTGGTCGTAGGATAGCCTCGTCAGGTCTAGTACATCGTCCTCATGCTCTTCTAGGATGTCGAGCTTGGAGAGTGGGAGGTGCCCACCTGCCATGGGAGTTTTCGGGGGTACCTCAATATGTGGCAAATCTGCTTGTTCCCCAGTTTTCGAGGGTGATGACTTGCTTCCCTCTGCCTCTCCAGATGCATCCTTCCATAATTTCTAAGCTTCTTCTTCCTTTCTCTTCTTTTCGGCTTCTTCTTTACCCTGTTCTTCCTTCAACCTGCGCTCAAACTCTCTCTTGTGTCATTCTTATTCATCTTTATTCTTGCGGGCCTCTTCTGCCTGGTTCTTCTTCCTATCCTCTCTTTGGTGCTTCTTCTGTTGTTCTTCAGCCTGTTTCTTTCGCTTCTCTTCTTCCTGTTTCCATGCCAAGGTGTCTTGGGTCCTTTTTATCTCTTCCTCTCTTAGTTTCTTCTCAGCCTCTAGCTATGCCTTGGCCTCTTTGTCCTATTGATATTTAGGAGGATTAATGCTTGTAGTATTCTTTAGCCTTTTATATTTGGAAGACGACGCTCCTCCTACAGGATCCTTCCTTTTCAACATGTCAACTCTTTCTTCTAGAGTTTGGTCATCCTGACCCCCTTTATCCCCACTCAGATCAGGTTATTCTTTAGGAGTGGCTTCTCTATCTGCATTGTACTAGTTTCTAGTCTATTCCTCAACGAGGCATTTTGTGTGTTGATAGTTCCAGTTAAACTTAGCCCAATTGCAGTGTTCGAGGACAATCCTTTCCGGATCATAAGATCTATGAGCGAGGGTCACGAAGTGAAAGGCTTTGATGTTTTTTTCCTTCACTTCCACTTCTTTGAAATCTTTGATAGTGTAGGCACCAATAGTAAGTGGGAGGTTAGGCCATGGCTTATTTTTTTCTTTGCTAAGGGTCTTGAAGAACCCACTCGTCATTTGATAGCACACCTCTTATAGTATCATTTTTTCAGTGACGAACTTAGGTAGTGCGTGAGGTTCCTTGAACGACCCAAATACCCTGACAAAAGTACTCTCTCGAATGGGGAATCAGTTGGCTACCTTAATTACTTTCTCCATAGCCCGATTGGACATGCACGGGGGATATTTACTGAAAATATGTTAGTAGAGTGCAGGGATGAATTTGTCTAAGATGGATTTCATATCTTACTTGTGCATGGTGCCCAAAACACGTTCAGCTCTTTGTGAATGGGCCCATCGTGCTTTTCATCCCAATTATGCTACCATCCCTCAAAATGGCACCTCGCGCACACTACATCTAAGAGGTAGGAGGCCATGTAGCATTCCGATGCGCATCCCTCTTCTAGTGCCTATGCCGCTGGTATGTTTGCTCTGAGGGCCAATATTACCAGGTAAGCCCAGTTGAAACAAGTGTCGTAGGAGGTGATCGCATACATGAGTGGGACCCAAGCCCCACTGAAGGTAGTGGCATCCTTTCGGCCGTACAATCTGCACATCATTGCTGCTACGAGCTTATAGACCTTCCTAAGGCCATCAGTTTTATACTCCTGATCCTTCTTCCCATTAAACTTCTCAGGGTCCTCCAACCAACCCTTCAAGGTTTCTGGCACGGGTACTTCATGTGTGGTGACCCATTCAACGTTAAAGGATTCCTCCCTAGTGGGGAGTGCATAGTATACTTCTGCATCCTTCCTATTTAGGTTGGAAAAATTCTTCCCTGAGTGATCGTTGATGACCCAGAACTTGGAATCAACCTTCTAGAGGATCCATTCGACTACTTCTACGCATGGGAAGATTGGTGGATGAGCGCCTACGTAGTGAATCTTTGACTTTTTTACTTGAATATATACTTTCAGGTCCACAAGATCCTCTAGGAATTCTAGCAGCTCAATAGGAAGGCCATAGGGTTGGAAATAGTCACAACCTTGGTGGAACACATGAGGATATAATGACAAAGTTTTTGGACCGATAACACGACATCCAGCGCCAATTTCTCTTCGTGTGAGTAGGATACAGGGGGGCCTACAAGGTTGTTACTAACATAATAGATAACATGATTGATTTCCTTGTCATCTTCCTGAATAATGACCCTAGCGACCGAATGGGTGGAGGCTGAAATGTACAGGATGAAATCCCTATCAAAGTTAGGGGGACGAATCAAAGGTGCAGAGGTGAGAGCATGTTTCAGGGCATCAAAATAATATTGAGCATAGTCATCGCAAATGAATGGAATTTTAGATCTGAGGAGTCTAAGCAACCCATGCGCAGTGGTGGCATAGTCAGGTACGAACCGTCGAAGGAAATTAGCTTTGCCTTGGAGGCTTTGTAACTAGCGTAAGGTACGAGGAATAGGAAGCTCAAGGATGGCTTGAACTTTCAAGGGGTCAAGCATTATACCATCTTTAGACACAATGAATCCTAAAAGACGGCTGGAAAGAACACAAAAGACACACTTTAGCGGGTTGAGGCAGATATTATACTTGTGACATCGAAGGAAGAAGGTATGAAAATCGTGGAGGTGTTGCATCCAATGTTTAGAACACGCAGTGAGGTCGTCTAAATAAGCAATGATAATATGAGCCAGGTCATGAAAACAATATGACATGGCCCGCTAAAAAGTGGCTCCAACATTCTTAAGGCCGAAAGGCATGACCCTATAAGCAAACGTTCCCCATGGACTAATGAATGCAGCCTTAAGCTGAACAGCATGACGGATAACAATCTAGTTGTATCGAGAGAAACCATCCATGAAGGATAGAACCTTATGGCCTGCACACTCGTCAATGATTTTGTCAATGAATGGTGTGGGGAATTTATCTTTGGGACAAGCTTTGTTCAGGCCGCAAAAGTCAGTGTAGACACGGATGGTGCCTTGTTTTTTGAGAACGGGAACCGGATTGGACACCCAACTGGTGTATTCAATGGGCTAGATAAAACTAGCCTGCTTGAGCTTATCTATTTCGGCTTTGACAACCTCTCGTATGGAAGGATTAATGGGTCTCAACTTTTGACGAACAGGATTGGCCTCGGGCCATGTATCGATATGGTGTTCGATAATGGCGAGATCAAGTTCGGGCATTTATGAATAGGAATAGGCAAAAACATCACAGAATTCCTTGAATAACTTGGTGTAAGCCTCAATTTATTTCGGGGTGCATTGAGCGCCCAAGGTAATTTTTTCTTCTACCCCTGGTTTGTCAGAAATGTTAATTTTAATGGTATGAGAGATATTGGCCATATTTCCTTCTTAGAAAGCATCGGGTGCTAGGATGGGATTTATAAACCAATCGACCTCATCAGGAATGAAGCCTTTTATTTCCACAACATATTGGTCATGGGACTGTTGCGGGAGAAAGTATGCACGATGGTGTATATCATCCCATGGAAAGTCATGGACGGTCATTGCTTCCATAATGTCTTCATAAGAATGGAAGATGGGTTGACTGGTGGAAGGGAGACCACATGACATGGCAAAGCTACCTGACTCATCATCATGAGAAGAAAGTTTCACATGCGTATCCTCATGGGGGTAACCGACAAACAAGTATATGAGGGATCCACCGATGTTGAGCCCGGGATGATTGCTGAAGGGAGGTCAGGCGAAACAGGAGGGGAAGTCTCAGAGGTTTCTTCCACCATGGATCTCATAGATGATGATAGGTAGAAAATGGTGGCCGAACGCTCCATCATCTCGACATCGGGAGGGGGAATGTCAATTGGAGAAGATGTGTCCTATGGTTCTGCCGAAGAAAAACTCGCAAATAAGGGAGAGGTGGACTCATTTTGCTTGGCCTCGAATTGGCGGACCGCTTCAAAAGAGGTGTGGTAGTCTTTACGGCGGATACATAGGTGAGTATAGTGTACATGGAAATCACACAAAGAACAAGGATGATTTTTGCGCAAAGACTTGAGTTTTGGGGCTGAATCGGGTAAAGTGACATGGACCTCTAGGATATCAGACTCAGGAAACACCTGATTAACCATGGGCTTGAGGCGAGGTAATTCAGGATAGGTATGGGTGGCATGACAGAAAACATCACACAAAGCACACGAAGGGGTACGCTTTGTAGGCTGAGGAGGAGCAAGGGTTGTCTAGGAGGCCTTGTCCTTAAGTGCCTTTTTGCAGGATTTTCCCCCCTCACCTGAGGCTTTCGCTATAGGAGTAGGTTCCTGTTGAGGTGGCTGAGGCACAAAATCAAAGGGAAGGGTTATGGAAACCGGTTGGACTGGGGCCAAAGCAGTATAAGGTTTGGGCTGACCAGGTGAGGTGGTGGCTAGGGGATCAATGTACCAGACTGGGATCCCCAGGGTCATGTTAGGAAGAGACAAGGTAGCCATAATAGGTACCAAAAATACTCTAGGAGGAGGAGCAAGAAATGGTATCTAATCGGAGGGGTAATGGCCAGGCAGGACAACTCCGAGATGGTTAAGGCCAGAGGGAACCATTCAAGGAGGGTAGATAGGATCATGGAAACTAGTTGAAAAAGAGGGGCCTAGAGGAGGGGGTCCTGAAGGCTCAGTAGAAGTACTAGGAGCAAGTTACAGAGGGCAGGGTTGTTGGCTAGTCGAACCAGTATGTTTGAGGTCAGACCGAGACGATTGCATCATGTAAACATTCAATGAGCTAGGGTCATAGATAGGAGGGGGGAGACCAGGGAATGAACCAATCAAAGAGGAATATTTATAGACTCTGGGTGAGACACTAGTCGGAGGTTCGATTATTTTTTTATTGGCCACCAAAGAGATAATGGACTCTGGAGAGGTCTAAGACTTCAGTTCATAATATTTCAACTGATCGATGGTGACGATCTTTCGCTTGTGAGGAAAGCACATGTTACGATGAACCACAGATGGGATAGAAGACGTCACATAAGTGTAGCTACGACCCAACATATTGTTGTATTATAAGGGGGAATCAATGACTTCAACGTCAACACAAACAGTCTTTCCCGCAAGAGTAATAGGACAATTGTGGAACATTCCAAGGGGCTGAGAAGAGTGGCCATCCCACGCACGGAGGGTGATAGTGGAAGGGGCTAACTCAAGCGATCCAATTTGTTTCCAAACAGAATCAGACATCACACAGGTGGATTCCCCCTCGTCAATGATACAACGGGAGACATCAGCATTCTAGATCTTGACAGGGATTTGGAAGGCGACGGATGTAGGAAGGGGGGGATGCTTTGACTTGTCAATGTCGAAGACAATCAAATGATCATCTGAAGGATCCACAGTGCCCATAGCAGTTAGTAGAGATTTTCATTGTGAAGGGCACGACCGGAGGACTTCCAGCATTGACATGGCGGCAGGGGATTGTGCTAAGTCATTTACTATATTGTAGGAGTGGGAAACTTTACTGGAAGCAGCATTTCGGCGTAATGGTCCCTTGGGGATATTGTTATGAACCTTTGCCTTAGGCTGAGGGATCAGTAAAGGACCATCGCGTGTCGAAAGAAGCTCTGTGGGACTGGAAGACGGGGGCTCGATAGCAGACATAGTGGGGGGCTTTTTGTACTGGCGAGACCGAGTTTGAAGGTTGAGGTCAGCAGTATTGGGTTGGTCAGAGTTCATCATGAGGATATGGTAATCAGAGGTACCAGATGGAGGAGGTTGAGTGGCCGCCTGAATTTCAGGTGGTTGGGAAGCCACATATCCTTGCTGGGGGAAAGGATTAGTAAACATAGCCGGTTGGATAGGGGCAGCATTTGGAGAAACCGAAGGGGAGGATTTTTGTCCTTGGGATGATTCTTGAGCTTCCCACATCTGACGCATCTAAGGTAAAAGAGGAAAATCATGGGTACAGTAACCATAGACACCACAACAAGAACAAGGCTTATTTGTGCGAATAGGCTTGTCCTGCTTGGGCTGAGTTCCCTGTTGATGGGTTGCAGTGTTAGATGTATTCCCTTGGGGATTTTTACCTGGATCAGCAGGGGAAGATTGGTTTTGGTTGCCTTTCCTCTTCTTTTTGGAAGTAGAAGGATTAGTCATACCCTGTTGTGCATACACCTGCCCCTGAGGGGTGGGGGGGGGGGTGGTTGTTGTTGTGGAGCTTGAGAAGGAAAGGGAGGCTGAGGCGTTAATGCTGCAAGAGCTGGAGCACTAGGCTATGGATACAGATAATATGGAGGTTGGGAAACATTTGGGTAAACAGTTTGGGAAAATGGAGGAGGCATGTTGTATCTTGGATACATGCTACCGGGAGGGGGAAAGGTGCTGGAGGAGTTGGCCCCTCACTGAGGTAAACCATAACCCATGGGAGGATGAGTGTACAGATGTGAAAGGGATCCAATGATACCATCAATGGCATGGGATGCCCCTGGTGCATTGGCACCACCGATTCTAGGGAGATCAGGTAAGATGGTATAAACATAACCAGATTGTTCGTAGATCAGGTCATATTTCAACGTAATCTAGAGGCATCTTCCCCGATCTGAGGGAAGTGGGATGTGACATATTTGCCAAAATAAAGAAAAAGGGATATGAGAAACCAGCCCATGTAGACACGGTCTTCGAAAGCAGGGGCTCGACATAGGATCTTCCTTCTGCACCATTCTCGAATATGGTCAGATAGGCATGTAGTAGAAGTTTGACAGAAAGAGGTTTAGAGTTCGGTACCAGTGTCATAGTGAAGGGGAAGTTGGAATTAAGATAGAAAATCCTTGGCAAGGGTCGCAAAATTAGTATGAGAGGAGGAAGCCTGGTCGACATACCACTTGGAAGCTTCTCCAGTAAGCGTACACTAGAATAACCGAAAATGGACGGAGTCATCGATGATGGAGTTAGACGAACACCAAATTTGGAAAGAACGAACATGGTGTTGATTTTTGTAGCATCCGGAAGTGTTTCAAGTCTCAATATTTGCAGGGAGGCTTGGACAATAGAATTCCAAAGAACCCAGAAATAGTTTATGGAAATTCCACTCAGTTCAAGACTTATTAAAATAATTAATTATTTTAATGGAGACCCTAAGTCCAAACTTAGGAAAAGGAAATAATTAAAGAGCATTAATAAGTCAGAGTGTGAATCTTCTAGAAAACATGGATCAAGTCAAGATTTAATCTAATCCATTTATTAATCTTTTAATCTGGGTCATTGGTTCTCCAACATGACGATTATAAAAGAAGGCTTGAGGGTTGCAATTGTGTGGTCAGTCAATGATTTTTGACCTCGTGACTTTGCGACTCAGCGACCAAGTTGTGAGGTCACAAGGTCGCGAAGTCGCAAGGTTGCAAGGTCGCAGGGTCGCATTAGGGGTTTCTGAGGGAAACTAAGCGATCGTGACCCATGGGGAACAAAATTAAAAGGAAAATTTCCAAGGGAGATGGGTAAAATAGAGTTGAGGCCCCCCCAGAAATCCAGGGAGGGGTGTCTATGATAGCTTGAGGAAAGGTAAGGCTCAGAAGGGGTCAGGAAAAATGGATTTAGCACAGGTGAGATGAAACCCTAGCTAGAGAGATGGTGAGGGTTGAGGTTACAAATGAATGGGTTCAAGGGAAATTAATAGCCCAGGGCATGGGGCAGGTAAGGAAACATCAAAACTAAAAAGGAAATAGTAGGAGGATTAGGAAAATTACCCAAGAAAAATCGTGCTCCAATTGGCTTGTCAGACATCTCGTTTTCTCCATCGCACAGGTCAAATGCGACCTACGCGACCCTTTTATTTATAAAGGGGTTGCACATGTGGTCATTAATGGGGGTCACAAAGCCGCAAATCGGGACTAGTCAAGCAAGGATGCAACCTTGCGACCTAGCGATCTGGAGGTCGCAAGGTCGCTAGGTCGCATAGTCCCAAATGTGTATTCTTTATCATGATTGTGACCTTGCTACCTTGCGACCTGGCAACTCGGAGGTCGCAAGGTCGCAAGGTCGCATAGTCGCGCATGTGTATTTTGGTAAATATTACGACCTTGCGATCAGCTAAAAGAAATTTAAGTCATGAATTAGCTCTAAAGACATTTTCTTGAAAGGGACTTTCTCAAGGTTCATGGCTGAGGGTGAAACAGACTCACCTTTATCAAAGCGGTCAGGGGCTCTGAAATTTCAAATGGATGATAAATTCTGGAGGGTTTTATATCGGCTACAACATGTCCATACATATTTTTCATGCTCATAAGTGAACTCAAAAGAAGGATTCTTTGTTTCTTTTAAGAGTGTTGATATCCTTGCAGTCATTTTGGCACCATATGCTTTATGGTTTTCCTTATATGCTTGTAGTGCACATCTGGTCCTTGAAAGAGATGTGTGAATCTCTAAGTTTAGGTCTATTTGATGTCAGTAAGACGTGGAATACCCATGGGACCACAGATCCTTAAGAGACAAATTTGATAAGTCTCCAGCTTGAATGGAAAATTCCTTGATCAGTTTTCTTTGCTACAAAAACAATGAACCCGAGAGAGTAACATTGATGTAAGCTCAGAGAGATAGCACCAGTGGGTGCCTTAACAAACTCAAAGGGTCACGGTGGTACTTTGGTGCAAGTCCAGACGTTTGTAGAACCACCGTAGCCGAACCATGTTATAACTCCTTTGTGAATGGTGCATGGTGCAGAAAGGGAGAAAACCCTTATGAAAACCACCAGACGCAAGACTGAACATGTGGCTTATGGCCCAAGTTCTATCCTGAAACTTCATAGGTGGGTTATGGGAGAAACCCTATTATGAATGGTGTTGTTGCAAACTCAGGCACATACTTAAACTTATAGCTTTTGTTAGTGTGAATTCTAATCGTAAGCATACGAAAAATCTCACTTTAGCTGTGCATAACATACAACCCTAACATCAAATATGGTTATAAATTTCTTTAGATATTTATTTATTTGATCAGAATAAATGCTACATAAATCCATATCTATGTAGTTAAAGACATTAAACAACAAATAATAAGCAAGAGTTTCTCCATGCATCCAATGAACAAGACAAGAATGTTTAAAGAATTTTTCTTAGTATGACACTTGGGAAGGGAATGTAGAAAGATGTTACCAGTCCCCCTCAATGGGATGGGTTCTTGTATGTCCTTAGTGCTTCAGATCTAAGATCTCTCTCTCTTGATGGTGCAGAAAAACCCAGACAAAAATGGAACTCAACGGGAGCTCACAAGCAAAAAGTAGAAAAAATATGACAATAATGGAGGATCAAAGTCACACCAAAAGTATAGATCTGAGTGATCTTTAGGAAAAAAAAGGTAGTGAATGAATGGAAAAACCCTTCGATTTATAACAAAATATTAATTTATTCTAGATATTGGTGCATAATTAAAATATTATTAACTAAATATAGATCCAAATTTTATGGAATATTTTATTATTTTTGTTGGAGGGAAAAGGAATTTGAATTTAGTCAAATCCTTTATTTAGAAATAATAAATAAATAAATGATTTATTTATTATTTTAAGAATGTGGTTAAGTAATAATTAAATAAATAGAGATTTATTAAATTATTTATAAATGATTTAGTCAAATTTAACAAGGAATATTATTTAAATAATGTTTTAAATAATTATTCCTAGAAAATAATAAGATAAATAATGATTTATCTAATTACTTTTCCTGTTTTGGGTTAAATATGACCAGGAATATTAATTAAACAGTGGTTTAATTAATTATCCCTTGAGGAAAATCAAACAAATAAGGATTTATTCAATTATTCCTCATGGGGTTTCATGTTTAGACCATAAACAACTTAATAAATTATAGGTTATTAAGTTAATTTTCATAGTGAGAGAAATTTTACTATGTTAAAATTGGTCTTACATGGTTTACTTTAGTCCATATAATAGTAACAGGTTAGATGACCAAAAATTGGTGTAACAGATTTCCCCCCAACATGCGAGCGTTAGGAGCTAATCGTATGACTGGAGTACATTATAATAACTCAATCACTAGACACCAAAGGGGAGTCAGAGAGAGAGAAATATGAGGTAGACTAAAGCGTGAGAGGAAAATACCTTGAGGAGGCAAGACTTACAGGTGTGACAAGCCTCTTTTATGAGTAAGTACATGTTCTACATCAGGCGGGGTAGGCATACCTATTCCCGCCGAGATAACAAAATACAAAGAATAATGATGCGTCCAACAAACAAGGGACTGAACTATGTAGTACATGCTGGCATAAACATGGTCCAGATAAAAACACGATAATGGATCCCACATACATATTGTGCCTGCGACCACAATCAATACTTATACAATAATATATAAGTACATGAGATATAATTACAACCAAAGAGGCCCTGTAAAATAGGAAAGGGCTTTGAAAATCTGAATGATACATGCAAACTAAAAGGCACTGCAAGCGGCTGAGGTCGAAACCATCAAATCTATGGAGTTGCATCTAAGGCTGTAGTAGAGAGGTCATCTGGGCATGTGGGGGGCTACCTGAAGGGCCACCCCCTCATGAGGTCTAAAACATCTCACACACACCTGGGAATCATCGATACAACCTGTTGGATTACTAAACCATCAAGTATACAGATCTCGATCATGCCATAAGGAGCTTGAGCTGGGGAAAAATCAATTCAAAGGGCAATAAATTGTCCCTTTTCTTGATCGGAGGCACCGAACAAGAGTGGAAGTTGGAACCAAGGTAGACCACCCTCTAGACCTTTCTTCTAGAATGAATAAGATGATGTCGACAGAAGGAGGTATGCCATAGGTGAGACAATAAGGGATCCTCAACTAAGGCACGAGGGATAATAGTAGAGGGACTGATATACTGACACCAGGGATGATGGTGGAATGGGGGGTACTGAGTAGCGGGCTGACGACTTCCCTTGTTAGAGCATAAAGGGCATGGATGACCAGGCAGCAACTGAATCGACTCTGGAGGGGATAGGGGCAGTATGAATGAAGGCCAAAATGTGCAAGATGAAAGAGGAACAAATCAATGAAGGATGGAGGATTGTGGCGAGATTCAAAGGGACTTGGGACAGACTCCATGGATGCGATGATGACTCAACTCGGATGCTCTAAACAAGGGTGACTCTATGATGCTGCCACACAAAACAGGCATGGTGGGGACCATAAAAACATGAGTACAAGATGGTTGCTCACGATTAAAATCGACACGATAGTGGACAAGTATGAAGGTAAGGTGTTGCCCCAAGTACAAGTGTTGCAAGTGAAGAAATTAAATTTTGAGGAGCGGTGAAGTGACCCTTCTTGGAAAAAATGTGTCTGGGTGAAGTATCAAATCACCAAAAAACAAATTTGGCTACCTAAAATAAATAAAACATGCATTTCAGGAGGTAAATGCTAAGGGTAATATTTCTTAAGATAGAGTGCATTACGAGGATTAGGAAGAGGGTGGCCTTTGAAATCCTCTAGAAGGTGTGCCCCTTTACCCAAATCCTTATTGATGATGTAAGGGCCTAGCCATAATGAGTCAAACTTCCCATTACCGAGGACATCATGAGCCTGGTCATACACTAGAACAAGATCACCTTCGTGAAAAGTACAAGGGTGGAATTTGTGATCATATTGAGATTTGGTGCATTTCTTGGCAGCCTCGGTGGTTTGCAATGCAACACGACGGTCTTCGGAAGCGCGCTCAGGCATGATAAGTCTTTGTTCTAAAGGTTGGGTGTTAGGGAGAAGTTCGACGGCTAGATGAAGGGAAGGGATTTCACACTCGATCGGTAAGACTGCCTCCTCGCCAAAAACAAGGTGGAAAGGAGTAAACTCGGTGGTGGTTTTAACAAAAGTTCTATAGGCCCAAAAATCAGGGAAGAGCATAAGGTGCCAATTGGTTTTGTGCTTATTCACCGTCCATTGAAGCATAGTTTTAAGTATTTTATTAATCGCTTCAACTTGGCCATTACCTTGGGGGTAATAGGACGATGAATATTGGTTCTCAAAGCCCAATGGAGAGGATAGCTCATGCCATATCTCATCTTCAAAATGTCGGCCATGGCCAGAGACCAATTTTTTCGGAACTCCGAATTGAGCGATAACATGGTTAAAGAAAAAGAGGGCTGTGGTAGTTTCCGTGCTGTTGAATATTGGCATGGCCTCAGCCCATTTGGTGAAATAATCAACCGCCACGATGATATACTTGTGGTTACCAGTAGATGTAGGTTGACACTCCATAAATTCTATGGCCCACTTATAGAAGGGACCAGCTGAGATGATAGGATGGAGGGGAGCCAGAGGGGGTCACGCCTTTGGGGAAAAATTTTGGCAATTGGAACAATGTTTGACTGCTTCAATGCAATCACCAAAGAGAGAAGGCTAAAAATACCCAGTGCGCATGATTTTCTAAGCAATAGCTATACCGAAGAGGTGGCCACCACAAACACCGCTATGGCAGGCATTAAGGACTTTCTCAGCTACACCGTGCGTGAGACCGCGACGATAAAGGTCCTCACCGATGAGAAGGTAGCGGGGGACCTGGTGTCGAATACGTCATCGAGCATCACGATCAAAATGGGGAGTGAACTTTTGCATTCGAAAATAAGTGAGGATGTCACCATACCAAGGGTCATCCAAAGTAATGGCAAACAAATTTTCGTCGAGAAAATCATTAATAATTGGCGGATCCTGTGTACTAGTAGATAATTCAGAAATGAGCTCAGTGAGGGAAAAACCTTTCTTACTCTTTGGTGTGAAAAATTCAAGATCGAATTCCTGTAGGATAACAATCCAACGGGCGTACTTCTCATTGATAATTTGACGGCTCAATAGGAAGGACATAGGGTTGGAATTAGTCACAACCTTGGAGGAACACATGAGGATATAATGACAAAGTTTTTGGACCGATAACACGACATCCAGCACCAATTTCTCTCGTGTGAGTAGGATAGAGGGGGGGCTACAAGGTTCTTACTGACATAATAGACAACATGATTGGTTCCTTTGTCATCTTCCTGAATAATGACCGCAACAACCAAATGGGTGGAGGCTGAGATGTACAGGATGAAATCCCTATCAAATTTAGGGGACGAATCAAAGGTGCGGAGGTGAGAGCATGTTTCAGGGCATCAAAATACTATTGAGCATAGTCATCCCAAACGAATGGAACGTTAGATCTAAAGAGTCTAAGGAACCCATGCGCGGTGGTGGCATAGTCAAGTACGAACCGTCGAAGGAAATTAACTTTGCCTTGGAGGCTTTTTAACTGGGATAAGGTACGAGGAATAGGAAGCTCGAGGATGGCTTGAAATTTCAAGGACTCAAGCGTTATACCATCTTTAGACACAATGAAGCCTAGAAGACGGTCGGCAGGAACACAAAAGACACACTTCAGTGGGTTGAGGCAGATATTATACTTGCAACATCGAAGGAAGAAGGTACACAAATCGTGGAGGTGTTGCGCCCGATGTTTAGAACACGCAGTGAAGTCGTTTAAATAAGTAAGGATAATATGAGCCAGGTCATGAAAACAATATGACATGGCCCGCTAAAAAGTGGCTCCAACATTCTTAAGGTGAAAAGGCATGACCCTATAAGCGAAGGTTCCCCACGGACTAATGAACGCAGTCTTACGCTGATTAGCACAACGGTTAACAATCTAGTTGTAGCTAGAGAAACCATGCATGAAGGATAAAACCTTGTGGCCCGCACACTCGTCAATGATTTGTTCAATGAGTGGTGTGGGGAATTTGTCTTTGGGACAAGCTTTATTCAGGTCACGAATGTAAGTGTAGACACGGATGGTGCTTTGTTTTTTGAGAACGGGAACCGAATTGGACACCCAAGTGGTGTATTCAATGGGATAGATAAAACCATCATGCTTGAGCTTATCTATTTCGGCTTTGACAGCCTCTCGTCTGGAAGGATTAATGGGTCTCAACTTTTGATGGACAGGATTGGCCTCAGGCCATGTATCGATATGGTGTTCGACAATGGCGGGATAAAGTTCGGGCATTTCTGAATAGGACCAGGCAAAAACATCATGGAATTCCTTGAATAACTTGGTGTAAGCCTCAATTTCTTCTAGGGTGCATTGAGCGCCCAAGGTAATTTTTTCTTCTACCCCTGGTTTGTCAGAAATGTTAATTTTAATGGTAGGAGAGATATTGGCCATATTTCCTTCTTCGAAAGCATTGGGTGCAGGGATGGGATTTGTAAACCAATCAACCTCATCGGGAATGAAGCCTTTTGTTTCCACAACATATTGGTCATGGGACTGTTGCGGGAGGAAGTATGCGCGATGGTGCATATCATCCCATGGAAAGTTAGGGGTGATCATCACTTCCATAATGTCTTCATCAGAATGGAAGATGGGGTGACTTATGGAAGGGAGACCACATGACACGGCAAAGCTACCTGACTCATCATCATGAGAAGAAATTTTCACATGCGTATCCTCATGGGAGGTAACCGACAAACAAGTAGATGAGGGATCCACCGATGTTGAGCCCAGAGTGATTGTTGAAGGGAGGTCAGGAAAAATAGGAGGGGAAGTCCTAAAGGGGTCTTCCACCATGGATCTCATAGATGATGATAGGTAGAAAATGGTGGTCGAAGGCTCCTTCATCTTGACATCAGGAGGGGGAATGTCTATGGGAGCATATGTGTCCTCTGGTTCTGCCGAAGCAAAACTCGCAAATAAGGGAGAGGTGGACTCGTTGCGCTTGGCCTCGAATTGGCGGACTGCTTCCAAAGAGGTGTGGTAGTCTTCGAGGCAGGGACATAGGTGAGTATAGTGGACATGGAAATCACACAAAGCACAAGGATGATTTGTGCGCAAAGACTTGAGTTTTGGGGCTAAATCAGGTAAAGTGACATGGACCTCTAGGATATCAGACTCATGAAACGCCTCGTTGACCATCAGCTTGAGACAATGTAATTTAGGACAGGTATGGGTGGCATGACTGAAAACATCACACAAAGCACACGAAGGGGTACGCTTTGGACGCTGAGGAGGAGCAAGGGTTGTTTGGGCGACCTTGTCCTTAGGTGCCTTAATGTAGGCTTTTCCCCCCTCACCTGAGGCTTTCGCAGCAGGAGTAGGTTCCTATTGAGGTGGCTGAGGCATAAAAGCAAAGGGTAGGGTTATGGTGAATGGTTGGACCAGGGTCAAAGCAGTATAAGGTTTGGGCTGACCAGGCAGGATGGTGGCTGGGGGATTAATGTACCAGACTGGGATCCCCAGGGTTATGTTAAGAAGAGACAAGGTAGCCATAAAAGGTATCGAAAATACTCCAGCAGGGGGAGCAAGAAACAATATCTAACTGAAGGGATAATGGTCAGGAAAGACAGCTCCGAGATGGTTAAGGCCACGGGGAAACATTACAGGAGGTAGATAGGATCATGGACACCAGGTGCAGAAGAGGGGCCTAGAGGAGAGGGTCCTGAAGGCTTAGTCGAAGTACTAGGAGAAGCTTGCAAAGGGTAGGGCCGCTGGCTGGTCGAACCAGTATGTTTGAGGTTAGACCGAGACGATTACATCATGCAAACATTCAATGACCTAGGGTCAGAGATAGGAGGGGGGATACCAGGGAATGAACCAATCAAAGAGGAATCTTTATAGACTCCGAGTGAGACACTTGTCAGAGGTTAGACTATTTGTTTATTGGCCACCAAAGAGATAATGGACTCTGGAGAGGTCTAAGACTTTGGTTCGTAATATTTCAACTGATCGATGGTGACGATCCTTCCATTTTGAGGAAAGCACATCTTACGGTGAACCATAGATGGGACAGAAGACGTCACATAAGTGTAGCTATGACCCAACAGAATGTTGTAGTCTAAGGGGGCATCAATGACTTCAACGTCAACACAAACAGTCTTTCCCGCAAGAGTAATAGGAAAATTGTGGAACATGCCAAGGAGCTGAGAAGAGTGTTCATCCCACGCACGGAGGGTGATAGTGGAAGGGGCTAACTTGGGTGATCCAAGTTGTTTCCAAACAAAATCGGACATCACACAAGTGGATGCCCCCTTGTTAACGATACAACGGGAGACGTTGGCATTCCGAATCTTGACAGGGATTTGGAAGGCGACGGATGTAAGAAGGGGGGGATGCTAACACTTCTCACTGAGGTTAAGGTGGGGGGGGGGGGGGTGTTTACAGGTGGTAAAAAAGCATCTAGGTTTAGCACTTGGACTGGATGGGCTCTAGCACGGGCAAGTAAAGGCAGGGCTCTTGCAAGGGAGCTTCGTATTGTTTTTTTTTTTACATTAACTAAACAAATTTTTATGTTTTACAATTTAGTCTATGGTTTATTGAATGCATATATGAGTGTTGTGTTTACCTTATGATTTGTGTTAGTAGCATGGTACTAGTGATTGATTTGAATTCATTATTATTGATGTGCTAACTTGCAATGTATTTTCTAGCTACCCTTGGACCAACATATTTCCAACAATGAGCCAAGGTGATAACAATTGTTATATGCTCAAATTTTGTCTAAATCTAATAGTTTTGTGTGTGTGTGTAATAACACATAACATAATATGAAGGTCACCAAAAATAGGAGAGGGTGGTATGCCATAAACCCTGACATCCAAGAAATGAATTGGAAGATGGTAGGATATAGTTATGATCACACGCAACATGGGGAAGAAGAAAGATAAGTTGGCCAAGGGGTAGGGGTAGACTCCCATGAATTAATGGATACCTTACAGAGCCTAAGGTATGAGATAAGGAGTTTCAAATCAGATAATTAAAGGTTGGTAAGGGCTTATGAGAATCAAGTTGAGGTAAATTAAGTCATATTGCAAAGCCTCTCAGACTAGCAAAGGCAGAGATAGTATAAGCTAGGGGCTAATCATAGAGACAGGAAAATCACTTTGGAATCAGAAGAAATAAAAAATGGTGTATACGGTAGTAGGCCCAAGAATAGACACAAAAGGGAAAATGAAAGCACTGTGAAGGGGAATGAACCTTTGAGTACCCCAGACATAACAACAAGCATTCATGGACACCATTTTGGTGGAAATTTCAGTGTTTTTTTCAAGATATATCATCATCATTCTCATCATCATTATTAGAGAAAGAGATAAAGAGATCATATTCCCAAGGAATTTAAGAAGGCCAAACCACCCATTGAGAAATGAAGAAATATGAAGATGAAGAATCTTGGTTTATTGGAGTGAAGAAGTTCTTCAGAATCCATAGTTATTTTGAGAACATGAAATCAAAGGTATAAACCTATAGCCTAAAAGGAAAATCTGACATATAGTGGGAAGATATGAAGAATTCCAGAGGCATAACTTAAGAGAGTTTGAGTTGGAATAAATTTGAAAGGCTCTTCAGAGAGAAATATTTTCCGACAATTACTATGACAGCAAGGCGAAAGATTTCTATGAATTAAAAATGGGACAAATGACGGATGATGAGCATGTCACCAATTTTATGGAACTTCTAAGGTATGTGCCATATATTAAAGAAAAGAAGGAAAATTTTCGAAGGTTTAATAGTGGGTTTCCTCTATCATTTAGAGATAGAATTGAGGTCCATGAGCCTCAAACATTAAATGATGCAATTAAAACGTTGAAATACTACTATGAGTAGCCTAAATGTAGGAAATAAGGTTGATTTGAAGGCAAAAGGAAGTCTCGAAATTAGAGGGAAAAGGTGGGGAATTTTCGGACAATGGCCTAGGGAGAAGGAAAGATACTCCACCACTAGTAGAGGTGAAACCCAGAAAAATACTACCACAACTTGTGAAGGTAAACTTGCTCATGTTAAGGAAGAGGATGGACCTTGGAAGAAGCCCTTAGTATGATGGAAATGTTGGGAGAACCATTTGCATAGATATTTCCCCAGATATAGTGAAATCAACTGGGATTTCATATTGTACAAGAAACACACATAGTGGAGTATCATGTGCCTAGGATTTGTGCAACCATGGAAAATAGGCACACTGGCCATCTTGCATCAATGGTCGAAATGGTTAATTAGGTATGGATTATAGATCCATTTTTGTTGTTGTTGAAACAATAAAATAAATTTTAAATAAATTTTTACATTGGTTGAGTAAAATTATGGTGTTTGGTTGTAGTAGAAGAGATTAAATGAAATCATGGAGAGGGCTTAGGATGAGCCTTACTCGTGAAGCATTAAATCACTGGACTCATGGGAATTGAGTCAATTTTTTGAATCACCTTTTTTTATGCTTAATTTTTGTGGTCTTAAATCATTGTTTGCATTGATTGTTGTCTTTTGATTATTGAATTGGGCATGTCGTGTTATTATGTTTTGTGATTTTATGAATGTTGTCATGAATCACTTTCTTTTTATGGTTTCACTTTCTTCATTTGGATTTATCCTTTCCTTCCTCAAGTTTTGGGGGCCTTGGGAACATTAGTTGGTGTGGAAGGAAGTTCATGAGGCTCTAGTAAGGGAACCACAGAGTCCCTATGCATAAATAAAGAACATGAACAAAATGAGAAAGGATGAACTTGAGCGGTGGATCGGGAAAGATCGTCGTTTGTGTATGCTGGAGCATCACTCCTAGATATGAAAAAAATATAGGGGGTTATCTAAAATATGAATTTAATTGACATTTATGGTTATCCAAGACTAATTAAATGGTAGTATGATAGTCAAAGAGGTTGGTTTTTCCCATGGTTATAATGGATAATGATATGGTAGCCATGAAATTGGCTCAAAAGGATGTTCTCTTGACCTTGACTCTAGTCACATATGTAAATGTATGTCCATTATCATGTTGATATCTATAAATTCCATTGTGTCTACCAGGGTATCATCCAGAATCATTCTTTTGGAATAATGATTCTATAAATTTAATTGATGCAAGTGTAAATGGCTATATGGGATGACATGATAAGTTGTCCAATGAGATTCCTAGTTGAAAGAGGAATCGATAGGGTAGGGAATCCCTCACTAAACAATTGTTTTAAATAAGAATATGATTGTACATGCTCATGTTGTGTCATGTGGATGACGAGGTAATGTTGATGTTTATGGTAGCATGTATACTAACTAATAATCATAATCATGGATTGTAGGATTGGGTATGCACTCCACTAATCATTATGTTGATGCCAAAAGAGAGTTTGGCGGAGTTACTAGTGTTGGCTCCCCGTGATTTTCACGATTGGCAAGAACAAACTCTACAGGGAACCACATCAAACCACTTTGGAGTCCATGGACCTAGCCTTCCTAGACTCAGAGAGGGCTCTCTCTATGTAAGTGTTTGTAAATGATATGTCTTTATGCTTTTGTTTTCTGATTTTAGGCTAGTTATGAAGTTCTTAGGACCATTTGTTTTGATTGATTGGTTAATTGATAGATCAATGGTGTGATTAATTGATGAAGTGTTTCAGATGAATAGATAGACTATGAGAAACATTAATCCATTGGGCTATGGATTCATAAAAGGATTTAATTTTTCATCAACTCTGCAAGGGGTTTTCATAGGGAAAGCTAACTATATCAAGTGGATCTCTTAGATTAGATGGAATATGAAATGATAGTAAGTTGTGAAAATAGTAAAACTAAAGGGAAATTAAGAATCCTTTAACAAGAAAATCCTTTTAGGTAATCGTTTGAGACAAACCAAAGGACAAGGCGTACCATAGACTTATTTGGCTAGAATTTAATAAGAAAACCTTTAAGACAACAATCCAACAATCCAAGGATTACTTTCAGACAAAGAAAACATTTAAGATAACAATGAGTGCAACTAAAGAGAAATATAGACCTGCCTTCTTTAATCAAACACTCTAAAGACCTTCAAAGCAATAGTTCAAGACAAACCAAAGGATAGGGCATACCATAGACTTCTTTGGCTGGAATCTACTAAGTAAACTTCAAAGAAAGGCCCTAAAAACAATATTTCAAGCTACACCAAAGGACAGGGCATACCATAGACTTCTTTGGCTTGACTCTATTAAATCATTTCCAAGACAACAAGCTAGGTGGAACCAAAGAGCAATTAAGAATTCTCCAATCAGACCTTGCAGAAGAAAACATTGAGATAAAGAATGCAGATAGAAATAGGGTTCGAAGACAACATATCCTAATCTAAAATTTATGTTCTTTTATCAGATAAATAATGGACAAAATGGAAAACAAAAGGACAACATTGACAAAGAAGGAAAATTTCAAAATTAACATAGTTCAAGAATATTGTGAACGTGCTCGTATTATTGATGTTAAAAACAGTTACATTACTCCAGTACAATAGATCTCTGCAACTCAGAGCTTCCTCAAATCCAGCCTAGCAGTCATCAACTAATCAAGCAACCAACCAGTCCACCAACTAACCAACCAACACTAAAAATGAATCATACATGCAGTATTTATCTACAACATGAGGAGGTGATCCTAAGCTAGGGTTTCAGATGTTATTTATTACAGATTTAATGCATTTTTTAACTTTGAGACCATGCAAGGCTCAAGGAAAAATATCTGAGACTGATTCACTGTAATAATAACTCCTAACTTAACTTCTGAGCTAACCTTTGGAAATATTTGACTTTAAGGCTTTTTTCATTAACTTTTTCAATAATTGTTGGGTAGATGAAAAATATCTCTCACTGTTTGTAATAACTACTCATGTCTTTATTGAAAATAAAACATGTTGTAGGTGTCCAAATGTATTTTTGAAGAAGTAAGTGCTTTCTGTTGAGTCATTCGAATCTGCCTCTATGGTAATTTATTGTTTTAACCCTGTTTTAGGGCTTTTAAACTTGGATTTGTCTTCACTGTCTGTTTTATTATTTTTTCCTTTAATTCTCCCTTTATCTCTGATTTGTCCTTTAATTCATGATTAACCCTTTAATCTTTGATTTGATATTTAACCCTCCAATATTCATTGTCACAGTCCTTTGAATGTCTTCTTCTTTTCATTGTGCCTTTGTCGATAATTAGTTGCGCAGTGGGGAAATATTTTGGTTCTGTGCGTGTCAATGGCCACCAATGATCATGATTCATTAGTGTGCATGTGGAGATCTAGAGCTTTCGGTCCTATTGATGCAAAAACTAACTAGATCGTCACCTAGGAAGTTCATTCAAATTCTTTTAGACCCTTGAAATGCATTTCTCGCATTCATGTCATGATACCTGCACAATAAAACAACCAATCAGTTTTTAAAACCTGCGTTCATGGATTTTCTGCATTTATTCAGGATTTTTTGGCTTTTGGAGCACCGTGGAGGTGTTAAAATCGGATCGGGCTTCATCGCAGAGCCATAGGGCTCTGGAAAGTTTCAATCGGATGGCGGTATCAGGATTTCGCAGGAGGCAGAAGGGTGGTTTTCGCAAGAGAGGGAGGGTGTGAGCGCTGAAACTTCTTATTTCGCAAGGTTCGGGGTTGTTTAACCCCCGCGCATTTAAATGCGCGATATTGACCGTCGGCCGTTAAATCTCGGGGGAGATAGATCTACGATGGTCATGAGATTTTGAAGGACAGGAAAGTCAAAAAGGCAGGGCCCAGGCGAACAAGTGGCGAGAATTTATTTGTGGTGCGGGATTTGGTAAAGCACAGGGCCCAAGGGTTAATAAAACAAGTAGTGACGCTTTTCATAAGAAGAGGGGGAAAGTTATATGAGGTTTTTAACGAAGAGCAGGGGCTTAAATATTTAAAGCAGGGGCTTTTAAAATTTATAAAAGGGCGGGGTTAGCATATAGAAGGGGTTTAGAAAACACAAAGGGTCGGGTTTTATATTAATAAAACGGAGTTTTAATATAAATATGGGTCCCGAAACGTTTTAAAATTCTAAATAAAAATAATGTAAAAAAGGAGTTTTTTTTACATTGTTTTAAGGAAATAAGGGAAGCTTATGAGGTGAGGGGGTTAAGTGGAGTTTTTAGAAATGAAAGTGGGTTTTTAGTGGGGAAAAGGAGGAAATAAATCTTTTGGGTAGGGAAAAATGGTGAGGATGAGAGGATTAAGCCCAGATATGAGTTTTTAGAGCAGGAAGGTAATTCTTGAGAAGGAAAAGTAAGGTATAGTGAATAAGGTTTCATGAAGATAATGAAGGCAGTGAGATTTCTGAAGATAGCTGATAGTCAAGGAATGCTATCTTCAACAGATTGTAGAAAATCCATAGTCACCTAGTGAAACTGTCACTAGTAAAAAATGATGAAATTAATGACCAGGTGACTAAAAACGTTAGTCACCGCTATTATTTCAAGTGAATCACTACTAAATTTGAGCAATTTTAAGTAACCGAACTAAAAATGACTAATTTAGTCTAGGAATAAAATATACAACTAGATAATAAGTGACTAAACTAAAAACGACTAACTTAAATGACTAATTTAGTCTAAGGATAAAATATATGACTAGATAATAAGTGACTAAACTAAAAGCGATTAACTTAAATGACTAATTTAGCCTAGGATTAAAATAAATGACTAGATAATAAGTGACAAAATTAATAATGATTAATGTAAATGACTATTATAGTCCAAGAATAAAAATATGACCAGTACAAGAAGTATATTAATTAGTCATCTATATCAATAATTTTTAACTGTGTCACGCCATAAATGGAAAATTTCAATTTTGATATCGAAGTGTTACATTTCACTACAAGACTCTCTTAATCCATCTGCAGTGTTAAAATTCTCTCAGTTGTGTCAAATACTCTTTCCATTAGGTTTTTGATAAGTATTGGATGACAGTTCTCCAAGAAACATTAATGTTGGATACCCTGCCCCTCATTTACCTCAGAGCGATCAATATACCCATGATTCCCCTTTCCACCACGAGTTCTTGATCCGCCCCGAATATTGATTGACCGCCCGCACCCTCTCCTGCCCAGCTCGCCCAATCACTACACAACGCTCTCGTAACATCGAACTCGCTCACCAACACGACTTCCCCTGACGCCTTTGACTCGTCTGCCCGCTATGAGGCACACACCCGTTTGACGTTGCCGCTCATCATGTCTTCCAAAACGCACGACTCTGCCCACCACTACACAATGTGCCCAAGGTGGGCGTTTGCCAATATGACGTGCCCAATATTTCACATCGTTGTCGCACATTATACCCGAGTTGGGCCCCCGTCACACCCCCCACCACTCGGTCGTCGCAACACTAAATTGAGGGTGTGACACTCCCTCATCCTCACTCCACTTGTATTTACACATGCGAGATGCCTTCCACGTGTTGCTCAAACCTCACTCCCATTGGAGAGTGTATGAACCGTTGTTATACTAATAATAATAATAATCTAATTTCAAGGTCACGTCGACCAAGCCAAACACCAAATTGGTGTATGAGACCCCCTTGTTTGTGGGACAAGGGACCCACCTCCGCGTAGCGATTTGACTGCTAAGTCTACGAACACATACATACTCTACCCCCTCTGGTTTTGAACCTATGACCTCTTAGGAGGAAACACATACTCTTAACCATTAAGCCTACTCAAGCCTCACATAATTTTAGTCATACATAATTTTGTTTTTATCCAAAGATGACTAAGTTGAAATACTTATATATCTAGAAACAATGTTTGCAGAAACATTGTGAGTTCTAGAAATCTCACTCCCTTCATCATCCTAAGTCTATCACTTCACTAAAACCTTCATCTATGCCTTCTAAAAAGATCACCCCTCTGTTTCAAAGAGAATCTTGTTTCAGGCTACCCCCATCACTTTGCCAATATTTAATTTCCCTCATCTCACCATTCCTACCCTTGTTTTTATTAGTCCATTTCCCTTTGAAAATAGCCCATTTTCCCTTCATTAACTCTTCATTTCTTCTAAAAACCCCCTTAAACCATAAAAACACCTTTGTTTGGTTTAAAAACACCCTATTCTAACCTATCAGAACATCAAAAAGGCCTAAGAAACCCTCTTTTAGCCTTATATATGCCTATATTAAACATATCAAGCCTTAAGCCCCCTTCTGAGCTTAAGCCCTCGGCCTCCTTCTCTGCATTACCCGAGGCCCACGACCACATGCTTAAAGGCCCAAGAACTTAGTCCCACTCTTCCTTCACGGGACCCTATCTCTGCGCCTTCTTTAAAGTTCCCTTCACCTTATTTCCCCATGCCTTTGTTTTTTCCCAATCAACTCCCCACCGTCGATCGAAATCCCTTGGCCTAGATCCAACGGTCTCCGCTTTTTCCCCCACCATCCATCGCCCGTGGTTCCACCTGTCCCACCCGACCACGCACCTTTCTCCGTCGCATTCACTCTCCGCCATAGATTTGACGGCCCGTGTTCATCTTCGCGCCCAATTCACCAAAATGACTTAACACGTGTTTTTACGCAAAAAAATCGGTTTTGAGGAGGACATGTGTTGTCCTCTGAACCGTATCGCGTCCATAATGCCCAAAACCGCATACTGTCTCAACCATGTGTGAAAACCACTTCTGGTTCTCCACAAAACCACCACTTGTCGTTCTCTTGCCATTAATCAAATTCAAAACCCTGTTCCTTCTGATTACGACCATGAAATATCCTACAGCATATTCATTTGCTTCTGCATAGCTCCTCCACCCTCATCATTTCCCCTGCTAGCAGTTTTATCCACATACGCAGGTTTTTTATAATTGTTTTGTTGTTTTTTGCAGGTTTCATGGTGGTTAAAATACATAGATCCATCCCATAGTAATATTCAGGTTGTCAAAGCCGAGGATGACGATCCTCAAGGCCAATATAATGAAGAAAAGGGACATCCGAGGGTTGATTATTAAAATATCAGTCAGTGATTCATGACAACTGACTATTTCACTAAGCCCTCCAGCGCAACGGTAGAAGACCTATACACAAAAAAATCAAAGAAAGTTAGTGAAGACCAAAGAAACAGAGATTAAAGGCTTAAAGGATGATTAAAGGATAATAACACAGTTAAGGACAGATGAACAGAGCTTTGAAGAAAACAGTACAGTAATAATGACAGCATGGTGAATTATGAAGGCAGAAAGCAAAATCAGACCATAAACACAGTTTAAATGATTAAATTAAGGAAATTTAGGCCTAAAGAGCCTCGGATACATCAAAGGGAAGAATTTATGCACTCAAAAATATCTAACTGACACATTGGGCCTACTTTCTATCCATAAATTCAATCAACAATTATTACCCAGCTAGAAATATCTTAAAAACTATCAAGACAGTTATTGTAAAGCTAGGATAGAGCCTTAAAAGTCAAATTCCTCTCATATCTACCTCTCAGAAGTTAATACAGAGTTATTAAAATAGAGGAGTAGTTGAACATCTTCCTACCTTATGCCTTGCATGGTTTTCAAGGCTAGGAATGCATTTACTCTGTAATACTAGATCAATACTATATCCCATCCAAATCTTGACCCTCCTACCATAGTTGACAATCCAGAGAGTATTTTGTGGCAAACTTCTAGATCTAGAAAACCAACTATTGATAGGACCATCCCAAGAACAAGATCTGTCCCTAAAAATCTCACAGTCTTGAAATATCCTCACTTTGACTTACTTTACACAAAGAACCTATTTACAAATAAGTCTCAAAGTGATTTAAACCAAGCTGACTTTGAAACCACAGATTTGCAACAGAGTGTTATAAGAAAAGCTTCACCTTCTACTCCACCTGATTCTCAGCTTCTCCATCATTTCATCTCCTTCCATAACAGATATAATCATCATCAGCTTGCTGGCCCAAGTGTTTCTTCCACTCCTATCCACACATACATTGTTCAAAGCACTCCAGGTCAGCCCACTTTCCCTCTTGTAAATCCCCATTATTTCCTATCATGGCAGCATAGTATGCTCCACTAGTGTTACCACAACCTCTGGTTCCCTTACCCAATGATTACCAATCCAAAATTCCCCATTTCACTGAAAATGAACCTACTACTGCTCATCAGCATGTAGACAAGATGGATGATGCTTTTGATTATATGGAAATAGAAGAAGAGACCATTAAGATGAGAATTTTTTCTCAAAGTTTATGAGGAGAAGCCAAAAAATGGTTCAAAGGGTTAACTCCTCACAGCATAAATGATCTCCCTTCTTTATATCAAACATTCACAAACAAATGGGAAATTAAAAATAACCCTCTCCAAATATTGTCAGACTATAATAACCTCAAGAGAAATACTGGGGAAAGTGTCCAAGATTATTGCACTAGATTCAATAGTGTGTATAATGCACTTCCCCCAAACATGAAACCTCCACTAGGCCTAGCCTTAGCTAAATTTCCAGAAGGATTTGATCCAGAAATGGCCTACCAGCTAAGAGAAAGAGACCCCTTGAATTTAGAATATATGCAGAGGGGAGCCTTAAGTGTGGAAGAAAATCTAATTGAGAAAAGAGCTAGATTGAAATCAGAAAAAAGAGTTACATACAGGGATGATACAATGGCATCAACCTCATCATCAGATACTAAAATTGATAACTTAGTGCAGGTAATGGAGAGAATGCTTGAAAAGATAAATCTGAATGATAGAGTGCCTCCTAGAGAGAATCAAACCAATCCCCAAAACAGAAATGAAATCCAAATCCCATAAGAGATCCTAATCAAGATAGGAAAAGAGATAATGACCAACAAATTAGGCCCCCCTTCCAACAAAATTATGTAGATCAAGAAGAGGAAAGGGAAACTGAAAGGTTGGAAGAAAATCATGTAAACCTGATAGGATCTGACAGTGAGACGGATGTTTTTCTCACTAAAGAAGAACAAGGATTTTTCTCCTCAGAGCAAATTGAAAACAACCATGAGGATTCTGAAGATTACAGACTGGGATTTGAAAATGCAATCATGGAGGTACACAAACAATATAATCTTAGGAGCAAAGGGAGCCCAGATATTTCCAATGAAAAAAACACTAGTACTATTGTTAGGAAAACTTCAGAAAATCAGCCTAAGAAGACAACCAGTAACACCAACACTATGGCCAAGAAAAATGATCTAAATAAAGACAAAAACAGCCAACAAAGTGTTGAACAAAGCTTGCCTAGTGCTTCTGCTAGTGGCCCTCACAAATCTGTCCCAAATAACAGTCCAAATAAAGTTCAGCAGATCAGAATTGTTGAAAGAAATGTAAATGACAAAACAGATGTAAATATGTCAAGAACAATAGTTCCTTCCAACCTTGAAGGGGGAATTTCCAAAATCAAAATCACCATACCCTTAGCTGAACTAGTGACTCGGGATGTATATAAAAATCAAGTTTTGAAAGCTTTGAATATAGGTAGTGACACTGATACTTTAAACTTAACAGATGATAATCCAGAATTATTGTTTGGTCCTGAAGTTGAATGAAAATACCAAGAAGGGGTTGTCCCTCCATTTCATGTTAGCTTGAACATACATAAAAAAATCTTGCACAATGCCATGCTAGACTCAAGTGCTTCTCATAACCTTATGCCCAAAGTAGTAATGGAAAGCCTAGGCCTAGAAATTACTAAACCATACAAGGACCCATATTCCTTTGATTCAAGCAGGGTCAAATGCTTGGGCCTAATCAAAGATTTATGTGTCAACTTGGCACAAATTCCTGCTAAAGGTCCAGTCATGGACATAGTATTACCTGACATTCCCCCTAATTATGGCATGCTTCTATCTAGATCATGGGGAGCCAAACTTCAGGGGAGCCTTCAAATGGTCATGTCCTATGCCACCATCCCAGTATTCAATCAAACTATAAGACTATACAGGGAATCTCATATGAAATACATGGTGAGTAACATAGATAGGCCAAACAATACTCCTGTTTATTCTATTCATTCATATTTAGATTCCTTTATCTTGTATAATGAAGATGAAATCAGCCAACAAGAAAAGGAAAACAAGAAAGAATTTAGTCCACCAGAACAGTCAAATCTGTCCTCAACTCAAGTACAGAACAATTCAAACTTTAGCAGCCTTGAACAGCAGAAATAAATTGAAAATGAGATTGAAATACCTTAGACAATAAGCTTTGATGGCTCTTGTAGAAAATTAGGTTCAAGGGCTGGTGTATGGATACAGAAAACAAACAAAGGATTTTCCTATAAACTGGATTTTCCATGCACAAATAACATTGCTGAATATGAAGCCCTCCTCCTTGGCCTACATTTTCTAAAAGATTTAGGAGCTAAGAAAATATCAGTCCAAGGAGATTTCGAGCTATTCATTGGACAGATTAAAGGGGAGTATTCAACCCAAAAACCCAAAACTCAGAGAATATAGAAATGTTTCCCTTGATCTCCTAAAAACCTTTGAAAAATATGAACTCATTTTCATACCAAGAGCTCAAAATCATATAGAAAATGAACTTGCCTTTGCTGCTAGTAATTTCCAAATACCACTGATAAATGAACAATTCAATGTGAAGGTAAAAAACAGGCCTACAATACCTAACAATGAAGACTATTGGAAAGTGTTTGAAGGAGACAAACACATAGATGATTTTCTGCTATCAAAAAATGACTTTGTCGTACCAATATCAAACACTAGTCATGAAGAAAGTTGTTTAAATGAAGAACAAATCCCTGAAACAGAGTTGTCCTTTTCTACCAGTATAAATCAATTTGAATATCGTTTTGAGGCAAAATTATTTGACAATCCAGACCAAAAGGACCTTGAGGTTTTACAATGCAAAGGTGATACTATACCAAGGGGCCTTACACCATTAGAACAGTTGTTTGACTTCAATGATGCAGCCAAAGAACCAAGAATGGAGCCTATAGAAACAAACATAGAAGAACATAACATAGGCAGCCTAGCAAAACCAAAATTATCAAGCTATCCATCACTCTCCCAGCTCATATCCAATAGCAATACATAGAACTTTTCAAAGAATTTAGAGATGTGTTTGCATGGGGATACAAGGATCCGAAATCATATGATACCAGCATCATTCAACACAAAATTCCCCTTAAGGAAAATCAAAAACCTTTCAAAAAAAAACTCAAAAGGATAAACCCTGTTTTATTGCCTTTAGTTGAGAAAGAAATCAGGAAAATGTATGATGTTGGGATCATAGTTCCCCTCAGATATTCAGAATGGGTTTCCAACTTAGTATCTGTCAGGAAAAAGACTGGGGAAATCAGGTTATGCATTTACTTTAGAAATCTACATAGAGCCTCCCTTAAAGACAACTATCCCTTGCCAAAAATGGATCACATACTTCAAAGGGTGGTTGGGTTTAGAAGAATTTCACTGTTGGATGGGTTTGTTAGAATTGGTATCTTCATCCCTCCGTCAGAGATCAAATTTCTCTTGTTGCATTTCATTTTAGGTGTCTCACTCATTTCAGTCAGCTACATTCCATTAGGGGCATGGATCATCTGACAGTAGGGTCCTCTCACTCATGTTCCTCATGTCTCATACCTGTTGGCCTAGCTCTATTCATCAAAATCATTTACAGTCATGTTTGGTCTCCTGGTTGGCAAAGAGTCATTTTAGGGTTTCTAGTCTCATTAGGTCTAGGGTTTAGTTAATCAAGTCTCAAAATTCCTAATAATGGCCAACAGGCATATGAGGAAGGTTCAAATAAGATTTCAGTGCAAAAATTTCATCATCGTAATGCTTGATAATGATTTTTCTTCAAAACTCTGTTTTGAAGAAAAATTGTCTATTTTATCCTTTTTGTAATAAATGCAATGTAATTTTTAAGTTCTTCAGTTGTAAATGCTCCATTCGCAGCCCTATTCGCCTTTTCCAAAACTTCATGTCATCCATCCCTGCAAAACAGACAATAAATTCATCATTCAGTCCAAAAATCAAAAAGCAAGCAAAACAGAGTTCATTTGAAAAGTGCCAAAGTTTTCAAACATTGTAAAGTGGGTTTTTTTCAAATCAAAAATCAAAATCTTTGGCATAAATATATTTTCGTGTTTCAACAATTCATTTGCAAGCCAAGACATCAATGAGCCAAGAGAAATAGTGGAGGAGCAAAGCCAGCATTTGGAGGCCGAACTGTGTTGAAATTGAGCAACGCGGTGCACTGGGCAACTGTCACGGTGAATAAGCTGAGCGCGGCGCATAGGGCCGCTCATCTCCGTGTGTTTTTGAACTGTCGCAGCGCATTGAAGGGGCGCGACGCACTGGGCAGTGGTCACGGCGCACAGGGCAGATAACTAAATTTTTGACATTGCTTCCACAAACTCCAAATCGACTTGATTTATTTTGTCCAAGTAAGTTTAAGTGAAACTGTAATTTCCATTTACAAGTGTTTGAAAATGGATTATGAGAATTTGAATGTCAAAACTCAAACCCTATCATCTTATTGAAAATTGCTTCCTTAGGGTTTTGAAGTTGTTGTTTTAAAAATAACTTTGTGCCAAATACTTCATTCCTCACCTTGTTTATTCCTCCCCTCGCTATTATCTCATCACTAAAATCATTCCTAAGCCTATCTCCCTATCCCTAAAGTCATTTCATTTCCTATCATTCCCATTTCCCATTTCACTTGATTATAGCCCATCACTTTCATTACCCCATTCCTCCATATTCCCTCCCATTTGACATATATTTGGAAATCAAATCAAAACACCAAATTTCTCATTATCATACAAGACAACACAGACCTTGCAAATTCTCATGGTGACGGATACTTCTTATGACCGAGACAGTGACTCTACAACTGAATTGCATGCACCAAGAAGGCATTAAGGCGGCGTAAAAAGTATGACAAACTCCAAATTTTGGTCGAAGCTTCCTTGTCCTAGCATATTGCATGATGGAGGACATTCAGCCCAAATTTCAAGAAATTTGGGAGAATTTTTGTCAATTTTGAAATTTTTGGCCTTAAAACAGATTTTCCTGCCCGACGCGTAGCGCCACTTGGCGCGCGCTTATAATTGGCAGCTCCTCTTGAAGAAAAATTTGTATATATATATTTTTCATCAAAATTTATGCATGCCTACCCATTACCTAAGAATTTTGACAAGTTTTGGGTTGCCTAAAGGGTCAAAAACACCCTCAAAATGACCTTTCTGCCACTTTTTGGACACACAGGAAGCAGTATTGGGAAAACTCATTTTTGGAGAATAAAATGGAAACCAAATTCATAAATTCCACTTGGGTTGGAAATTAGACAGGAATATCTTTCCAACGAGCTATCCTGCGCTCAATTTGGACTTCGGGAAGGCCCTCAAAATCAGCCTCAAAGTGGCGCTACGCATAGAGATTTCAGGCGCGGCGCATTGGGAAATTTGGCCTAATTTTCACTCAGCAGTTCACATTTTCGCCTAGTTTTGGCCAGTTTGACTTTTTTATCCTCATATGTACAGCTCTTGATGTAACTTGATGTAATTTTATGACTTTGATGTAATTTTGGCACATTTTTACTCATCCAAGTAGATTCATTCACCAAAAAATGAAATGTAACTGAATGAATCAGTTTCCTATCTTATAGAGGCAAGCTGTTTCATTGCCTATTTTCCAGTTCTTAGTTTAGATCTTGTTGAAACAGCTCCTAAACTAGTGATCTCGACTCCTAGAGGCATGGGAATTATTTAGGCTTGTCTATATCTTTTATTTTCTCAGTCATTTTCAGAGGTTGGACACTTGGGATTGCTTGGCACTTCATTGTACATTTCACCTCTACAATTTTGGCAAAGGAATAGACCAGGGTTTGCAGCACTCTTTGGGATCCATGTGGCTCTATGTTTTGATGGTGTGTTTCTCTCTGTGATTGTAATTTTACTGAAGTTTCATGTGTATCATTTTCCTTCTCCTTTCTTCTTAAATTAAACAAATGAGTGATAAAGTGGAATCCAATAGATTAGTAGTGCTCTGCCTTGAAGTTTTGTTTAATTTTCCATGTTTTCAACAGTCTGAAGAGGATTCTTGAATGCCTCTTTCCCTCTTCAACTCCTCACCAGTCTGATATATTCATTTCATTCAATTTCGAAGCATCAAAACAATTGCTTTCCTTGCCCCATTCAGCCCTCTGCAAGACTGATCATTTCCCGGACCCAAAATCTGTCTTTCCCTTTGATTCCAACAAAAACCCCAAAAATCAAATCAAACCCTTTCACATATATACCTAGCCTAAAATTAGCTTTTATTTCAAGTCATCTCAAGTCTCATTGATTATTTTTGCTAAGATTGACCCGGAGAGAGCCCTCTCCTGATCTGGTAGGGCTAGCTACCAGATTAAGCGTGGTTTGATGTTACCCTAGACTCTGCCTTCCTTCAGCCTGAGGTAGATTTAGGCAATAACAGGGTTCTCAAGTTACAATCAGGTGTTAGTACTCCCAAGTGATCAACATAAAACTGCCTTTACTACACCTTGGGGTACATTCATGTATGCCAAAATTCCATTTGGTTTGATGAATGCAGGGGCCACCTTCCAAAGGGCCATGGATATAGCCTTCTCAGAAGACATGGGCTATTTTATAATCATTTACCTTGATGACATTACTTTTTTCTCTAAAACTAATGAAGAACACTTGATTCATTTAAGAAAAGTTTATGAGAAATGTAGGAAATATGGCTTATCTTTGAATCCCAAAAAGACACTCTTTGGTCTCCAAGAAGGAAAACTTCTTAGCCACATAATTTCTAAAGAGGGAATCAAAGTAGACCCTAAAAGGATTGATGGCATACTGAAAATCAGCCATCCTAGAAACCTCAAGGAATTACAATCTTTCGTTGGGAAGATTATTTTTTTAAGGAGATTCATCCCCAACCTTGCTAAGCTATTGAGAAATATCAAAAACATGTTAAAGAAAGAGATAGGTGTTAAATGGACAATACAAGCTAAACAATCATTTGAACTATTAAAACAAGCTCTTACTCAAACATCGATTCTTATCAGTCCTGATTTCACCAAATATTTCTACATATTTTCTTTTGCATCTGAACATACAATAGCTGCAGTGTTACTGCAAAAGAACACTATGGGGCAAGAACAACCAATATCCTTTTTTATTAGGGCCTTAAGAGATGCTCCACTCAAATATAACATCATGGAGAAACAAACCTTGGCCTTGGTAAAAGCATTGAAAGACTTTAGAGTCTACATCTTACATTCTCATATCATTGCTTTTGTCCCACATACTATTGTCAAGGACATCCTAAGTCAAGACCCTGATGGTAAAAGGGGAAAATGGATTGTTATTATTCTAGAATATGACTTAGAAATCAGGCCAACCAAACTAATCAAAGGGCAGGGATTAGCAAAACTCATGGCTGATTCAAACTTCCAAGATTTAGATATGAACATGGTTGATATTTTGGAAGAAACAGAATAATTCACAACCCCATTTATTGAAGAAACTTTTGTGAATTCACCTTGGTATGCTGATATCATATATGTGCTGCTTTATCTAAATACCCCTCCTTCTTTGTCTAAAACTAAAGCTAGATTCTTGAAACAGAAGGCTTTAAATTATTGCATATTAGATGGGGTTTTATATTGGAAGAATGTTGTTGGGATATTTCTTAAATGTTTGCTTGAGATTGATGCAGAAAAAATCATGCATGAACTGCATGAGGAAGAATGTGGAGGACATCTTTACTGGAAGAGTACAGCAAATAAAATCCTCAGATCTGGTTACTATTGGCCCACCCTTTTCCCAAATACTCAGAAGCTTGTCATGTCTTGTCATAAGTGTCAATTTTTTTATGGAAAGAGAAAACTCCTACCTTTACTCTTACAACCCATCAGTTTTGAGGCTCCCTTTCAACAATGGGGCTTGGACTTCATTAGGGAAATTCACCCATCTTCTTTAGCCCAACATAAGTGGATCCTCCCCCGGATGCGGGTGGTTCACATCTTATCTGACCTCCACGAGGCGGCCATGTGGCTCACCACATGGCGCGCCAATGCGACCCTCCCTTGGGCCGCACACTGCTATCAATTTTTGCGTGGGCAGGGACTTAAATTCCCATGCACTATCTTAACTCATACGTACCCAGCAAGTTGGATAATTAATCCTCTGTTCAGTATGGTGATCTTTCTTCTCACCACACCTTTGGCTTTCCATCCCTCCCTGGTTTTTATTCCTCCGATCCTCCTGCTTCAGCCTTCTTCGGCTCTGGTGCAGTGTCTTTCGGCCCCTGCCTCTGTAGTTGCACCTCCGTCTTCGTGAGTTTCATCTGTGTTGGCCATAATTCTGCATCGCCATTTCCAGCCTAACCATAGAGGGGGAAGAGGAATCCCCTCGCGTCCTCCCCTGCCCATGGATATCCTTTTGGACTTGAATTCCCCGGCCGCTTGGGACCCTGTTGATCTGTTTCCTCCCTTCCCCGTGCCTGCTCCGCACTTTGACCCCCTCGTCCCTTCTGGTTTGCCTTCGCCTCCTCTGGCTGCACCATCCTGCTCCCACGGCAAGAAGCGTGCCTGCGAGTCGACCTTATCAACTGAGCCGCCCTTGCTCCCTCGCAAGCTCAAGGTGCTTCCAGTGCAGCCAGCCTCCAGCCCCTCTTCGGATGACGATGAATTTAGGCTAGATGAGGATTTTCAAATGCCAGGGCTCATTTTATCAGATTCTATGAAAGGCAAGGAAACTCTCCATGCTACTGGTGCTTTGGACATTTCTACTTATCTGCAGGATGCTGGTCCTCCAGACATTCCCGTAGAAAGTCTTAGTCTTCCACCCTCCCCTCGCAAGCAGCATGAAGACATTGATCAGCTGGAGTATGGGTACATCTGCCGCATCCTCGAGGAGGATTCTCCATCCAGCAACGAGCATGGAAGCCCTCCCTAGCAGGTCTTTGTTGAGCTTCCTAGTTTGCAGGATTTGGATGCATATCTTTCTTATCTTTTTAGTCTCTTTTTGTACAATGTTAAAGGTTGGTTTCCCGCTAAGGGAAACCTGGTATGTTTGGACTATATTGGCCGGCTTCCCCACCCGGGGCGGTCTAGTTTTGACCAGCAGTTTTCTGACATGCGACATGTAAACTTTGTTTGATGATCTAATAGAATTAGTATTACTTAGAAAAAAAAAAACATAAGTGGATCCTCACTGCCACTGATTATTTTACCAAGTGGATAGAAGCCATACCTTCTAGGAATTCTATTGACTCTGTCATTATCAAGTTCCTTGAAACCAACATACTATCCAGATTTGGTTGTCCTAGAAAAATTATCACAGACAATGCTGATGCCTTCAAGTCTAAAAGAATGGTTGACTTCTACTATAAATATCATATCACATTAGGTCATTCTACTGCCTAATATCCCCAATGGAATGGATTAGTTGAATCCTCCAACAAAAGCCTTGTCAATATTATGAAAAATTGTTGGAGCAGAATCAGAAATCATGGCATAGTAAGCTTATTCATGCTTTATAGGCTGATAGATTAACCACCAAAAAGTCAATAAATATGTCCCCCTACATGCTGGTTTATGGCATGGATGCAATCTTCCCAACCTCTCTAGGATTTCCAGTCATGAAACTCCTTCAAGAAGTACAAACTGAAGAGAATGATATGCAGAGAAGGATAAACCAGACCATTCATTTACAGCAGCCCAAAGAGGAAGTATATAAGAGAACACAAACAATACAAGAAGGCATCAAGAAATTATTTTATAGAAGGACTAAAGCAAATGATTTCCAAGTTGGAAATATAGTTCTAAAATGGGATTCTAGAAGGGAAGAAAAGGGAAAACATGGAAAATTTGAGAATTTGTGGAAAGGGCCCTACATCATTCATTCTATAAGGGGTCATAATGCATTCTTTCTACAAGAGCTGAATGGAGAAAACATATTTGGAGGTCTTGTCAATAGCAGGATGCTCAAGCACTACCACTGTCAAGAGTCCTAAATTCAAAGTTTTTATTCATTGTACATAACTCAGTTGAAAATAAATCTTGAAAAATAAAAATAAAAATAAAAGAACAGAAAAAGAAAAGAGGGCAGACTCAAAAGAGGTACAGACCCATACCCAAAAAAGAGAATTTCTGAAAGTGAGCAAGTCTAAGTGCCACTGCTAATTAAAAATGATATATTGTTCAGTCATCTAGCCTAATCATGGCTGAACATACTTTAAATTTATGTTGATAAGTTAGTAAAAGTAATGATTGTCAAGACTATTTCAGACTTAGCTTATCAGAGAGGATAGATTATGAGAATATGAAGATGCTGGTTTCACATGCTCAAAACAAGATCAAAGAGACAGATAAGGATGCTTTACAAAGACAAATTATGGCCTTATCTTTCTAATTTACTTTATGCAAAATAATGATTGTGTGCAGCTTGTTCAAAATGCCACAACCATGGTTGATCAAACTGTCTAAACCTGATTTGAACCATGCTTTAAATTTTCATGTCAATAGCTAGAGAATCAAAGATTGCCAAACAGTTTAATCTTGGCAGTCAAAGTAGCATAGGTAGGGAATAAAAGAGTTCAACAGCTTAATATGAACTCTTGGAAGCAATAAGGATAAGATAGTTAGTTTATTTTCAATTTTCAAAAATAAAATGTCAAAGAGTTGCTAGATCAAATGCACTCAAAAGAAGAAAAAAATGCTAGGATAAGTAGGATTGGGTAGGTAGAGATGCTGTTTGAAGAAATTACAGATTGCAGATTGTCAAAAAGTTATCTTTTTCAGAAAATATCAGCAAGTAAAAAGATGAAATCTGCCAAATGGATTAGGCACTGATATGCTCAAACACAGCATATTTCATAAGTTGAGGTTCTGGACACCTTGAAAAGGATAGCTGCCCTTCCCAAGTGGAGCCACTGTTAGTCATACATAATTTTCGTTTTATCCAAATATGACTAAGTTGAAATACTTAGATTTCTAGAAACAATGTTTGCAGAAACATTGTGAGTTCTAGAAATCTCACTCCCTTCATCATCCTAATTCTATCAGTTCACTAAAACCTTCATCTATGCCTTCTAAAAAGATCACCCCCCTGTTTCAAAGAGAAGCTTGTTTCAAGCTACCCCCATCACTTTGCCAATATTTAATTTCCCTCATCTTACCATTCCTACCAATGTTTTTATCAGTCCATTTCCCTTTCAAAATAGCCCATTTTCCCTTCATTAACTCTTCATTTCTTCTAAAAACCCCCTTAAACCATAAAAACACCTTTGTTTGGTTTAAAAACACTCTATTCTAACCTATCGGAACATCAGAAAGGCCTAAGAAATCCATTTTTAGCCTTATATCTTCCTATATTAAACATATCAGGCCTTAAGCCCCCTTCTGAGCTTAAGCCCTCGGCCTCCTTCTCTGCATAACCCGAGGCCCGCAACCACATGCTTAAAGGCCCAAGTCCCTGGTCCCACTCTTCCTTCACGGGACCCTATCTCCGTGCCTTCTTTAAATCTCCCTTCACCTTATTTCCCCGCGCCTTTGTTTTCTCCCAATTAACTCCCCACCGTCGATCGAAATCCCTTGGCCTAGAACCAACGGTCTCCGATTTTTCCCCCACCATCCATTGCGTGTGGTCCCACCGGTCCCACCCGACCACGCACCTTTCTTCGTCGCATTCACCCTCCACCATAGATCTGGATCTCCCAGATCTGACGACCCATGTTCATCTTCACGCCCAATTCACCAAAATGACTTAAAGTGTGTTTTTAACGTGAAAAAAGTGGTTTTGAGGAGGACAGGTGTCGTCCTCCAAACCGTATCGCGTCCATAATGCCCAAAACCGCATATCCGCTCAACCCTGCGCGAAAACCACTTCTGGTTTTCCACAAAACCACCGCTTGCCATTCTCGCGCCATTAATCAAATTCAAAACCCTATTCCTTCTAATTCTGACCATGAAATCTCCTACCGCATATTCATTTTCCTCTGCATAGCTCCTCCGCCCTCGCCATCGCCTCTGCTAGCAGTTTTATCCACATACGCAGGTTTTTTATAATTGTTTTTTTGTTTTTTGCAGGTTTCATGGCGGTTAAAATACACAGAGCCATCCCACAGTAACATTAAGGTTACCACAGCCGAGGATGACGATCCTCAAGGAAAATATAATGAAGAAAATGGAGATCTGAGGGTTGATTATTAAAATATCAGTCAGTGATTCATGACCACTAACTATTTCACTAAGCCCTCCAGCGCAACGACAGAAGACCTATACACAAACGAATCAAAGAAATTTAGTGAAGACCAAAGAAACAAAGATTAAAGGCTTAAAGGATGATTAAAGGATAATAACACAGTTAAGGACAGATGAACAAAGATTTGAAGAAAACAGTAAAGTAATAATGACAGCATGATGAATTATGAAGGCCAAAATAAAAATCAGGCCATAAACACATTTTAAATGATTAAATTAAGGAAATTTTGGCCTAAAGAGCCTTGGATACATCAAAGGGAAGCATTTATTCACTCAGAAATATCTAACTGACACATTGGGCCTACTTTCTATCCATAACGTCAATCAGCAGTTATTACCCAGCTAGAAATATCTTAAAAGATGTCAAGACAGTTATTGTAAAGATAGGATAGAGCCTTAAAAGTCAATTTCTTCTCCTATCTGCCTCTCAGAAATTAAGACAGAGTTATTAAAACAAAGGAGTAGTTGAACATCTTCCTACCTTATGCCTTGCATGTTTTTCAAGGCTAGGAATGCATTTACTCTGTAATTAATAACACTTGAACCCTAGATCAGCTCCACCTCCTCATTTGTTGCATAAATACTGCATTCGAACTCATTATGTTGTTGGAATTTGGTGACTCTTTGAAGTAATACATAGTTCTGCTGAAGTTGAAAGAAAATTGATGTTCTGGAACTTGTGGATGTTTGGACCTGTTTGTTGATGGAGAAAGCTCTGTCATTGGATCCCTGAGCTTGGTTGTTGGTGAAGTATTCTTAATCTGTCATTGTTATTTCCTGTTCCATTATGTTTCACCATTCTCTGTTGCAGTAGAGTAAAAATTTTAGGCTAAGAAATGTCTTTTGAAAGCACCTTAGTTCTGTTTACTCTTCATTGTCTTTATGTTTTCTTCTGCTAAGATATTCTAGAGAATTCTTAATTGCTCTCTAGAACCCTTATGCTTGTTTATTTCTTAAATATTTCAATAAAGTTGGTCTCAAGAATGATTTATGGTTTTCCTTGCTACTTGTTGCCACTTAAAAAATGTTTCTGAAGTCTCCCTTTAAAGTACCATTGTTTAAAGCCTGCCAAAGAGGTTTTGTTCCGATCATACCCTTTTTTCCTACTTAGATAATTATTTTGAAGGTCTTTATAGCTGTAATCAAATATTTCTAGGAGTTCCCTCTTCTATGGATGCAGTTATTTGTGAATCTTGAATGTTTTCCTATCCTTGAAGGTGAAATCACTAGAAGTTAAATGAGTTTCTCGCCTTCTATATTTCATTGGAGAAGTTTGTCTTGGAATTATTATTTGCTAAAGTGTGGTTTCTAGAATTTATGGTTAACTCTGTCTATGGAATGCCTCTTCATGTTCAGATAATGTTTTAAGTCCCTTTGTTGAGAAGTACATATAATTAAGGATTCTTAACTTCCCTTAGTTCTACTTTTCATTCTAAACCATTGATGTCCATTTCATTTCACCTGAAAGACCTTGTAGATCCACTGGCCAAGTTAGATTTCCCTTTGATACCCCTGATCCCTTTACAAACTTGTTACAACTTCCACTTGACTCCATTACCCAATGACTTAGAGAATTCCCTTTTTCTATATATGCTGCCTAGATCATCATGTCCAACCAAACGATCAAACAAACTTATTCTTAACAACTAGCCTAAAATCAACCCTTTAAAGAAAACAAGCTCACATCTTTGCAAACAATTGAGAGATCCCTATCTGATACTAGGAAGGCTAGGTCCTAGAGCTCTAACGACACAGACTGAAGCAGAGAACGACGCAGACTGACGCAGGGGCTTGCAGGGGCTGTTATGGGTATCATAAATTTGTCCGAGTAAGCTGGGTATTCAGTCTCAGGTGGTTCATAATTTATATGCAAAATATCTCTCTGTAAAGATATCATTTTCTGAAGAATTAATAAAACCCTCATCTGCTGCACCGGTTTTCCCACATTGGATTTTTCCGCGGACAATTGTCCAAAAATAACTGTGTACATGTGATTGATTCTTGTACTTATGTTATCTATTGTTTATTTCTCTACATATATAATTGTGAATGTTGTAGTAGTATTTATTTTGATATTTGCCGGAAGATTTCTGAATAATAACTTATTGAAATAATAAGTAGGAGAAATAAATCTATCACTACAACTGGTTGTAAATTTTCACACATGGTTGGTAGGATCCTCTCCAGTAATTCCTTCAAACTTGGGGATGTCTGAAGGGAGATTGGTTGGCATAGCAGGCCAACCAGGATCATGGTGTATGGGGTCATTAATAAACTGGCTAAAATCGGGAAGGCTTAGGCCCGCCATATAAGGAAGAAAGGGAGCAGCTAGAATATTTCCTATTGCGACACCACTAGTAGCATTCCCAACATTAGGGTTGGGGTTGCCACCAGCGGTAGGTTCTGAACCAGACATGGTGAAGGTGAAAGGTGGAGGAGAGTTAGGGATAGAACCAGAAGGGGAACCTGATGAACCAGAAGCAGAGTTAGAATGGGGACTCAATGGAGGATGAACAAAAACCCTGCGTGGTGGGGTAAGTCTTCCTAACGAAAACTGAGGATGAAGGCCTTGGAGTCTCTGGGATAAATTCCTTGGGGGCGCAATGATGGTAAAGAGACACGGAACACAAAAAGGAAGAGAGGTAAACAAGGGCAGGGAGGTGCAGGATCAATTGATTACGATGTTAAGGAAGAAGGGCAGGGAGGTGTATGATCAATTGATTACAATATTTAAGTCCTGGCCTGACGGTGTAAACTAGGAACTCTTGACTTAGGGTGTGCATGTATGTGATAAGTGTGTTAATTTTAATTAAGCCCAGACATGTGTAGAGAAAAAAGAAAAAATATGTATAACTATAAATAAATCTAAAAATGACAGTAAAAGAAACTAAATGCGACAGTAAAATAAAAAAATAAAGATGCATCAATTTAAACCCGAGGAGGAGGGCTTCCCAACAACTAGTCTATGAGTGGGCGAAATCTAGTCAAAACACACAAAATGGCCAATGGATATAAAGTTTGGAGGGATAGGGATCCAAATGTCAGATCTTCTGGAAATAGGTGCAGAAAAAAGCAAAAAACCAGAGGGAAAAATGCTGCAAAATAGGTGGCGAAAGGCTACAACTTAAAGGGAAAACGGAGGAGACCCTAAAGGAGGACAAAACAAAATTGAAAATATGTGTTTAGGATGGATGAATTACCGATCGGAAATGGATCTAAAAGTACAAGTTCAGATATGAAAAATGGCTGAAGACACTGAAATCTCATAAGACCTGCTCCAGCTAAACTCCTCCTAAAAAGGTGGAAGGTATTGAAGCCCTAAGGGGCTTGGTTCCAACTTCGACGAGTAAAACTAAGCAATTATAGGTCCAAGATGGGTGGAGAGGGAGGTCAAACAACCCTGAACAATGGCTCAGACAAACCCAGAAAATTCACACAAAAAAATTCGCAAAATTACAGGTCGCAGTTTCTAACCTGTTTTCTGCTGAGGTCGCAAGTTTCAGCCTGTTTCTCGTTTCCTAAAGGCTGAGGTCATTTGTTTTGGCCCAAAAAATGTGACATGCACTTCTTCTTTTTTCGAGAGCAGGTTTCAGAAAAAAAGTGTTATCTCTGTTGCAGTTGATACATATTATCGACGCCATAGGCCCAGAAACACACAGAAGTTAGAATTTGTATTGTTTTAGGGTTTTAAAGGTTAAAATAAACATCAAGAAATGAAAAATAAGTAGCTGAAGAAAAACCCTAGGGGTTGAAGCAGCTGGTCATGCAGGGATCTAAAAAACGACAACGATCGTAATTTTAAACCCTTGTGGAGTCGCTAGTTGTTAGTGTGAATTCTTACGCAAGCGTATGAAAAAATCACACTTTAGATGTGCATAACAAACAACCCTAACATCAAATATGGTTTTCAATTTCCTTAGATCTGCAGTTAGTTGATCAGAATAAATGCTACAGAAATCCAGATCTATGCAATTAAAGACATTAAACAACAAATAGTAAGAAAGAGTTGATCCATGCATCCAATGAATAAGACAAGAATTTCTAAAGATTTTTTTGTATTATGACACATGGGAAGGGAACATAGAAAGATGTTACCAATGCCCCTCAATGGGATGGGTTCTTGTTGGGGCCCTTGTTTTTGAAATCTTGGCTAGAACATTTTGAATTTTGACCTTTTGAGTTGCGGCATGAAGACACATGGCAATCGCGACTGCATCACAACTACCAGGAGTCGCGGAGCTATCAAGGTGGCGCGGAAGTATGAGATAGCTGAAGGAAGAACACGCACAAGGACAGATGAAGAAAACAACAGCAGAAGACAGAAAGCGGAACACGCAGGTAACAGGAGAGAAGCTGGAAGTAGCTGAAGAAAAGAAATAGAGGAAATGATAGTCGCGATAGCGGGTGAATAAATAACAGTCACCCGGCTGAAAGAGGAGGATGATGCAGAGGTTGTGAGGCTCGCGACAGGAGAAGAAGCACAGAGCGACTGCGGGAAATCATGCATGACACTTCTATGGTTCCTAACCTTCTCTATTCTCCCTTTCTGTTCAGTAAGACATCTGTATCAGAGTTGTAAGATATCGCTGAAAATGCTATGTAATCATGTGCTTGGCCAAGAGATTAATATAATGAAAGGTTGTTGTCTCAATAAGGGGTTTACATGCATGTAATGTGTTTATGCTGGTTTAAAATTTTATTTGCTAATGTCTGAAGGCTTCTTAAGTGCTCTTGCGTACATGACTCTGTCTATATAATCGATGCATTTCCCTTCATGAGTTGTGACACTGTTTCTTGCCATTGATCTCATCCCCTTCTGCATGTGGTTGTGGCACGCCTCGGGTGAGACTCACTGCTCTCCAAAGTAGGGTGAAAATGCCGGCGTGATCCTAGACTACATCGGACCCCTTTGTTGGCCACAACTCCTGAACCTGGGTCTTGTCCGCGAGACCTGACTTCTCGCCAAAAAATGGTTCCGTTGCCGGGACCTGCATGTTCTGAAGCGACCTAGATCATGGTATCGAGGATTTTTGAAGGAGAGATACGGCGATGGTGGGATAATCATCTCGACCAGTTCATTGCTCAGCAAGCAGAGCTGACCAAGCAAAAGGAGGCAGTGATCAAGGAGCTCATCCTTTTCTCTGACTCATCCAGTGATACGTACAAAATTTTCTGGGGAAGGTTCCCTACCGACCTTTACAATTGGTTGCAGAGATTACGAGCGATGGTGCCTCGAGAGGGCTTGCGGAAGATAAACCGCAGGTGGGCGCACGAAGATCTGGTGGCGCTGCATCGGGTGAACACTGAACTAAATCGCGCGGTGGATTTTTGGGTAAGGACCACGTTGGAAGGATACATTGTGGAGTTTGCTGCTGAGTGCTATCAATCTTTCTCGAAAGCCGAGGCTTTCTTCCACTCAGGGCTAAGAGGGAAGCTGCTTAAGGAGATTCCGCTGTGGATTAAAGCTCTGATGGTGGATGAAGGGTTGATCGAATTCCACAAAACGAGTATGGAAGCGTAAACCACCTGTGCTGGGGGAAGGGTTGAGGGGACCGATGCTACGTAGAATGTGAAAGCGGGAAGCGGGGAATGGATGTTGAGGCCGCACGCAAGTTGAGGGAGCGACGTGCGCATCGGCGGGCACAGATCGTCGATAGGTGGCGAAGAAGGGTGATGCGAGATTTGAAGAGACGGGAGATCGAGGGGAAAAATCAGAAGGAGGCGCCTCAGAGGATAAGGATTATGGACGCGGGTACCCAGGGACGAGAAGGGACCGCTGCGGGAGTGTAATGGGTGCATGGGAGCCCAGCGACGCGAGGAAGAGAGATGGTGACTAGCGAAGACAATGAAAAGATGCAGCCCGAAGAGAGTTCTGATGACGAATGGCACGGCGTGATGCAGCGGATGTTTCAAGAGCAGACGACACTCACCTCTCCAGGCAGCCCTACTTCCCACATTCTGCATGGCCAGGATCCCTACCTTCCCCTGGTACTGTATCAACCTTTAAGTAATATTTTCATTCAGTTACAAGCATTGAGTCAGTCATATAGTAGTTCATCAGCTTCAGTAACGTCCGGTAATAGCAGCGTTACTAGTAGTGTTGTATTCCCTAGTGGAACCGTTACGCAACCAGGACCTGGAGGATTTATCCTGGTCAATACTCCACAAGTACACATGGCTGGATATTTCACCCGGTATCCAGAGTTCTCTGGCTGGGGCAATGATGATGTAGAGCAACACTGGTATCTGTGTGAAACCATCTGGAGGGCTCGGCAGATGCCAAATGCAGGGAAGTTAATAGAGTTCCAAACCACGCTCAGAGAAAGGGCTCTGCGATGGTTTATCAAGTGGTCCGAGGCTCATCCTAACCTCGTAATTGTGGACGTAAAGCGGGATTTTGTCCGCGAATTCAAGCTTCCCCAGACAGACCAGCAGGGCATGTCCGAGCTGTGGGAAATTAAGCAGAAGGAAGGTGATACCGCGTGGGAGTTGATGCGGCGATTCAAGGACGCGATCGGGAAACTCAGCTACCCGATCGATCCAAACCACTAGAGGGACTGGTTCATCAAGGCTTTGCTTCCCTTGACACGAACCCCTCTCACTCAGCAGAAGATTGATAATCTGCAGGACGCCTTGGAGCAGGCCATGAAGATTGAAGCCATGGTGGGCTACCCCCAGGAATACCGGGGGGGGCCGGCCCCGCAAGATCCTTCTTTGATAGGGTTGCAACACCAGATCGCCAGCTTGACTGAGAAGCTCAAGGAGCTCCAGCTGGTGAGACCAGCGCGGCCGAATGTTTGGTGCACTCATTGCCTGGTCGAGGGCCACGTCGCAACCGAGTGTCCCGGGTTGCGTGGCGCAGGGGTAGGACCCTCGGTCGCGGCAATCCAGGGGGGTCCACCACCTGGTGGTGGCGCGGCGATGAATCCGCAGGGGGTCTACCAGCCGCAACAGCCTTACGCGGGGTTCCCACCTCAACCGGGTTCCTCCACCACAGAGTACTGCGAGATTTTCCGGACGCTGGGGCATCCTCCTCGGATGTGCCCGATACTACAGAAGTACTCCACGGTCCCAAAAAATGTGTACTGCGAATTTTGTGTTTCCACGACTCACAACACTGAGCAGTGCAGGGCGCTCGACGCACTTGCAGATCGATTAGATCGTCCCTCCTACAGGGTGAACGAGGCCCCAAGGGGAAGAGGCGGCGGCATGCGGGGAGGCCGCATAGGCGGACATGGTCCGGTGAAATGTTACAACTGTGACCAGGAGGGTCACGTGGCTCGAGAATGTCCCCTTCCGCGATGACCCTGGTGTTCCCAGTGCTGGGTGAACGCCCACGCCACAGAGGACTGTCCGGAGCTCATCAAGAAGTGGGAAGAGCGGGCGAGGCAGAGGGGAGCGAATATGATAAATTCAGAGCCGCGAGGGACCGCGACCCTAGACATGCAGAACATCGCGATCGTGACGAGGGGCGGGAAGAAAACTGGGGAGGACGCCCACGGGAAGGAGCCAGCACGAGTGGTTCAGCCAGCATCCCCGAAGATGTTAATCAGGCTCGAAGACCAGAAGAAGTATTTCCAGGAGGCAGTTGAGGCGTTCGCTCAGCTGCGGGACGCGGGAGGTCTGGAGGAGCCCGTGCTGCCAGAATCTGGGGTGCAAAGCGTTATAGGTACTGTGATCGAGGACTGGCTCCAGCTATTCCTCAGGATTGTTGACAATGCTGCGCTGCGGCAACAGCTTAAGCATGCGTTGGAAGGAGCATTACAGGGGCGTACAGGAGTTAGGGATCCGGCGAACGCTGGTCCTCAATACGTGCAGCGCGTCAAGCGGAACAAGCAACGAACAGGCAAATAATTTTGGCTTAACACACAGGTTGCGGGATTCCAAATCAGCGATACCATGCTGGACTTGGGGTCCGACGTCAACATCCTGCCATGAAAGACATGGGAGGCCCTTGGAAGGCCACAGCTGGCCTACTCGCCAATCCAACTCAGGATGGCGAACCAGTACTGCATTCTGCCAATTGGCCAGCTCGAGGGGGTCGAGGTCGACATTGCGGGGGTGAAGACATACACCGATTTTGAGGTTATTGATATCATGGGCGACAAGGATCCTTATCCTGCCTTACTCGGCATCGACTGGGCTTTTGAGAATTATTCCATCATCGACCTTAAAAAGGAGCTGATGATTTTTTAGGATGGGGAGGTGCGGGTCACCCAGCCCCTTGACCCGTATCAGGGCCCGCGATATACGGAAACAGTGGACAATCGGGAGGATGCTCAGATGATGGACCACCTTTATCAAATGACTACAGGAAAGTGGGACGACTATATTAACCCGACCGCGACTGGCTCTGTCAGTTGGCGGAGTGTGCAGAGCTCGGAGCTCGGATCCGAACTTGCGTGGGAAGACTGGCAGCAAGGGGGGTATGAGACCACCACGCGTAGATGTGCTACCATTGCCCAAGTCCGGTGGGTGGGGACTGAGGTCCGCGGATATCCCACCCTGTCAAACATGCAAGCTGTCAATACTTTTATTACCAAGGTGGAAGACATGGTCCTAGCCGAAAGCCGGATGCCACTTTTGGATGTGACCTTGCAATCCACGTCGGCCCGGTGGTGGAAAAATCACTGCAACACTCTGTTGCGATGGGATTGCGTGGCGGATGCTCTGCAGGCGCGCTTTAAAGAGGATGAAGGACCTCGCAGTATGCTTAAGTATCACGGAACTTCCGACCCGCGAAACCATTTGTGGGCCTGTGAGGAGCAGTGGCGCAACACCAAGTACCCTGAAGAGCTGTGGGTCCACAGGTTTATCCACTCCCTGGATACAATTCCCCAGGCCTGGTACCTGGAGGAAGAGCGGAAACGGGGAACCCGCTCTTGGCAAGAAGTCACAGACAAGTTCGTTCGGTGCTTCTTGTTCGAAGGGGAGACGGCCCAGGAGTCTCGGGCCCTACAGGCAATCAAGGAGGTCTTGTTTTTCCGCCATCCCGAGCCCGACGGGGGCCCGGTTGTGTCACGCGCTGAGGCCAGGCGCGAGTTGGTTTGCCACCGGATTGACGGTGATCCGGATGATGATAGTCTGGAGGACCTCATGCATCTCTATTTCAACGAAAAGGAAGGCGAGCGGAACATCAGTGAAGAGTTGACGACTGAAGGAGTCCATTTACAGCCACTAAAGACGAAGAATTTGAACATTGGAACAGACGAGAAACCCAAGCTGGAAACGATGGGAGATTACTGGGACGAGGAAATGACAAAATAAATTTTCAGCCTCCTCCAGGAATACGAAGACTTGTTCCCGTCCTCAGTTGCAGACCTAAAGGGGATCAAGGGGGACCTTGGCGAAATGCGCATCGTGCTGAAACCGGGGGCCAGGCCGGTGAAGCACCGACCCTACCGGCTGAACCCACGTATCAAAGAAAAGGTCAAGATGGAGATCGACAAGATGTTGGCTGCAAGTCTTATCTTTCCAGTAGAAGAAGCAGAGTGGGTGAGTCCCATTGTCATTTAGAACAAGAAGGACAAAGCGGAGATACGTGTCTGCGTAGACTACTGGAGTCTGAACAATGCTTGCATCCACGATCCATTTCCCACTCCTTTCAGCGATGAAGTTCTAGATCATGTTGCGGGAATCGAAGCCTATTCCTTCACTGATGGGTTTTCGGGCTACCATCAGGTGCGCATTGCCGAAGAAGACAAAGCAAAGACGACGTTCACCACTGAGTGGGGATCATTCGCATACCACGTTATGCCATTTGGTCTGAAGAACGCACCGGCTGTGTTTTCCCAGATTGTAATTGCTGCTTTCCGGAAGTACATTCACAATTTCCTGGAGGTCTACATGGACGACTGGACCGTCTACAACCTGTTGAAGAAACATGCCACCCTTTTGCGTATTATGTTTGACCGGTGTCGTCAGCTGTAGAATTCCTTGAACTTGAAGAAATGTATTTTTGCAGTTCCATTCAGCACACTCTTAGGCCACGTGGTGTGCAAGCAAGGGGTCTGTGTTGATCTCACCAAGGTCGCGGTCATAGTTCACATGGAAGCCCCCGAAACCGTGAAGCAGTTGCGTGCACTGCTCGGGCACACAGGATATTACAGGCGGTTTATCCGCAACTACGCAAATATTACGGCCCCTTTTGAAAAACTGTTGCGGAAGTCAGAAGTATTCCAGTGGACGGAGGAGTGTAGGAAGGCCCTTGACACCTTGAAGGAGAAGTTGGCGATGACGCCCATACTTGTTCATCCCGACTGGGATAAGCAGTTCATGTGCATATCGATGCGTCCGGTATTGCACTTGGGGCTGTCTTGGCGCAACCCGGGGAGACGACAGTTGACCACCCCGTCTACTTCGCCAGCCACAGGTTATCGAATGCGGAGAAGAATTACACCACGACCGAGCGGGAGGTGTTGGCAATGGTGTACTCCCTCCAGAAGTTCTGCCACTATCTTCTGGGTGGCAAATTCAAATTCTTTACGGACCACTCTGCATTGAAGTATCTGGTGAATAAGCCTGTTTTGGAAGGACGGATCTGTCGTTGGCTTCTACTTTTCCAGGAATTCATGTTTGAGGTGATTGTCAAGCCCGGCAGTTTGAATGTCGGTCCTGATCATTTATCCCGGTTGGAGACGGGAGAGAACGAAGGCTCGTTGGACGATGAGCTGCCGGATGCCAACCTCTTCCGAGTCGAAGCTGTACCGGATTACTTGGCTGACATTTCCACTTATCTGACCACAGGACAATGCCCTCAGGACTACACCCCGCTCCAGAAACGCCACCTGGTTTTCCAGGCGGCTGACTACCAATTGATCGCGGGGCAGCTATACAAACTGGTCCTCGATGAGGTGTTGCGCAGATGCGTCCTTGACCACGAACGGGAAGCGGTAATGTGGGAATGTCACAGCGGTGTTGTAGGAGGGCATGTGGGTGCGAAACCCACTACAAGAAAGGTGCTCCAAGCTGGCCTGTGGTGGCCGACAGTACATGCTGACTGTAAGGCCTACGTGAAGCGCTGTGATGTTTGCCAGCAGACGGGAAGGCCCTCTCACCGGGACGAGCTTCCGCTACACCCAGTGCATGTGTTGCAGCCGTTCGAAATGTGGGCTGTCGATTTTTTAGGTCCCATCGCCCCGGTCGCCAGACACTCCAAGGCCCGGTACATCATTACCGCCATGGATTACCTCACCCGGTGGGCTGAGGCGGTGGCGGTACACGACTACTCGGCGGAGACAGCTGCCCCGTTCATCTTTGAACACATCATCAGCCGGTTTGGCTGCCCATGAAGCTTAACCAGCGATCAGGATACACATTTCATTAACGCCACGGTCAAGTCACTACTGGACACATTTATGATTCAGCATCATAAAATCAGCCCATACCACCCGCAGGCCAATGGTACTGTGGAAGCATTTAACAAAATTTTTGAAAAAGGCTTGACTAAGATTTGCAATGCTCAGCGCGACGATTGGGATGAGCATCTCCCAGCGGCATTGTGGGCTTACCGAACCACGGTGAAACGCTTGACCAATCATACGCCATTCCAGTTGGTGTATGGCTCGGAAGCTGTGATTCCTGCCGAGTTCACTGTACCCAGTCTTTTAATCGCTACGTCTCTTCAGTTCTCAGAAGAGGAGTCACTTCGGGAACGCCTCCAGGAGCTACAGGAGCTGGATGAGGCCCGATTCTTGGCGGAATTCCACCAGAAGGTTCAGAAGGCCAGACAGAAAGCGTGGCACGACCGCCACCTCAAGAACAAAGCCTTCCAAGTTGGCGGAAAAGTTCTCTTATATGATAGCTGGTTCCAGAAGTTTCCAGGCAAGCTCCAGATGCACTGGTTGGGACCCTACTTTTTCATCGAGGTCCGCGACTCAGGAGCCGTTCGGTTGGCACAGCTGGACGGTACAGTTCTCCCTGGGTGGGTAAATGGCGCACACCTAAAACCCTACCAGGAGTAGGTACCTTTCACTTCTCATCAATAACTCTCGCACCCGAGAGCACCCGTAGCGTAGCTTAGTCGAATAACTCTCCCGCAACAGAAATGAGCGTAGGGAGTCTTTTCCATTCATAGGTAGTCTGTCAATAACCTTTCAATTGCGGGGCAGCACCGCAACCGACTGTGGTCGGGGCGGCGCCTGTCCAGCATGTCATCCTTGTAGGATCCCTCCACGTGCCAGTGTCAGTCCAGGTCATTTCCGTCAGTCCTTTTTGTCAGTCCGTAGGATCGCTCATATTTTCATCATAAATTACCATAAGTAGGCAATAACCGTACCATAATCATTTTCCATCATCCGCAGTTCCCTCAGCCGTCACGTCCGCCCATTTCCCCATGCCGTCGTCAACAACTGTCAGATTACACACAGGCATGCGATCGATCGCACGATTATCGCAGGCAAGAAGGCCAGCAGGAATTAATTGTCGTTATGGGGTCTCATCAACTTCGCTCGTGCCAGGTGATGACATAACTTGCATGGAGACCAACAGCACGAGAATTCCGAACCAGTTCAATTTGGAAATTGCAGCGACACCAGAGCGGTTGAAATCTCAAAATGCACCGCACCAAGATAGAAGCTCCAGGAGAATTCTCCAGGTTTACCAGCGCCGTGCCAAAATGCCAAAGGCTCTCTTATCCGTTGCTGAACCAGTGTTGGACATTTGAATCCACAGGACAGAGTCGCTGGTTGGCAAATATGACAGTGCAGCATTGATAGACGCCAACCTGTCCAACCCGATCGAATTCCCCTCCCTCCATTGGCAGACATATATGGAGCATCACTACACACCAGGTAGTAGCTCAACCAACCGAATGCGACCAGAGTACAGGGGCCTCCAGCAATCGTCCCTGATGAATTTAAGAACTCTTCCTGTCTTTGGGACTACCGGACTGGCCCTGCAATGCACCCGGTTCCTCCTCAGCCGAATTCAGAATGGGTCCTTTTGGCTAAACGAGGAGATCCCCATTCACGCTGAAGACATTCATCGTCTCACAGGGCTGTCTCAGAATGGCACAGACGTCTCCGCTGTCGATCAGAAATCCTCCAAGCGTGCACGAAAGTCAGGTGATACAGACCTCTATGCCAAATATGGCACTCGCCGGGGGGGGAAGGGCGCCAAAATTGATCTGATTAACAAGCCGGAGATTCGGTTTGCTTGCTATCTCATTGCTAGCAAGACGATGCGGAATTATACCAAAGGAGAGTGCACCTTGGATACCATCTCCATTGCGGAGCACTGTGTCCAAGGCACCAGGCTGAATTGGTGCTCTTTCGTGCTCAAAGAACTGTTCGTAGCATGCGAAGAGAATTATAAGCGCACCACTAGTTTCATCTATGGGTACCTGATTGTAGCTTTTTCCATGTGGAAATGGCACATTCCTCCTGTCCGGCTGCCGGCAGAAACTACCGCGAGCCAGCCCCTCGCGATGAAATTCACCCCGTGGCAGGTGTCCTCTGACCCCAGCACTAAACAGGTGAATGCGGAATCGTTTCGGGCTTGGTACGGGCTAATGATAGATGTGGTGGCTAACCATCAACGGGTGCCCAGGAACCTGTTGGATGACTATAGTGAGCAGGTATGGTTCGGGGTAAGCCACAGGCACACTTACCTCCGCCCCACTTGCGTGTCGGAAGCCACCTTCGACATGGCGCCACTCAAATTCCAGCTGGACGATGCTACCTTTCACCGCGAGGTCTCTGCATGGCCGGGGGTCACAAAGCACATCCGCGACGGGATCCCCAGATACAACTTTGAGCGGATGCTGCCGACGCAACGGCCTGCCGAGACGGGCGCGGCAGGGCCCTCACAGGCCGCAGCGGGACCTTCTCAGGATGTAGCCGGGACCTCACTGGAACTCCCTGAATCACTGGTCCCCGTCGTACAACACTTCAATACTCAGGTACGAAGTCTCAACGTGGCGACCCAAGTTATTTCAAGCGGTGCCCCGTTGTTTCCTTTATTTTCTGAATTCCAGCTTAGTCGTTCTCTTTCTCTGTCCCATACTGCCCCTCTCACTTCTCCCATCCCTACCAACTTATTCACTTCTACCAGCCCCATCATCACCCCAATGGGTGAAACGGGCCCGGGACCTGATCAATTAGACCCCCCTCCATCCAAGCGGACCTGCACCACCGTCACTGATCCGGTGGTGGACCTTACTGATGACGATCCGCCACCCGCTCCACTCACAGGGACATTAATTACGGAAAAACCCCTTATCGACCCCTCTGAATTCATTAATATTCGCCTCCCCCATACCTCCTCCACACCGTCCACCGCTCCCTCCACCGTCCATCCACCTGCCACTTCATCCGTTCCATCAAAATCATCTGCCACTGTATCCGACCCCCTTATTCGGGAACTCTTTGGAGGAGACCACGGGGCTGAATTCACCTCCAGTACTGCGGTCGTAGTACCACCAATCGACCCCGTGGCCACACCCCAGGGTTCTTTCTCTACTATATTTACCCGGCTGGCCAACGTTGGGGCTGACTCGGTCGAGGCTCCACCTGAGCATGCTGACCCTCCCCCCACAGGCTAGACCACTCAGCAAGAATGGCCAGATTCCGACATGGGCACCTCAACGCAGCAACAGACACCGGTGTCCCCTCCTGAGAATTCCAACAGATCAGTGGCCAGTGGGCAACCTTTGCAGGAGCGAATGCTGGAGCAGGGCGCTTCCGGCACCGCCAACGTAGAAACATGGGGTACAGCCCAGTTGTACCTATTCATTCAGCGGGCGGCCCTGCAGGCCGAACAGCTTCATTCGGAGCTACAGCAGCGGTGCGATGAGCAGCACCACCAGATCATAGCACTTACTGAACAGCGCGACCAGCTGACCAAGGAGAAGACCTACCTGCAGGAGCAGGTCACCATTGTCGCTCGAGCGTTCTCAGACCTATGGCCCGCTGTAAGGGCTCACCATGCCCCACTTCCTGACGATATAGCAGAGAGAAATGTGGCCGTCCAGGCTTACCACATTCGGTCTGCCTTCACTGGTCTACGCAAGGAGAATCAGGAACTTCAAGCGGCGTTAGCCGCACGGCCCGCGCTCCCCGACCCACAGATTTTATATTCTGAAAAAGTAGCAGCCAAGCAGACCCAGGCAGCTCATATGCAGGAGACCCTTCACTCCACAGCGCGCGAGGCTTATGACCTCCTGCGAAGTCTGTAGGAGTGTTCACTCGCCCTCACGGTCAAAACGCAGCCCATCTCTGCCCAGCTGCAACAGATTTCCAGGGAAATTCAGGAGACCGCAGATCCCGCACGGTTAGATCAACTATATGCCCAGGGGGACGAGCTTGAGGTTCAAATGCAACAGACCGAGGCCAACTCAGCAACGGCCAAGCAGATAATTCGGTAAATCCGTCCGCCCATTCAAGCCAGTGCCAAATCAATACAACAGCTAGCTGCAAAGGCCGAGACCCAGCTTACCACGATGTTCGGGGCTGTCCCGACGAATATATAGGAGGCCGCTGCCACCAGGATCACTGAGGAAGCCGATTCGCTAATGCAGGGATGGCAGCAAGTTGTGTCGGACTTCACTGGGCTCAAAGATATAGCGCTCCGCAGGGTCCCGGAGTTGGGGTCCTTGTTTGAACAGCCGATTGGAGGAGCACAGAAGGAAAGGGCACGAGACGAAGGCACACAGGCCGAACAAGGCACGGGATCCAACGCGGCAATGGAGGTGGAAACTGTCATTTGTGATTGACTCGGGGACGAGTCAAGGAACTGTGGTCGGGGCCTGTTGAGGCCCTTGTTTTTGAAATCTTGGCTAGAACATTTTGAATTTTGACCTTTTGAGTTGCGGCATGAAGACACATGGCAATCGCGACCGCATCGCAACTACCAGGAGTCGCAGAGCTATCAAGGTGGCGCGGAAGTATGAGATAGCTGAAGAAAGAACACGCACAAGTACAGATGAAGAAAACAACAGCAGAAGACAGAAAGCGGAACACGAAGATAACAGGAGAGAAGCTGGAAGCAGCTGAAGAAAAGACACAGAGGAACTGATAATCGCGATAGCGGGTGAATAAATAACAGTCATCCGGCTGAAAGAGGAGGATGCACAGAGCGACTGCGGGAAATCATGCATGACACTTCTATGGTTCCTAACCTTCTCTATTCTCCCTTTCTGTTCAGTAAGACATCTGTATCAGAGTTGTAAGCTATCGCTGAAAATGCTATGTAATCATGTGCTTGGCCAAGAGATTAATATAATGAAAGGTTGTTGTCTCAATAAGGGGTTTACATGCATGTAATGTGTTTATGCTGGTTTAAAATTTTATTTGCTAATGTCTGAAGGCTTCTTAAGTGCTCTTGCGTACATGACTCTGTCTATATAATCGATGCATTGCCCTTCATGAGTTGCGACTCTGTTCCTTGCCATTGATCTCATCCCCTTCTGCATGTGGTTGCGGTACGCCTCGGGTGAGACTCACTACTCTCCGGATTAGGGTGAAAATGCCGGCGTGATCCTAGACTACATCAGACCCCTTTGTTGGCCACAACTCCTGAACCTGGGTCTTGTCCGCGAGACCTGACTTCTCGCCAGCAGTTCTTGTATGCCCTCAGCGCTTCAAATCTAAGATCTCTCTCTCTTGATGGTGCAAATAACCCAGAGAAAAATGGAACTCAACGGGAGCTCACAAGAAAAGAGTAGAAAAATATCACAATGATGGAGGATCAAAGTCAAACCAAAAGTATAGATCTAGAGTGATATTTAGGCAAAAAAAGGTACTGAATGAATGGAAAAACGCTTCTAGTTATAACAAAATATTGAGTTAGTCTAGATATTGGTGCATAATTAAAATATTATTGACCAAATCTAGATCCAACTTTTATGGAATATTTTATTATTTTTGTTGGAGGGAAAAGGAATTTCAATTTGGTCCAATCCTTTATTTAGAAATAATAAATAAATAAACGATTTATTTATGATTTTAAGAATGTGGTTAAGTAATAATTAAATAAATAGTGATTTATTCAATTATTTGTAAATGATTTAGTCAAATTTAACAAGGAATATTATTTAAATAATGTTTTAAATCATTAATCCTAGAAAATAATAAGATAAATAATGATTTATCTAATTTCTTTCATGTTTTGGGTTAAATATGGCCAGGAATATTAATTAAACATTGGTTTAATTAATTATCCCTTGAGTAAAATCAAACAAATAAAGATTTATTCAATTATTCCTCGTGGGGTTTCTTGTTTAGACCAGAAACAACTTAATAAATTATGAGTTAGTAAGTTAATTTTCATAGTGAAAGCAATTTTACTATGGTAAAATTGGTCTACATGGTGTACTTTAGTCCATCTAAAAGTAACAGGTTAGATGACCAAAAATTGGTGTAATAGCTTCAGTTGATTAAACCTTATTTACATGACATGAAAAGAAGCCTCGTCATGGAAGCGACGAGTTGAATGTTTTGATTATGCCATATCAAAAAAAGGAATGAGTGGAAGGATGACATACCTCGAGAGTTATAATATTGTAATACCTATCCCGGAGGTTATTCCCTGGATGCATGAAGCGGGGCACATGTTAATAATGAGTTGGGGTAATGGGGAAAGGGTAACAATCTTGTAAGATCTGTCCTAGAGACTATTCCCCATATGCATGAAGTGGGGCTCACATTAAAGAGGATCTAAGGTTACGGGAAAATTGGCAGCAATTCAGAGACCATTCAGTGGCCCGAATAGATATTTGTGTGTGTGTGTGTGTGTGCATTAGGGCCACATGATGGGCTCTCAATTGCTTCCAATTTTCCCCTTACCTCAACTCCTCTTTAATTTGTGCGTCGCTTAATGCTTTTGGGGAATAGTATCCAGGATAGATCTTACGAGATGATTATATACAGACACACACACATATATATGGTGCATATATGTATAGTGGGGAATTAATGCATGGTGCGAGGTTGTGGAATCTAAACCCATGAACAGGTCGGCAAACAGTAAACAAATACCAAGTGGCGCTGAAAGGTTTTCCAGGTGTCATAGCCATGTGGGTTCCACGTGACAGGTTTGATGATATGGCACCCTCTTATTTGTCATAAATTGAAAGGATTATAACTTCTGATCCATAGATTGGATTAGGGTGATTTTTATGTCACCGGAAACATATCACTGAGATAAACGCAATGGTGATTCTTATTTCGAGTTTTGAAGACAAAAACAATATTATCCCATTTCTGTAATTGTTATAAGGGAAATTGGATTAGAAAGTGAACACTTCTCACCGAGGTTAAGGTGTGGGGGGGGGGGGGGGTGTTTACAGGTGGTAACAAAGCATCTAGGTTCAACACTTGGACTGGATGGGCTCTAGCACGGGCAAGTAAAGGCAGGGCTCTTGCAAGGGAGCTTCGTATTGGTTTTTTTTTACATTAACTAAACAATTTTTTATGTTTTACAATTTAGTCTATGGTTTATTGAATGCATATATGAGTGTTGTGTTTACCTTGTGATTTGTGTTAGTAGCATGGTACTAGTGATTGATGTGAATTCATTATTATTGATGTGCTAACTTGCAATGTATTTTCTAGCTACTCTTGGACCAACATATTTCCAACAATGAGCCAAGGTGATAACAATTGTTATATGCTCAAATTTTGTCTAAATCTAATATTTTTGTGTGTGTGTGTAATAACACATAACATAATATGAAGGTCACCAAAAATAGTAGAGGGTGGTATGCCATAAACCCTGACATCCAAGAAATGAATTGGAAGATGGTAGGATATAGTTATGATCACACGCAACATGGGGAAGAAGAAAGATAAGTTGGCCAAGGGGTAGGGGTAGACTCCCATGAATTAATGGATACCTTACAGAGCCTAAGGTATGAGATAAGGAGTTTCAAATCAGATAATTAAAGGTTGGTAAGGGCTTATGAGAATCAAGTTGCGGTAAATGAAGTCATATTGCAAAGCCTCTCAGACTAGCAAAGGCAGAGATAGTATAAGCTAGGGGCTAATCATAGAGACAGGAAAATCACTTTGGAATCAGAAGAAATAAAAAATGGTGTATACGGTAGTAGGCCCAAGAATAGACACAAAAGGGAAAATGAAAGCACTGTGAAGGGGAATGAACCTTTGAGTACCCCAGACATAACAACAAGCATTCATGGACACCATTTTGGTGGAAATTTCAGTGTTTTTTTCAAGATATATCATCATCATTATCAGAGAAAGAGATAAAGATATCATATTCCCAAGGAATTTAAGAAGGCCAAACCACCCATTGAGAAATGAAGAAATATGAAGATGAAGAATCTTGGTTTATTGGAATGAAGAAGTTCTTCAGAATCCATAGTTATTTTGAGAACATGAAATAAAAGGTAGAAACCTATAGCCTAAAAGGAAAATCTGACATATAGTGGGAAGATATGAAGAATGCCAGAGGCATAACTTAAGAGAGTTTGAGTTGGAATAAATTTGAAAGGCTCTTCAGAGAGAAATATTTTTCCGACAATTACTATGACAGCAAGGCGAAAGATTTCTATGAATTAAAAATGGGACAAATGACGGATGATGAGTATGTCACCAATTTTATGGAACTTCTAAGGTATGTGCCATATATTAAAGAAAAGAAGGAAAATTTTCGAAGGTTTAATAGTGGGTTTCCTCTATCATTTAGAGATAGAATTGAGGTCCATGAGCCTCAAACATTAAATGATGCAATTAAAACGTTGAAATACTACTATGAGTAGCCTAAATGTAGGAAATAAGGATGATTTGAAGGCAAAAGGAAGTCTCGAAATTAGAGGGAAAAGGTGGGGAATTTTCGGACAATGGCCTAGGGAGAAGGCAAGATACTCCACCACTAGTAGAGGTGAAACCTAGAAAAATAATACCACAACTTGTGAAGGTAAACTTGCTCATGTTAAGGAAGAGGATGGACCTTGGAAGAAGCCCTTAGTATGATGGAAATGTTAGGAGAACCATTTGCATATATATTTCCCCAGATATAGTGAAATCAACTAGGATTTCATATTGTACAAGAAACACACATAGTGGAGTATCATGTGCCTAGGATTTGTGAAACCATGGAAAATAGGCACACTGGCCATCTTGCATCAATGGTCGAAATGGTTAATTAGATATGGATTATAGATCCATTTTTGTTGTTGTTGAAAAAATCAAATAAATTGTAAATAAATTTGTATATTGGTTGAGTAAAATTATGGTGTTTGGTTGTAGTAGAAGAGATTAAATGAAATCATGGAGAGGGCTTAGGATGAGCCTTACTCGTGAAGCATTAAATCACTGGACTCATGGGAATTGAGTAAATTTTTTTAATCACCTTTTTTTATACTTAATTTTTGTGGTCTTAAATCATTGTTTGCATTGATTGTTGTCTTTTGATTATTGAATTGGGCATGTCGTGTTATTATGTTTTGTGATTTTATGAATGTTGTCATGAATCACTTTCTTTTTATGGTTTCAATTTCTTCATTTGGATTTATCCTTTCCTTCCTCAAGTTTTGGGGGCCTTGGGAACATTATTTGGTGTGGAAGGAAGTTCATGAGGCTCTAGCAAGGGAACCACAGAGGCCCTATGCATAAATAAAGAACATGAACAAAATGAGAAAGGATGAACTTGAGCGGTGGATCGGGAAAGATCGTCGTTTGTGTATGCTGGAGCATCACTCCTAGATATGAAAAAAATATAGGGGGTTATCTAAAATATGAATTTAATTGAAATTTATGGTTATCCATGACTAATTAAATGGCAGTATGATAGTCAAAGAGGTTGGTTTTTCCCATGGTTATAATGGATAATGATATGGTAGCCATGAAATTGGCTCAAAAGGATGTTCTCTTGACCTTGACTCTAGTCACATATGTAAATGTATGTCCATTATCATGTTGATATCTATAAATTCCATTGTGTCTACCAGGGTATCATCCAGAATCATTCTTTTGGAAGAATGATTCTATAAATTTAATTGATGCAAGTGTAAATGGCTATATGGGATGACATGATAAGTTGTCCAATGAGATTCCTAGTTGAAAGAGGAATCGATAGGGTAGGGAATCCCTCACTAAACAATTGTTTTAAATAAGAATATGATTGTACATGCTCATGTTGTGTCATGTGGATGACGAGGTAATGTTGATGTTTATGGTAGCATGTATACTAACTAATAATCATAATCCTGGATTGTAGGATTGGGTATGCACTCCACTAATCATTATGTTGATGCCAAAAGAGAGTTTGGCGGAGTTACTAGTGTTGGCTCCCCATGATTTGCATGATTGGCAAGAACAAACTCTGCAGGGAACCACATCAAACCACTTTGGAGTCCATGGACCTAGCCTTCCTAGACTCGGAGAGGGCTCTCTCTATGTAAGTGTTTGTAAATGATATGTCTTTATGCTTTTGTTTTCTGATTTTAGGCTAGTTATGAAGTTCTTAGGACCATTTGTTTTGATTGATTGGTTAATTGATAGATCAATGGTGTGATTAATTGATGAAGTGTTTCAGATGAATAGATAGACTATGAGAAACATTAATCCATTGGGCTATGGATTCATAAAAGGATTTAATTTTTCATCAAATATGCAAGGGGTTTTCATAGGGAAAGCTAACTATATCAAGTGGATCTCTTAGATTAGATGGAATATGAAATGATAGTAAGTTGTGAAAATAGTAAAACTAAAGGGAAATTAAGAATCCTTTAACTCTACTTCAACAAGAAAATCCTTTTAGGTAACCGTTTGAGACAAACCAAAGGACAAGGCGTACCATAGACTTATTTGGCTAGAATTTAATAAGAAAACCTTTAAGAAAACAATCCAACAATCCAAGGATTACTTTCAGACAAAGAAAACATTTAAGATAACAATGAGTGCAACTAAAGAGCAATATAGACCTGCCTTCTTTAATCAAACACTCTAAAGACCTTCAAAGCAACAGTGCAAGACAAACCAAAGGATAGGGCATACCATAGACTTCTTTGGCTGGAATCTACTAAGTAAACTTCAAAGAAAGGCCCTAAAAACAATATTTCAAGCTACACCAAAGGATAGGGCATACCATATACTTCTTTGGCTTGACTCTATTAAATCATTTCCAAGACAACAAGCTAGGTGGAACCAAAGAGCAATTAAGAATTCTCCAATCAGACCTTGCAGAAGAAAACATTGAGATAAAGAATGCAGATAGAAATAGGGTTCCAAGACAACATATCCTAATCTAAAATTTATGTTCTTTTATCAAATAAATAATGGACAAAATGGAAAACAAAAGGACAACATTGACAAAGAAGGAAAACTTAAAAATTAACATAGTTCAAGAATATTGTGAACGTGCTCGTATTATTGATGTTAAAAACAGTTACATTACTCCAGTACAATAGATCTCTGCAACTCAGAGCTTCCTCAAATCCAGCCTAGCAGTCATCAACTAATCAAGCAACCAACCAGTCCACCAACTAACCAACCAACACTAAAAATGAATCATACATGCAGTATTTATCTACAACATGAGGAGGTGATCCTAAGCTAGGGTTTCAGATGTTATTTATTATAGATTTAATGCATTTTTTAACTTTGAGACCATGCAAGGCTCAAGGCAAAATATCTGAGACTGATTCACTGTAATAATAACTCCTAACTTAAGTTCTGAGCTAACCTTTGGAAATATTTGACTTTAAGGCTTTTTTCATTAACTTTTTCAATAATTGTTGGGTAGATGACAAATATCTCTGACTGTTTGTAATAACTACTCATGTCTTTATTGAAAATAAAACATGTTGTAGGTGTCCAAATGTATTTTTGAAGAAGTAAGTGCTTTCTGTTGAGTCATTCGAATCTGCCTCTATGGTAATTTATCGTTTTAACCCTGTTTTAGGCCTTTTAAACTTGGATTTGTCTTCACTGTCTGTTTTATTATTTTTTCCTTTAATTCTCCCTTTATCTCTGATTTGTCCTTTAATTCATGATTAACCCTTTAATCTTTGATTTGATATTTAACCCTCTAATATTCATTGTCACAGTCCTTTGAATGTCTTCTTCTTTTCGTTGTGCCTTTGTCGGTAATTAGCTGCGCAGTGGGGAAATATTTTGGTTCTGTGTGTGTCAATGGCCACCAATGATCATGATTCATTAGTGTGCATGTGGATATCTAGAGCTTTCGGTCCTATTGATGCAAAAACTAACTAGATCGTCACCTAGGAATTTCATTCAAATTCTTTTGGACCCTTGAAATGCATTTCTCGCATTCATGTCATGATACCTGCACAATAAAACAACCAATTGGTTTTTAAAACCTGCGTTCATGGATTTTCTGCGTTTATTCAGGATTTTTTGGCTTTTGGACCACCGTGGAGGTGTTAAAATCGGATCGGGCTTCATCGCAGAGCCATAGGGCTCTGGAAAGTTTCAATCGGATGGCGGTATCAGGATTTGGCAGGACGCAGAAGGGTGGTTTTCGCAAGAGAGGGAGGGTGTCAGCGCTGAAACTTCTTATTTCGCAAGGTTCGGGGTTGTTTAACCCCCGCGCGTTTAAATGCGTGATATTGACCGTCAGCCATTAAATCTCGGGGGAGATAGATCTACGATGGTCATGAGATTTGGAAGGACAAGCAAGTCAAAAAGGCAGGGCCCAGGCGAACAGGTGGCGAGAATTTATTTGTGGTGCGGGATTTGGTAAAGCGCGGGGCCCAAGGGTTAATAAAACAAGTAGTGACGCTTTTCATAAGAAGAGGGGGAAAGTTATATGAGTTTTTTAACGAAGAGCGGGGACTTAAATATTTAAAGCAGGGGCTTTTAACATTTATAAATGGGCGGGGTTAGCATATAGAAGGGGTTTAGAAAACACAAAGGGTCGGGTTTTGTATTAATAAAACGTATTTTTAATATAAATATGGGTCCCGAAACGTTTTAAAATTCTGAATAAAAATAATGTAAAAAAGGAGTTTTTTTTACATTGTTTTAAGGAAATAAGGGAAGCTTATGAGGTGAGGGGGTTAAGTGGAGTTTTTAGAAATGAAAGTGGGTTTTTGGTGGGGAAAAGGAGGAAATAAAGCTTTTGGTTAGGGAAAAATGGTGAGGATGAGAGGATTAAGCCCAGATATGAGTTTTTAGAGCAGGAAGGTAATTATTGAGAAGGAAAAGTAAGGTATAGTGAATAAGGTTTCATGAAGATAATGAAGGCAGTGAGATTTCTGAAGATAGCTGATAGTCAAGGAATGCTATCTTCAACAGATTGTAGAAAATCCATAGTCACCTAATGAAACTGTCACTAGTAAAAAATGATGAAATTAATGACCAGGTGACTAAAAACGTTAGTCACCGCTATTATTTCAAGTGAATCAGTACTAAATTTGAGCAATTTTAAGTAACCGAACTAAAAATGACTAATTTAGTCTAGGAATAAAATATACGACTAGATAATAAGTGACTAAACTAAAAACGACTAACTTAAATGACTAATTTAGTCTAAGGATAAAATATATGACTAGATAATAAGTGACTAAACTAAAAGCGATTAACTTAAATGACTAATTTAGCCTAGGATTAAAATAAATGACTAGATAATAAGTGACAAAATTAATAATGATTAATGTAAATGACTATTATAGTCCAAGAATAAAAATATGACCAGTACAAGAAGTATATGAATTAGTCATTTATATCAATAATTTTTAATTGTGTCACGCCATAAATGGAAAATTGCAATTTTGATATCGAAGTGTTACATTTCACTACAAGACTCTCTTAATCCATCTGCAGTGTTAAAATTCTCTCAGTTGTGTCCAATACTCTTTCCATTAGGTTTTTGATAAGTATTGGATGACAGTTCTCCAAGAAGCATTAATGTTGGATACCCTTCCCCTCATTTACCTCAGAGCAATCAATATACCCATGATTCCCCTTGCCACCACGAGTTCTTGATCCGCCCCGAATACTGATTGACCGCCCGCACCCTCTCCTGCCCAGCTCGCCCAATCACTACACAATGCTCCCGTAACACCGAACTCGCTCACCAACACGACTTCCCCTGACGCCTTTAACTCATCTGCCCGCTATGAGGCACACACCCGTTTGACGTTGCCGCTCATCATGTCTTCCAAAACGCACGACTCTGCTCACCACTACACGATGTGCCCAAGGTGGGCGTTCGCTAATATGACGTGCCCAATATTTCACATCGTTGTCGCACATTATACCCAAGTTGGGCGCCCGTCACACCCCCCACCACTCGGTCGTCGCAACACTAACTTGAGGGTGTGACACTCCCTCATCCTCACTCCACTTGTATTTACTCATGCGAGACGCCTTCCATGTGTTGCTCAAACCTCACTCCCATTGGAGAGTGTATGAACCGTTGTTATACTAATAATAATAATAGTCTAATTTTAAGGTCACGTCGACCAAGCCAAACACCAAATTGGTGTATGAGACCCCCTTGTTTGTGGGACAAGGGACCCACCTCTGCATAGCGATTTGACTGCTAAGTCTACGAACACATACATACTCTACCCCCTCTGGTTTTGAACCTATGACCTCTTAGGAGGAAACACATACTCTTAACCATTAAGCCTACTCAAGCCTCACACACATATATAATTTATTTATAATATGTTTAACATACATATATTGTGCGACACCAATTTAACATATATATATTATTTGATATGAACCTTTATTAATTTATTAAAATAATAAATATCAATATTTATTTATTTTTGTATTTATTAAAATATTAATTATCAATATTTATATTTTATTTGTTTTAATTATATTATATAAAATTAAATTTTAAATATAGTGTGATTTTATATTTAATTAATAATTAAAATAATAAATATTAATATTAATACTAATATTTTAATTATTTAAAAAAAATTGTTTGAAGCTTTGTAAAAATGGCATGCCGCATTCGAAAAGTCGAACTAAGTCGAACTAAGTCGAACATTGGCATGCATTGATTTCATAAAAAATATCGATATGAAAGCCAACTTTGAAAGCCCAAGAAAACTCGTTGTTCAATCGGTTCAGGAAGACGAGGTTTTGAAAGTAAGTCGAAGTAATTCGAACATTGGCATGTGTTGATTTCATAAAAAATACCGGTATGAAAGCCGACTTTGAAAGCCCAAGAAAACTCGTTGTTCGATTGGTTCAGGAAGATGAGGTTTTGAGGGCATGCTGAAGTTTGTAAAAAGTCGAAGTCAGGGAAAGAAGAGGTTTTGAGGGCATGCCACATTCGAATTCTGTCAAAAGTCAAAGTCCAGGAGAGGGCATGGTTCATTTCATCGGTATGAAAGCCTAAGAACAGAGGAAAACTAGTTGTTCTTACTCGGATTGGTTTAGGAAGATGAGGTTTTGGGTCTTTGGTGCCGAATTGTTGTAGTTAGTTCTTAAATTTAGATAAGAACTGGATGAAAACTAGACGTGCTGGTTATTTGGTGCCAAATTTTTTCTCTTGGCAGGAGGATTTTTGTTGTTGGCGAGAGGGTTTTTCAGGGTTGCGAATTTCTATATAATTATAGGTTTTGTCATGGATAAAAACACATTAGACAGAACTTGGAGGCTTTTGAAGAGGTGGGAAGCAACAAATTCACAATTGAATTTTGCATACCTAGAGTCACAGGTTAGTCAGATTTTATGTTTTCCTATTTCCTGGCTTTGTATTTGCTCTGTTTTTTTTAAGATATTGTTGATTCATACAATTTTTTTTGGGTAAGGATCATGGATTTTTTTCATTTGTTCTATGATGTTGTTGGTTCTAGGATTTTTGTTTTTGATGTTGTTGGTTCTATGATACTCACTAGCTAATCAATGGATTCAACTGAATCGCTTCCTCCAGCGAGCAGTCCGACTTAAGTAGTCACATCATTAAAGGAAGAAAATCACTACCATTTCGAGCATTTCCAGGTGCAGAAGACATGTTTGGTCACGAGGCCTATAAATCTATGCGTCTTCTTTCCCAACCTAGAATTTATCTTCCATTCTTTGCTACCTCAGTGATATCACCAAGTTGCAAGTGGGAGTTTTCCCTCAAAGTGTATTGGGACGCGGTGGCCTAGTGAAAGAAATCCCAAACCCTCTTGGTCTAGCGTTCTATAGTCCTTATCTCATTTCCAGTTGTAAACCTTGCTACCTTCTCATGACAATAGGCATGGGTGTGATGGATTCGAGAGACATCCGATGGGTGTTGTTCGTTCTTCGCACATGCATTGCAACTAGTGTTACACTATATTTTTATACAACTATCTCAGCTAAAACCCCATGAAAATATAATTTTTTCTATGTCTATAATTGAAGAAATAAACCTTTCCACCCGTGATTCTTTTAATGAGTTCAATCAAGAAATATTGTCACCATATTTTTCAATTAAATCTGCCCCAAATTATGGTTGAGCTTTCCCATCATTCATAGGTTAGGCCTTCCCATTTGAAACCTCTCTAGTTGGTTCAATGTGAGCAAGATCGGATAAAAAAATGACTTTAATAGGTCCTTTCCAACTGAGGAGTATAATCGAGAAATAGTTATTAATGTTGCTGGCTAGGATTCCTTTGATGGGATCATCCATATTTATCTCATCCTATCCAGTGTCCGGGCTCACATCTGAAGAAAAATTAGAATGAGTGGTAAGACCTGTAGACTAATGAAATGATTTTTCTGAATGAAATGATGTGTCTGAGAAATCAGTAATAAAACATCAAGTTAATAGTTTCGTAGATATCTTTTTTTTAGGTGGTAGCACCCATTCCCCACATTTAGCTACCCATTACAAGCTGCCACTATAGGATAGAGTTTTGTTCTATAGGATAGTGTTTTAGGTGGTAGCACACATTCCCCACATTCAGCCACCCATACTCAAATAAAAAGAGTATGCCTATAAAATTCTGTCTTTACAGTCATCGAAAGAACCATGGTGAAAGGAGCCAAGTTTGTAAATGAAAAAAGAGTTGTTTGAAAATGGAAACCAACAGAAAATTTCTTTATGTTCTTCCACATAAAATTTTCCTCATTTCAATGTCTTTTTTCTTCCAAGAAAACCAATGTATATTTGGTATTTTTTATTTCAAGTAGAAATTAAAGTGTACATTGATTGTGCCTACGCATAAGAGCTCCTTTCGAAAACTTCCTGATTATCATCAGATTCTGCAAAACATCCTTCTAATAAACATTGAACATCAAAATGACATTAAAACCTATAGTTCTAACATTGCAAACAACCCAAAATAATATCTTAAAACTGCCTGTAAAATACTTTTAAAACAGTATTTCTGTGGAAGCTGAAACCAAAACCCTCCCTCTGATTTGCCATGCATAATCCCTTTGTTGATTGCAATTGGATCCTTTGAAAGATGATCTGCCTGAGAATTATATTCTCTGTGAACATGCTGAATAGAAACCGAATGAAAATCTTCCTAGAGCTCCTTAACTTAGTGCTGCCAGTGAGAGAGAACCAGACTATCCAATGGCAGAGAACCTTCAAAACTCTCATTACCACTTTCGAGTCTCCAGCAACCTGAATATTTTGAACACCTTTAACCATAACAAATTTTAATAAGGCTCAAAGGGCTACTGACCTTGCACGAATATTAGTACCACTACCAATTCCAATCTTGAGTTAGAATTAATGATCATAACTGTAATGAAGGACAATACCAGCAACATAATCACCCAACATTTGACATGCACAATAGAAATAATTCCAACTAATATTAGGATTGAAAGAGGGCACATGCCTAAGGTTGTGTTAGTTATACATAATTTTGTTTTTATCCAAAGATGACTAAGTTGAAATACTTATATTTCTAGAAAAAATGTTTGAAGAAACATTGTGAGTTCTAGAAATCTCACTCCCTTCATCATCCTAAGTCTATCAGTTCACTAAAACCTTCATCTATGCCTTCTAAAAATATCACCCCTCTGTTTCAAAGAGAAGCTTGTTTCAAGCTACCCCCATCACTTTGCCAATATTTAATTTCCCTCATCTCACCATTCCTACCCTTGTTTTTATTAGTCCATTTCCCTTTGAAAATAGCCCATTTTCCCTTCATTAACTCTTCATTTCTTCTAAAAACCCCCTTAAACCATAAGAGCACCTTTGTTTGGTTTAAAAACACCCTATTCTAACCTATCAGAACATCAGAAAGGCCTAAGAAACCCTCTTTTAGCCTTATATATGCCTATATTAAACATATCAAGCCTTAAGCCCCCTTCTGAGCTTAAGCCCTCGGCCTCCTTCTCCGCATAAGCCGAGGCCCACGACCACATGCTTAAAGGCCCAAGAACTTAGTCCCACTCTTCCTTCACGGGACCCTATCTTCGTTCCTTCTTTAAAGCTCCCTTCACCTTATTTCCCCATGCCTTTTTTTTTTCCCAATTAACTCCCCACCGTCGATCGAAATCCCTTGGCCTAGATCCAACGGTCTTCGCTTTTTCCCCCACCATCCATCGCCCGTGGTTCCACCTGTCACACCCGACCGCGCACCTTTCTCCGTCGCATTCACTCTCCACCGTAGATCTGACGGCCCGTGTTCATCTTCACGTCCAATTCACCAAAACGACTTAACACGTGTTTTTAACGCAAAAAAAATCGGTTTTGAGTAGGACATGTGTTGTCCTCTGAACCGTATCGCGTCCATAATGCCCAAAACCGCATACTATCTCAACCATGCGCGAAAACCACTTCTGGTTTTCCACAAAACCACCACTTGTCGTTCTCGCGCCATTAATCAAATTCAAAACCCTGTTCCTTCTGATTTCGACCATGAAATATCCTACAGCATATTCATTTGCCTCTGCATAGCTCCTCCACCCTCATCATTTCCCCTGCTAGCATTTTTATCCACATACGCAGGTTTTTTATAATTGTTTTGTTGTTTTTTGCAGGTTTCATGGTGGTTAAAATACATAGAGCCATCCCATAGTAATATTCAAGTTACCAAAGCTGAGGATGACGATCCTCAAGGCCAATATAATGAAGAAAAGGGAAATCCGAGGGTTGATTATTAAAATATCAGTCAGTGATTCATGACAACTGACTATTTCACTAAGCCCTCCAGCACAACGGTAGAAGACCTATACACAAACGAATCAAAGAAAGTTAGTGAAGACCAAAGAAATAGAGATTAAAGGCTTAAAGTATGATTAAATGATAATAACACAGTTAAGGACAGATGAACAGAGCTTTGAAGAAAACAGTAAAGTAATAATGACAGCATGATGAATTATGAAGTCAGAAAGAAAAATCAGACCATAAACACAGTTTAAATGATTAAATTAAGGAAATTTAGGCCTAAAGAGCCTCGGATACATCAAAGGGAAGCATTTATTCACTCAAAAATATCTAACTGACACATTGGGCCTACTTTCTATCCATAAAGTCAATCAACAGTTATTACCCAACTAGAAATATCTTAAAAATTGTCAAGACAGTTATTGTAAATCTAGGATAGAGCCTTAAAACTCAAATTCCTCTCCTATCTACCTCTCAGAAGTTAATACAGAGTTATTAAAATAGAGCAGTAGTTGAAAATACTCCTACCTTATGCCTTGCATGGTTTTCAAGGCTAGGAATGCATTTACTCTGTAATTAATAACACCTGAACCCTAGATCAACTCCACCTCCTCATTTGCAGCATAAATACTGCATTCGAACTCATTATGTTGTTGGCATTTGGTGACTCTTTGAAGTAATACATAGTTCTGCTGAATTTGAAAGAAAATTGATGTTTTAGAACTTGTGGATGTTTGGACCTGTTTGTTGATGGAGAAAGCTCTGTCATTGGATCCCTGAGCTTGGCTGTTGGTGAAGTATTCTTAATCTGTCATTATTATTTCCTGTTCCATTATGTTTCACCATGCTCTTTTGCAGTAGAGTAAAAATTTTAGGCTAAGAAATGTCTTTTGAAATCACCTTACTTCTGTTTACTCTTCACCGTCTTTATGTTTTCTTCTGCTAAGATATTCTAGAGAATTATTAAATTTCTCTCCAGAACCCTTATGCTTGTTTATTTCCTAAATAGTTCAATACAGTTGGTCTCAAGAATGATTTATGGTTTTCCCTGCTACTTGTTGCCACTTAAAAACTGTTTCTGAAGTCTCCCTTCAAAGTACCATTGTTTAAAGCCTGCCAAAGAGGTTTTGTTCCGATCATACCCTTTGTTCCTGCTTAGATAATTTTTTTGAAGGTCTTTATAGCTGTAATCAAAGATGCCTAGGAGTTCCCTCTTCTATGGATGTAGCTATTTGTGAATCTTGAATTTTTTCTTATCCTTGAAGGTGAAATCACTAGAAGTTAAATAAGTTTCTCGCCTTCTATATTTCATTGGAGAAGTTTGTCTTGGAATTATTATTTGTTGAAGTGTGGTTTCTAGAATTTATGGTTAGCCCTGTCTATGGAATGCATCTTCATGTTCAGATAATTTTTTAAGTCCCATTGTTGAGAAGTACATATAATTAAGGATTCTTAATTTCCCTTAGTTCTACTTTTCATTCTAAACCATTGATGTCCATTTCATTTCACCTGAAAGACCTTGTAGATCCACTGGCCAAGTTAGATTTTCCCTTTGATACCCTTGATCCCTTTACAAAATTGTTACAAATTCCACTTGACTCCATTACCCATTGACTTAGAGATTTCCCTTTTTCTATCTATGCTAACTAGATCATCATGTCCAACCAAACAATCAAACAAAATTATGCTTCATAACTAGCCTAAAATCAACCTTTTAAAGAAAACAAGATCACATCTTTGCAAACAAATGAGAGATCCCTCTCTAAGACTAGGAAGGCTAGGTCCTAGAGCTCTAAAGAATGGTTTTGATGTTTCCTTGTCACTTGGTATGCCAATCTGCCAAATCACAGGACCACAACATAATGGCAATCACGGTGGGGCCCTTTTTGAGTAAAAGTCCCTAAATAAGACACTCAGTATTCATCCAAGTGATCTATAGCTTTCTTCAAGCACCGCCAGCATAATGGTGATCATGATAGGACCTGTCTGAATCAGTGGCAATCTAAGTAACCCTTAGGATTCTAAGAGACCTTTATCAAATCTTGAAGAAATCAACTAGCAAGCCATAGAGTAAACTTTGTTTGTTTCACCACCTTAGCTAAGTGTTGAATCAAGTATAGGACACTCTCACAACGATAGAACTACAAAAAACTCAGAAAACCCAAAACATTTCAGATTGGTTTTCAAATAAATCATTGGTGGTGGACCATAAAACATTTTACCTTCAGAAAAGCTAAAAATTTCCACCTAGCGACTCCACTAGTCCAGTAGGCCTATTACTCCTCTAGATCTCCAAATTCCCAAGGATTGTGTTAACAAGCCCTGAGGAATTTTAGAAACCTATTCCCCTATTATAGAAATCACTGTGAGAGGAAAAATTTTGAAAAACAGTCCTAAAAACCTCAGCCTCTCTAAATTTTTGAAAACTAAAATCTGGCTTCACATAGGGTCAATACTAGATCCCATCTAGATCCTGACCCTCCTACCATAGTTGACAATCCAGAGAGTATTTTGTGGCAAACTTCTAGATCTAGAAAACCAACTATTAATAGGACCATCCCAAGAACAAGATTTGTCCCTAAAAATCTCACAGTCTTGAAATATCCTCACTTTGACTTACTTTACACAAAGAACCTATTTACAAATAAGTCTCAAAGTAATTTAAACCAAGCTGACTTTGAAACCACAGATTTGCAACAGAGCGTTATAAGAAAAGCTTCACCTTCTACTCCACCTGATTCTCAGCTTCTCCATCATTTCATCTCCTTCCATAACAGATATACTCATCATCAGCTTGCTGGCCCAAGTGTTTCTTCCACTCCTATCCACACATACATTGTTCAAAGCACTCCAGGTCAGCCCACTTTCCCTCTTGTAAATCCCCCATTATTTCCTATCATGGTAGCATGGTATGCTCCACTAGTGTTACCACAACCTATGGTTCCCTTACCCAATGATTACCAATCCAAAATTCTCCATTTCAATGGAAATGAACCTACTACTGCTCATCAGCATGTAGACAAGATGGATGATGCTTTTGATTATATGGAAATAGAAGAAGAGACCATTAAGATGAGAATTTTTGCTCAAAGTTTAGGAGGAGAAGCCAAAAAATGGTTCAAAGGGTTAACTCCTCACAGCATAAATGATCTCCCTTGTTTTTATCAAACATTCACAAACAAATGGGAAATTAAAAATAACCCTCTCCAAATACTGTCAGACTATAATAACCTCAAGAGAAATACTGGGGAAAGTGTCCAAGATTATTACACTAGATTCAATATTGTGTATAATGCACTTCCCCCAAACATGAAACCTCCACTAGGCCTAGCCTTAGCTAAATTTCCAGAAGGCTTTGATCCAGAAATGGCCTACCAGCTAAGAGAAAGAGACCCCTTGAATTTAGAATATATGCAGAGGGGAGCCTTAAGTGTGAAAGAAAATCTGATTGAGAAAAGAGCTAGATTGAAATCAGAAAAAAGAGTTACATACAGGGATGATACAATGGCATCAACCTCATCATCAGATACTAAAATTGATAACTTAGTGAAGGTAATGGAGAGAATGCTTGAAAAGATAAATCTGAATGATAGAGTGCCTCCTAGAGAGAATCAAATCAATCCCCAAAACAGAAATGAAATCCAAATCCCATAAGAGATCCTAATCAAGATAGGAAAAGAGATAATGACCAACAAATTAGGCCCCCCTTCCAACAAAATTATGTATATCAAGAAGAGGAAAGGGAAACTGAAAGGTTGGAAGAAAATCATGTAAACCTGATAGGATCTGACAGTGAGACAGATGTTTTTCTCACTAAAGAAGAACAAGGATTTTTCTCCTCAGAGAAAATTGAAAACAACCATGAGGATTCTGAAGATTACAGACTGGGATTTGAAAGTGCAATCATGGAGGTACACAAACAATATAATCTTAGGAGCAAAGGGAGCCCAGAGATTTCCAATGACAAAAACACTAGTACTGTTGTTAGGAAAACTTCAGAAAATCAGCCTAAGAAGACAACCAGTAACACCAAAACTATGGCCAAGAAAAATGATCTAAATAAAGACAAAAATAGCCAACAAAGTGTTGAACAAAGCTTCCCTAGTGCTTCTGCTAGTGGCCCTAACAAATCTGTCCCAAATAACAGTCCAAATAAAGTTCAGAAAATCAGAATTGCTGAAAGAAATGTAAATGACAAAACAGATGTAAATATGTCAAGAACAATAGTTCCTTCCAACCTTGAAGGGGGAATTTCCAAGATCAAAATCACCATACCCTTAGCTGAACTAGTGACTCGGGATGTATATAAAAATCAAGTTTTGAAAGCTTTGAATATAGGTAGTGACACTGATACTTTAAACTTAACAGATGATAATCCAGAATTATTGTTTGGTCCTGAAGTTGAACGAAAATACCAAGAAGGGGTTGTCCCTCCATTTTATGTTAGCTTGAACATACACAAAAAAATCTTGCACAATGCCATGCTAGACTCAAGTGCTTCTCATAACCTTATGCCCAAAGTAGTAATGGAAAGCCTAGGCCTAGAAATTACTAAACCATACAAGGACCTATATTCCTTTGATTCAACCAGGGTCAAATGCTTGGGCCTAATCAAAGATTTATGTGTCAACTTGGCACAAATTCCTGCTAAAGTTCCAGTCATGGACATAGTAGTACCTGACATTCCCCCTAATTATGGCATGCTTCTATCTAGATCATGGGGAGCCAAACTTCAGGGGAGCCTTCAAATGGTCATGTCATATGCCACCATCCCAGTATTCAATCAAACTATAAGACTATACAGGGAATCTCATATGAAATACATGGTGAGTAACATAGATAGGCCAAACAATACTCCTGTTTATTCTATTCATTCATCTTTAGATTCCTTTATCTTGTATAATGAAGATGAAATCAGCCAACAAGAAAAGGAAAACAAGAAAGAATTCAGTCCACCAGAACAGTCAAATCTGTCCTCAACTCAAGTACAAAACAATTCAAACTTTAGCAGCCTTGAACAGCAGAAATAAATTTAAAATCAGATTGAAATACCTTGGACAATAAGCTTTGATGGCTTTTGTAGAAAATTAGGTTCAAGGGCTGGTGTATGGATACAAAACACAAACAAAGGATTTTCCTATAAACTGGATTTTCCATGCACAAATAACATTGCTGAATATGAAGCCCTCCTCCTTGGCCTACATTTGCTCAAATATTTAGGAGCTAAGAAAATATCAGTCCAAGGAGATTCCGAGCTATTCATTAGACAGATTAAAGGGGAGTATTCAACCAAAAACCTAAGACTCAGAGAATATAGAAATGTTTCCCTTGATCTCCTAAAAACCTTTGAAAAATATGAACTCATTTTCATCCCAAGAGCTCAAAATCATATAGCAAATGAACTTGCCTTTGCTGCTAGTAATTTCAAAATACCACTGATAAATGAACAATTCAATGTGAAGGTAAAAAACAGGCCTACAATACCTAACAATGAAGACTATTGGCAAGTGTTTGAAGGAGACAAACACATAGATGATTTTCTACTATCAAAAAATGACTTTGTCGTACCAATATCAAACACTAGTCATGAAGAAAGTTGTTTAAATGAAGAACAAATCCCTGAAACAGAGTTTTCCTTTTCTACCAGTATAAATCAATTTGAAAATCCTTTTGAGGCAAAATTATTTTACAATCCAGACCAAAAGGACCTTGAGGTTTTACAATGCAAAGGTGATACTATACCAAGGGGCCTTACACCATTAGAACAGTTGTTTGACTTCAATGATGTAGCCAAAGAACCAAGAATGGAGCCTATGGAAACAAACATAGAAGAACATAACATAGGCAGCCTAGCAAAACCCAAAATGATCAAGCTATCCAGCACTCTCCCAGCTCATATCAAATAGCAATACATAGAACTTTTCAAAGAATTTAGAGATGACTTTGCATGGGGATACAAGGATCCGAAATCATATGATACCAGCATCATTCAACACAAAATTCCCCTTAAGGAAAATCAAAACCTTTCAAACAAAAACTCAGAAGGATAAACCCTGTTTTATTGCCTTTAGTTGAGAAAGAAATCAGGAAAATGTATGATGCTGGGATCATAGTTCCCCTCAGATATTCAGAATGGGTTTCCAACTTAGTATCTGTCAAGAAAAAGATTGGGGAAATCAGGTTATGCATTTACTTTAGAAATCTACATAGAGCCTCCCTTAAAGACAACTATCCCTTGCCAAAAATGGATCACATACTTCAAAGGGTGGTTGGGTTTAGAAGAATTTCACTGTTGGATGGGTTTGTTAGAATTGGTATCTTCATCCCTCCGTCAGAGATCAAATTTCTCTTGTTGCATTTCATTTTAGGTGTCTCACTCAGTTCAGTCAGCTACATTCCATTAGGAGCATGGATCATTTGACAGTAGGGTCTTCTCACTCATGTTCCTCATGTATCATACCTGCTGGCCTAGCTCTATTCATCAAAATCATTTACAGTCATGTTTGGTCTCCTGGTTGGAAAAGAGTCATTTTAGGGTTTCTAGTCTCATTAGGTCTAGGGTTTAGTTAATCAGGTCTCAAAATGCCTAATAATGGCTAACAGGCATATGAGGAAGGTTCAAATAAGATTTCAGTGCAAAAATTTCATCATCGTAATGCTTGATAATGATTTTTCTTCAAAACTCTGTTTTGAAGAAAAATTGTCTATTTTATCCTTTTTGTAATAAATGCAATGTAATTTTTAAGTTCTTCAGTTGTAAATGCTCCATTCGCAGCCCTAGTCTCCTTTGCCAAAACTTCATGTCATCCATCCCTGCAAAACAGACAAGAAATTCATCATTCAGTCCAAAAATCAAAAAGCAAGCAAAACAGAGTTCATTTGAAAAGTGCCAAAGTTTTCAAACATTGTAAAGTGTGTTTTTTTCAAATCAAAAATCAAAATCTTTGGCATAAATATATTTTCATGTTTCAACAATTCATTTGCAAGCCAAGACATCAATGAGCCAAGAGAAATCGTGGAGGAGCAAAGCCAGCGTTTGGAGGCCGAACTGTGTTGAAATTGAGCAGTGCGGCGCACTGGGCAACTGTCGCAGCGAATAAGCTGAGCGCGGCGCATAGGGCCGCTCATCTCCGTGTGTTTTTGAACTGTCGCAGCGCATTGAAGGGGCGCGACGCACTGGGCAGTGGTCACGGTGCACAGTGCAGATAACTAAATTTTTGACATTGCTTCCACAAACTCCAAATCGACTCGGTTTATTTTGTCCAAGTAAGTTTAATTGAAACTGTAATTTCCATTTACAAGTGTTTGAAAATGGATTATGAGAATTTGAATGTCAAAACTCAAACCCTATCATCTTATTGAAAATTGCTTCCTTAGGGTTTTGAAGTTGTTGTTTTAAAAATAACTTTGTGCCAAATACTTCATTCCTCACCTTGTTTATTCCTCCCCTCACTATTATCTCATCACTACAATCATTCCTAAGCCTATCTCCCTATCCCTAAAGTCATTTCATTTCCTATCATTCCCATTTCCCATTTCACTTGATTATAGCCCATCACTTTCATTACCCCATTCCTCCATATTCCCTCCCATTTGACATATATTTGGCAATCAAATCAAAACACCAAATTTCTCATTATCATACAAGACAACACAGACCTTGCAAATTCTCATGGAGACGTATACTTCTTATGACCGAGACAGTGACTCTACAACTGAATTGCATGCACCAAGAAGGCATTAAGGCAGCGTAAAAAGTATGACAAACTCCAAATTTTAGTCGAAGCTTCCTTGGCCCAGCATAGTGCATGATGGAGGACATTCAGCCCAAATTTCAAGAAATTTGGGAGACTTTTCGTCAATTTTGAAATTTTTGGCCTTAAAACAGATTTTCCTGCCCGACGCGTAGCGCCACTTGGCGCGCGCTTATAATTGGCAGCTCCTCTTGAAGAAAAATTTGTATTTCTAGATTTCTCATCAAAATTTATGCATGCCTACCCATTACCTAAGAATTTTGACAAGTTTTGGGTTGCCTAAAGGGTCAAAAACACCCTCAAAATGACCTTTCTGCCACTTTTTGGACACACAGGAAGCAGTATTGGGAAAACTCATTTTTGGAAAGGAAAATGGCAACCAAATTCATAAATTCCACTTGGGTTGGAAATTAGACAGGCATACCTTTCCAACGAGCTATCCTGTGCTCAATTTGGACTTCGGGAAGGCCCTCAAAGTGGCGCTACGCATAGAGATTTCAGGCGCAGCGCATTGGGAAATTTGGCCTAATTTTCACTCAGCAGTTCAGATTTTCGCTTAGTTTTGGCTAGTTTGAATTTTGTATCCTCATATGTACAGCTCTTGATGTAACTTGATGTAATTTTATGACTTTGATGTAATTTTGGCACATTTTTACTCATCCAAGTAGATTCATTCACCAAAAAATGAAATGTAACTGAATGAATCAGTTTCCTATCTTATAGAGGCAAGCTGTTTCATTGCCTATTTTCCAGTTCTTAGTTTAGATATTGTTTAAATAGCTCCTAAAATAGTGATATCGACCCCTAGAGGCATGGGAATGAGTTAGGCTTGTCTATATCTTGTATTTTCTCAGTCATTTTCAGAGGTTGGACACTTGGGATTGCTTGGCACTTCATTGTACATTTCACCTTTGCAATTTTGGCAAAGGAATAGACCAGGGTTTGCAGCACTCTTTGGGATCCATGTGTCTCTATGTTTTGATGGTGTGTTTCTCTTTGTGATTTTAAGTTTACTGAAGTTTCATGTGTATCATTTTCCTTCTCCTTTCTTCTTAAATTAAACAAATGAGTGATAAAGGTGGAATCCATTGTATTAGTAGTGATCTGCCTTGAAGTTTTGTTTAATTTTCCATTTTTTCAACAGTCTGAAGAGGATTCTTGAATGCCTCTTTCCCTCTTCAACTCCTCACCGGTCTGATATATTCATTTCATTCAATTTCGAAGCATCAAAAAAATTGCTTTCCTTGCCCCATTCAGCCCTCTGCAAGATTGGTCATTTCCCGGACCCAAAATCTGCCTTTCCCTTTGATTCCAAAAAAAACCCCAAAAATCAAATCAAACCCTTTAACATATATACCTAGCCTAAAATTAGCTTTTATTTCAAGTCATCTCAAGTCTCATTGATTATTTTTGCTGAGATTGACCCGGAGAGAGCCCTCTCCTGATCTGGTAGGGCTAGCTACCAGATTAAGCATGGTTTGATGTTACCCTAGACTCTGCCTTCCTTCAGCCTGAGGTATATTTAGGCAATAACAGGGTTCTCAAGTTACAATCAGGTGTTAGTACTCCCAAGTGATCAACATAAAACTGTCTTTACTACACCTTGGGGTACATTCATGTATGTCAAAATTCCATTTGGTTTGATGAATGCAGGGGCCACCTTCCAAAGGGCCATGGATATAGCCTTCTCAGAAGACATGGGCTATTTTATAATCATTTACCTTGATGACATTACTATTTACTCTAAAACTAATGAAGAACACTTGATTCATTTAGGAAAAGTTTGTGAGAAATGTAGGAAATATGGCTTATCTTTGAATCCCAAAAAGACACTCTTTGGTCTCCAAGAAGGAAAACTTCTTGGCCACATAATTTCTAAAGAGGGAATCAAAGTAGACCCTAAAAGGATTGATGGCATACTGAAAATCAGCCATCCTAGAAACCTCAAGGAATTACAATCTTTCGTTGGGAAGATAAATTTTTTAAGGAGATTCATCCCCAACCTTGCTAAGCTATTGAGAAATATCAAAAACATGTTAAAGAAAGAGATAGGTGTTAAATGGACAATACAAGCTAAAAATTCATTTGAACTAGTAAAACAAGCTATTACTCAAACATCGATTCTTATCAGTCCTGATTTCACCAAATATTTCTACATCTTTTCTTTTGCATCTGAACATACAATAGCTGCAGTGTTACTGCAAAAGAACACTATGGGGCAAGAACAACCAATATCCTTTTTTATTAGGGCCTTAAGAGATGCTCCACTCAAATATAACATCATGGAGAAACAAACCTTGGCCTTGGTAAAAGCATTGAAAGACTTTAGAGTCTACATCTTACATTCTCATATCATTGCTTTTGTCCCACATACTATTTTCAAGGACATCCTAAGTCAAGACCCTGATGGTAAAAGGGGAAAATGGATTGTTATTATTCTAGAATATGACTAAGAAATCAGGCCAACCAAACTAATCAAAGGGCAGGGATTAGCAAAACTCATGGTTGATTCAAACTTCCAAGCTTTAGATATGAACATGGTTGATATTTTGGAAGAAACAGAATAATTCACAGCCCCATTTATTGAAGAAACTTTTGTGAATTCACCTTGGTATGTTGATATCATATATGTGCTGCTTTATCTAAATACCCCTCCTTCTTTGTCTAAAACTAAAGCTAGATTCTTGAAACAGAAGGCTTTAAATTATTGCATATTAGATGGGGTTTTATATTGGAAGAATGTTGTTGGGATATTGCTTAAATGTTTGCTTGAGATTGATGCAGAAAAAATCATGCATGAGCTGCATGAGGAAGAATGTGGAGGACATCTTTACTGGAAGACTACAGCAAATAAAATCCTCAGATCTGGTTACTATTGACCCACCCTTTTCCCAGATACTCAAAATCTTGTCATGTCTTGTCATAAGTGTCTATTTTTTTATGGAAAGAGAAAACTCCTACCTTTACCCTTACATCCCATCAGTTTTGAGGCTCCCTTTCAACAATGGGGCTTGGACTTCATTGGGGAAATTCACCCATCTTCTTTAGCCCAACATAATTGGATCCTCCCCCGAATGCGGGTGGTTCACATCTTATCTGACCTCCACGAGGCGGCCATGTGGATCACCACATGGCACGCCAATGCGCCCCTCCCTTGGGCCGCACACTGCTATCAATTTTTGCGTGGGCAGGGACTTAAATTCCCATGCACTACCTTAACTCATAAGTACCCAGCAAGTTGGATAATTACTCCTCTGTTTAGTATGGTGATATTTCTTCTCACCACGCCTTTGGCTTTCCATCCCTCCCTGGTTTTTATTCCTCCGATCCTCCTGCTTCAGCCTTCTTCGGCTCTGGTGCAGTGTCTTTGGGCCCCTGCCTCTGCAGTTGCACCTTCGTCTTCGCGAGTTTCATCTGTGTTGGCCATAATTCTGCATCGCCATTGCCAGCCTAGCCATATAGGGGGAAGAGGAATCCCCTCGCGTCCTCCCCTACCCATGGATATCCTTTTGGACTTGAATTCCCCGGCCTCTTAGGACCCCGTCGATCTGTTTCCTCCCTTCCCCGTGCCTGCTCCGCACTTTGACCCCCTCGTCCCTTCTGGTTTGCCTTCGCCTCCTCTGGCTGCACCATCCTGCTCCCGCGGCAAGAAGCGTTCCTGCGAGTCGACCTTATCGACTGAGCCGCCCTTACTCCCTCGCAAGCTTAAGGTGCTTCCAGTGCAGCCAGCCTCCAGCCCCTCTTCGGATCCTCACTGCCACTGATTATTTTACCAAGTGGATAGAAGCCATACCTTCTAGGAATGCTATTGACTCTGTCATTATCAAGTTCCTTGAAACCAACATACTATCCAGATTTGGTTGTCCTAGAAAAATTATCACAGACAATGCTGCTGCCTTCAAGTCTAAAAGAATGGTTGACTTCTACTATAAATATCATATCACATTAGGTTATTCTACTGCCTACTATCCCCAATGAAATGGATTAGTTGAATCCTCCAACAAAAGCCTTGTCAATATTATCAAAAAATTGCTGGAGCAGAATCAGAAATCATGGCATAGTAAGCTTATTCATGCTTTATAGGCTGATAGATTAACCACCAAAAAGTCAATAAATATGTCCCCCTACCAGCTGGTTTATGGCATGGATGCAATCTTCCCAACCTCTCTAGGATTTCCAGTCATGAAACTCCTTCAAGAAGTACAAACTGAAGAGAATGATATGCAGAGAAGGATAAACCAGACCATTCATTTACAGCAGCCCAGAGAGGAAGTATATAAGAGAACACAAACAGTCCAAGAAGGCATCAAGAAATTATTTTATAGAAGGACTAAAGAAAATGATTTCCAAGTTGGAAATATAGTTCTAAAGTGGGATTCTAGAAGGGAAGAAAAGGGAAAACATGGAAAATTTGAGAATTTGTGGAAAGGGCCCTACATCATTCATTCTATAAGGGGTCATAATGCATTCTTTCTACAAGAGTTGAATGGAGAAAACATATTTGGAGGTCTTGTCAATAGCAGTATTCTCAAGCACTACTACTGTCAAGAGTCCTAAATTCAAATTTTTTATTCATTGTACATAACTCAGTTGAAAATAAATCTTGAAAAATACAAAAACTATAAAAGAACAGAAAAATAAAAGAGGGCAGACTCAAAAGAGGTACAGCCCCATACCCAAAAAAGATAATTTCTAAAAGTGAGCAATTCTAAGTGCCACTGCTGATTAAAAATGATATATTTTTCAGTCATCTAGCCTAATCATGGCTGAACATACTTTAAATTTATGTTGATAAGTTAGTAAAAGCAATGATTGTCAAGACTATTTCAGACTTAGCTTATCAGAGAGGATAGATTATGAGAATATGAAGATGCTGGTTCCACATGCTCAAAACAAGATCAAAGAGACAGATAAGGATGCTTTACAAAGACAAATTATGGCCTTATCTTTCTAATTTACTTTATGCAAAATAATGATTGTGTGCAGCTTGTTCAAAATGCCACAACCATGGTTGATCAAACTGTCTAAACCTGATTTGAACCATGCTTTAAATTTTCATGTCAATAGCTAGAGAATCAAAGATTGCCAAACAGTTTAATCTTGGCAGTCAAAGTAGCATAGGTAGGGAATAAAAGAGTTCAACAGCTTAATATGAACTCTTGGAAGCAATAAGGATAGGACAGTTAGTTTATTTTCAATTTTCAAAAATAAAATGTCAAAGATTTGCTAGATCAAATGCACTCAAAAGAAGAAAAAAATGCTAGGATAAGTAGGATTGGGTAGGTAGAGATGTTGTTTGAAGAAATTACAGATTGCATATTGTCAAAAAGTTATCTTTTTCAGAAAATATCAGCAAGTAAAAAGATGAAATCTGCCAAATGGATTAGACACTGATCTCCTCAAACACAGAATATTTCATAAGCTAAGGTTCTGGACACCTTGAAAAGGATAGCTGCCCTTCCCAAGTGGAGCCACTGTTAGTCATACATAATTTTCGTTTTATCCAAATATGACTAAGTTGAAATACTTAGATTTCTAGAAACAATGTTTGCAGAAACATTGTGAGTTCTAGAAATCTCACTCCCTTCATCATCCTAATTCTATCAGTTCACTAAAACCTTCATCTATGCCTTCTAAAAAGATCACCCCCCTGTTTCAAAGAGAAGCTTGTTTCAGGCTACCCCCATCACTTTGCCAATATTTAATTTCCCTCATCTTACCATTCCTACCAATGTTTTTATCAGTCCATTTCCCTTTGAAAATAGCCCATTTTCCCTTCATTAACTCTTCATTTCTTCTAAAAACCCCCTTAAACCATAAAAACACCTTTGTTTGGTTTAAAAACACCCTATTCTAACTTATCGGAACATCAGAAAGGCCTAAGAAATCCTCTTTTAGCCTTATATCTTCCTATATTAAACATATCAGGCCTTAAGCCCCCTTCTGAGCTTAAGCCCTCGACCTCCTTCTCTACATAACCCGAGGCCCGCAACCACATGCTTAAAGGCCCAAGTCCCTGGTCCCACTCTTCCTTCACGGGACCCTATCTCCGTGCCTTCTTTAAATCTCCCTTCACCTTATTTCCCCGCGCCTTTGTTTTTTCCCAATTGACTCCCCACCGTCGATCGAAATCCCTTGGCCTAGAACCAACGGTCTCCGCTTTTTCCCCCACCATCCATTGCCTGTGGTCCCACCGGTCCCACCCGACCACGCACCTTTCTTCGTCGCATTCACCCTCCACCGTAGATCTGGATCTCCCAGATCTGACGGCCCATGTTCATCTTCACGCCCAATTCACCAAAATGACTTAAAGTGTGTTTTTAACGTGAAAAAGGTGGTTTTGAGGAGGACAGGTGTCGTCCTCCAAACCGTATCGCGTCCATAATACCAAAAACCGCATACCGCCTCAACCCTGCGCGAAAACCACTTCTGGTTTTCCACAAAACCACTGCTTGCCGTTCTCGCGCCATTAATCAAATTCAAAACCCTATTCCTTCTAATTCCAACCATGAAATCTCCTACCGCATATTCATTTGCCTCTGCATAGCTCATCCGCCCTCGCCATCGCCCCTGCTAGTATTTTTACCCACATACGCAGGTTTTTTATAATTGTTTTTTTGTTTTTTGCAGGTTTCATGGCGGTTAAAATACACAAAGCCATCCCACAGTAACATTCAGGTTACCACAACCGAGGATGACGATCCTCAAGGAAAATATAATGAAGAAAAGGGAGATCCGAGGGTTGATTATTAAAAGATCAGTCAGTGATTCATGACCACTAACTATTTCACTAAGCCCTCCAGCGCAACGGCAGAAGACCTATACAAAAACGAATCAAAGAAAGTTAGTGAAGACCAAAGAAATAGAGATTAAAGGCTTAAAGGATGATTAAAGGATAATAACACAGTTAAGGACAGATGAACAAAGCTTTGAAGAAAACAGTAAAGTAATAATGACAGCATGATGAATTATGAAGGCCAAAAAAAAAATCAGGCCATAAACATAGTTTAAATGATTAAATTAAGGAAATTTTGGCCTAAAGAGCCTTGGATACATCAAAGGGAAGCATTTATTTACTCAGAAATATCTAACTGACACATTGGGCCTACTTTCTATCCATAAAGTCAATCAGCAGTTATTACCCAGCTAGAAATATCTTAAAAATTGTCAAGACAGTTATTGTAAAGATAGGATATAGCCTTAAAAGTCAATTTCTTCTCCTATCTGCCTCTCAGAAGTTAAGACAGAGTTATTAAAACAGAGGAGTAGTTGAACATCTTCCTACCTTATGCCTTGCATGGTTTTCAAGGCTAGGAATGCATTTACTCTGTAATTAATAACACTTGAACCCTAGATCAGCTCCACCTCCTCATTTGTTGCATAAATACTGCATTCGAACTCATTATGTTGTTGGCATTTGGTGACTCTTTGAAGTAATACATATTTCTACTGAAGTTGAAAGAAAATTGATGTTCTAGAACTTGTGGATGTTTGAACCTGTTTGTTGATGGAGAAAGCTCTGTCATTGGATCCCTGAGCTTGGTTGTTGGTGAAGTATTCTTAATCTGTCATTTTTATTTCCTGTTCCATTATGTTTCACCATTCTCTATTGCAGTAGAGTAAAAAGTTTAGGCTAAGAAATGTCTTTTGAAAGAACCTTAGTTCTGTTTACTCTTCATTGTCTTTATGTTTTCTTCTGCTAAGATATTCTAGAGAATTCTTAATTGCTCTCTAGAACCCTTATGCTTGTTTATTTCTTAAATATTTCAATAAATTTGGTCTCAAGAATGATTTATGGTTTTCCTTGCTACTTGTTGCCACTGAAAAAATGTTTCTGAAGTCTCCCTTTAAAGTACAATTGTTTAAAGCCTGCCAAAGAGGTTTTGTTCCGATCATACCCTTTTTTCCTGCTTAGATAATTGTTTTGAAGGTCTGTATAGCTGTAATCAAATATGTCTAGGAGTTCCCTCTTCTATGGATGCAGTTATTTGTGAATCTTGAATGTTTTCCTATCCTTGAAGGTGAAATCACTAGAATTTAAATGAGTTTCTCGCCTTCTATATTTCATTGGAGAAGTTTGTCTTGGAATTATTATTTGCTAAAGTGTGGTTTTTAGAATTTATGCTTAACTCTGTCTATGGAATGCCTCTTCATGTTTAGATAATGTTTTAAGTCCCTTTGTTGAGAAGTACATATAATTAAGGATTCTTAACTGCCCTTAGTTCTACTTTTCATTCTAAACCATTGATGTCCATTTCATTTCACCTGAAAGACCTTGTAGATCCACTAGCCAAGTTAGATTTCCCTTTGATACCCCTGATCCCTTTACAAAATTGTTACAACTTCCACTTGACTCCATTGCCTAATGACTTAGAGATTTCCCTTTTTCTATATATGCTGCCTAGATCATCATGTCCAACCAAACGATCAAACAAACTTATTCTTCATAACTAGCCTAAAATCAACCCTTTAAAGAAAACAAGCTCACATCTTTGCAAACAATTGAGAGATCCCTATCTGATACTAGGAAGGCTAGGTCCTAGAGCTCTAAATATTGGTTTTGATGTTGCCTTGTCACTTGGTATGCCAATCTGCCAAATCACAGGACCACAACAGGTTGAACCTAGAAGCCCCTTCTTTACGCAATTAGTCACACTCATTATCAACATCTTATTTTCGTAAGTCTTCTCATCTTTGTTTGTAAGAACATATAAGATATTGGGAAAAATCTTGCCATATTCTAGAAACATTCTCATCTATTTTCAAGTGATTAGCACAAGCTAATGTGCATCTTTGACCCATCCAAGCTAATGTGAGTTGGGATGATTTGAGTTTGGGAACTGAAGTTACTTTTCCAATTGAAGCAAGAGAAGGTTATTTTGGTTTCCATTATCAATGACCATATATGCTAGTTTGTGCTTGATTTGACAGTTCTATGTACAAAGAGCTTCCTTGTTGCTGGTAAGGCTATCTTTGGGCATTAGCATCAAGTGTTGATCAATGTAGATAGGATTGTTGACATCAACCTCTAAGTCTCCAACCTCTCAATAATGCTTAGAAAGGAAGTGAACATTGCATTTAGGGTTGAGTTCATCCTATTCATTACTGGTCAAGTTCATCTCAAGGAAGAACAAGTTTAGTATTGTGAAAGAGGCTGAAATCCTCTGTTCCGTGGTTCAAGTTCATTTTTTCCAAGGGGTCGAGTTCGCCACTCAAGAGGGTCGTATTCACTCTTACACTCAGTTGGACAAATTCTGTAACAAAGGAAGTACAATAACCAGTCACAAGGGAGCTTGAATCTGGTCTTTGTCTTGTGGGTGTGTTTTTGGAAGGCAGGATTGATATTTTTCTCATTTGTTGAAGTTCATACCTCCTGAGAGTGACATTGTTTTCAAGGACGAGTTGCTAGACAAATTTCCTTGCTGGCTGTAGCATTATTGTGGGTTGATTTAACCTCTTTTGGTTGCTATCACAATATCTGTGTGTGGGTTATGGAGATACCTTAATTACATGTGTGCAAAGGGTGTAATTTAGGAGAAAAAGGGAGCCATAAATGCTGCTGAGTTTTTACAATGAGGAAGAGCTGGTTGTACTCCAGACATTAAGCTCATAGTTCAAGGGGTCAACGTTGATCCACTTCTGCCTTCAGAACTGATATTTTTCACTTATTTATAAGCCTCCAAACCAGTTTCTATTGCCCTTATTCGCTCACTATATATGTTGATTTCGATCTAAGAAATGTATTGTTTATGACTTGGCACTATTTTCATATTGCCTTATATCAACAATGTACACTAAATGGTTCAATTGAAAACACTATATCACACTGAGTTCCATTTCGCTACTATAGAATCTAAATTCTGACAACATTGGTGCAAACTCATAAACTGTTTGTAAATAGTTCTTCGTGATTGTAGAATTAAACATCATAATTTCCCGTTGCTTCTTTAACAGAAGCCTTCTTTGTGAAAAGAGACTCTTCCCTCTAGCTTTTTTTGTGAGGAGACTCTGTAAAGGCCAATTTGCAGCATCCTCTATTGTGCCTTTCTAGTAATATCTAAATTTCAACTATTCATTTAAACCACTTCTACATTCAGTACTTTCTTTTCCATAATGACTTCAAAGTTGAAGAAGGCTAGGCTTCCAAAATTTCCAGGTTCTCGTATGGTTATTTTGCATGGGTCTTTGGATAATAGTTAGCACTTGCCTCAAAAATTGGGCTAAGGTTTGACGACACTATCATAAGACACCATATAAATCCCACAATTAGGGCACATCATACATTGTCATGGAAACTATATGATGTGGCTAAGGTTTCACTAGATTATCATAAGCCACCATATAAATCCCACAATATGGGCACATCATACATTTTCATGGAACCATGGTGTCAAATACATTGTGGCTAATCTGTTGTATTTTTTGTTTACATTACTTTTCCTCATCATATTATGGGAAGTTGGGCACTTGTGCAGTTTGTCTTAACTAGTCAGCTTTCCAAGCTTGAGTGGCCATGTTTCCGTTGTAGCACACCTTCTTGTTTGACAGTGTTTGCAAGTGCAATGGCCCAGTGGAATTTTGGATTGTGATGATTGGTGGCTATCGTTGTCCACTAGTAGTAAATGAAGCCTTCATTCTTAGTTGTTTCTCTAGGTTTTCTAATTTACCTCAAACATATGGGATTTTAACATTTTTTTTATTTGTGATTTAATAATTTTTGTTTCCTATGTTTTATGTTCTTAACCTTGCCACCTTTTTCCAGTTGTCACAAGCTTCAATACTAAAATTTGAAATAATGACCTACAGAATCACTGAAGTTTCACTTAGTTTTACTTCATTAGTGGTTGAGCATGCTCTCATAGCAAACTGTAGGTGCAGCAAAGAGTTCCCGAACTTCTGGCCTATAAACCAACACTTAGGCTGCCATTAGCAGAGTAAACAACTCTTCTCAAATGCATAAAGAGGATGTCATGTCATGATATAAATTGGTCTCAGTTGAGTATCTACAGTTACTGTAGTCAATATTTATCAAAAAACTCTAGAATATTGAATATTAATAGATCATATATGTTACTACTGTAGACAACTGCAAGAAAGTGTGAAACTCCCACAAGAGACCTTTATAATGATGAAAATATTTTTATTTTACCTTGGAAGTTGATACTAATACTTATTCCCCGAACTACCGGTAGCGTATTAAATATATTGCATGAAACAGGTCATTTACTTTAAGGTTGTCCTTTCCTGTTGTATGATTTGTCAGTTGTCTTGTTCTCATTGTTTTGCCCTAGCCAAACCCATCTTATCATAACAGGGATCTACTCTTAAGTTCTTTACAGTGATATCCTCATTGGTCCTTTGTGGTTAGGAGTGTGGTGGACACTGAAGCTTAAATCTGGGCATTGATTGTATTAACTCTAAGTTTCCTACCTCTAGTTTGTCAGCAATTATTTTTTCTAATTGTCTGAATACAAGATGTTACTTCACAAGTTCTTGAGATCTTGCTTGAGAAAGTAATTCTCTGTATATCATAGTGTGCCTTCAGTTCCTCCTAAAAAATATATCTTCCTCTAATGTGTTAATAAAACACTGGTAAAAGCAGAATAGAGCTCTCATTCTCTCCTAATATCTTACGCATCAAGATGGCTAGTGTTTAGTTATCTGTATCAAGTCTTGTGCTATAATCATAACTTCATTGAAGTTATATGACAGGCCCAAAGCCCCTATATATACTAGAATAAGTTTCCTCATCTAATAATCACATTTAACACTAGAAGAGAACCATAAATTGTAAGTTATACCTATCCTTAGTCACATCGAACATTTTTTCCAATATGGGATTTGCAAAGAAGTTGGTAATGATTGAGGTATATTCTAGCATAATCATGAGATCTTGGAAGAAAATTTTACTTATGACAAGTTCAATTCTCCAAATGATATATAATGATTATATTATCTTATGTTTATGTTTTAATTTCATTCAAATCAGAAATAGTTCAACTATGACCATTCATCTTTGTAACAATAGAAACCGCTAGCACATTGGACATTAATTTCTTGTGCAATGATGTTGGAGGTAAATTTAGTGGCAGAAGAGTAGTCAGAACATGAGAATATTCTTGACAATCTAGATAGAGCTTCTTTTTCATGTGCTAACAAGCTTGAAGGTCATGGCTAAAACAAGAAAAACATCAAATCCATCTTTGTTACACGTTGTTCATCAATCCACTTCAAAATGTCTAGTTGAGATACATGAGTGTTCTCTATAACAAAAAATCTCTGTCTAGTCTTACACTGTCTTGAGCTATACCTAAATTTTCTAAATGTGTCTATGACTCATCTCTAGATGTTACAACTCTAGTCCAAGCTGTTGTGGGCCAACTAGCATCAACATTATTTTTGTGGCTTCTTGGTCATCAAATTATTTTCAGAAAAACATGGATTTGACAATATTGGATGCTTTCCAATCTCATCTACCTTGTATCCTCCACAAAACTATGTTGCTTCTTTGAGAGGAAGGTTTGGGATTGTCTTTTCATTTACATAATATGACTGTTTGTTCATATATGATTCTGCCATAATGGTAATTGGAGGAAAATTTCCCCACTAAATATTCACACATATTTAGAAGGAAATGTGGGATAATTTTGAGTATATTGTGACAAATCAATTGTTTGAGACACATACAAGGTGTCTCACTTCAACAACAAGATAAACTACACAAGTTTCAAGATAGACAACAAGATAAACATAGTGAGAAATTGTCGGCCTATCACACTTTATAATGTGTCTTATAATCAAGAATATGGCAGCCTGAACCATTTTTCTTGATCAACTGGAGTTTATTAAGAGAAATTTTATCCTAGGTAATATTATTACAACTTGTGAAGGTCTTGAATGAGTATCAAAGATCAGTCACATAATTATAGATGAAGATAGGAATAACAAATATGACTCCAAAGGCATATTTTCTACTAGGGTGAACTTCTTCAAGCTTAGAAAATTAATGTAAATCTCCAAATAATGTACCCTCTTCCATGCTAGGAATAAGGAGAGAATGTGGTGTAAATCCTTCATTAATTTGCCCTCCATGCAAGTGGCCAAAACCAGAATGTATTCCCTTCAAGTGCCAAAAAGGTGATAATTTGTAACTCGTCATGCTACCATGAATAGGTAAGTGGCTCCCTCAATTGGAGTGCCCTCATTTTCTAGGAATGAGCACTGGGAACATGTCAGAAATAAGCTTTAAAGGAGAGAATTCACTATTGGTAATTGTGACTTCATCATTGCCAAGTGCCTCCCCTTTAGCTGAGTGATGCATCCTATTTGTTGTTAATGCAACTCCCATTGTTGTATTCTTCTCCTCACTGTTGATGTAATGAATGTTTAAAAATGATCGCAAGGGTTGTGCCCTTAAGAATGCAAATATATTTACCAAAAAAATTTGTTGTCATGCTGATAGATCTGCATTCAAAACCAAAAAATTTTGCTATCATGCTGATAGATTTGCGTACAAAAGGTGTAAATACAACAAAAATATATCCTCAAACAAGTGTTGATCCAATAGCTTTCTCTCAAATATGACTTTATTTTGTTGTTTAACTGTGTGATTGTTGTGTATGGGTGTGTTCACACTAGAAAAAAATGTGTAGTCTTCTCTTCCTATATGTTGTTTCTAAAAAGTTTGCACAATTGACATTTGTGCTCAAATAGGAGTTGAAACTTTTCTTTTACAAATAAATTTCTGAAAAGAGTTGAAAGTAAAGAGTTAACATATTAGTTTCATCTTTGAATGCAGAAAATTGAAGATGAGTCAACGCCCAATTTTGACACTAGATGAATACCATGCACATGATGAGAGAATAGCTGAAGAGAAGATCTTGCTTAAATATGCATGTCCATGTAATGATTGTCGTGGTGGGAAAATGAGAAAAAGAAATGTGATTTTTCAACATATGCTAAAATATGGGCATAGCGGTATAAGCCCTTTCCCTCAAAATTTTTATCTAGATAGGATAGAATTGCATAGCATGAGAGATGTAGAGGCACTTGACATAGATGAAGAGGCAACAAACACAAATGAAAAGTTAGGAACCTTTGATGAAGGGATTGAAGTTGATAGAATGTTGAATGAGGGTTTCAAGGATGAATGGCAGAAGTTGATGGAGGATGCTTTAAAACCTGTGTATGGTAATTGCAATTTAATTAATTTAACAAAAATCCTTTTAATTCTTAACTTGCAAGTGGTGCATGGTTGGAAAAATGAGAGTGTTGATGAGTTATTGGCATTTTTACAACGATTTTTACCACCCGACTCCACACTGCCAGCAAAACGAAGAGCATTTAAAGTGAAAATAACTAAGCTAGGCTTAGGGTATGAAAACATCCACACATGTGTGAATGGTTGTGTATTATTTCGCAAAAATATTGCAGGTGAGATTGAATGTCCAAAATGTAAAGAATGGAGGTATAGACCAGGGTTGAAATCAAATTTAGCTCCGAGAAGGGTTCTTCGCCACTTTCCACTAATATCACGGTTGCTTCGAATGTACAAATGTCGATACATTGCTGAACTAATGCAATGGCATGCCCAAAATAAGAGCACCGATGCAAAACAACGATTTGTGGCTGATTCTAAGATTTGGAAGGAATTTGACGATAAATCCCCTGATTTTTCCCAAGGTCCTCGCAATATAAGACTTGGTTTAGCTTTAGATGGGGTGAACCCTTTCTTAGATAAAAGCACTAAATGGTCAACTTGGCCAGTTTTTTTAATAAATTATAACTCTCCTCCATGGTTAGAAACCAAGCCATTTTTCTTGATTTTTTCATTGATCATACCGGGGAAAAAAAGTGTGACTTCAGATACAATTGATGTTTATTTAGAACCATTATTTGATGAGCTAGTGGAATTGTGGAAAGGAATTGAAGCAATTCAAATTTTAAGGGATGGTAATTCAATTCAATTCAATTTAAGAGATTCTTTATTATTTACAATCCACGATCTTCCTGCATATGGCACTTTGACTAGTCTCAATGTTCATGGATACCATGGATGTCCAGCTTGCATCTTTAATGGTTTTGTGAGGCACTCAAGTAGTTTGCACAAGTGTATTTATTGTGGAAATTGTGCTTACCTCAAAAAGGAGCATCCATATCGTCGACAAAATTCACGTTTCAATGGTAAGGAAGAGGATCATGAAGCACCACTAGAAATAACAAGTGATTACATTATTGAGAATGGAGAAAAAAGAATGAAATTTATTGAAAATGGTGGCATTCGTGGTAGTAAAAATGATCCACTTTACGATAGTGGTGTAAAAAGAGTGTGCATATTCTATAAATTTCCATACTTTAAGAATATAACCATTAGGCATACTGTTGACTTTATGCATACTGAGAAAAACATAGCTTTTTCTATTATAGAAACTCTTTTTGGTGCATATGATACAGTGTCATCACGCCTAGGCCTTAAAGAATTAAATATTCGTCGAAATCTTTGGGTTGAAAAATATGGTAATGGAAAATACATAAAACCTATTGCTCCTTATGTGTGGACAAAGGATTAACGTGCACAATTCTTAAATTTTATGTCTCAGACTCGATTTTCTACTGGATATGTAAGTGGCAATATTAGAAGCCAAACCGAAAATAATAGCTTAAGAAGCCTCAAGACCCATGACTATCATGTCATAATTGAGGATATTTTACCTATTGCAGTCATATCAAGTTTGGAAAAGGGACCAATATTTGCAATTATAAGGTCGGGCCTAATCTAAAATGAATGAGTTTACATGTGCTAGATCCTTCAAAATTTGATAATTTGAGGGGAGAGGTTGTTGAAGTCCTCGGCTTATTGGAACGATAATTTTGCACCAGCAATATTCAATATTTCTATGCATCTTTTTATACATCTAGAACATGAACTAGAGCATTGTGGCCCAATAAGAACAAGATGGATGTATCCTATAAAGTGATACATGAAAGTTTTGAAAAATTTTGTTCGTAATAAGGCAAAACCAGAAGGTAGCATTTGTGAAGAATATTTAATGCAAGAGGCCATAGGGTTTTGCACAGAATATATGAAGGATTTTAGTAATGTCAGTCGGCGTGTATGGGATGATGATGATGACCAGAGAGTTGCAGGTGAAGTATTAGAAGGAAATGGACATTACTTCAAGCTATCAAGTGAGGAAAGAATTGCCATACATGCCTATGTTCTTCAAAACACATCATCACTCGATAAGTGGCGTAGGTAAAATATTATTTACATGATGATTTATTTATTTAATTTCATTTAATAGCTAAATTATTATCACTCTTACTTTTCATATTCTATGCAGAAAATACAAAGAAGAGATTCAAAAATGGATGCATCCATCTCGAAAGCGTACACTTCAAGATTTGAACCTTGGAGATCGTTCTTTTCCAAAATTTGATAATTGGATTGTTGATGCAATTAATGATGCACGACAAGAAGGTCAAGATATGACGAAGGAGGAAATTCAGCTTTCACAACCTCCAAGTATATGGGCTTCTTCTTTCAGTGGGATGTGGGCCTATGGTACTCATTTAAGAGTGGAATAAAGAGACATAGGAAAGGCAAATTGTGATTGTATTGTTAGTGTTGAATTTCATCACAACACTGAAAATAACTTGTATGTTGGATTCATACGAGAAATTATTCAAGTTGATTATGGTGAAACTAGTCCTATATTATTAAAATGTAAATGGATAAATCCATCTGCAATACAACATGATGAGTATGGATTTTTACGTGCAAATACACACCAAATTTTACTGAAGACCAATGAGCCATATGTTTCCCCTATTCAAATTAACCAGGCATTTTTAATTGGTGATGTGACAAGCTCAAGATGGTCGTATGTCGTTCAAATAGAGCCCCGCTCAAAAAGGAAATTCATGGAATATGTTGATATAATGGTTGATGGGCAATGTAATAGTTTACAAGAAACATTGGAGGAAGAATATGAAGATGGAGATAGATTATTTGAAGATGAAGCATTGAATCCCAATGAAGAGACCGAGATAGAAAACATAATTCATGGCCAAGACAATATAATGTACGAGGACAATGAAGGAAATCAAGCAGATGTATATAAAAGTGATCAGGATTGTGATCTTGATGACCACGCAAATGATCACAATGATGATTTATCACCTTGACTTTATGGCATAAATTTTCACTATGAAAATGGATTTTATTGTTTTGGCCATGGGATTAGCTAGATGGTTGTATTAAACTCTGTGTGAAATTTATCATTCATTTTTCACTTTGTGTGAATTTTGTCTCATTCCAGTAACTCTATTGTAGCATGAAGTGATTCAATTTATCTTAAAGAGGATTACTAGATCCATAAATGAAATTGCCTACATGAAGTTATGCTAACTTTAATATTTATTTTGTAATTTTTATAGTTGTTTTTTTTTCCTCGAGAAAATCTAGATTCTTCTAATGTTATTTTAGTTGGGGGATGCATATCTTTTTATTGCGGGATATTTGATTTTCAACTTGCAAACCTCGAAGCTAAATGTAAGTCTCTGGAGTCTGTTTACTAAGGGCTCAAAGTCTTAATATGGTTCAGGAGCTCTTCACCAAAGTTGTACAGTATTGACACTAGTACACATATAATAGATTCAATAATGTTACAATGGCTGGGACAACCAATCTGCATTCCCAATTGCAATATGCTATGTTTTTATTATGTGATAAATTTATGCAAATATTACAATTTTTTTTGCAATTAAAAAAAGAGAATCCATAATTCTATATAAGGTGTTAATACTAATTAAAGTGTTCATTCTATCAATTTAAGGTTAATTCATTCTCATTGATCATAATGCATGATCGTATAATAGATATATTTTATAATTGTTATTTGTCCATGCACTAATTTTTTTTTTTTAAATGTGAAATGTAGGACATAAATACTATGAAGAAGGGGTTGAAACGTAAAAATTATCTTAGCAGTGATGAAAATATGATAAAATACGAGCGTGTTCGTAAAGAACGCATCACAAAAAATGAAGAATATTTCTCATCTCTTGGTTTAGTGAATAAGTAAGTAGTTACTCTTCGTCACTTTTTATTTCTATGCATATTTAATGAAAGTTGTATATAATATATTTGATGATGTAGGCCATTATTTGATAATTTTTTTTTTTTTATAGGGGAAACTTGGATCCCATAGACAATGAGAAAAAACAAAAAGCAAGCAAAGACATATCCCTGCCAACTCGTAGAAGCAAACTCCGTGGTAATTCGATGCATGGAGATGAAGCTGACAATACTAATGATCAACTTCCTGATATATCAGATGATCATGTCCAAGATTCTGAAGAAGCAGAGTTGCAAGAAATTTATTTGCAGTTAAAGAAAAGATTTGAAGGCACATCTGAGGAGATTTGTGTGCAACCTAGTGCCATACCTATTATGGACAAGGAGCAACCAATTCAGTATTTTGCCATAGAAAGCACACCAATTACATCTTCTCCAAGTAAGGTGCTAGGAACTACCACACCTTCTTTAGCCACAAGTATGTGTGATTTTCCATCACCTAGTCTTGATTTTGAAGATGTATCAGCTTTAGTCAAAAGATAAAGAATTATTCAAAGCCATTATAGGTCCACAGAAAGGGAAGCCAAAGAACAAAAATCTGAATGGAAGAAGGCTTACTTGATTGAGGTAAAAGATGGTGAGCCTACTGAACCAAATGCGTCAACGTGGGCCACAGATTTGGGCACAAGAATAAGGTCTCATTTGGATGTTACCAAATCCAACTTTGCGGATCAAGATCCAAGAAATGTTGATCAAGTGATCCAACAAATGGAAAATGTTTTTGAGACTATTGGTGGAAGGATTTCTAGTAAATATTATAAGCGCAGAATGAGAATATTGATGAATAACTTCAGGCATAAATGCAAAAAATTAATCTTGGATGGAAAAGATAGGGAGAGTAGCTTGACTCCCAAACAAGGGAGTGATCATCGTTCATTGATAAAGATTAAGCGACTTATAAGTAATTATAATTCGCTTACTCTTTATCAATTATAATTATGATTACAATTACAATTTTAGAATTTTACATACAATTACAATTACAAATATTACAATTTTACAAATATTTTACATACAATTAGAATTACAATTACAATTTTACAATTTCACATACAATTACAATTACAATTACAATTTTATAATTTTACACACAATTACAATTACAATTTTATAATTTTACATATATACCATTACAATTACAATTTTAGAATTTTACATACAATTACAATTATAAGTCGCTTACTCTTTATCAATTATAATCACTCCCTTTTTTGGGAGTTGTTGAAGCCTAGAAAATCTCTACTTCAAACATTGGGGAAAACCACCCGGTCGGGACCTTAGGACAGCTCCTTTTCCGTTTGGTATGGTGGCTCCGACTGGATTTAAAGGACCAGTTTCCTTATAACTAATGGGTTGGTGATGGATTGATTTGGATGAGTGGAAATGGGACTGAATTGACTAAAATAAAACTATCTAATTTAAACTAAATGCTGATAAAGAAATTATAAAACTAACCTGGGCAATCATATGTGAATACAACTTCAAATTATTCCAATTTAACAATAACCATAAAAATGTATTATCATTTAAATCGAAATGTGCAGAAACAAATAAAGATAACTCTATTTAAGAAATTAAACAGAGTTGTATTAGCATATTGCATTCATCATTGTATACCATCTATATATACTTATGAAAGATAACATTTCAATTATACTCAGAAATGATATATAAGGAAACGTTGTGAAAACAAATATATATAAATGATAGCAAATTTTAAAGCGAATATCATAAGACAAAATAAATCAGCAGTGAACAAATAGAAATACCTTATTCATCTTGAAGGCTTTCAAATGAAATCTGATACTCTAATCCAGTAATTCTGATGCAAAATCAAATCCAAGGTATAGAAATGCAACACTTTAAAGATAATTCCGCATAAAGTCACAAGATGTGATCCTTTTAAAAAATATATAAGTCAGTGGAGTACAGAAATGTAATCTCCAAGTCAAAAATATTAAAATCCAGGACCCTTCTCTAAATGCATGAGAAGGGTTTAAATACTACTTAGCTAAATCTAAAAATAGTCTATTACAAAAAATTAAGGATTCGGTTTAATGACCGTCCTTTTCCTAGGCTAAAATACAGTAAAATTAAAACTAAATCTAAAAATAAATACTATTAACTAACTATTTATGAACTTGATCTTTAAACTTGCAGGCATCTAGCATAGTTTTGAGAAGATGTGGTTGACCGACTTCAGAATTCAACTGTCCTGAAAAGACAGAGTCGGCAAGTGTAGGCACAATCTTCTCAGTAGAATTGATGATAAAATTAAGCGCATTGTGCTCACTGTGTGGCTTCACTAAGTATGTCCAGTAAGAGTCCCAATTTAATCTTGTCAGCCCTTGGATTGATTTTTCTCTTTCTTCTGCCTTTTGCCTCCATTCTGTTTGCAGTTGATTCACATGTGGGAGATACCCCGGAACAGTTTCTGAAATCAAATTAGCTTTGTGCAAATTATCATTTACACAATCAGTAAGAATGTTTTCCGCTGTAGCCGCCTCCTCTGCTGCCTTCTCTGCCCTTCTGATTTGTACATCCCAGTTATTGAAAAGTATTTTTTTATGGTTTTCATTAATAATGGGTGCACCAGCTTTTCTGCCTTCTTCTGTTTTTTGCCATACTAAATAATCATTGATCTTTTCATTAATCAAATCATAATCATTTCGTAAATCTACGACATGATTTGTGATTTTATCACTCTCTTGGCAAAAAGAATTCCATTGTAAGATTTTTTGGCATAAAACTTCCTCTTGTTGCAGTAGTTGATTGTTTAAAGAGATAGTTTCTGAAATAAATTCTGGAAGCTTAGGATCATCTTTGTGCTGGTCTTGGATAATCTGTATTTGCTTTTCTTTATCAGCCAAGCTTTCTTGATGTCCTATTTGCATTTCTTGAAGTTGTTGTTGTAACTTTTCAAGTTTCAATTGTGCTTCATTATTGGCCTGTACCTGTTGCAATTGTTGTTGTAGAACTTTTATCTGTTCTTCTTTTTCATTCAACAAGAGTTGTATCTCAAATGCCTTGTCAATTGTTGCAGAAGCATAAGCCCCTATCATTTGAGATAACTTAGCGAGATTATCAGTAGGTTCTGTGGCAGGATCTTTCCACAAAACATCTACTTGTTCTGCTTCAGTAGCAATTGCACCTTCTAACTTTCTCTTTTTTCTCTGTTTCTTCACTACTGCTTTGTATTTTGCGTTGTAGAATACATCTAGAGGAGGAATGTCCTCTACATTAAGTACAATTTCAGAGGAGGGTGTGATTGGTATGTGCTCAGTCACTGTGACTGTGCTGCTTGTTCCTGTGCTCAAAACTTTGGTTGTTTGTACAGGAGTCTGTGCATTCTGTCCTTCTACATTAATCAATTGATTAAAACGTTCCCATTCTTTGTCTAATTCAACGGTAACTGACTGTTGCTGTACATTGGTAGGAGGAGGATTTGTCTGTTGAGAAGTCAAAATTTGATGTTTAGGAAGTTCTTTTGATTGAGCAGAATCTTTTAATGATTCTTCAATTTTATCTTCCTTTTCAATAGACTTATTGGAATGTTTAGAAGTCTCTCTTTCATATTTTGACTTGGATTTATCTGTACTTGAACTGCCGTTAAGACTAACACTGGGAGTTTTCTCCCTTGCGGGTTCCAAGCGTAGATTTTCCAAAGGAATAGCAGTTAGTCTTCTCTCTCTTTAAATTTTGAATTCCTGGAATTCCTCTGGAGATAACTGCATTTGAGCTGAACTCAAAAATTCCTTAAATGAACTTCTTGTTTGGAACATATCATCAAAAAGATCTTGTTCCCCAGAAAATTCCCTTACTCTGATTGCATTGGTAAAATTCTTAACAATATTATTTGGGTCAAATAACCTTCTCGAAAATTTGAACAGCTGTAAGCATGTAATGTTGCTTACTTCTTTGAATGCGTGACCAACATCAAAGAGTGAAAATGTTCCACAGTTTACGGGAAATTGTGGCCAAATGTCTTTCTTCTTCTCTTTTAATTCCTTTGTTAAACCTCCTTGGCCACAGGTCTGATAAGCAATCTCCCGAGCTACAAGTCTATCTGGAACATATAGGGGTAAAACATGGGGGGAAGCAGAACTTCCGAAAACCCTAACATAAGTGAACAATTCTTCTCCAAACCATCTCGCGACGGGGAGAATGTCGACCTCTGTTTCTGGGGATAACCTTGGGGCATCCTTATTATGCAATGTTCTGTACAATGGCAGCATTACACCATGGAAAATTTGGTAAAAATGGGGGACAAACTTAGACTCCCATAGTTCCTTATGGTACACATTAATAGGCAAAGGATCGTGGATAGTCCATTGCCAACCCATCACAAGGAATTTAGAGACAAAACAGATAGTGTCCATGACATAAGCAGATAAATAAAAAGGCGGATAAATCCGCTGAGAAACATTTCGTTTGGACCGGTAGTGAAAAATAGGAGTGGTCAAATTATCAGATAAGATTTTGGCCCAATCTACAATTGTAGAATTAACAGCAGCATTCAACAAGGGGAGCCATTCAGGCAAGATCATATTTATGTCAGGCTTTCCAAAAAGCCTGCATAACATGGCAGCAGCAAAACAGTAAGGAGAGGTAAGTGAACCAGTACTGTACATACCGTGTTTGTTTTTCTTCAACGGTTCATCTCTTTTGGTCCACTCCTGTGTGCATTCTGACAAATTCGCATGTTCTCTGGCAAAATCTTCCATGAATTGCTTATTATAAGTCGTCTGAGGCTCCGGCAACTGATACATCAGCCTCAAATCTTCCGTAGTGAACGACCCAATTAGCTCTTGAGTTGGAGTTCTAAATTGCCTGTCTGAAATATCGGTGCTGTCTAGCACCCATTTCACCATGTCTGTATATGAAAGAATCCTCGGCCTTGCCGCTATTCTATGCAGAAATGAGCAAGCCAGTTCTTTAAGGGTTGCCTCAGACGTATTACTGGAACCTGCTGTAGCCACAACTTTCATCACCACAGGATTTTCTTCTTCCAGTAAATTATACATTCCTTCCCATGTGGTTATACCGGCATCCTTATTGCAAGCAGTGTCTGTATACAGTGAAGCCATTTCTCTGTTTTCAGAATTCGAGCTCTTCTCTTTCTTACCCATAATGTTCTGTGAACGCTTTGTATAGACGTTTGCTCCTTCGTGCCTGCGTTTTACGAGTTAAATGAGAGTAATGGCATAAGAAAGGTGATGAGATAGTTTTAAATGCAAAGGCGAATGAAATATATTATTATAACGTGAAACGACTTTCAATCAAAACAAAATCTCATTTACCATTAATTGACAATCCATTCATTTAATCCAATCATTAAAGCGCATAACAGATATTGATATATGGGAAGATTTTCTTTGAACAACGCGCTTTTATGAATCTGCGATATTGCGATCTGCGATTTGCTGCGCAATATCGCAATATCGCAATGTCGCAATATTGCAATATCGCAAAATGAAACCATCACAATTTTGTAAATAGCGCAAAAGCGCAAATCGCAAATAGTGCAAAAGCGCAAAATTGTAAATAGCGCAAAAGGTATTCGTTTAAAATTTCTCTTTTCTGCGCTATGCGATCTGCAACCAATATGTTATTGTATAGGCTTTTTGGGATCACGTTATCGCAAAATCGCAAAATCGCAATTTCAGTATTACAAAAGATATCTACCATTTTGCGATGGATGCGCTATTTTGTTTAAAGAACAATTTTATTGTAATCTATCATAAACTTAAGTGTTTCTTAAGGTTCTTTCTAAGGGATTTCTCTAAGTTTATGATAGAAAGTTTTATTTGAAAAGGAAAACAAATCCTAATTGATTTTTTTTAATTTTTTTTTAACTAAGGGTCCCCATTTATTTAGTATTATTACTAATATAAAATAAAAAAGGGGGGTTGTTGCTGGTCACAACAATTGGCGATTCACTGAAAGAAACAGTTATCTCTGAAAAAAATAAAATGAACACTATATTTCTAGTAAATAAAGGTTTTAAAAGATAATGAAAACTATCTTAGGATAATTAAAATAAAATGTAACTATGAAAAAAAGAAATAAAAATCTTTCACAATTTATTTCTAATTTCTTAATAACAAAAACATTTTTGGGTTTTCTCAAGCTTTGATCGGTGTTAATAATGAAGTAAGTGGATTTCTCCAAGCTTGGTTTTATAATATACTCTATTGTCATAGGTATTTCCTCTGCTGCCTGCAAACGTTCATAGTCTCGACAGGGTTACCTTTAAACCATTAACCATTCATTGTCCCATCCAACTAAAATTATGACTTTTTAAAAGATAAATTCATAAGACCTATTATCCCATGTTTTTGTCTTTTACTTATTTTTTATTTTAAGAGCCATTGTTCTGGTTTGGTAGCCAGTTAATAACAATGCCATTCACTAGTTGTAATTAAATTGAACAAGCTGGCTCGTGATGAGACCCCTTGTCTTATATTAATAAGCCATTACCCTGTTTTGATATGCAGTATTGGTAATGTCAGTTTCATTACTTCTTATGAACATGGTAAGTCGGCTCATAATGAAACCTCTTATCTCTTAAATTTTCATATAGTTTATTAGAATTACATTCTAAAAAATCACAACTTAAATGGATGGGGTGAAATAGTTTTATCCTTAAGAATCAATGGATGACAATTTTCAGAGTTTCTTGAGTACCAAGACTTTGAAAAATCTTTACTTTTATAGATAACCTTTCTCTGCTTAATAAACTTATAATTATTTACATTCTCCTTAAGTTTTCAAAAGATCATGCAAATGATTGGAATAATCTTTCAAAGTTTAACATCTTATTTTAAACTATCCAAAAATTGTGATCATTACTTTAAAAATTCTTATTTACACAAAATAAATATTTATAATATTCTTCCTAAGAAATTTTCTAAATAGTAAACAGTCAATTAGAGACTCATTAACAACCTTTATTTGCAAAAACAATTAAAAACTCTGCAGAAAGGAATATGTATAGTTTAAGAAGGGGTTACCTCCTTATGAAAATAATTTCTTCAAGATAAGCCCATTTACAAGAAGAGATTCTCTCTTACCTGTTAGATCTTGGAGTATGAATGTATTTGAGCCTATCTTTTCAACGATCTGAAATGGTCCAAGCCACATTTTATGAAACTTGGTATGTTTACCTTTTTCTTCGTGTGCTTTATCCCATTTCAGAACAAGATCACCAATTGACAAAAATTTTGGGCCAGTAGAACTTGCATCAAAAGAAGATTTTACAAGCTGTTGATGTTTTTCATGAATAATTTTTGCTTTATTTCTATCTTCTTCTAGTTTAAGGATTTGATCATATCTCGATTGAATGGATGAAGAAGGATTTTCTTCAATAAATTGCACTAGGGCTAATGATGGAAGAGCTAAATTTGATGGTATCACAGCTTCTTTTCCATAAACTAAATTGAAAGGTGAAGTTCCTATTGAAGCTTTTTTAGTGATACGATCAGCCCATAATGCAAAGATTAAAGACTTGTGCCAATTCTTTTGATTTTGATCAATGATCCTTTTAATTATTTTGATAAGATTTTTGTTAGTGGATTCAACCAAACCATTACCTTGTGGATAATAATTTGTTGAATATTTCAATTTAAAACCTCTTTTGACTGCAAATTCTATTAAACTATTTCCAGAAAAGTAAGATGCATTATCAAAGACTAGAGCGTTAGGTACACCAAACGTGGTTATGGTGAATTGATCTATGAAATCAATAATTACATCAGAATTGGCTACCTTCAACGGGATTGCTTCTACCCATTTTGTAAAGTAATCAGTTGCAGTAAGGATGTACTTGTGCTGTTTGGAAGAATGAGGTACTATCTCATCAATAATGTCAAGCCCCCATTGTTCGAATGGTTGCTCAATAGTCACTGGTTGCAAAGGAAAAGCTGGTTTCCTTTGTCTTCCACTTGCAGTTTGACAAATTCGGCACTTCCTTACGTAATCATGCGTATCTTTAAAAAGGGTAGGCCAGTAATAACCAGCACGAATTATTTTGTGAGCTATGGTATCACCTCCAAAATGACCTCCTGCTGGTCCATCATGCAACTCCTGCAAAACCTTTTCAGCTTCAGTCTTTTCAAGACATCTTAATAAAATTGAATCATAATTTTTCCTAAATAACACATTATCAATGATCTCATATTTAATATCCTTTAACCTTAAAGCACGTTTTCTCTTATAGCTGAGATTAGAAGGAGCATACCCATTTTTCAAGTAATAGATGAGATCAGCATACTGAGATTCAGAATCTGTAACACTTATCTGACTTACTTGAATATCTTGATTTGAATTTTGATTTTCTGGTATGTTATGAGCTCCTGCCAATAATCTACAAAAACCTTGTCCTCTAACAATCTTAGCTGGTTTAATATCAATATCATATTCTTGCAAGGTTGTTACCCAGTTAGCTCTCTTTTCTCCTACTTCTTTTTGAATTAATAATTGCCTCACTGCAGAGAATGGGACAATGATCTTTGTATGTGTTTTCAAGAGAAAAGGTCTAAAATGTTTGATTGATTTAAGCACGGCAAAGGCTTGTTTTTCAACATCGGAATAATTAAGCTCGGCTCCTTGCAGATTTGAGCTAAAGAAATAAATTGGTGCCTCAATTTTCTGATCATTGAGCTGTGTTAAAACAGCTGCATAGGATGTCTCGGTGGCTAAAGTATACAAAATAAAATCTTTAAAAAAATCCGGGGTATTCAATGCTGGTGCATTAATGATCGCTTGTTTGATTGCCTCAAAGGCTTCTTTCTCTTTATGCCCCCATTTGAATACTGAATTATTCTTGATCATATTTTGCATAGGTAAAACAATTAAAGAAAAATTAGGAATGAATCTTTTAACAAAATTGATCTGCCCAAGAAATGATTGCATGGATTTTTTGTTATGAGGTAAAGAAATATCAGAAATTTCTTTGACTCTATCTGGATCAATATATATACCATATTTTGACACAACAAATCCTAAGAGTTTTCCTTCATCCAAAGCAAAGAAAGATTTCTTTGGATTTAAGGAAATACCAAACCTTCTACATCTTTCAAATATTTGCTTTAAATCATGTAGATGATTGGCTCTCTTTTTTGAAAATACTGTTATGTTATCAAGATAAACAACAAATGATTTATTGATCAGACCTTTAAATGCTATGTCCATGGCTCTTTGAAAAGTTGCTCCTGCATTTATTAGACCAAAAGGAATTTTCTGATAAGCATAAGTTCCCCATTTTGTTCCGAAAGTTGTTTTCAATCTGTCATCTGGATGAACTAAAACTTGATTATAGCCCGAAAATCCATCGAGAAAGGACATAAGTTCAGAACCAGCTACCTTTTGAAGTATCCGTTCCATGGTTGGCAATGGGAAATTGTCTTTTAAACATGCCTTGTTTAAATTTCTGAAATCAATACAGATTCTTATATCACCATTCTTCTTCCTTACAGGTACCATATTGGAAACCCAATTGGAGTGCCTGACAGGAAAAATGATTTTGGCTTTTAAGAGTTTATTAAGTTCTGATTTGATTTGACTTTCGAGATTTGGATGAATCTTTCTCAACTTCTGTTGAACAGGTTTAATATCAGGAAGCATTGGAATTGTGTGTTGAATAACCGAAGTATCATACGTTTTTAAATCATCATAATTCCAAGCAAAACGTTTTTATATTTGTTCAGAAGTTTAATGAAAGCATTTGTTTCCTCTGGAGTTAAATTGAGTCCTAAATTAACGTTTTGAGGATTAGAGTCAGAGCCAATATTTACTAATTCAAACTTCAAAGTGGAACTTTGAAGTTTAGCATTAGTAACTTTCTTGAATATGTCTTTAATATCATATAAGTCCTCTAATTTAACAACAGATTTCGGAATGGGATTTTCATTACCTTTTGAGGCAATTTGTAAATCATGATCATTCTCATCAATAATTTTCTCATCATATGATTTCTCTGAAGTCATGAAATTTAAAATATCTTGATCATGATAGAAAACTCTCCAATTTGTAACATTATCTGGGACAGATGGGCGAAAAATCAATTCTACAGAAAACCTATCAGGACTGCAATCTTCAGCAGGAAGGAGTTTAGATGCAACATTAGCTAACAAGTCAGCTGATGTATTTTGATTCCTAGGAATAGGAGAAATATTGAATGCCAAAAAATGAGTGGTAAGATCTTGTACTAGGGTTTGATAGTGTTTAAGATGTCCTGAAAGGCAATGAATAATATTCCTAACTTGTTTTATGACAATTTCGGAATCACCAAAGACTTTCAAGTATTTAACGTCTAACCCTATAGCTTTATAAAGTCCTTGTATCAAGACTTCATATTCTGCGGTATTGTTCGTACACTCAAATTCTAACCTACATGACAGCATGGTTTTCTCTCCATCTGGATCAATTAAGATGCATCCTGCTCCACCTCCATCACTAGACTTTGATCCATCAAAATATAATGACCAAAATAAAGATTTATCCATTGGCTTATCTACAATTACATCAGAAATATTTACAATTCTGGAAGAATCAGATTGTGAAAATTTTTCTATTTGAGAAACAAAAGTATTTACAGAAAAAGGTGATTGAGGTGCTTTGAAGTTTCCAAGAAATGACTCAGCAGAATAACCTCCAAGAATATTGTTGTTGAATGCCATAGGCTCATTAGGTTGTTCAAATTCAGTGACAGTATGCGTCATATGTTTTTCTCGTTCAACTTTGATTTGATTTGGTTTCCCTTTGTAGGGAAGCCACATATGTGAATAATCAATTGAGATATAACCATTAAGTTTCGCAGACCAGTCTCTGCTTAAGATTAATCCATAGAATTCAGGAATATCTACAATCAAAATATCAATTCTTTGGACAATCCTAGGATCGGAAGCTAATCTGATAGTAACTGAATTGATTTCTCCTATAACTTGAACTTTAGAGCGATCCAATTGAACAATATGAACTGCCGATTTCTGTGGTTCGATATTCAATTTGGCACAAACAGAAGTAGGCATTATATTAGAGGAAGCTCCAGAATCAATCAAACAATTATGCAGATTCTTATTGTACATTTCATAAGTCAGAAGAAAAGGAGGAGTTTGAGAATTTGAATTTTCTCCAATGAGCACGGTATCAGTAACATCTACCTTATCTGGTGGTTTACCAGCTCCCCTAGCTGCTTTTGCAACTACACTACTTGGTAAAGGAGCAATTGGTGTAGCGTTTAATTCTTTTAATAGCAACTTCTGCTGGTGTTTTAGTTTGCTGAGTTCATGTAAGGAAATGTTGGCTTTAATCTTTTTCATGTCTTCAACAATGTTATACTCCATAGGATCTGACACCACTAAAGTCTTTGTTGTCGATGAAGGAGGATTAGAAGAAGATGGCTGATTTTGAGTAGGTAATGGAAAAGCTTTCTTTGCGGGGGATTTGTCTTTGGTACTTGGAATTGTAATTTTCTTTTTAGGAGTTATTTGTACAGGATCCGATGTAGATTTACTCCTAGTACTTACAGGCATAGCTTCTTGTTCTACCTCACTATCAGAATTAGGGAGAATAAAATCCCACATTCCATGCAATTCAGCTATTTCTTCATTCTCATCTTCCTCATCTGATATTAAAGATGTATCTTCTTCTTCTTCCTCTTCTTCTGATTCTGCATTAGAGATTGCATTAGGAAGTTTAGATTCAACTTGGTTTCTTCTGAAATTTCGGAATGGTTTTTTGGTAGAAGTTTCAGCTACTTGTTTTTTAATTTCAACCATTTCATTTGACATGGTTTTAAGAACTTTCTGTAAACCTTCCATGTCGTATGGGTCTTTGGCCTTTTTCTTTGAATCATCTTTGAAGTTGAATTTCTTTGATTTCCTTTCCTCAATAGCATTTTTCTTTTCTAGAGAAATAATTCGTTTCTCTACTACAATAGCCTCTTTCATATTCTCGGCTAATGTAGGTTTTGCAGCTCTATCTACAAAAATTGCTATGTTTGAGGGTAAGGCAGTTATGTACCATTCACTTCTGACTTGTTCACTAGGCCTTGAATCTGTGTGAATTTTGTTCAAGAGTTTGTTGAATCTAGCGTTGAACTCTTTAATGGGTTCCTTGAGTTCTGCTTTCAAATTTGAGAGATCGTTGATTAAAGTAGCTATTGATCTGTCATCTCCAAATTTGGTTAAAAAATGATCTGCAAAAATGGCCCAACTTGTTATGGATCCTGAAGGTAATGAAAAATACCAGGATCCTGCTACCCCTTGAAGAGTATAAGGGAATAGTCTGACTACAACATCTTCATGTACGACTCCATTCAAGTTTACAGCCAGCATAAATTTATTGATATGTTCTTCAGCTTGAATGTTAAGATCTGGACTGAACTTTGGAAGCCATTTTCCAGGATTGTCAGGTAAATCATGTAAAGGTGCAGGCATGTTGACAGCGCCTGGAGTAGCCCATGGTCTAGCCATTATTGGAACAACTATTGGAGGAGTAGTAGAGGCTGGTGGTGTTTGAATAGAATTTGTTGGAATAGATGATGTTGAGATTGATGATGTTTGAGGAGATGATGTGGAAACAACTGTACTTTGTTGAGTTGGGATTTCGGAAACAGGTAATTGAATATTAGATGAAGAACCTATATCACTTACTGATTCCGATTGAGTTTTTCTTGTCTTGACTCTACTAGGTAAAGGGAATTCCTTCAGAGAAATACCAAGTTTTTCACTTTGAAGCCTAGTAAGAGGTTTTGTAGAAACAAATTTTGAAGTTACACTACCTTCAGATATTTCAGACTCATCTAGAGATAATGAGAATCCTTTCAATTTATGAATTAAATCTTGAACTTCAGGAGACTCAGGATTTTGATTGTCCGAATGTTTTGAGATTTTGGTAGTGGGTGTCTGAATATTCTTCTCAATTCCTTCTATAGGATTTTGTATTTCAGAAGAAATTGAAGAAGTTGATGAGGGTGTTTTGCTCTCAGAATGGCTTGTGGGTAAAGATTTACTTGCCATTCATAGCTCATGCCCTCCTTCTAGCACCAAAAATGTTGAAGCCTAGAAAATCTCTGCTTCAAACATTGGGAAAAACCACCCGGTCGGGACCTTAGGACAGCTCCTTTTCCGTTTGGTATGGTGGCTCCGACTGGATTTAAAGGACCAGTTTCCTTATAACTAATGGGTTGGTGATGGATTGATTTGGATGAGTGGAAATGGGACTGAATTGACTAAAATAAAACTATCTAATTTAAACTAAATGCTGATAAAGAAATTATAAAACTAACCTGGGCAATCATATGTGAATACAACTTCAAATTATTCCAATTTAACAATAACCATAAAAATGTATTATCATTTAAATCGAAATGTGCAGAAACAAATAAAGATAACTCTATTTAAGAAATTAAACAGAGTTGTATTAGCATATTGCATTCATCATTGTATACCATCTATATATACTTATGAAAGATAACATTTCAATTATACTCAGAAATGATATATAAGGAAACGTTGTGAAAACAAATATATATAAATGATAGCAAATTTTAAAGCGAATATCATAAGACAAAAGAAATCAACAGTGAACAGATAGAAATACCTTGTTCATCTTGAAGACTTTCAAATGAAATCCAATACTCTAATCCAGTAATTCTGATGCAAAATCAAATCCAAGGTACAGAAATGCAACACTTTAAAGATAATTCCGCATAAAATCACCAGATGTGATCCTTTTAAAAAATATATAAGTCAGTGGAGTACAGAAATGTAATCTCCAAGTCAAAAATATTAAGATCCATGACCCTTCTCTAAATGCATGAGAAGGGTTTAAATACTACTTAGCTAAATTTAAAAATAGTCTATTACAAAAATTAAGGATTCGGTTTAATGACCGTCCTTTTCCTAGGCTAAAATACAGTAAAATTGAAACTAAATCTAAAAAATAAAGACTATTAACTAACTATTTATGAACTTGATCTTTAAACTTGCAGGCATCTAGCATATTTTTGAGAAGATGTGGTTGACCGACTTCAGAATTCAACTGTCCTGAAAAGACAGAGTAGGCAAGTGTAGGCGCAATCTTCTCTGTAGAATTGATGATACAATTAAGCGCACTGTGCTGACTGTGTGGCTTCACTAAGTATGTCCAGTCAGAGTCCCAGTTTAATCTTGTCAGCCCTTGGATTGATTTTGCTCTTTCTTCTGCCTTTTGCCTCCATTCTGTTTGTAGTTGATGTGCCTGTGGGAGATATCCCGGAACAGTTTCTGAGATCAAATTAGCTTTGTGAAAATTATCATTTACACAATCGGTAAGACTGTTTGCCGCTGTAGCCGCCTCCTCTGCTGCCTTCTCTGCCCTTCTGATTTGTGCATCCCAGTTATTGAAAAGTATTTCTTTATGGTTTTCATTAATAATGGGTGCACCAGCTTTTCTGCCTTCTTCTGTTTTTTGCCATACCAAATAATCATTGATCTTTTCATTAATTAAATCATAATCATTTCGTAAATCTACGACATGATTTGTGATTTTATCACTCTCTTGGCAAAAATAATTCCATTGCAAGATTTTTTGGTATAATACTTCTTCTTGTTGCAGTAGTTGATTGTTTAAAGAGATAGTTTCTGAAATAAATTCTGGAAGCTTAGGATCATCTTTGTGCTGATCCTGGATAATCTGTATTTGTTTTTCTTTATCAGCCAGACTTTTTTTATGTCCAATTTGCATTTCTTGAAGTTGTTGTTGTAACTCTTCAAGTTTCAACTGTGCTTCATTATTGGCCTGTACCTGTTGCAATTGCTGGTGCAAAACTTTTATCTGTTCTTCTTTTTCATTCAACAAGAGTTGTATCTCAAATGCTTTGTCAATCGTTGCAGAAGCATAAGCCCCTGTAATTTGAGATAGCTTAGCAAGATTATCAGTAGGCTCTGTTGCAGGATCCTTCCACAAGACATCTAGTTGTTCTGCTTCAGTAGCAATTGCACCTTCTAACTTTCTCTTTTTTATCTGTTTCTTCACTACTTCTTTGTATTTTGGGCTGTAGAATACATCTAGAGGAGGAATTTCCTCTACATTAAGTACAATTTCAAAGGAGGGTGTGATAGGTATGTGCTCAGTTACTGTGACTGTGCTACTTATTCCTGTGCTCAAAACTTTGGTTGTTTGTACAGGGGTCTGTACATTCTGTCCTTCTACATTAATCAATTGATTAAAACTTTCCCATTCTTTATCTAATTCAATGGTGACTGACTGTTGCTGTACATTGGTAGGAGGAGGATTTGTCTGTTGAGAAGTCAAAATTTGTTGTTTAGGAAGTTCTTTCGATTGAGCAGAATCTTTCACTGATTCTTCAATTTTATCTTCCTTTGCATTAGACTTATTGGAACGTTCAGAAGTCTCTCTTTCAGATTTTGACTTAGATTTATCTGTACTCGAACTGCCGTTAAGACTAACACTAGGATTTTGCTCCCTTGCGGGTTCCAAGCGTAGATTTTCCAAAGGAATAGTAGTTAGTCTTCTCTCTCTGTAAAGTTTAAATTCCTGGAATTCCTCTGGAGATAACTGCATTTGAGCTGAATTCTAAACTTCTTTAAATGAACCTTTTGTTTGGAACATATCATCAAAAATATTCTGTTCCCCGGAAAATTCCCTTACTCTGATTGCATTGGTAAAATTCTTAACAATATTATTTGGGTCAAATAACCTTCTTGAAAATTTGAACAGTTGTAAGCATGTAATGTTGCTTACCTCTTTGAATGTGTGACCAACATCAAACAGTGAAAATGTTCCACAGTTTACGGGAAATTGTGGCCAAATGCCTTTCTTCTTCTCTTTTAATTCCTTTGTTAAACCTCCTTGGCCACAGGTCTGATAAGCAATCTCCCGAGCTACAAGTCTATCTGGAACATATAGGGGTAAAACATGGGGGGTAAGCAGAACTTCTAAAAACCCTAACATAAGTGAACAATTATTCTCCAAACCATCTCGCGACGGGGAGAATGTCGACCTCTGTTTCCGGGGATAACCTTGGGGCATCCTTATTATGCAATGTTCTGTACAATGGCAGCATTACACCATGGCAAATTTGGTAAAAATGGGGGACAAATTTAGACTCCCATAGTTCCTTATGGTACACATGAATAGGCAAAGGATCGTGGATAGTCCATTTCCAACCCATCACAGGGAATTTAGAGACAAAACAGATAGCGTCCATGACATAAGCAGATAAATAAAAAGGCGGATAAATCCGCTGAGAAACATTTCGTTTCGACCGGTAGTGAAAAATAGCAGTGGTCAAATTATCAGATAAGATTTTGGCCCAGTCTACAATTGTAGAATTAACGGTAGCATTCAACAAAGGGAGCCATTCAGGCAAGATCATATTTATGTCAGGCTTTCCAAAAAGCCTGCATAACATGGCAGCAGCAAAACAATAAGGAGAGGTAAGTGAACCAGTACTGTACATACCGTGTTTGTTTTTCTTCAACGATTCATCTCTTTTGGTCCACTCTTGTGTGCATTCTGACAAATTTGCATGTTCTCTGGAAAAATCTTCCATGAATTGCTTATTATAAGTTGCCTGAGGTTCTGGCAACTGATACATTAGCCTCAAATTTTCTGTAGTGAACGACCCGATTAGCTCTTGAGTTGGAGTTCTAAATTTCCTGTCTGAAATATTGGTGCTGTCTAGCACCCATTTCACCATGTCTGTATACAGAATAATCCTCGGCCTTGCCGCTATTCTATGCAGAAATGAGCAAGCCAGTTCCTTAAGAGTTGCCTCAGACGTATTACTAGAACTTGCTGTAGCCGCAACTTTCAACACCATAGGATTTTCTTCTTCCAGCAAATTATACATTCCTTCCCATGCGGTTATACCAGCATCGTTATTGCAAGCGGTGTCTGCATACAGTGAAGCCATTTCTCTGTTTTGAGAATTCGAGCTCTTCTCTTTCTTACCCATAATGTTATGTGAAAGCTTTGTATAGACGTTTGCTCCTTCGTGCCTGCGTTTTACGAGTTAAATGAGAGTAATGGCATAAGAAAGGTGATGAGATAGTGTTAAATGCAAAGGCGGATGAAATATATTATTATAACGTGAAACGACTTTCAATCAAAACAAAATCTCATTTACCATTAATTGACAATCCATTCATTTAATCCAATCATTAAAGCGCATAACAGATATTGATATATGGGAAGATTTTATTTGAACAACGCGCTTTTATGAATCTGCGACATTGTGATCTGCGCAATATCGCAATATCGCAAAACGTAACCATCGCAATTTTGAAAATAGCGCAAAAGCACAAATTGCAAAATAGCGCAAAAGCGCACATCGCAAATATTGCAAAAGCGCAAAATTGTATATAGTGCAAAAAGTATTCGTTTAACATTTATTTTTTCTGCGCTATGCGATCTGTGACCAATATGTTATTGTATAGGCTTTTTGGGATCGTGTTATCGCAAAATCGCAAAATCGCAATTTCAGTTTTACAAAAGATATCTACCATTTTGCGATGGATGCGCTATTTTGTTTAAAGAACAATTTTATTGTAATCTATCATAAACTTAAGTGTTTCTTAAGGTTCTTTCTAAGGGATTTCTCTAATTTTATGATAGAAAGTTTTATTTGAAAAGGAAAACAAATCCTAATTGATTTTTTTGGATTTTTTTTTAACTAAGGGTCCCCATTTATTTAGTATTATTACTAATATAAAATAAAAAAGGGGGGTTGTTGCTGGTCACAACAGGAGTCAAGCTACTCTTACTCTTTATCAATTACTTTATCGCTTATAAGTCACTTACTATTTATCAATTACTTTGTGTAAATTTAAAAAATTGTAAGTCGCTTACTCTTTATCAAGTGCTTTTTTCAACTCGCCGACAGCCTCCTCCTCTTTGTCTTTCCCCATCGTCCCAAATCAACGACTCTAGTTTGTTGTCGATCCGCTTGATGCCTACCCGGCATAAAAGAAGACTTCATACAGGTACCTCTCGCTACAGACCCTCGGATTTTTCTCTTTGTCAAAGAAAACCTTTCAATTTCTTCATGTACCTTCTAAGAAGAACATCCAACGACAAGAAACCACCCTAAATAATTCAACCTCATCTACTAGGTGGATTAGAAGATGAACCTACAAGTCCATGAAACTCGTCATCAATTCCTTATCAAACATACAAACAATCTCAACTATCTGTTGACGCCATCATGTAATGCTAGCCACATGAATCTCCTTTGACACAATCCAACATACAAAAGCAGATAATTTAGATATGGAACATCCTAGGTCTTGGGGGAAGTCATGTTTCACACACCCATGCACGAACAAAGGATAATGACACTGCAAGGTTATAAACACATGCATACGAAATTATTTATGTTTTATGATCCCACGGGATAAAAATTATTAATATAACACATAATAAAGTCATTCTTTTGGCATTATATGTACTCTTAGAAGATTCAAATGGTCATGTGATTTCAACGCCGAAAAATGGTCATCCATGGTGAAGTAGCGTTGTAGTGAAGACCCATATGAAGATGGCACCCTCACACCCATTATAACTTCCTTTGCCAAAGAAAGATCATCATTTTTAAAAATCCATGGGACATCACCTGTGTTAAAATACCATGAATTAGAGGGACCAGCGACTGCCTCTGATCCTATACTTTCTAATCGTCTTGGCCAATGTTTATTTTTATTTTTTGAAGTAATAATATCTTTCCTAACAGCCAATGTGTCACTTTGTTTTGATGATATGTGCCTCCATAAAGAAGATGAAACATTTTTAAATATATGCATGGGATCTAATAAGTGGGTAATATTAAGATGCTCCCAATATGGGAGGTTATAAAAGATAGATTTCCTTTTCATCCCAATGGGAAATTTCTCAACATGGGTGTCGAAGAAATCCTAGATCATCGAACATAGGCTCCCCATTTGAATTGAACATTTCTATGAACTCCTTCTCCTTCTCTCTCTCATATGCTCTAAGCCATTTAGCTGGTGTCGTTATTGGATTCCTTTCGGTTCTCTCTTGTTAAACATTGAAAATGGATGTTGATCTTCTGTAATGGTGTTCTTCTGGGAGGAATACCCTGGAGCAATCATACACTGGCTTTCGTAGGTCGTTGGACCATCTAGTTTTTAGATAAGACCCACAACATTTACATCCAAAATACCCTTTTGTTACAATACTTGCGAGATTATTGTATACAATTTATATGTATGGCGCGTTGAAGAATATCATGAAGATCAGAACAATTACAGCGAATTAAATAACTAATATGTGAAATAATATTGTTAGGTATCTAAACAAATCAATAAACAAGTAATTTACCAGAGAAAACTCCTAAGCCTGGATAATCATGTGTCATGTAAGTACATATGCCATACAATGTAAAACTCTTCTCTTCTGAGATGGTTCTTGATACATCGTATACATGTATCCCATCCCATAATTCCTTCAATTCATATACCAGTGGTTGTAAGTAGACATTCATATTCTTCACTTGTCTTCTACCAGGGACTATGAGAGCCAACATAAGATGTTCATTCTTCACGGACAACCATGGGGGGATATTGTTATTGATGACTACTATAGGCCAAAAATAATAGTTGGTGTTCTGGAGGGAATATGGGTTGACGCCATCCATGGCTATGCTGAGTCATAGACTTCGTACTTCATCTTTGAATTTTTCGGGCCATGTATCCTCTATATGCTTCATGGCTATTGAATCAGTTGGGATTCACATTACTCCCAAATCACTTCTGTGTGAGACATGCCATCCCTGCAACATAGCTAATTCTTTGCAACGAAAGAGCCTTTGAATCCTTGGGATTATAGGCATGTGCCTCAATATCTTAAAAGATGGACCACGTGATTTACCCTTCTTTTTTTATTTATCATACCTGTCATGCCCACATTTCGGACATATCTCTTTGTCTACATATTATCTTCTATATAGAATACAATCATTTGGACATGCATGATATGATATGTACTCAACACCCAACATTTTCAACAATTTCTTTGCCTCTTCGCAGCTACCGGGCAAGACATTATCACTCGAAAGAACCTTATATTTGAATAACTTGTCGTTGGTGATCATGGAAAATATTAAATGTACATTAATGCCAATATAATTATTAACGTTCATAAAATTGACCGTTTGTAATGTTCATTGTGTGATTATATTTCTCAAATTTATATAAGGGAGGACTTTATGGTAACTTACCTCAAAATTTATAAGAAACATGCATTCGACAGGCCAAACTTTGCTTTCAAGTTGTACAGTAACATCGTTTTCCCCAACTAGGTAGACTTTGACTGGCTGTCAGGTCCAAAGAGAGGGGTGGTGGAAGCAAATTTAAGGCTTTCAAAAAAGGTGTCAGCGATATGAGCATCATCCCCTAGCTGATGTTAGGTCCCTATATTACTAGTATAGTCCCTTATTGTTGTTAGTGTAACCCCCTTATTTTTATTATTGTACCCTTGTAACCCCCATTTTATTATTATTGTGCCCTTAAATTATTATTGTTAGGTCGGCTAGGATTACATTGTGGCCCACTAGGATTACATTATGGCCCCATGGACTCCTATATATAGAAAGGAGGTTTTGTAAATTGGATCATCGAATAATTTTTCATTTATGTAATGTATTGGAGGTTTCCCCCTAGAAGTAGCTTATTTCTAAGGCGTTGATATCTCTTTTCTTCTATTTTTGGAGATGGTTACACAACATTTGGTATCAGAGCTTTGGATTCTAGGGTTTCGCTACTCCAAATAGGTCATCGTGGCATTTTCGCTATAACTTTTTTTCTACGAAGTTTCAGAAGCTGAAATTTTTAGGGTGCGAAGCTGAAATCTTGAGGAAGATTGTATCAAAAATTTAGAGTTTGGTTCGCAATAATTTCGGAGATATGATCTGTGTAAGTTAGGTATTTTTTCAGGCTCCTAAACAGGTCATCGTGGAATTTGCGCTATAAATTTTTTTTCTACGAAGGTTAAGAATCTGAAATTCATATGGTGTGAAGCTGAAATCCTGAGGAAATTATTCAAAAAATTTTAGAGCTTGGTTCGCAATATTTTTGGAGATATGATCTGTGGAAGGTAGTGCTTTTTTAGGCTCCTGAATTTCATCTCAAAGAGGTGATCATGGGAAAATTTCAATAACTCTCTCTCTGGGAATTGGATTGGAGTGCCGTAAAAATTGGTCGCAAGTACATAGACTGTAGTTTCTTTGCTATCAATTTCAGAGACAAATGATGAAACAGTGACATGTGGCAAGTCGTACAAGTTCGCTATACTGAACCAGTCCATAATTAGGTCATTGTGGGAGATTGGACACAACTTTGTCTTGGAGAATCCAAATCAGGTCAGAATTATGGCATTCGAAAGATAATTCAGAGGGCTACGTCGGAACCAAAATTTAGATATTGAAGTGCTACAATCACAGAGATAATCCAATTTCAATATCGATCTCCTCAAAAGCAAGAAAAAGGTGTGTATTTTGTTTTCCGAATTGCATAAGTCTTGTTTGAAGAATCAATTTGAATTGATTCCAAGGGAATATTGTAGAATATATATCAGTATTGGGTTCTAAAATATACCCCGTAAAAATAATTCAACACCCATTAAGCCTTCAGAAGGGCCTACTATGACTCATGAAGATGAAGAATTGCAACATGATCTATCAAAATTACAAGAGCAAGTGCAACAAATTTCACTCTCGCAAAGAGCAACAAAAAATCAAATGGAAGTTTTGAAGAAATGCATGGAAGAGAAGATGGATGGTTTGAAGAAAGGCATGGAAGCTAATATGGATGGCATGGAAGCTGGCATGGAAGCTAAGATGGATGACATGAAAGACAACATGGAAAACAACATGAAAAACATGAAGAATGATCTAAAAGCAGACATCAAAGGTTTGACCAAGTTGATACAAGAAATGTTTCCTAATGGTGAAAAGATAGTAGAAGAACCTCATGATGAGAACAAAATAATGTTAATCGCGATTTCATAAACTCTAATGTTGGCGGGAAGAACCACCATATTCCAAAAATGGATATGAGGAAGTTTGATGGGAAGGATCCTGTAACATGGATACTACAGATGGAGCAATATTTTGATCTCCATAATGTGCAAAACACACAAAAGGTACGCATTGCAGCTTTACAGCTGATCATCATTTTGGAATGCATCTAACAACATTGTCTCCATGACAATCGTATCTCTTAAGTAATCATCTGTACCAACCTCTATTTGAATGCCTCCATTTCCAGCTTGTGAAGAACTACTATTGTTGTACTCATTCTTAATTGGTGAATCTGGACATAGTGGGAATTGAATCGGTGGTTGATTCAACCATTCTTGGTATCATTCCTATTCAATTTTTTCTCTTAATTCATCCTTCTCTCGACTTTACATTGTCGTGGGGTGCAACAAAAGATGGTAGGTAGGTCACTCATCATCATTAGAATCCTAATAATTTCAAAAAAATTATTTGAACATGATGAGTACAAAATCTTTGATATCAAATAGTAAGAACGTTGACAATGCATGATTAATTTGTTTGACGTTGGAATAATTACATTAATATACCAAACAATTATTATTACCATCATTGTCCCAGGATTGTGGCTAGAAGATGCAACATTGTTACAATTGGCATAGTGAAGCGGTTGTACATTTTCATTTACCAAATACGCCTTGCGGTATGCTGCTCCTGATAAGAGCTTCCGACATTTTGCAGTTGTTTGAATATTTGGTGCATTTGAACTCGATTTTGAATCTGCATGAACCTGCAAATTTGTATACATTATAAATTTCATTAAGCTAATTGACATGGATAAAAAACATAAATTCAATTAGATAATGAAAACATAAATAAAATATGAAGTAAATATTACGTCTCGAGATGGATAGGGAGAACTCCGCGATGGACTTTGAGAAATAAATGGAACGATCTAGATTTTGAATAATTTTCCATTCAATATAATTATGATATTTTCTCCCTGCACTTGAGCAAAATCAACAATAAATTTTAGTGTACACACCTAAAAGTAATTTCGGTGCGTTAAAAATAGACTTATTGTTATTGGCGTTAATGTATAGATAACCACACAGGTGCGTTTTAGTTACTGCACGTTGGTGTCGTGTTATTAACTAACGCACTGGTGCGGTGTTATTAATTGACGCACCGGTGACGAAAAGCTGCAAATAAAAAAAGCGCAACTTTATTTTTTAAAGTGAAAAAAAATGGTAAATTGAAAAATGGGCAGCAAAATATTTTGGAAAATCTAATTTCATAAAAAAATTATTTAAATACTAAACACTTTTCATTATTACACTATTTTTGCAAAAAAAATCAACCAAAGATTTGCACGAAACATACCTGGAGCAAGAGAGCACGAGAGCATTGTGTAGTAGCAAAATACTTTCGAACAGAACTATTCAGACAATCAGAATTCCAAACCTCTGGTGATTCAAACCCTGTAGCATAGAATTTCAAATGATCTCATGATTATATTTTATTTTATTTTTACATTTTCTGCAGTATTTTTTATGCAGTAAGTAAAAATTTTAAATTTACTATTCATTTTTAGCAAAAAAACAACAACAACAAAAAACAAAAACAAAACAAAAAAAAACAAAAACAAAAACATTAAAAAACAAAAAAAAAACAAAAAACAAAAAATCCATTTTACCCTAAATCCTTCATTCTTTTTGTTCCTGCCTTTGCTTCTTCATATTTCCGTTATTTCATAAATAAAGCTTTTCATTTTAGATTTATAGGGTTTATATATATATATATATATATATATATATATATATATATATATATATATATATATATATATATATATATATATATATATATATATATTGATGTCCATCCCACGGGACGGCTTGCATAGTTGGATCCCAATCCATGTCGACCCTTGCCTGAATTTTTAAAAAACTGAATTTTTTAATTGGTGCGCCCTGCGTAACCTAGCGCACCGATGCGTTGTCTTATCACACCGCACCGCGCACGTACTATTTGATAAAAAAATTTAAAAATAATTTTTTTTAATCCGTGCACCATATGTCAAATAGCGCACCGCGCATGTACTGTTTAGAAAAAATATTTTTTTATTTTATGTGTTAGTCGGTGCACCATTTAACATATAATGCATCGGGTCTCCTTGTTGACAGAGAGCACCATACGGTGGTCCCCTGTTTTTGTGGGGTATTTATAAAAATAGGTCGCACCGCCCCCTCCACGACACCATTTGCTACAAAAACTAACACTAGATGATTTTTATTATTTTGTTTGTGTTATTCGGTGCGGTGGTTATCATATAACGCATCAGTGCTCCTTGTTAACATAGAGCATTGTACGGTGTTTTATACTGTTTTGGTAGTGTTTTTATAAGGACACGGCGCATCGACGTCGGTGCATACAACCTTAAAAGCACATCGGTTTCTTGATATATTTTTTTTATCTGAAAATTTGATGATTTATTTATAAAATATATTAATGAATGATATGGTACATGTTTCATTTATAAAGAAATGGCTCACAAGAGATCAAGTAACAAAAATACTAATAGCACATCAAGAAAAGAAAAAAAGGCAAGTTCTTTGTAAATTCTTTACAAAAAATATTATTTTTGAACTATATGTAAGTTTAACTAATATGTATTGTTTACTGTGTATCATGAAGAGCCACAAAATGATGAAACTCGATAAGATTATTTTTTATCTAAGACCAGAAGAGCGTAAAAGCTTGACGGAAAAATTGCAAAAGGATGAATCAGGTAAATGAAAAAATACTATCGATCCAATATGAGTTTCTTTTTTTAATTTTCATTAATAATATACTTAAAATTATTAGATAACATGTTTCAAACAATCTATTAATTCACATATGTTTAATGTTTTAAAGGGACCAACAACTCAGAAAATGAATTTTGTTCTAAGAAAAGAAAAAAAATATAACATGCAAAAGAAAATGAATTGCTCCTTAGCTCATCTGGAGTGGTGTTGGAGGTTAATGAAAAGGGAGAAAACTTTTATAAAAGTTTGAGGGATCTAGTGGAACGAATGTATAGATGTTCTTTCCACTTATAATACAAAAATCAATCCAATGATTCCAAGAACCAAATTTTATCTAAACTACAAGAAGAGTTTCCAGAGAATTGGTCAATGAGACATGTCAGACTTTTAATAGAAAAAATGCACAACAACAAAAAAGAATGAATGAAAAAGTAATATTATTTTAAATGTTTTTTCTAGAATTATTTATAAATATCACTTTTGTTATATTTACTTTTCATATATTAATATAAAAATTAAATAGTTTATTGTCATGTTACATTTTCAGAAAGATTATGAAAATCTCAAAAGATGAACAAGCTGATATCACAAATATGCTAGTAGGAATGTCCGAAAAGGTGTACAAGGAGATGGTCAAAGAAATGGACAAAATTACATCGCATGAGCCATCTCAACAACAACGTGCTTCAAATGTAATATGTAATCATTGAATCTTTCGATCATTAAGTACAATAAATAAATAAAAATTCATTAAATATTAATTTTCAAGTATTTTCTGTTGGAAATATTGTCATTGATGGCAAAGGAGGCAGCACTTAGGCAAAAGAGGCAGCGCTGAAGCAGAGGAAGGCAAAAGAGGCACAGTGAAAGCAATAGAGGCAGCAAGAAGAATGTCAAAATGTAACAGTCATAGAAGCACAGTGAAGAACCGTTATCGGAAGATAGAGACAGAGGCAGAGTGACAGAAGCAGAGACAGAGGCAGAGAGCAGTTACAAAATTCCGGGAATCGCACTCTCCAATCGGCGGAGCAGAGGCAGAGACAGAGGCAGAGAGCAGTTACAAAATTCCAGGAATCGCACACTCCAACCGACGTTATACAACACGAATCTTATTCCGGGAATCGCAGACTCCAGCCGGGTGTTACACATATAATACAGAACCATATTCCGGGAATCGCACTCTCCAACCGACGGAGCACATATAACAAATACAAACATTATTCCGGGAATCGCTTCACTCCAGCGGCAAAATATATATAAGCATATATATCAGTTATATACAAGCGGAGCACTTTAACCAAAGGTTCTATCAAAACGAAATGGCTTATAAGGTGGGACCCCTCCCTAATCGCAATCGGAGAAAAGGTTCAATCGGCGGAGTTTTGTTATGTGCTCCGATTAAAGGCCGGACCCGATTGAGCTATATGCCACAGTTTATTGCTAATCGCATCCGAGTTCCCAATCGCATCGGCAAAATACAATGAACAGTGGTCAATCGCAACACATATTAAAAGACTTGCGATTGCGATTAAGAGTTCGGACCCGATGGGTGTATTAACGATGGTGTAAATATATTTGAATTCCGGCTAATCGCATCGGAACTTTCCGATTGATCGCAAGTCCTTTGTAATATGCTCCGATCAAGTGGCGGACCCGATGGCATTATACGATGGATTTAATAGGTTCAATCGCATCTGGAATCTCAATCGCAATCGAAACTCTCCGATTGATCGCACGACTTTGTAAAACGCTGCGATTGAAGTGGCGGACCCGATCCAGTTATAAGCGGGAGTTGATATATGCAAATCGCATCCGTGTTCTGATCGCAATCAGAACTTTTCTATTATGCGCCCCGATTGCATTTGATTGAAGCCCGGACCCGATGGGCTTATTAACTATGATTAACAAGTGTTTGAGTTCCAGTTCTAATCGCAAACAGAAATTTGTGAAGGCGCTGTTATATATATATATATATATAAATTTGTTGCGATTGTATTAAAACATGCCGCGTGGTCTGTAGACCCACGGGCATCAGCTTTATGGGAGGGCGATTATTAATGTAATACAATTGTAATATATGTATGTTCCGGCCTGTGGAACTCGCCACATGAACAAGACACTTGCTGCGTGTAAAGGATTGAATTACAGTCAGTAGATTCATTTATATATAAAGCGCTGGTATAAAAATAAAATAAAAATGCAGTTCATAAATTCAGGAGTTACGCAGCAGCCATAAACAGAAAGGCATACAGAGAAGAGAAAGGGACAAAGAGACAGTTAGAGAAAAGACAAATGCGCAACAAGCCAAGAGACAAAATGAGTGAGCTGGAGTTCACATTGTAATTCGAATGTAAATGTTTTAATTGTTTTTATTGTTTGTGATGCATTGGCAAGTCTCCGAGAGAAAACAAACTCCCACTGTAATGTTAAAATTGACACCTTCAGTTATAATTTCTGAGTAAGCTGATAAAAGGAGTAAGAAGGCAGAAGGCAAAGAGACATGACTTTCCATTTCGAATTCCAAGCAGAATACAAACAGTCATGTGAGAAAATATATAAATAATATCATCTTGATATTCAAAAAGAGAGAGAGAGTAAATCGAGAGAAGGCAGAATATAGAAGAATAAGACAGAGAAGATTAATAAAAGCAGAACAGAAGGAGAAGCTACAGAACAAAGCTGATATCTGAGGTAAATCAGCAAACTTTCAGTTTAATAAATTGAGGAAGTTGGAGCTTCCCTATCAAGTTGCAGCTTGATAGTCGTCAGTTGTAGCTGACTGAGGTTGGAGCCTCCTGTAGGTTGGTGCCTGCAAAAAACTGAAGGGAGTTGGTGCTTCCTTGCAAGTTGTAGCTTGCAGAATTGAGGTAGGAGCCTCCTGTAGGTTGGTGCCTGCAGAAAAACAGTGGTGAGAGGGAGTTGGAGCTTGCCTTTGCATCACAACAATAATAAGATGTGGTTTTCTCCCTTTATGGGTTTCCACTTATATCTGGTGTCTCCGTGCATGATATTTATGTATTGATCTGATATGTATCATTTGCTTAATACCTGCTGCTCTCAAATTAAGTCTACTGCTCTATTAAACTAATACTTTCAAATTACATTCTAAGATTACTCTCACATCAAATAGAGTTTGAAATGAAGGTGTAAATAAGTTTATTGAAAAGTTTAAAAGATCAGGAATGTATTAAACTGATTCACCCCCCCCCTCTCAGTTTAATTAGAGATTCAACAATTGGTATCAGAGCCAGTTCCTTTGTACAAGTCTAACAACTGAAAGGAGATCCTAGGTTCTCAAGATGGCTAGTAAAGAAGGATGCTCAACCAATAAAGCCCCTTTCTTCACTGGTGAAAATTATGCTTTCTGGAAAATCAGAATGAAGACATACATAATGTCACTAGGAGTAGAAGTCTGGGCTGCTGTGAAATTAGGATATGCCCCGAAGTCAACTGATACAGAGAAAGAAGCTAAAGAAAGCTTTGTAGCTAATGCAAAAGCCATGAATGCCATCCTGAATGGATTATGTGAAGCAGAGTTTATTAAAGTAATGCACAAAGACACCGCCAAGAAAATATGGGATACTCTTGAAGACATACATGAGGGAGACCAGAAAGTAAAAACTGCCAAACTTCAAGTATATAGAGCCCAGTTTGAAAACTTAAAAATGAAGGATGATGAAGATGTTGGCAGCTTCTTCTTAAAAGTTGCAGAAATTGTTAACAATATGAAAGCTCTTGGAGAAACCATACCAGAAAGTATAGTTGTGCAAAAGATTCTAAGATCACTCCCATCCAAATTTAATCCCAAGGTATCTGCAATAGAAGAGACAGCGGATTGGGAGACTTTGACCATGAACCGGATACTTGGAAATCTAACAGCCTATGAAATGAGGCTCCCACAGAAGAAGCCAAGTACAAGGGAAGCAGCATTCAAAACAGAAAAAGGGAAAGAAGAAAAGGAAGAAATATGCTCTTGCTCTAATGAAGAAGAGGCTAAATTTGTCAAGAAATTGGATAAAGGCTCAGGTAGATACAAAGGTAACTTCCCTTCAAATGCTTTAACTGTGGAAGAGTTGGACATTATGCTGCTAAATGTCCTCACAAGAAAGTAAGAAATCAAGCTCAAGAATCAGAGAAAGACACATCAAAGAACTGGCAGAAAGGAAAGAAATTCAGCAGAAAATCCTTCTATGCTCAGCAAAACAGCAGTGCATCTGAAGATTCAGATGAACCCTCAAGTGAAGAAGGAACCTCAAAATTTTTATTGATGGCCATAGAAGATCTTGAGGGACTCCTACTAGAAGATGAAGAAGAAGAAGGGGAAGTATACCTTGAGGGGGAGCTAAGAAGTGCTCTGGAGGAGATTGATAGACTCAAACTAAAATGCAGAAAACAAAAAGAGATTCTCCTAAAGTGTGTGAAAGAAGAACAAAATTCAGAAGTCCTCATGCAGCTGAAGGTAAATCTTGAAGAAGCCAAGAAGATAGAAGATATGTTACTTCAGCAAATCAAAGATAAAACTCGAGAACAAGAGAAGCCGGAAGAAGAAATTCTGTGTCTGAGAAAGAAATTAGAAAATGCTCAACAGAAAGTTTCTATATAACCTTCTCAAACAACAAGCTCTATTAAGTTGAATGAAATTTTGGTTGCTCAAAGATCCCCTATGATAAAGACTGGAATAGGCTACGAAGGAGAATCAAGTAAAGGAAAAGAAAAGGAAGACAAACATATAATTTTTGTAAAAACAATGAAGACTGATGAAGAAGCCCAGACCATTCTATAAAAGAAGAAACATGTAATAAGAATGACAGAGATCAGAAGAAATCTCTAGTAACAAGGAATATAATGAATACTAAGATGGCAGAAAAAGAATCATATGCCCCTAAGTACATCAAATTTGGAAGTCATCAGAGGAAATTCTTCCCTCCTATGAAGAATGCCACCTGCTATGTCTGCCACAAGCCAGGACACATTGCTGCATATTGTTATGCAAAGAAGAGTAATTCAGACCTGCAAAAGATGCAAACAGTGAAGAGGCTATCTCAAACAAACAAATGGAGAAAACAATCTTACATCGGGTATGCAAATAATTTCTATGGTTATTGTTTTTATTGTAAGGAATTTGGCCATAAAATTATTGAATGTAGAAAGTATGGACAAAGACTGATGTTCAATACCTCAAGGAGGTTTATGAGTCAAAGCAATTTTGTTCATGCTCACAATTCTGCAAAAACTATAATCAAATGTTGTATATGCAATCAAATTGGGCATATATCTTCCAAGTGTTTTCTAAAGGGATATAATTCATCACCTCACAAAAGATACCAAACAAAAGGGGGCCTCCAGTGGATAAAGAAGGTGAATTAATGTGACCTGGCTCTAACTGCTCAAGATCTGAAAAGCCAGTGGTACTTGGATAGTGGTTGCTCCAAACACATGACTGGAGACAGAAGCAAGTTTATAACTCTTGATGAAAAGAAATCTGGGAATGTTATTTTTGGTAATGATAAATCAGGAAAGATCAAAGGAAAAGGCTCAGTCAGCATAGACAATGGCAGAGGAAAAGCCCAAGAGGTACTATTTGTGGATGGACTGAAAGCAAATCTACTGAGTGTCAGTCAGATGTGTGACAAAGGCTGTGAAGTTCTTTTTAGAGCACACGATTGTGTAGTCAGGTCAAGCACAACAGGAAAGACTCTGCTCAAAGGTGTTCGAACAGAGAACAATGTATACATAGTGAAAGAGGAAGATGAAGCCTGCCATCTTAGCAAACTTGAGGAGTCATGGTTGTGGCATAGGAGATTGGGAAATCTTAGCTTTGACCATATCATCAGACTAAGCAAGAAGAAAGCTGTTAGGGATATGCCAGAAATAAAAAGGCCTTCAAGTACTATATGCAAATCTTGTCAATTTGGGAAACAAACTCGCACATCCTTTAAATCTAAAGAAGAGTTATCAACAAGAAGACCACTGCAACTTGTGCACATGGATCTGTGTGGACCTGCAAGAACTAAAACACCAAGTGGAGAGTCCTACTTTATGCTGATAATAGATGATTTCTCCAGAATGACATGGGTTGCATTTCTCAAGAATAAATCAGAAGCACTGGACAAATTTAAGATATTCAAGGCATTAGCTGAAAATCAAACAGGATGCAAACTAAAATGTATCAGATCAGACAGAGGAGGAGAATTTACAAATTATGACTTTGCTGACCTATGCAATGAACATGGCATAAAACAACAATTCACTATTGCAGGAACACCTCAGCAGAATGGAGTAGCAGAAAGACAAAACAGATATGTTCAACAAATTGCCAGAGCCATGATGCAAGAGAATGATATTGCTCAAACTTTCTGGGCAGAAGCAGTGCACACAGCAGTACATATCCTTAATAAAGCTCACTTAAGGCCAAGCAGTGACAAGACTCCATATGAGCTATGGCATGGAAAGCCAGCCTCAATAAAACATTTCAGAGTCTTTGGTAGTAAGTGTTACATAAAGAATAATGATGAAAACCTTGGGAAATTTGATGCAAGGGCAGATGAAGGTTTTTTTCTAGGATATGCTTCCAAAAGTAAAGGATACAGATGCTACAACAAGACTCTTCGGAAAATAGTTGAAATTATTGATGTGAGATTTGATGAAGAATTTCCAAACAATACAAGAAATACAGATTGGTGCAGTCCATCAGTTAATCATGAAGAAGAAGACCGGAATGATGAAGAAACTAGCAAGACAATAGAAGATGCAGAGCTGAGCTCAAAAACCCCCTCAAGATACACTCAGAAGAATCATCCTGAAGATCAGATCATAGGAGACAAGAAAGCAGGAGTCCAGACAAGAAGGCAGCTAACAGAACAAACAGAAGAAGTATACCTAGCCATGTTATCACAAATAGAGCCAAAGAAATTTGAAGAAGCCAGCAAGGACAAGTATTGGATAAAAGCAATGAATGAAGAATTGGACCAAATTGAGAAGAACAATACCTAGGAACTAGTTCCTAGACCTATTGAGAAAAATATCATTGGTTCAAAATGGGTATTCAAAAACAAAATGAATGAGCAAGGACAAGTAATCAGAAATAAAGCTAGGCTGGTCTGCAAAGGATACTCACAAATAGAAGGACTTGATTATGATGAAACATTTTCCCCTGTAGCTAGAATGGAAGCTATCAGAATGTTCCTGGCATTTGCATGCTATCAAGATTTCAAGGTATATCAAATGGATGTAAAATCTGCTTTTCTTAATGGTGATCTAGAAGAAGAAGTGTACATGGAACAACGAGAAGGTTTCTCATTGACAGATAAAGAAGACTATGTATGTAAACTGAAAAAAGCCCTATATGGACTGAAACAGGCTCCTCGTGCTTGGTACTCAAGACTGGATAAATATTTGCAAAAACAGGGTTTTAAAAGAGGAGGAGTAGACAGCAATCTATATATAAAAGCCCATGAAAATGAACTCCTGATTGTTGTAGTATATGTTGATGACATTATGTTTGGAAGCAACAAAGATGAACTAGCAAAAGGGTTTACTGATGAGATGAAAATAGAGTTTGAAATGTCTATTGATTGGAGAACTCAGTTTCTACTTGGGACTGCAAATTCAGCAAAAGAACACAGGCACATTCATTTCTCAAGAAAAATACTTAAAAGAAATGCTGAAAAAATTCAAAATGGAGGACTGAAAACCAATGACAACCCCCATGATCACGGGATGCAAGCTGTGTGCTGATGATAGGTCTGCAGATGTAGATCAAAAACTCTACAGATCCATGATAGGAAGCCTGCTGTACTTGACAGCTTCAAGACCAGACATCATGCTAGCAGTAGGACTAGTGGCAAGATATCAAGCAACACCTAAACAAAACCATCTTCTGGCAGTAAAAAGAATACTCAGATATCTACAAGGAACTGCACAATATGGGCTTTGGTATCCTAAAGGCAAAAGTTTCACCTTGACAGCATACACAGATGCAGATTGGGCCAGCTGTGTGGATGATAGGAAGAGTACAAGTGGAGGTGCATTCTATCTAGGAGAAATTCTGGTGGCATGGCTAAGCAAGAAACAAACATCCATATCTCTGTCTACAGCTGAAGCAGAATATATAGCAGCAGCAGCATGTTGTACACAAGTCATGTGGATGAAGCAAACTCTTCAAGACATGAAGGTAAGCATTGAAGAACCTATTTCAATCAAATGTGATAATACAAGTGCTATAAGTATATCTAAAAATCCTGTACTTCACTAAAAAACTAAACATATTCCAATTAAGTATCATTTCCTCCGAGAACAAGTGGCTCAGAAGATAGTAAAGCTGGAATATGTACCAACGAAAGAACATACAGCTGATATATTTACCAAACCTCTTGCTAGAGAACCATTTCAATACTTGAGAGATAAACTAGGGGTAGTATCTGCAGATGCTACTCTCTGATATAAAGAGAAAGCACAGTCTCAGGGGGAGAACAAAACGAAGATATCATTCCAGGGGGAGAAGAGCCAGCAAGATAAGCATAAAAAAATTCCACAGGATCAGCATTATCAGTATTATCAGCATTATCAATAGTATCAGCATTCAGAAGAAACAAGAACCTTTCAATCGCAAAATGCATATTACAGGCACTACAAATGAAACACAACTATAAAACATATATCGGCTCACTATACTAAAGTGTTCTCTCAACAAGTTTTATACATCACTCTGGAGCAGCATAGTCCAATTTCAGCAGAAGAGGACCTAAACGTAACTCAGAGAAAGGAAATGCAACGACAGAACCCATATAGAGAGATGAGGCATCGTCCTTTGCCATTGATGTCAAAGGGGGAGGAAGAACAAACAACAGGAGGAAGAGCAGGCAAACAGGAAGAGCAAGCAACAAGAGAAAGTGGATTTCCATCAATGCCAAAGGGGGAGACTGTTGGAAATATTGTCATTGATGGCAAAGGAGGCAACACTCAGGCAAAAGAGGCAGCGCTGAAGCAGAGGAAGGCAAAAGAGGCACAGTGAAAGCAATAGAGGCAGCAAGAAGAATGTCAAAATGTAACAGTCATAGAAGCACAGTGAAGAACCGTTATCGGAAGATAGAGACAGAGGCAGAGTGACAGAAGCAGAGACAGAGGCAGAGAGCAGTTACAAAATTCCGGGAATCGCACTCTCCAACCGGCGTAGCAGAGGCAGAGACAGAGGCAGAGAGCAGTTAAAAAATTCTGGGAATCGCACACTCCAACCGGCGTTATACAACACGAATCTTATTCCGGGAATCGCAGACTCCAGCCGGGTGTTACACATATAATACAGAACCATATTCCGGGAATCGCACTCTCCAACCAGCGGAGCACATATAACAAATACAAACATTATTCTGGGAATCGCTTCACTCCAGCGGCAAAATATATATAAGCATATATATCAGTTATATACAAGCGGAGCACTTTAACCAAAGGTTCTATCAAAACGAAATGGCTTATAAGGTGGGACCCCTCCCCAATCGCAATCAGAGAAAAGGTTCAATCGGCGGAGTTTTGTTATGTGCTCCGATTAAAGGCCGGACCCGATTGAGCTATATGCCACAGTTTATTGCTAATCGCATCGGCAAAATACAATTAACAGTGGTCAATCGCAACACATATTAAAACACTTGCGATTGCGATTAAGAGTTCGGACCCGATGGGTGTATTAACGATGGTGTATATATATTTGAATTCTGGCTAATCGCACGGGAACTTCCGATTGATCGCAAGTCTTTTGTAATATGCTCCGATCAAGTGGTGGACCCGATGGCGTTATACGATGGAGTTAATCGGTTCAATCGCGTCCGGAATCTCACCGAGAATCTGAATCCTTCCGATTGATCGCACGACTTTGTAAAATGCCGCGATTGAAGTGGGTGAAGTGGCGGACCCGATCCAGTTATAAGCGGGAGTTGATATATGCAAATCGCATCCGTGTTCTGATTGCAATCAGAAATTTTCTATTATGCGCCCCGATTGCATTTGATTGAAGCCCGGACCCGATGGGCTTATTAACTATGATTAACAAGTGTTTGAGTTCCAGTTCTAATCGCAAACGGAAATTTGTGAAGGCGTTGTTATATATAAATATATATATATAAAAAGTTGTTGCGATTGTATTGAAAAGTGCCGCGTGGTCTGTGGACCCACGGGCCTCGGCTTAAGGTGGAGGGCGATTATCAATATACAATGACTATGATATATGTCCGTTCCGCTTGCGGAATGTTCCACATCAACAAGACACTCGTGGCATGAAAAGCGTTGGAATATGGCCCAAAATTACAGTCAGCATATTCATTTATATATATAAAGCGCTGATATAAAAATGAAAAATGCAGTTACACAAATACAGAAGTTACGCAGCAGCCATATACAGAATGACATACAGAGAACATAAAAGAGATAAAACACAGTCACAGAAAAGACAAAGACACAGTCAGAGAAAAGACAAATGCGCAGCAAGCCAAGAGACAAAACGAGTGAGCTGGAGTTCTCATTTAAATTTGAATGTAAATGTTTTAATTGTTTTATTGTTTGTGATGCATTGGCAAGTCTCCGAGAGAAAACAAACTCCCACTGTAATGTTAAAATTGACACCTACAGTTATAATTTCTGAGTAAGCTGATAAAAGGAGTAAGAAGGCAGAAGGCAAAGAGACATGACTTTCCATTTCGAATTCCAAGTAGAATACAAACAGTCATGTGAGAAAATCTATAAATAATATCATCTTGATATTCAAAAAGATATATAGTAAATCGAGAGAAGGTAGAATATAGAAGAATAAGACAGAGAAGATTAATAAAAGTAGAACAGAAGGAGAAGCTACAGAACAGAGATGATATCTGAGGTAAATCAACAAACTTTCAGTTTGATAAATTAAGGAAGTTGGAGCTTCCCTATCAAGTTGCAGCTTGATACTCGTCAGTTGTAGCTGACTGAGGTTGGAGCCTCCTGTAGGTTGGTGCCTGCAGAAAACTAAAGGGAGTTGGTGCTTCCTTGCAAGTTGTAGCTTGCAAAATTGAGGTAGGAGCCTCCCGTAGGTTGGTGCCTGCAGAAAAACAGTGGTGAGAGGGAGTTGGAGCTTGCCTTTGCATCACAACAATAATAAGATGTGGTTTTCTCCCTTTATGGGTTTCCACTTATATCTGGTGTCTCTGTGCATGATATTTATGTATTGATCTGATATGTATCATTTTCTTAATACCTGCTGCTCTCAAATTAAGTCTATTGCTCTATTAAACTAATACTTTCAGATTACATTCTAAGATTACTCTCACATCAAATAGAGTTTGAAATGAAGGTGTAAATAAGTTTATTGAAAAGTTTAAAAGATCAGGAATGTATTAAACTGATTCACCCCCCCCCCTCTCAATTTAATTAGAGATTCAACATTTTCTTGCAGAAAAGAAAAGAAAATGGAACCCATTCAGCACATAAAACAAGACGACAAGGAAGAAAAGAGTTGATACCTAAGTTTGTGAGTAATTGTTACTTCCTTATAACAACTTAACTAGATTTCATTTTTGTATATTTTAAGTTGTTTTACAACAATCATCATTGAATGTCTTCAAACATGTGCTAACATATAAAGAAGAACCATCAGACGAATTGATCGACATTGGGTTAAATATGGGTTGTGAGTATGTGTTGGCATATCAAAAATTAATTGTGGAATTTGTAAGCATCTATCGATCTTGTTTTACTTAGCTCCGTCTATAATTAATAGGAAAAAATAAATATAAAATATAAATAATATAAATAAATAAATAAAATTAAAAAATAAATAAATAAATAAAATAAAATATTTTATATTAAATATATGATTTGTTATGGGGTATAAAACTTGCAGGAAACAAAGTATGGAACTACGCCAACAGATGAAATTTGGAAATATGGCATGAAATTTGATTTTGAAAGAATGTGTATAGTTCATGAGTCAATTGTTGTTATGGTACGTCGTTTCTCTTCGATTTGCATTGATGTATATTATTTAATATTGCAATTTTCATTATTCTCGCCAATCTATATACACTCATTACAGTTTATTTTTATGTTTGTAGATGGAAGGTGAAGAAGAAGAAAACAATCAACACCGTGAAAAAAACATTCCTCAAAATAACCCCAAGTCATGGAAGTGGCTCGAGCAGTGACAACAGTTCAAGCGAAGAATGATGATCATTATGTTTGGATATAAAAGCAAGGAGTTGTATTTTTTGAAATATTTGCCTTTGAAATCAGACATTTTGTTTAATGTAATGGACATAGTGTCCCAATTGAAAGACAAAGGGATACCAATAACTATCCCATTTTGTATGAAAAATATTGTCTTATATATATATATATATATATATATATATATATATGTTTTAATTTATTCTATTGCATTCTCCAATGTCATGTTTTAATTTATTCTATTGCATTCTCCAATGTCATGTTTTAATTTATTCTATTGCATTCTCCAATGTCGTTGTGAAATGTAACACCACTGATTAAATTTATGAATGATTAAATATTATAATGAAGAGATGTGAAATATGATGATATGATATAACAAATTAATCCAAACATCAAATTCAAATGCACTAATAAAAATTTAATTGATATGAATACTATTATAATATATGTGTCGTCTTTTGATGAATAATGAATTTTAAAAAATCACAATATATATGATATGATATAACAAATTAATCCAAACATCACATTCAAATGAATTAATAAAAATTTAATTGATATGAATATTGTTATAAGATATGTGTCGAATTTTGATGAATAATGAATTTTTAAAAATCACAATAATTGCAGTGTCACAAGTCGATGTTTCTAAAAAATATAAAATGAACACTGGTGCATGTCAGTTACTGTACACCGGTGCGTTTCTATGACCTATGGGCACCACACAAATACCAATACCACTTATAACTCTCGGTGCGGTTGTGCGATATTGTGCACTGGTGCGTTTGTGTGAGACTACTCACCGATGCGTTTGTACGACGTATGGGCACCGCACAAATACCAATATGAATTAGAAAAATCGGTGCGTTTGTGTGATAATGTGCACCAGTGCATTTCTATAATACTATGAACCGATGTGTTGATACAACCTATGGGCACCGTACAAATCCCAATACCAATTAGAATGGCCCGGTGCGTTGTATCACCTACAGTGCGCCCGGTGCGGTTTTAGACCTTTACGGCCCGGCGCATGCACCTTCGACCACCCCAGGCCTACCGTCTGGATGACACGCACTGTGATTTTTACTCTAAAATGCACCGGTGTGTTGACACCTAAATAGTGTACCGATGAAAAAAATATCCGTAATAACCTTCGGTCGCCCAGTTTTTTTAGTTGTGTTGAAATTCCATTAGAAGCTCCACCAAAACCTCCATTACCGAAAACAGATGTAGAAAATGTTTTTTTGACAATTTTGGCCAATTTTATAACACTAAAAACCTCCTTTATAACCTCCGCTATAGGGTATTTTCCTTGTAGTGTTATATGCAAGCTGGGGAACCAATTCCATTACGCCCAAGAGATATGGTCGGACCGAGTACCCCCACACTGTGGTGTTTCGATTGTCGGGTGGCTAGGAGGCATGACCACTACCCACGGTTAGGCACCTGTGTCCTAGAACTGAAGCAAAAGTGGTGCAGATTCTGCTCGTCGGTGGATCACGATGAGCACAACTATCAAACATATGACCTAATGATAAATAGGGAGAACCTATACAGGGTACAGATTGACCCTTCATCACCAGCATCCCCCTCTGGGTGAGGAGGATCCCCTGCAAGAGGGCGAGGAGGGGGGAGAGGTGGAGGCGCAGGTCAAGGAAGAGGGAAACTAATTTTATACAACTGTGGGACGTTGGACATTATGCAAGAGATTTATCAAACCCCGTGCGCCAATCCTGCAGGTATTGCAGATAGTTCTGTCATGTAATTGAAGATTGTCCTGTGTTTATAGCTAAAATGCAGGAAAAGCAGCAAATGCCAACACAAAATTTACAGCGGGTTAAGGCTAAACCACGTGACAATGGGCCTACTGTAAATGTAATTACACGCAGTGGCATTGCCACTGCAGGAGCTAAGGAAAAATTCGTGGTTGAACCGCTAATCAAGAAGGCATCTGACAAAAAGGAAATCCTGGACCTGCAGAAATAAAAAGAAACTTTCATTGAAGCCAGGAAGGATTTGGCTAAGGATGAAGCATCCACCTCAAGAACTTCTGCGGATCCAAAAGTAGAAAAATCAGTCAAACCATTCCTCAATCCTGTATGAAGTTACTGCGCAACCAAAAGGCGGTGGAGAATCTCCAAGTATTGATAGACAGTTGCGCAGAAAAGGAAACCCCCCGAACAGAGGTTAAGGCTATGAATAAGATTTATAAGAACAAAAAGAGGACTATTCGGGAGATGCGTATGACTGCACATATTGGAGAATATGAAATGGATCAAGTCATCCTAGATCTGGGATCTGATGCCAATTTCCTACCTGTTAGCCCCCTGTAAATTTTTGACAGGCAAAGTAGGGGGCTAAAAAAAATTTGAGTCTTCAAGGAATGCATTTCCTCTGAAAACACATAATCCTTGAAGTCTCCTGTGCCTTTTCCCTGTGATGAAGTCCCCTCTGCTGATTTCCATTATAAAGCCTCTCTGATTACAAAAATTGTGCTCCAAAAGGGTCTCATTTGCCCCTGGTATCCCTGCAAAATGTCAAATTTCACTTTGTTGTCCCTTTTTCTGAGTTTCCTTTCCACCCTCTTTTCCCCTTTCTAAACTTCCTTCATTAATCCTCTAATCCTCCCAAAACCCCGTTTAAACCCTCCAAATACTCTTGGTTTAGGGTGATAAACCCTTTCCCTCTCTATCGTTACCCTTCTTTGGCCTCAAAAGCATTAAAATTAGCTAAAATAACCCACTTTCTACCTTATATTAAGGCCTATCCCCCTTAATCTTTCTCCCCACGCGACCGCGGCACTAGAACCAGGCACCAAGGCGGAAGGCGCTTACCGCATTTGAATATCGGAAGTGTTGTGAGTCGTCGATCTATACAGATCGGACGGTCGTCGCGATCCTTGCAGTGTCCATTACCCTACCCATTCATCGCTCAGATCGCATCTTCACCGTTCATTTACCCGACAGATCGACAGTCCAGAATGCACCTGCCCCTATGGTCCCCGTCGCGCACTGCTCCAAAACCATCCGGTTTCTATCGCACTGCCTTTCGAAGGTAGGCAGTATTTTCCGATCGGCAAGCGATTCCATACATCATCCGACGCGTGGCAGCGGCACTATTCCAAAACCGCTATCTCATCGCGTGTTATCGTTCGTCCGTAGACGCGGAGCGATATCGCCATCAGTCGGCCGATCTGCGATCGCCCATCTAACGGTTATCGCTCCACGAAGCTATACGCGGGTTAATCTATGGTCTCCATACCCCTGGCCCACTGTCCATCGCCCTCCGCCGTGTTCCCAGCCATCGATCTCCTCCGAGATCGGACGGTCCAAATTTGATTTCCCCCGTCGTTGACTATCTCGCCTGTTAGCCCCCTCTAAATTTTTGACAGGAAAAGTAGAGGGATAAATTGTTTCTGAGCCTTCAATGAATGCATCTCCCTCGGAGACACATCATCCTTGAAGTCTCCTGTGCATTTTTCCTTTGATAAATCCCCTCTGCTGATCCCCATTATAAGACCTCTCTGATTTTCAAAATCTGTGCTCCAAGGGACCTATTTTTACCCCTTGTACCCCTGCAAGATATCCCATTTCACTCTGTTGCCCCTTTTTCTAAGCTTCCTTTCCACCCATTTTTCCCCCCTTCTAAAATTCCTTCATTAATCCTCTAATCCTCCCAAAACCCTATTTAAACCCTTCAAATACTTTTTATTTGGCTTAAACAGTCCTCTTCTCCCTATCGTTTCCCTTTTCCACCCTCAAATTTCATTAAAATGGCCCAAAAATCCATATTCTCCATGTATATGGGTCTTAGCCCCCTTCAACTAGCCCTAGAACCGTTTTCCCTCACGTGGCCCAGGCGCTAGAACCACCCACCAGCCCATAAGAGCGCTTATCAGATATGTATCGGGCGAAAGTTGAACCGTCGATCTGTATTGATCGAACGGTTATCGTGTGCTCCACAGCGCCCATGGCCTAACCCATTCATCACCGATCATCGCATCTTAACCGTCTATTTAGCCGTTAATCCGACGTTTTGCATTCTACCCACTCCTGTGGTCCCCGCCGCGCACTATGCCAAAACCAGCCGGTTTCTATCGCACCGCCTTTCGGAGGGAGGCGGTATTTTCCGATCGGCCAGCGATTCCACTCATCAAACGACGTGTGTCAGGCGCACTATTTCAAAACCGCTATCTCATCGCACGTTATCGTTCGTCCGCGGATGCGTAGCGATATCGTCGTGAGCCGTCCGATCTGGGGTAGCCCATCCAACGATCATCGCTCAACAAAGTTGCGCGCGCTATAATCTATGGTCTCCGTACCCCTGGCCCACTGTCCATCGCCCTCCAACGTGTTTTCCACCGTCGATCTCCTTTGAGATCGGATGGTCCAGATTTGGTTTCCCCACTGTTGACCGCCCCGCCATCTCTCGGTCCTGCCACATCATTTTCCACGTGTCTCCACCGTACATTCGCCCGCCCCCGTTATATATATTCGTCCCAAGGTCAAAGTTCAGTGTTTTTACGTTAAAATGTCCGCCTTGATGTTTTCCCCATGAATTCTCCGCTATGCCATGTTTTCCTCCACAGTAGCCTCTGCAGTCATCGTCCTCGTCCATGCCACACTGCCATTGTCACTTTCATCCGTACCACCACCTCCATACATGTTTTTCATAACTGTTTTCGTGTTTTGCAGGTTTATTAGGTGGTAAAACCCGCCATGGTTCATATATTCTATTGTAATGGCGCAGTGCGCAGAAGAAGCTGAATTTAGAGCCCGATATTACAGGGAAATGTCCAGAAAGGTGTCTGCGACATAAATTTCATCGAAGGACAGAATTAAAGCTCTGCAAAACCTCACCGGCGCCATTAAAGCACATATTTCGCAGTAAGAGGAAATCTAGAAAGAGGAAAAGAGTATCAGTGGAAAAATAGTGTGTTTAAGGCCTGTAATTGCAGATTTTGAGCCTTAATCCAATTGTTCAAAGACAAGGTACCAGAATCAAAGACCCAGTGGATCGTTCAGACGGTCCAATGCACAGAAATATAATACTATCAGGGTTTCCGTATCAGCAAAACGTTCTTCCATGAAAGGACACGGTACACATTATTGTTTCAGTCTACATTGTGTCCAAATGAGATTTCCGCCCTATCAGCAGTCCTACACCATCAGAAGAATTTGTTACACGGTATGGCAGACCCTAGCATCATTATTTTTCCTTTTTGTGCAATTCACCAGAACACTGCAACGAGTACCAAAGATAAATGCTCGGAATTAAAACCGAATGGAGCCTCGGCCCTCCTGCTGCTCCAGAATTTAATGCTGCAATTAAAATTTCATCTACTCATGTTGATTCTCTTCTCCTATAATAACTCCCGAGAGCAAATTGTAAAGGTTGTTGTTCAGCTGTTGCCGTTGCTGTTAGAGGGATTCATTCTGACTGCTAGAATAGTCACGGGAGGGATTAGCAGAGTAGTTGTTATGTAGTAGGCTGGGAGGAGAAGTTTGGATTGTAACAGCCATTGAGCTCAGTGTATGTGACTGGTTTTGTATCAATTAATCAAATCACATTTCACAGGATCCTGGTCTATTACTATTGGGGATGTCTTCTAACTTTGTTTATTACATTTCATATTGTTTCATTTTCTACTGGCTTGCATCAGAAATATGGCATAGGATTTACCCTTGTTAGGTACCCTATGTCTCTGCTCTCCTTGCCTTAAATGTTGTTCTACTAAATGTGTTATCTAAGGGTTGATTTCAGTCAATTTAACTAGTGTAGTGGATGTTATTGCCTGCTCTCTGATGTATGAATTGGATGGATCAATTCTTAGATGTTCTTGTTGGGTTTAAGATGGAAGATTTGGGAACACTGGGGATTAGAGTTAGCCCTGTCCACTAGGATCCTTGTGCGACCATCTAGCCTTTCTAATATCTCTTTGTTAAACTTATCTCTGTTTTCCCTTGGAGCATGCTAAAGCTGACCTGGAGTTAAATGACCTCTAGTCCGATCTATAAGCTGCCCCTTTGTCCCTCATTTTAGAGTTGCCTATGAGTATGTCCAAGCAGGTCTGGATTTAAATGACCTCTGACCTGATCTATAAACATAAATTAGGTTGCTTTCCTTCTCTCATTTTCAATCCTTAATGTTCTATCCCACCATTTAATCTAAAGATCCTTTATTATTAGTTGACTTTCCCTCTGAAAGCTTTGGATAGTTGTTACATGTAATCACCTTTCATGACTCCATAGCCCAATGGATGGCACTTTCTTGACCTATCCTCTTAGCTGAAACATCCTGATGTTTTGTTCCTTTTCTCCCATTACTTTCTCAGTCTATGATCTCATGACCAACCCAGCAACTCACCAACCAAATCATTTAAAACCCCCTTTGTGCTTCATAACTAGCCTAACATCTCATCTTGAGCTTCAAAGATATATCATTATTTGTTTTATTAGAGAGATCCCTCTCTGGACCCAGGAGGGCTAGATCCTAGGGCCCCAAAGTGGTTTGATGTTGTCTTATCTTTTGGTATTGCCAAATCTGCCAAAACATAGGAACCCCAACATAATGGCGACTCCACTGGGGAAAGAGACCAATCAGCCTGATTTGGTAAATCACTGCGGTGGACAGTAAAATTTTAAATCATCCACCTGGCGACTCCACAATTCGTGAATGATTTAAGGACTCCACTGGTGATCAGTAGGCCGTTGATTATCTGTGTGTTCACAAGACTCCACTGGGAGACCATGTCGCAGTACAACATCATCCATGCCAAAGACCAAGTCACTTCACTAATGGAAGACCCTGAACAGTTTGCAGAAATGTTTCCAGATTTCATAGCAGTGTGTCATGATACAATTTCTAGTGACCTGGCAGAATATAAGGTGGAGTACCTTCCAGGGGTTATTCCTCTCAGCTCAAAAGGTGGACCCGTGCTCAGGAAAATCTTCTTAGAAGTGGTGTTTGAAAGGTATGAAGCTGAGATTGAACTCCTGAACTCACAAGAGAAATCATACCAGTTCAGAGACCCGAGAGCCTTTTTGGAAAGTCTCCCTCCTCCTAAGAAAGAAGAAATTCCATTGCTTTTTGATGTGCAAGAAGAAGATGAATGGGCTTTCAAGAGCCACTTTGAGGATGCAGTGGAAGAAGCAATAGTCAAAGCTTCCCAGGATGAAGACAGCCTACCAGTCATGGAAGGCCTAAAAGAAGAAAATGTACATCATCTGTTCATTGATCATGTGGCAGAATATATGGAGGCCCTAATTTGCTCAAATACTCCAGCATTGATCTTTAACACGGGCCAGATTCATCAGGAGTGGTCACTACTGTTGGTGACCACAGTTTTGAAGAACTACATGCAGAGCACCCTGTGGTTATCTCTGGCAAGCAGTCAGTGCTCATATCCTTTTTTTCTACTGCTTGACTGGATACATTGGCATTATTGTATCACCTATAACATCAGAGATTTCCAAGTAGAGTAGAGTAGGTAGGAAGTCTGAAATAAAGCTCATCCTGAGAGCATGTAGTTAGTTGTTTTAATTTCTACAAAGTCAGCAAGCGCGACAGTCTAATCCTGGCTTGAATGTTTTTCAATTTATGTCTTAGAATATAGAGAATAAGTCTGCTAGGCATTCCAATCCTAGCAGATAGTAGCTTAGCTAGAGAAGCTATGAGGCCAACACTATAATCTGGTCTCATGGAGAAATAAGGGTAGAGATAGAATAGGTTTATTTTCTTGTTTGTAAAAAATAAAAATGATGTAAAGGGTCTGCTAGTCCAAATGCGCCCTAGAAGAAGAAAAAATGCTAGGATTGTAGGATGGGTGTGTAGATTGTTTGGGAATGTTTCTGCTAAATTGATGTCTTCATAATTGTGGCAGCTGAAAATCAAAGAAGAAGGGTGGCCCAAGCAGCAGGCATCTAGCCTACTCCAAATATCTATTCTCTGAATTCTTGACTCCTTCAAGAAGAAGCCATCCCCATGTGGAGCCACTATTAGCCCCCTGTAAATTTTTGACAGGCAAAGTAGGGGGCTAAATCGTTTCTGAGACTTCAATGAATGCATCTCCCTCGGAGACACATCATCCTTGAAGTCTCCTGTGCCTTTTTCCTTTGATAAATCCCCTCTGCTAATCCCCATTATAAGGCCTCTCTAATTTTCAAAAGCTGTGCTCCAAGGGACCTATTTTTACCCCTTGTACCCCTGCAAGATATCCCATTTCACTCTTTTGCCCATTTTTCTAAGCTTCCTTTCCACCCTTTTTTCCCCCCTTCTAAAATTCATTCATTAATCCTCTAATCCTCCCAAAACCCTGTTTAAACCCTTCAAATACTTTTTATTTGGCTTAAACAGTCCTATTCTCCCTATCGTTTCCCTTTTCCACCCTCAAATTGCATTAAAATGGCGCAAAAAGCCATATTCTCCATGTATATGGGTCTTAGCCCCCTTTAGCTAGCCCCAGAACCATTTTCCCTCACGTGACCTGGGCGCTAGAACCACCCGCCAGCCCATAAGAGCGCTTATCAGATATGTATCGGGCGAAAGTTGAACCGTCGATCTGTATTGATCGAACGGTTATCACGTGCTCCACAGCGCCCATGGCCTAACCCGTTCATCACCGATCATCGCATCTTAACCGTCCGTTTAGCCGTTAATCCGACGGTCCGCATTCTACCCGCTCCTATGGTCCCCGCCGCGCACTATGCCAAAACCAGCCGGTTTCTATCGCACCGCCTTTCGGAGGCAAGTGGTATTTTCCGATCGGCCAGCGATTCCACTCATCAAATGACACGTGTCAGGCGCACTATTTCAAAACTGCTACCTCATCGAACATTATCGTTCATCCGCGGATGCGTAGCAATATCACCGTGAACCGTCCGATCTGGGGCGGCCCATCTAACATTCATTGCTCAACGAAGCTGCGCGCGCGATAATCTATGGTCTTCGTACCCCTGGCCCACTGTCCATCGCCCTCCGACGTGTTTTCCACTGTCGATCTCCTTTGAGATCGGACGGTCCAGATTTGGTTTCCCCGCTGTTGACCGCCCCGCCATCTCCCGGTCCTGCCACGTCATTTTCCACGTGTCTCCACCATATATTCGCCCGCCCCCATTATATATATTTGTCCCAAGGTCAAAGTTCAGTGTTTTTACGTTAAAATGTCCGCCTTGACTTTTTCCCCATGCATTCTCCGTTGTGCCATGTTTTCCTCCAGAGTAGCCTCTGCAGTCATCATCCTCGTCCATGCCACGCTGCCATCGTCACTTTCATCCATACCACCACCTCCATACATGTTTTTTGTAACTGTTTTCATGTTTTGCAGGTTTATTAGGTGGTAAAACCCGCCATGGTTCATATATGCTATTGTAATGGCGCAGTGTGCAGAAGAAGCTGAATTTAAAGCCCGATATTACAGGGAAATGTCTGGAAAGGTGTCTGCGACATAAATTTCATCGAAGGACAGAATTAAAGCTCTGCAAAACCTCGCCCGCGCCATTAAAGCACAGATTTCGTAGTCAAAGGAAATCTAGAAAGCGGCAAAGAGTATCAGTGGAAAAATAGTGCGTTTAAGGCCTATAATTGCAAATTTTGAGCCTTAATCCAATTGTTCAAAGACAAGGTACCAAAATTAAAGACCCAGTGGATCGTTCAGACGGTCCAATGCACAAAAATATAATACTATCATGGTTTCCGTATCAACAGAACATTCTTCCATGAAAGGACACAGTACACATTATTGTTTCAGTCTACATTGTGTCCAAATGAGATTTCCGCCCTATCAGCAGTCCTACACCATCAGAAGCATTTGTTACAAGGTATGGCAGACCCTAGCATCATTATTCTGCCTTTTTGTGCAATTCACCAGAACACTGCAAGGAGTACCAAAGATAAATGCTCAGAATTAAAACCGAATGGAGCCTCGACCCTCCTGCTACTCCAGAATTTAATGCTACAATTAAAATGTCATCTACTCATGTTGATTCTCTTCTCCTATAAGAGCTCCCAAGAGCAAATTGTAAAGGTTGTTTTTCGGCTGCTGCCATTGTTGTTAGAGGGATTCATTCTAACTGCTAGAACAGTCTTGGGAGGGATTAGCAGAGTAGTTGTTATGTAGTAGGCTGGGAGGAGAATTTTGGATTGTAACAGCCATTGAGCTCAGTGTATGTGACTGGTTTTGTATCAATTAATCACAGCACATTTCACAGGATCCTGGTCTATTACTATTGGTGATGTCTTCTAACTTTGTTTATTACATTTCATATTGTTTCATTTTATGCTGGCTTGCATCAAAAATATGGCATAGGATTTACCCTTGTTAGGTACCCTATGTCTCTGCTCTCCTTGCCTTAAATGTTGTTCTGCTAAATGTGTTATCTGAGGGTTGATTTCAGTCACTTTAACCAGTGTAGTGGATGTTATTTCCTGCTCTCTGATGTATGAATTGGATGGATCAGTTCTTAGATGTTCTTGTTGGGTTTAAGTTGGAATATTTGGGAACACTGGGGATTAGAGTTAGCCCTTTCCACTAGGATCCTTGTGCGACCAGCTGGCCTTTCTAAGATCTCTTTGTTAAACTTATCTCTGTTTTCCCTTGGAGCATGCTAAAGCTGACCTGGAGTTAAATGACCTCTGGTCCGATCTATAAGTTGCCCCTTTGTCCCTCCTTTGAGAGTTTCCTATGAGTATTTCCAAGCAGGTCTGGAGTTAAATGACCTCTGACTTGATCTATAAATAGAAATTAGGTTGCTTTCCTTCTCTCATTTTCAATCCTTAATGTTCCATCCCACCATCTAATCTAAAGATCCTTTAGTATTAGATGACTTGCCCTCTGAAAGCTTTGGATAGTTGTTACATGTAATCACCTTTCATGACTCCATAGCCCAATGGATGGCACTTTCTTGACCTATCCTCTTAGCTGAAACATCCTGTTGTTTTGTTCCTTTTCTACCATTACTTTCTCAGTCTATGATCTCATGACCAACCCAGCAACTCACCAACCAAATCATTTAAAACCCCCTTTGTGCTTCATAACTAGCCTAACATCTCATCTTGAGCTTCAAAGATATATCATTCTTTGTTTTATTAGAGAGATCCCTCTCTGGACCCAGGAGGGCTAGATCCTAGGGCCCCAAAGTGGTTTGATGTTGTCTTATCTTTTGGTATTGCCAAATCTGCCAAAACATAGGAACCCCAACATCGCCATCGCCCGGTCCTGCCACGTCACCATTCCACGTGTCTCACCGTACATTTTCCCACCCCCGTTATATATGTTCGTCCCAAGGTCAAAGTTCATTATTTTTACGTTAAAACGTCTGCCTCGATGTTTTCCCATGCATTCTCCACTGTGTCATGTTTTCCTCCATTGTTGCTGTTACACCATTTTTTGGTCATCTAACCTACTATCATTAGATGGACCCAAGTACACCATGTAAGACCAATTTAACCCTAAGTAAAATTGCCTTCACTATGTAAAATAGCTTAATAAAACACATTTATTAGGTTGTTTATGGTCTAAACAGGAAACCCCAAAAGGAAATATTAAACAAACCTATATTTGTTTGATTTTCCTAGTCATGTTTAACCCAAAACAAAGAAATTAATTAGATAAATCTTTATTTATCTTATTATTTTCTAGGAATAATTATTTAAACCTTATTTAAATAATATTCCTTGTTAAATATGACTAAATCACCTATAAATAATTAAATAAATCATTATTTATTTGATTATCTTTTAACCACCTCCTTAAAATGATAAATAAATCATTTATTTATTTATTATTCACAAATAAAGGGATTTGACCCAAGTCAAATACTTTTTCCCTCCGACAAATATAATAAAATATTCCATAAAAGGTGGATCTAGATTTGGTTAATGTTATTTTAATCATGCACCAAGATCTAGAATGACCCAATATTTTGTTATAAATAGGAGGGTTTTCCTACCATTCTTCACCTTTTGTTGCCTATTAGATCACTCTAGATCTAAACTCTTGGTCTGACTTTGAGCCATTGTCATTGTCATATTTTCCATTATTTGCTGTGTGAGCTCCCTTTGAGTTCTATCTTTGTCTGGGTTTTCTACACCAACAGAAGAGAGAAATGCTAGATCTGAAGTGCTGAGGACTTCCAAGAACCCATCCCATTGAGGAGAATTGGAAACACCTTCTTGTTTTCCTCCCAGGTGCCCTTAATACAAAAATTCTTTCAAAAAATATTGTTCTTGTCTTGTCTATTAGATGTATGGAGCAAAACCTTATTTTTACTGCTTAATGTCTCTTTATGCATAGATCTGGTTTTCTACAGCACTTGTCTTGATCAACTAACTACAGATCTGAAGATATTGGCAGCCATCTTTGATGTTAGGGCTATAAGTTATGCGTAGCTAAAGTGGTCTTTTTTCGTACACTTCGACAAAAGATTCATACTAACAACTAGCGACTCCACACGGGTTTTCAATTACGACCGCTGTCGTTTTTCATATTCCTGCATATCCAGCTACTTCAGACCCTAGGGTTTCTTTTCAGATTTTTGTTTTTCCTATTTTCATGTTTTTTTTCACCTATAAAACCCTAAAACATTAAAATTTATAACTTCCACGTGTTTCTGGCCCTATTGCGTAGGTGACAGACATCAGCCGCAACTAAGACGACAACTTTTCCGGAAATCTGCCGCCGGGAGACCCGGAGCTTCAGGTCGCACTTTTCAGCCCAAAACCTACGACCTGGACCTCCAGGTCACACTTTTCAGCCCAGTATCTGCGACCTGCACAGAAAACAGGTCAGAACCTGCGACCTGCCAATTTTTCTGCTCTTTTTCCGCAATTTTTATGGGTTTTTCTGAAGGTTCTGTCAGGGTTTTCCAGCCTCTGTCTCAGCCCGTTTCGACCTCTTTCTGATCTGTTTTTCTCATCTAAGTGGGAACATAGCCCCCTAGGGCTTCAGTACCCTCCACTTTTGGTGGAAGAGTTTTAACTGTTTCAGGTGTCTGTTTTCAGAGTTTCAGCCGCCCCTTTTCCAGATCTGATACCTCCTTTTCAGATCCCTTTTAATCAGCTCTCCTCCCTTTCAAATCACCTCCTGAAGATTTGTTTGGATCTACCTTTAGGGCCTCCTCCTTTCCCCTTCTGCTTTTTGCTGATTTCCTCCTTTTTTCCAGCCACCTTGCCTCTGCCTCTTGGCTGTGATCTGCACCTCTTTTCAGCAGCTTTTCCCTTTAGATCCCTGTCCCTTTCGACCCTAGATCTATTGGCCTCTTTTTAATGTGTTTTGACTAGATTTTTTCCCTCTGTTAGATTAGTTTTGAGAGACTCGCCTTTTTGGGTTGAATCGATGCAATAGTAGCTGTTAATTTTCTGTTATTTCAGCATTATATACTGTTCTCTGCAGATTTATTTTCAGTTACGCAACACACTTTTTCTCTTGCTCTCAAAATGAAAAGGGTTTAAAAATTAAAATTAACGCACGCCACACACTCACCCTAAGCGAATAAGAGCCTGGTTTACACCGCCAGGCAAAGACTTTAAAATCAATTGACACTGCACCTTTTTGCCCTTGTTTCGACATTGTAATCACTTGATTCTGCACCTCCCTGCCTTTGTCGGTCGTTCTTCTTCCCCTCGTGCCGTTTTTGTGTTGTCACCATTGCGCCCCCAAATCGCACATCCCAGAGACTTCTTGGCCTTCACCCTCAGTTTCCGGTCGGTCGACCTACTCCTTCCCGCCGTCGTCGAGTTAGTCCTCCTCCGAGTCCGCACTCCAACTCCTCTTCTGATTCATTGGGTTCTCCTTTTACTTCTGGTTCTCCCCCTGTCACCTTCACTATGTCTGGTCCAGGGCCTAACGCTAGCGGTAATCCCGGCCCTAATGCCGGGACTACTACTAGCGGAACCACCACAGGAACTACCTCGGCTGCACCTTTGCTCCCTTACATGGCAGGCCTCAGCCTCCCCGATCTCAATCAGTTGATCAATGACCCTATCCGCCACGATGTTGGTTGGCCTGCTATGCCAACCAAGCTCCCCTCCAACATCCCTAAGTTCAAAGGCCTTGCTGGAGAAGATCCAACCAACCATGTCTGATCTTTCCACATGTGGTGTTCCTCCAATTCCATTACCGATGATTCCATCTGTCTTCGGTTGTTCCAACGCACGCTTACCGGCGAAGCTTCTAAATGGTATGTTGACCAAGCCACCTCTTCCCATACCACCTTTGCGACCATTTCCCAAGACTTTTTATCTTATTTCCATCTCCCTCTCTGATACAATACTGGTACAGAGCTCTTGACTTCTTTCAAGAAAACCTCTTCGACCCGCCTTTCTACCCATGTCCAGGAATGGCGGAGAAGACGGAGCTTATGTCGAGCTCCCCCCTTCAAAGATCAGGTTTATATGGACTGGTTCCTTCGCACTCTCTTACCTCCCATTGGCAAAGATGTCACCTCCCATTTCCCTCAAACCGAAGAAGCTGCCCTCCAAGTAGCCTTGAAATATGACCTGATCTACGCTCAGTCTAGTTATGTTTATACCGTCCTTCCTGACCTCCCCAGGCCCGGTGGCGCTAACGCCCCGGGGGCATCTCATTCCGCCGACGATATCGTTGGAGCTCTCTCTCATCCGTATGCTCAACCTCCTATGGGCTATGGTCTTCCTCCGGGAGGGGCTAGCACCTCTAGCACTTTTCCCCCTCCAGGTAGCATGTATCCAGGATACGGCATGCCTCATCCTTTTGCCCAACCTCCTGCTTACATCAATGTTGCCCAACCTAACCATTATCCTTATCCGCAACCTGGTGCGCCATCTCCTCCAGCATATGCGCTTCCACCTCCCTTGCCTCCTCCACCCCCGCAACAGCACCTACAGCCCCCTCCAGGGCAAGTCTTTGCATAGCAGGGCACGACTAATCCCCCTTCTTCTCAAAGAAGGAGGAGAGGCAATCCAAATCAATCTGCCCTTGGTACTCGTGGACCCAATCCTCAAGGTATTGACCCTAACACTGCTAACCAGCAATAGGGCACTCATCCCAAGCCGGACAAGCCTCTTCGAACAAATAAGCCTTGTTCGTGTTGCGGTGTTTACGGTCATTACACCCACGATTGTCCCCTCTTACCACAGATGCGACAGATGTGGGAGTCTCAAGCCACATTGTGAGGACAACATGCCTCCCCTCATGCTCCCCCTAATATGACCACTACTCAACCAGCTGTGTTTACTGATCCTTTCCCTCAGCAAGGATTCGTGGCTACCCAACCACCTGATGGACAGGTCGCCACTCAACCTTCCCCTTCTGGTTCCTCCGATTACCAGATCCTCATGATGAACTCTGATCCATCCCCAACCGTTGACCTTCACCTTCAAACTCGGTCTCGCCAGTACCCCAAGCCTCCCGCTCAGTCTGCCCCCGAGTCCCCTTCTTTCGGTTCTACAGAGCCTCTTTCGACAACCAATGGTCCCTTACATATCCCTCAACCCAAAGTTGAGGTCCATACCAAGATTCCTAAAGGACCGTTACGTCGAAATGCTGCTTCTGGTCGAGCTGCTCATTCGTATAGCATAGTAGATGATTTGGCGCAATCTCCTGCTGCCATTTCCACATTGGAACTCCTCCAGTCGTGCCCTTCCCAAAAGAAGGCTTTGCTATCTGCCGTGGGCACTGTAGATCCTGCTGATGACCAAATGATTGTTTTCAACGCCCATCAAGCTGAACATCCTCCTCTCCCTGCTTCCGTCACCTTCCAAATCCCAGTCAAAATCCGGAATGCCAACGTTTCTCGGTGTATAATTGATGAGGGGGCATCCACCTGTGTGATGTCCGCTTCGGTTTGGAAGCAACTCGGATCTCCTGACTTGGCCCCTTCCACGATCACCCTTCGAGCGTGGGATGGCCACGCCTCCCAGCCCATTGGCCTTTTTCGTAATTGTCCTATCACCCTTGCCGGTAAGACTGTTTGTGTCGACATCGAAGTCATCGACGCCCCTCTAGACTACAACATTATATTGGGGCGAAGCTACACCTATGCCATGTCTGCTGTCCCATCCGCGGTTTTTCGCAAGATGTCTTTTCCTCACAATGGAAAGATAGTCACCATTGACCAGTTGACTTATCATGAGCCACCGTCTCAGACCTCCCCAGAGACGACCATCTCTTCTGTAGCCAATAAGAAAACCGTCGATTCCTTGACCAGTGTCTCTCCCGGCGTCTACAAAGACTCCTCCCTGCTTGGAACTTTCCCTGGTCTCCCTCCTCCTCATATCTCTTATCCTAGCTTATCGAATGTTTGCATGCTGCAATCATCTCGGGCTGCCCTTAAGCAACCCGCTTCGGCTAGTCAGCAACCTCAGACTCAACCTCGCCCACCGCAACCTGCTCTTAGCCATTCATCTCAGCCAGCCGGACCTCCTCCTTCTGGCCCTTCTCCTACAGCTGGTATCTCTAAACCCCTCTATCCTCCCGGGTCGGTTCCCCCAGGCCTCAACCAGCTCGGAGCTGTACCTCCTGGTCATTATCCCGCCGGTCAGATACCTTTCCTGGCTCCCCCTCCTGGAGTCTATATGGTCCCTGTCATGGCCACCCTCTCTCTCCCTAACCTGACCCTGGGCATACCCGTCTGGTACCTTGACCCTCCAGCCGCTACCCCACCTGGTCACCCCAAACCCAATCTTGCTTTGACACCGGTTCAACCGGTCCCCCTCGCTTCTTCCGTTGCTACCATGCCCCCTGCACCTCCCCAGGACCCTACCTTTGTGGTGACAACTCCAGGAAAGAAAGGAAAAACTCGCAAGGGGGCATCCAAAGACAAGGCCACCCTGACTGACCCAGCTCCTCCTCCGCATGCAAAGCCTTGCGCCTTGTGTGATGTCGTCGGTCACGCCACCCATACTTGTCCTAAGTTGCCCCGCATTCAACCCATGGTTAAAGTCGCGTTCCCTGAGTCTACGGTCTCCGACCCTTCTCTTCCATCCTCGTCCGTAACCAAGAACCCAAAAACTATTCGCACTAGCAAACCCTGTGCTTTGTGCGGTATCCATGGCCATTACTCCCACCATTGTCCTCACCTGACGCATTACCGCGCCTCTTTAGAAGTAGTCTGAGAGTATGAGGTTGAACAAAATCAATCCGCCTCTCCCATACTCGCGCAGTATGCTTCGGGTCAGCTTGAGGATCCCCCCGCTCCCATCGACATTCCCCCCCCTGATGTCCAGATGACGGAGTCTACTACGACCATTCTTTACCTATCATCCTCTGTGAGACCCTTGGAGCACATTCCCCTTGAATCCTCCCCTGTTGTTTCGCTTGACCCCCCTTCAGTGACCACCCTGGGCTCAACATCATGTAACCATTTGTTTCCCTGTTCTTCTGTCATTCCCCGTGACGATCCGTATGCGAGCATTTCTTCCTCTACAGCTGATTTAGGTAACTTTGCCGCGTCATGTGGTTTCCCTTCCCCTCTTCATCCCCTCTTTTCCCGTCCGGATGACTCCTTGGGAACCTTTTCCACCCTTGACCTCCTCCTTTCCGCCCATACACGAGATAACACCACCCGTATCTCTATTGACCTCCGCAGCTCAAGTCTCAGCCACTCCTTCTATAACCCTCATATACCACCATCCAGTTTGTATATGCGTCATAGCCATCTTGCCCATCACACTCCCTCCCGCAGTTGCCGCTCGATGTCTACTATACACTCACGCTGCCGTCATTGTACCTCCTCCCCCCATTTGTTGTCTTGTAACACCATTCCGCAAGACCTCCCGTCCCCACCCTATATCGGTTACGCCGATGGTGCAAGTCATTACTCTTGGAATCTAGCCTCGGTAGGTTGGGCCATTTTCACCCCCTTGCATGCCCTTGTTCTCTCAAACGGGGTCTGCATTGGTACTGCCACCAACAATCAGGCCGAATATGATGCAGTGCGTGGTCTCTTAGCTGATGCCCTCTTTCATCGCATCCTCCATCTGCATGTTCGTTTAGATTCCCTACTTCTTGTCATGCAACTAAATGGTGTCTATCATGTGCGTAATCCTGTGCTGTTTAGACGATATTTACGAGTGAAACTCTTGATACGTGAATTTGAAACCATAACTTTCAACCATGTACCTCGAGAACAGAATCACTATGTAGATAGTATTGCAAACCATGTTCTAGATTGGAATTTATCACACGCATTTCATACAAGACAATAACATTCATAATCATTAAAAAATATGCATATCCATAATATGTGTCGCAAAACATGTGTTTAGAGTCCATCTACTCTGATACATTTGACATGCCCATAGCATGTTACAAAAAACTCAAAACTGGGGGCACCACCTGCCCCTACATACACACTCGGGGGCACCACATGCCCCACACCTAGTCACTATCTGGCGGATCCCGAGCCAATGGCTCTGCTCCTGCAGCTCATAGATCACATATTCCTTGACTGACCATCGCCATGCGCTGCATGACACCTCGCCATTCCGAGGGTAGACCAATACATGGCTCTACGTACTGGTTGTCTAAGTCTTGCCACCCGCGCTCTGAAACACCGGTCAACAACTTCTCGCATCTACGACGGATGTCCTCCAGGAGGGCGGCCGCATCCTCACCCTGCGCCGCTCTTGCTCCACTCGAGCCTGCAGCTCTTGATGCTGCTGGTCGTCCCATATATCCGGCCGGTTTTACCGGAGCTATATCTACATACCAAAAGTACATGAATTATTACCCTATCTAATATTCAATAAATTTAACATGCCCATAAAAGAATAGTAATTTTTCACTTACCATCGGGCCCCCATACTCGACCAAGCGGAAGTGGCAGGTCTGGATCTTCACAATAACTCATCCCACTATAGGGATAGTCGTCTATGTATAACAGCATCTGATCCCAATGGGCAAAGAACTTAGGATGAAATACCCGTCCGACCACCCCTCCTCCTCCTCTGCACATTAGGCGCCCCCACCGGCGCATCCTGGGCTCTCTCAGGCCCCCATCTGGGAGCTGTATACGAGGTCGTAAGGTCGGGATCTTCTCAAAAAAGAAGGAACACAATAAAGTCCCATACGAGCAATCGTGGTTCACTTGCCGCTTGCACAGCGACAGCTGTCGTTTTAACGACACCAACATCATTTGGGCCCACCCATAGTAGGTCCCACTCAACACACTCTCCACAATCATCATCTGCCCCCCAGTGATGTGATGGAATGCTTGGTTGCCCAGGATCCACAGCACCGCTACGGCCACTGCACGGGTCTCTAATCTCTCTAAGTCCCTGATCGATATCCAAGTCCCTTTGACTTGGAGACTCGGTCGACAATGTCGCTCCACAAACTCCATGATGTTCTGCCCCCGCGGTAACACTGGCTGCGTATTTCCCACCATCCCAAGTGGCGGGAGACCAGTCAGGAAATACAAGTCCTGGACTGTCAATTCGATCTTGTGCCCCTGAACTATAAATACATCATGATATAGATCCCAATAACTGACAATCCGGGCCAACAAGGGCTCCCCAGCTCTCATCAAAGGGTTCTCCAAAAACTTTAGAACCCCAAACCTGGCCAATACACGATGGACACCTTGATCTGTCTAGATCTCTGTCCGTAATGTGCCCAGGTCTCTCTCTCTCCAGTTGACCCGTATATCTGCCATAGCTGCACAAAAACATCATCTTTGTCAGTATACAGATAGGAAACATTGTAACCAATCACAAAAACCCAAATCTCAGCCCTAACACAGCACTGAAATCCCCTTCATCCTCCAGGTCGCACTTTTCTGCCCAATCCTGGGCCAAGTCGCAGTTTTTGGCTCAAAACCTGCGTCCCAGGTCGCAGTTTTTGGCCCAAAAAGTGCGACCCGGCCGTAGAGATGAAAGAGGGTTTGTTCCTGAGATTCTGGGCCCTAATCTGAACTTTCAATCCATCAAAATGAAAGAGTAAGGTTAGGCCTCTTACCTGCAACTGACGGATCTCGATTCCAACAGTCGGTTTGTCCACTACACTCGCCACAAGATTTAGGGCCTTCTCTCCTCTCTACATTCACCACAGCAACACTAGCAAATGAGTTTTTTTGGAGGGAAAACTGCCTTATTAAAAGAGAACCCTTGTTTCTTCTTTCGCCTGTTGCGACCATACCGTAGTTCCGTTTGACAAACCGTCTGCACCGTTGGAAAGCTCTCACCGAGCCCTCAAATGGGTATCTGTTAGTTTTTCCTGATTTGATACTTCACCATGACACATTTTGTCCACGATGGATCACTTCACCTCCCCCCAAAATCGAATTTCCTCACTTACAACACTTGTACTTGGGGCACCACTTTACCTCCATACTTGTCTTTGTTTGTGTCGATTTTCGTCATGAGATATCATCTTGTACTCATGTTTTTTGGGTCCCCCAAGGGCTCTTTTCTGTGTGGCAGCACCATCGAGTCACCCTTGTTTAGAGCATCCAAGATGAGTCATCATCGCATTCATGGAGTCTATCCCGAGTCCCTTTGTACCCCGCTATAGTCCTCCATCCTTAATTGCTTGATCCCTCTCTTGTGTCGCACATTATGGCCTTCAGTCCCACTGTCCCCTATCCCTCATGATATTGTGTCAGTCGCTGCCATGTCATTCATGCCCTTTATGCTCTAACAAGGGAAGTCGTCCATTCGCTACTCAGTCCCCTCCATTTCACCATCATCATTGGTATTAGTCTTTCAGTCGCTCGACTATTTTCTCTCGCGCCTTAGTTGAGGATCTCTCATTGCCTCACCTATGGCGGACCTCCTTCTGTCGACATTAGCTCATTCATTCCAGAAGATCGGTCTAGAGGGCGGTGTACCTTGGTTCCAGCTTCCACTCTTGTTCAGTGCCTCGAATCGGGCAAAGGGCTTTCTCATTACCCTTTGACTTGATTGTTTCTCAGCTCCAGCTCCTCTCAGCATGATCGAGATCCGTATACTTGATGGTTCAGTGATGCAGCAGCAGCTCTTGGTGATTCCCGGGCGTGTGTGAGATGTCTCAGCCCTCATGAGGGGGTGGCCCTGCAAGTAGCCCCCCACATGCCCGGATGACCTCTTCATTACAGCATTTGATGCAGCTCCATATATTTGATGATGTCGGCCTTAGCCGCTTGCAGCGCCTCTTTGATTTACATGTATCAGTCAGATTTTGCGAGCCCTTCCCCATTTTCAGGGGGAATTTGGGTTGTATTTGTATCTCATGTACTCAGATATTATTGTATAAGTCCTGGCTGTTATCCCAGGCACAGCATGTATGTGGGATCCTTCATTGTATTTCTATCTGGCTCATGTTTATGCCGGTTGTACTTTATGGTTCGGTCCCTTGTTTACTGGACACACTATTCTTTTGTACTTTGTCTCGGCGGGCATAGGTATGCCTCCCCCGCCGCCTTTAGCACAAGTACCCTCTCATAAAAAGAGACTTGTTGCACTTGTAAGTCTCGTCTCCTCAGGGTCTAGTTCTTCAGCACATTAGTCTACCTCACATTTCTCTCTCTGACTTCCCTTTTGATGTTTGGTGATTGAGTTCTTACAACGTACTTCGGTCATACGATTTGCTCCTAACACTCGCACGCTGGGGGGCAATCTGTTACACCATTTTTTGGTCATCTAACCTATTATCATTAGATGGACCCAAGTACACCATGTAAGACCAATTTTACCCTAAGCAAAATTGCTTTCACTATGTAAAATAACTTAATAAAACACATTTATTAGGTTGTTTATGGTCTAAACAGGAAACCCCAAAAGGAAATATTAAACAAACCTATATTTGTTTGATTTTCATGGTCATGTTTAACCCAAAACAAAGAAATTAATTAGATAAATCCTTATTTATCTTATTATTTTCTAGGAATAATTATTTAAATCTTATTTAAATAATATTCCTTGTTAAATATGACTAAATCACCCATAAATAATTAAATAAATCATTATTTATTTGATTTTCTTTTAACCACCTCCTTCAAATGATAAATAAATCATTTATTTATTTATTATTCACAAATAAAGGGATTTGACCCAAGTCAAATACTTTTTCCCTCCAACAAATATAATAAAATATTCCATAAAAGGTGGATCTAGATTTGGTTAATGTTATTTTAATCATGCACCAAGATCTATAATAACCCAATATTTTGTTATAAATAGGAGGGTTTCTCCTACCATTCTTCACCTTTTGTTGCCTATTAGATCACTTTGGATCTATACTCTTGGTCTGACTTTGAGCCATTATCATTGTCATATTTTCCATTGTTTGTTGTGTGAGCTCCCTTTGAGTTCTATCTTTGTCACGGTTTTTCTACACCAACGGAGAGAGAAATGCTATGGAGTACGAAGTCTTGAGGACTTCCAAGGCCCATCCCAAGTGAGGAGAATTGAAACTCATTCTTGTTTCCTCCCGAGTGCATCTGTGCAAAAATTCTTTCAAAAATTGTTCTTGTCTTGTCTATTGGATATATGGAGCAAAACCTTCTTTTTACTGCTTAATGTCTTTCTATGCATAGATCTGGTTTTTGCAGCTCTTGTCTTGATCAACTAACTGCAGATATGAAGATATTGGCAGCCATATTTGATGTTAGGGATATTATTTATTCGTAGCTAAAGTGGTATTTTTTCGTACACTTCGACAAAGGATTCATACTAACATTTGCCCCTCCAGTCATCATCCTCGTCCGTGCCACGCTGCCACTGTCACGTTCATCCATACCACCCTTCCCATAATTTTTTTTCGTAACCATTTTCGTGTTTTGCAAGTTTATCAGGTGGTAAAACCCGCCATGGTCCATACGCACTATTATTAAGGCACAATGCACAGAAGGAGCTGGATTTAGAGCCTGGTTTTACAGAAAAATGTCCGAAAAGGTGTCTGCATCATAGATTTCATCAAAGGACAGAGTTTAAACTCTGCAAACCCTATCCGACGCCATTAAAGCTCGAAATGCACAGACAGAGACCGTATGGGAGCAGCAGAGAGCTCGAGGCAAGAAATAGAAGACTTTTGAGCTTCTTCGGGGATTTTTGAAGGCAGGGTACCAAAATCAAAGACCCTGTGGATCGCGCAGAAGGTCCATAGCACAGAAATCCATACCATCAAGGTTTTCATATCAGCAGAACGTTCTTCCATAAAAGGACAAGGTACCCATACATTTTTCATCCTATGCCGTGTTCTAGAGAGATTTTCCAGCCTTGACAACAGTCTTATGCTGCCAGTGCATTAGTTATACAGTATGGCAAACCCCACAGTTGTCCATACACCTCGGTTTATTCACCAAAATTCTGCAAAAGGCAACAGCAAGTACATCAAAGACATACCTTGAGTAAACTGCAGCCTGACGAAGATCACTCTTCCATCTGAAAAAGCGGAGAAGATTAATGCTCAGAATTAAAACCGAATGGAGCCTCGGCCCTCCTACTGTGTCAAAGTTTAAATGCTGCATTTAAGTTTTCATCTACTCCTGCTATTCTGTTCTCCTATAAGAATTCTGAAGAGCATATTGTAAAGGTTGTTGTTCGGCTGTTGTCGTTGTAGTTAGATGGATTTCAGTTTTCACTGTTAGAACAGTTTGGGAGAGATTAACAGAGTAGTTGTTTTCTAGTAGGCTGGGAGGAGAAAGTTTGGATTGTAATCAGCCATTGAGCTCAGTGTATGTGACTGGTTTTGCATCAATTAATCAAAGCACATTTCACAGGATCCTGGTCTATTACTATTGGTGATGTTTTCCTAACTCTGTTTATCACATTTTCATGTTGTTTCATCTTCTGCTGGCTTGCATCAGAAATATGGCATAGGATTTACCCTTGTTAGGTACCCTATGTCTCTGCTCTCCTTGCCTTTAATGTTTTTCTTCTAAATGTGTTATCTAAGGGTTGATTTCAGTTAATTTAACTAGTGTAGTAGTTCCTTGTGCTGCTAGCTGATGTGTGAATTAAATGAATCTGTTCTTAGATGTTCTTGTTGGGTTTAAGCTGGAATATTTGGGAACACTGGGGATTAGAGTTAGCCCTGTCCACTAGGATCCTTGTGCGACCATCTGGCCTTTCTAAGATCTCTCTGTTAAACTTATCTCTTTTTCCCCTGAAGCATGCTAAAGCTGACCTGGAGTTAAATGACCTCTGGTCCGATCTATAAGCTGCCCCTTTGTCCTCCCATTGAAAGTTGTCTATGAGCATGTCCAAGCAGGCCTGGAGTTAAATGACCTCTGACCTGATCTATAGACAGAAATTAGGTTTCTTTCCTTCTTTCACTTTCAGTCCTTAATGTTTCCATCCCACCATCTAATCTAAAAGATCCTTTAGTATTAGATAACTTGTCCTCTAAAAGCTTTGGCTATTTGTTGCATGTAATCACCTTTCATGACTCCATAGCCCAATGGATGGCACTTTCTTGACCTATCCTCTTTGCTAAAACATCCTGTTATTTTGTTCCTTTCTCCCATCACTTTCTCAGTCTATGATCTCATGACCAACCTAGCAACCAACCAACCAAATCATTTTAAACCCCCCTTTGTGCTTCATACCTAGCCTAACATCTCATTTTGAGCTTCAAATATATACCATTCTTTGCTCTATTTGGATAGATCCCTCTCCGGGTCCAGGAGGGCTAGATCCTAGGGCCCTAAAGTGGTTTTGATGTTGTCTCATCTTTTGGTCTTGCCAATCTGGCCAAAACATGGGAATACCAACATAATGGCGACTCCGCTGGGGAAACTTGAGTGCATTTCACCTTAAACATTCTTAGGAACTCCAAAGACCCAAGATCTCTGGTTAGATTGGCATTCAATTGATGATGGTGGAAAACATCTTGCTTCAAACATTCATATACATCCACCTGACGACTCCACACTCCCTATGATCCAAAGACCTAATGAATCCACTAGTAGAAGACTTTGAACTAGTTGAGAAGATACAGTGACCTCTTTCTGATTTACAAACATGCTTCCACGCATACAGAGAAGATATGCCCCAATGAGCAGGGAGGATATCCCTAGATTCCCACACAAAATGCCTAAAGTGGACTGGTTAAAAAACCTGCCTACCTTTCAGGGTGAAAATGTTGAGGACCCCTTGCTACATCTCATCAAGTTTCATATACATGTGTGGAGATTTAAAGTTGAATGGCATGAAGTCTGCCTAATGAAAATGTTCATGGAAACATTAGAAGGAAAAGCTAGGGTCTGGTATGAATGGTTAGAACCTCGGAGTTTGTTTTCTTTAAGGGACATGCACCAAGTATTTTACAGGAATTATAAAGGAAACTCTCCATCCTTATCATGGGATTGTTGTGATCAATCTCAGAATATCATACAGTATTTGTTAGGTATTGATGAGGATTTGGTTAATATGCATCCTGAAGATCTATTAACAGCCATTCAATATTTTCATATGCATCCTATCTATCACAAGAACATAGATGAATCAGTTGAGGAAGAAAAAAATCAAGAGACTGTGGACATTCTTTAAAACATTCCTGAAAACTCAGATGTTGATTTATCATCCCTTATAGTTGAGGCTCAAGATGACATCCTGCCTCAAATCCAATCTTCAGAGGAAACAGAGAGCTGCTGCACTTCTGCACAAAGGAACACAAGACCATATTCCCCTTTGACAGAAGAAGAAATAGATCAAATCATCAATAGACAACTAGCCTCTGAATTGTTTTACAGATCAGACATCCTTGGCCATTCATCTGATGAGCTTTGTTGTACAGAATTGGAAAGCTCACATGTAAATCAGAGTGAAGAAAAATCTGCTGATAATCCAGTATGTCTGATTGGTAGCATTACTTACATTCATGATTTTCCTATTTTTGATCTATCTGATGAGGATTTTCTCCAAAAAAAAGATGATCTTGCAGGGTCATCATTAGTAGATTTATGTGAGGAAAATCAGTTCCCTTTACTTCCAGAAGGTAATGAGATAGTGCAAGCTATTTATGATACTAATGAAGAAATTTTTAAGAGTGCAGAAGAGGGTGAAGGATCTATAGATCTTGGCTTCACTCCATTACAACTCGTCAGTAATGGTTTTCACATGATTGGAGGTCAGCAGCCATTCATCTCAAAAGATGAAGAGGAAAACAAGGAAGCAATTTTTGAGAAGACTGAAAATAGGGAGTTTTCTCTTAAAGAAGAGGAAGAAATAGATCAAAACCCTGCTCAAGAATACATGGATATCTTCACAGAGCTCAGCACCTCAGAGGAGAATACATCAGATCTCCAAGAGGACAACACTGCCATATATGATGAGTCCTCCAGTTCAGAAAATGAAGAAGATGAGGGAGATTCTCTTTCTCAAGAGAGTCTTATTCTTGATCCAACGGAAGAAGGGGAAATCCTAGTTGAAGCCTGCCTGCCAGATATTCATAACCAGGTATCGTTTCATGATCCTTATGTACATTACCTGCACACATTTGAAGAAGGATCAAAGGTCTTTTTGAGCAGCGTGTTGCTAACAGAAAGAAAAATTTTCAAAGCTATTGTTATTGGACAAAAAGAGTGGGAGCTGCCCTGCCTATCCAACCTGCTCAAGACATTGAGCAAGAAAGACCGGTCATGGGATAATTTTATGGACTAGTTGAATTGGAAGACAATGTTTGTAAGCTAGACTTGTAAATATTCTAGTTAGAGTAGGGTAGGTAAGAAAAGTTCAAATAAGCTCAGCATGTGAGCATGTAGTTAGTTGGTTTTAATTTCTGCAAGGTCCATCGAGTCAAACAGTCTAATCCTCGCTTGACTGTTTTCAATTTCTATCTTAGAATGTACAGAAGAAATCTGCTAGACAGTCTAATCCTAGCAGATAGTAGTGTAGGTAGAGAAGCATACGAGATCAACAGTATAATCTGGCCTCATGGAGTTATAAGGGTAGAAATAGAATAGGTTTATTTTTTTTTTATGAAATAAATGATGTAAAGGGTCTTCTAGTCCAAATGCACCCTAAAAGAAAAATGCTAGGATTGTAGTCTAGGTAGGTAGATTGTTTGGGAATGTTTCTACTGATATAATGTCTTCAGGATATGTGGCAGATGATCTAAAGAAAGAAAGGTATGTGCCAAGTAGCAGGCATCTAGCCTACACCAAAGATTTATCCTCTGAATTCTTGACTCCTTCAAGAAGAAGCCATCCCCATGTGGAGCCACTGTTAGCCCCATGTAAATTTTTGACAGGAAAAGTAGGGGGCTAAAAAGTTTTTGAGTCTTCAAGGAATGCATTTCCTCTGAAAACACATCATCCTTGAAGTCTCCTGTGCCTTTGCCCTGTGATAAAGTCCCCTCTGCTGATTTCCATTATAAAACCTCTCTGATTACAAAAACTGTGCTCCAAAAGGGTCTCATTTGCCCCTGGTATCCCTGCAAAATGTCCCATTTCACTCTGTTGTCCCTTTTTCTGAGTTTCCTTTCCACCCTCTTTTCCTCTTTCTAAAATTCCTTCATTAATCCTCTAATCCTCCCAAAACACCGTTTAAACCCTCCAAATACTCTTGGTTTGGGTTGATAAACCCTTTCCCTCCCTATCGTTACCCTTCTTTGGCCTCAAAAGCATTAAAATTGGCCAAAATAACCCACTTTCTACCTTATATTAAGGCCTAGCCCCCTTAATCTTTCTCCCCATGCGACCGCGGCGCTAGAACCAGGCGCCAAGGCGGAAGGCGCTTACCGCATTTGAATATCGGAAGCGTTGTGAGCCGTCGATCTATACAGATCGAACGGTCGTCGCGATCCCCGCAGCATCCATTACCCTACCCGTTCACCGCTCAGATCGCATCTTCACCGTTCATTTACCCACAAGATCGATGGTCCAGAATGCACCTGCCCCTATGGTCCCCGCCGTGCACTGTTCCAAAACCATCCAGTTTCTATCGCACCGCCTTTCGAAGGTAGGCGGTATTTTCCGATCGGCCAGCGATTCCATACATCATCCGACACGTGGCAGCAGCACTATTCCAAAACCTCTATCTCATCGTGCGTTATCGTTCGTCCGTAGACGCGGAGTGATATCGTCGTCAGCCGTCCGATCTGTGATCGCCCATCTAAAGGTTGTCGCTCCACGAAGCTGCGTGCAGGTTAATCTATGGTCTCTGTAACCCTGGCCCACTGTCCATCGCCCTCCGTGGTGTTCCCAGCCGTCGATCTCCTCCGAGATAGGATGGTCGATATTTGATTGCCCCCGTCGTTGACTATCTCGCCATCGCCCGCTCCTGCCACGTCACCATTCCACGTGTCTCACCGTACATTCGCCCACCCCTGTTATATATGTTCTTCCCAAGGTCAAAGTTCATTATTTTTACGTTAAAACGTTCGCCTCGACATTTTCCCATGCATTCTCCACTGTGTCATGTTTTCCTCCATTGTTTCCCCTGCAGTCATCATCCTCGTCCGCGCCACGCTGCCACTGTCACATTCATCCATACCACCCTTCCCATAAATGTTTTTCGTAACCATTTTCGTGTTTTGTAGGTTTATCAGGTGGTAAAACCTGCCATGGTCCATATGCACTATTATTAAGGCACAATGCACAGAAGGAGCTAGATTTAGAGCCTGGTTTTACAGAAAAATGTTCGAAAAGGTGTCTGCATCATAGATTTCATCAAAGGATAGAGTTTAAACTCTGCAAACCCTATTCGGCGCCATTAAAGCTCAAATTGCACAGACAGAGACCGTACGGGAGTAGCAGAGAGCTCGAGGCAAGAAATAGAAGACCTTTGAGATTCTTCAAGGATTTTGGAAGGCAGGGTACCAAAATCAAAGACCCCGTGTGTTACACAGCAATTTGTCACCGTCCCTGCCATTCCCATCCTGCATATTGGACGGCTTATTTCGTGACCTATGAGCAGAGACAAGACTTGAAAATACTTTCATTGCATCCCTATGAAGATGAGCTTTCATTTCCCTGAAGACATCTCCCTGCAAAAAACCTTAAAATAGCTCTTTTTCCATTGGCGCAGTTCCACAGTTCAGCCCTCGCGCCAAGGAGGCAAATCCTCCAAAGAGGGTGCGCCAATTGGTGCTCTGTCATAGAGCCGCACCCACGCCAACCATATTAAGAGGTGTTTTTTAAAAATAAATGGCGGAAGTTTCGTCCTAATAGATTCTTGGACTGATATCTATCTTGAGTTGGGAGGTTTGGCTACGGATTTCCATAGAGAGGAAGTGGTTTTGCCACCTCTCATGGAAGTTTCCTTGATGATAGGGCCAATCCCATAATTATAGGGATCCCAACTCCCCTTCCTCCATCTATAAAAGATTGCCCATCTCTTTTGCAAGCTAGTTCCCAAGAGCTTTCACATCCTTATGCTGCAAGAGCCTTCTTGATTCCCTTAAGGCAAAATCCAAGCAAGGAGACTATTGCCAAGTATCCGGAGAGAGAGGCTTGTCCCATCCTTGACAGGCTTTATCGAGACATGTTGTGCTAACGACCCGCCAAAGGAGAGTGTTGCGTCGAAGCTATGGTTGTATTCTTCTTTTGACTCTGTTAGAGTCGGTCCTTATAGCCCTCCGTCAGAGATCAGTTCACTTTTTGCATATTCATTCTTAGGTGTCTCGCTCGTTCCACTTCGTTGCATTTCTCTAGGAGCATGCCATTGACTGACGAGGGGGTCTGGTTGTCTTGTGTTTCCTCATGCTTGTACCTGCAGGGTTAATTTAAACGCCTCAAAATAGTCATTTCATTCATTGTCATAAATGTTTAGTTTCGTTAAAAAGAGTCTTTAGTCCTAGAGTCTAGGGTTTTCAAGTCCTTTGCATACATGTCATAAAGCCCGCAGGCCTTGAGGTTGGTTTCGCAAGTTTTCTATTTCATATTTTTATTATCAAAAGCATTTGAAGACATTTCTAGTCCAAAACTCTGTTTTGGAACTAGAAATTGTCAATTTTCATTGTTTGTAATAATTGTATTTGTTTCACCATAAGAAGTTTCAAAGCAAGCCTCTGATCTTTCCCAAAGCCAAGTGCCGCATCCCTGCAAAAGACAACAGAGTATTATCAGTCCAAGACTCAGAAAAAGCAAGAGAAATTCAAAGAAAAGCATTGTATTAATTGATCAAATGTCAAAGTGCCGAAACATTATAAAGCCGAAGCCGTGTTTTCATAGCCGTGGACAGTGATTGAAGGTGCGCGCTACCCATTCAGGAGGCGCGCTACCCATATAAGGTGCGCTACCCACTTAACATTCCCCAGCCCTTTGCAGAGAACACGGGCGCTACCCATACAGTGACAGAGCCAAACAATTTTGTCTTTGCGTCCGATTTCGAGCTCAAACGCCTCCATCCACTTGCAAACAGGTTTTTAATCATTGCTCAGTGATTTTTGAAAGAGGTTTTAGTATTTTTTGAAGTTGGGAAACAAGCATTGCTTGAGGAGAAATCTATAAACCCTATGTTCATAGCAAATTCAATTCTCAGGGTTTTAAAAGATATAGTCACAGTTTAGTGAAGGGTTTGTAAACTTTCGTGATTGGTATATGTGCTCATACCTATATTGCTTGTGGCGCCCTGGCACATTATGTACATCATCCTCATGCCTTTTTGCCATTCTACCACTGCTGTCACATCCTTTCATGTTGACTTGTCCATATAGTCTCATGTTTTCACATAGTTTTTTGCCATAATATTACCACTGTTGTCCTTGATATTGTTTCATTGCCAAACACAAACACAGTCCATTGACAAATCCTTGGCCAGCATTACAAAGGGCTGTACACTACATTTGCACTGTCTACTCATTTGTCAAATTCACTCCAAAAACAGAGACTGTTTCTATGCCACTAAAACAGAGCTATTACCACTGTCACTTGCTTGCTTATGATGTTTTGGTACATATGCAATATATTTGGGTTTTGAGAATGCATTGAAGCCTTTGACTTCACTACACCTATATCAACACACATATTGCAGACAACTTCTTTTCAGAGCCATGTCAGAGACAGATTCAGTTTATGAGCAGGAGTCTGACAGTGATTCCACAGCAGAGGGTAATGTGCCACGGAGGCCTCACAAAGGTGGCAAAGGTGGTAAACATCTCAGGGAGGAACCTACTTCTTTGGCTCAATTGCAGGCATGTCCGCTTGCAATGGATTGTTTTCGGTATCAGTCATGTTTTCGATTCTGTGAGATGATTTCACAAACCCAGCTTCATCGTGAACTAGCTTGTCTATTTGTTCTACATTTACATGATGGCCGTGTAAACCTCGCCGGAGTAGATTTCATTCTGTCACCAGAGACTATTGCTCAGGCCACCGGCATACCAAATATAGGAGAGGAATGGAACAAACGTCAGCAGTTAGAGAAATTCCACTACGAGCCTTACATCAAACCTGGGTATATGAGGCACTTGAGCAGGGTTTTTCCTTTCAGATTCCTGAAGGATGAGTTTGCACCACTGATGAAACTCATCATTCGGTATTTCAGTTGCGAGGGCAGATTCTCGCGTCTCTTTGCGTACCATGTCCGTTTGTTGATGCACTTCACGAGGGTACGTATGATGAACATTCCGTACTCCATGTATCGCAACATAGAGAGGATGGTGATTTTTGTACAGAATAAGACCTCAGCACATCAGCATAGGAGTATATATCATTACGCTCTGATCAAGATCGTAGTGGTACATCAGTTGACACAGCAGGGCATCACTTGGAAGGATTTCATCTCCCGTGACTTCTTCACAGCGCCACAGCCGCCTCTTGAGATAGTTCATGATGCGAGAGAGATTTCACACCAGCCTGACATTCCTGAGATTGAGCATATCAGTGCTCCATTGTATGTGACATACCAGCGAGGCCACAGGGCCTTATTTGCAGCTACACGGCGAGTATTATCTCCACCCGGGGTGGAAGGGGTCTCGCCGACTCCATCAGCAGAGCGAGTATTATCTCCACATGATGTGGAAGGGATATCGCCTTCTTCTTCAGCACAGGTACAGATCCAGGACAGGGGCAAGAAGCCCATGCGTGATGAGGGCCCATCAGGAGGCCAGGACACGGATTTCACGATCATTGATGTTGATGCGAGGTCTCCTAGCTCGAAACTGAAAGAGATCATCCAGGAGCAAAGGGCCGAGAATGACACGCTGAAAGACAAATTGCAGAAGGCTCAGTGGGTGATAAACTACCTAGAGCAGCGTAACAAACAGCTGGAGGATGAGCACGAACTTTATGAGCTGCGGCGAATCCGTGAAGATCGACAATTGGCCCGGAAGAGACCCGGCGACATGACACCAATTGATCGAGATTCTTGCCTCACACGTGTTAACATTCATTTGGAGAAGTTGATTGAAAAAGACAACAGAGACAAATACATGCTTCGCCACATGAAAGGTCATTATTGGGCCCGCATGCACGTCTGCAAAGCAAAAATGAAGATTCTGAAGAGGAGGTTGAGCGAAGCACTAAAACGGCGGAAAAGGCCTGATCCACTCCAGATTTTGGCTGAGGCTTCGTTGGCTGGGCATGATACATGATGGAGGGTATTCGCTCCAAATTTGAGAAAATTCGGAGAAATTTTTGTTATTTTGAAATATTTTGGGCCAAAAACAGATTTTTCCGCTATACGAGTAGCACGTCGACGTGCTCACTTTTGTTCGGGACACTTGCTGAAGGAAATCTTTGCATTTTTGGGTTTTTCATGGTAATTTATGCATGCTCAGGTATTGCCGAAGCATTTCATCAGGTTCTGGATGATCAAAAGGCCCAAAAACACCATGAAAACCACCTTGCTGCCACCTTTTGCACCAGCAGGAAGTACTTCTGGGAGAATGAAGTTTTTGAGGGGAAAATGAGCTCCAAATTTGGAAATTCTACTTGGGTTGGATAGCCAACATCCAGGGCTTTCCAACGAGCTATCATGAGCTCAATTTGGATGCCGGGAAGTGCCTCAAAATCAGGCTGAAAGGCGCGCTACTCATATAGCTCAGGCGCGCTACTCATATAGATTTTTGGCTGATTTTTCACCTTCCAGCTCAGGATTTCGGCCAGTTGGGACCAGTTTTGCTTGTGGATGAAATTTTTGAATTTTCATCATGTAAATTGATGGTTTGCATGTAACTTTGACTCACTTTTACCTCTTCTAGATGATTCACTCCTAAAAAAGTAAAAATCAGATGTAAGAATCAGTTTCCTCCCTTTTAGAGGCAAGTTGTTTAGATGCCTATATTCTAGTTCCTTGTTTAGAATTTGTTAGAACTGCTCCTAGAAGGAGGATTTCGACCCCTAGAGGCATGGGAGGGGGTTAGAGTGATATATATATATTGTAATTTCTGAGACACTTTCAGGGTTGGACTCTTGGGAAACTTTTGGCACACTATTGTACATATTTTTCATATTTTGGCTAAGGAAAGATCAGAGGTTTTGCAGCACCTGTTGGGATTCTTGTGGTTTTCAGTTCTTGATGGTGTTTTCTCTCAGTTTATTGTAATTTATTTCATGTTTAATGTATTCCATCTCTTCTTATGCTTCTGAAACTAAATGAATGAGTAGATGAGGTTGAATCCATTGTTTACAGTGCTCTGCCTTTGAATTCGTTTAGTTTTACATGTTTTCGCCTGTTTGAAGAGGATCGATGTTCCCTCTTGCCCTCTTTAGCTCCTTGTCGTTCTGATCCATCCATATACTCAATCAAAAGCATCAAGACTATTGCCTACCTCGCCCCAACTCGAATTCTGCAAAGATCTGGCCTTATCCCCGGACCCAAAATTGTTTTTTCCCATTTCTCCAACAAAAACCCAAAAAATAAAAATCAAACTTTCCTATCTCTTTACTAGCCTAAAATCAGTATTCATTGTTCATTATAAGTCATCTCAGCCCCTTTGAAGATCCTTTGCCGAGATAGACTCGGAGAGAGCCCTCTCCTGTCCTCGTAGGGCTAGCTACGAGGCTAAGCGTGGTTTGATGTAGCCTTGAGTTTTACCTTATTTCAGCCTAAGGTAGATTTGAGCGCTAACAGACTCATTAATGATAAGCGACTATTGGTTATGGTTCCACTCTTGTTCTTGATTATGTTCATGAGTTATGTCCTCTTCGACTGATATATAGTTGTATATACTGGATTTTGTGCTTGCGTTTGTGTTGTTTCTTGCATGTGCAGGTGTCCGATCACGGAGATCGTGAGGATTGTGATCTGCCAGGGCAAAGGAACGGGAGCACCACCTCTTCTACAAACGACAGCGTTGGATTCCAGGTAAGCCTTCCTCGCAAGTCGGTTTATTTGCAATTAGAAACCTGCACTGTAGCGTGTTTGATTGTTGCTAGACCCGATCTGGGCTAGTAGGGATCGCCTCTGTCCGCGGAGGGGATTAACCTCTTCAACACCATGGATTGCGCAGAAGGTCCATAGCACAGAAATCCATACCATCAAGGTTTTCATATCAGCAGAACGTTCTTCCATAAAAGGACAAGGTACCCATACATTTCTCATCCTATGTCGTGTTCTAGAGAGATTTTCCATCCTTGACAACAGTCCTATGCTGCCAGTGCATTAGTTATAAAGTATGGAAAACCCCACAGTTGTCCATACACCTTGGTTTATTCACCAGAATTCTGCAAAAAGCTACAGCAAGTACATCAAAGACATACCTTGAGTAAACTGCAGCCTGACGAAGATCACTCTTCCATCTGAAAAAGCGCAGAATATTAATGCTCAGAATTAAAACCGAATGGAGCCTCGGCCCTCCTACTGTTTCAGAGTTTAAATGTTGCATTTAAGTTTTCATCTACTCTTGCTATTCTATTCTCTTATAAGAATCCTGAAGAAAATATTGTAAAGGTTGTTGTTCAGCTGCTGCCGTTGTAGTTAGAGGGATTTCAGTTTTGACTGTTAGAACAGTTTGGGAGAGATTAGCATAGTAGTTGTTTTGTAGTAGGTTGGGAGGAGAAAGTTTGGATTGTAATCAGCCATTGAGCTCAGTGTATGTGGACTGGTTTTGCATCAATTAATCAAAGAACATTTCACAGGATCCTGGTCTATTACTATTGGTGATGTTTTCCTAACTCTGTTTATCACATTTTCATGTTGTTTCATCTTCTGCTGGCTTGCATCAGAAATATGGCATATGATTTACCTTTGTTAGGTACCCTATGTCTCTGCTCTCCTTGCCTTTAATGTTTTTATGCTAAATGTGTTATCAAAGGGTTGATTTCAGTTAATTTAACCAGTGTAGTAGTTCCTTATGCTGCTAGCTGATGTGTGAATTAAATGAATCTGTTCTTAGATGTTCTTGTTGGGTTTAAGCTGGAATATTTGGGAACACTGGGGATTAGAGTTAGCCTTGTCCACTAGGATCCTTGTGCAACCAGCTGGCCTTTCTAAGATCTCTCTGTTAAACTTATCTCTTTTTTCCCTAGAGCATGCTAAAGCTAACCTGGAGTTAAATGACCTCTGGTCTGATCTATAATCTGCCCCTTTGTCCTCCTATTGAAAGTTGTCTATGAGTATGTCCAAGCAGGCCTGGAGTTAAATGACCTCTGACCTGATCTATAGACAGAAATTAGGTTTCTTTCCTTCTTTCACTTTCAGTCCTTAATGTTTCCATCCCACCATCTAATCTAAAAGATCCTTTAGTATTAGATGACTTGCCCCCTGAAAGCTTTGGCTAGTTGTTGCATGTAATCACCTTTCATGACTCCATAGCCCAATGGATGGCACTTTCTTGACCTATCCTCTTTGCTTAAACATCTTGTTGTTTTTTTCCTTTCTCCCATCACTTTCTCAGTCTATGATCTCATGACCAACCCAGCAACCAACCAACCAAATCATTTTAAACCCCCCTTTGTGCTTCATACCTAGCCTAACATCTCATTTTGAGCTTCAAAGATATACCATTATTTTCTCTATTTGGAGATATCCCTCTCAGGGTCCAGGAGGGCTAGATCCTAGTGCCCCAAAGTGGTTCTGATGTTGTCTCATCTTTTGGTCTTGCCAATCTGGCCAAAACATGGGAATACCAACACTACCCAAACAAACCTAGAAAAGGATGGGAGAACCCAAACTGGAGTGGTCCACCATTCAATTACGTGTGGCTAACCAATAGAAGATCATTCCATTAGGCAGGCTGTCGAAGGTTGTTTTAGACATTGCAAGAGTAAAATTCTATGCATATTTCGAAGTAATCCAGATTTTGGATGATGCAGACCCTTACCTCGTGTTATTAGGATTGTATTGGGCTATTGACATGGGAGGTATCATCAACCTGAAAAGGAGGAGCATGGTATTTGAGAATGATGGTACGTGGGTAATAGTCCCTCTGGATCTAGTGGAAGGTGAACGATATACAGAGCCAGTGCCTGATGAAGAGGATGTTGACCATATTTACAAACTAACTATGCGGGATAATGATTGGGTCAACCCTACATCTGATGGCATGTTGTGTTGGGAGAAACACAGCTCATGTCTCTCAGACGCGGAAGGTGAGATGGAAAATTGGCAGAACCGGTTGCATGACGTGTATGCATTGCGGTGCCTCAAGATTACGAAGAGCTCCCAGTGCATTTCCTCAAACGTAAGAGAACTTCCTTTCTTTTATGGTTCTGGTAGTGTTAAGGAATTTCTTAAAGCATTAGAAACATATGTCTCTGAGGAAAGGAGATTCTGGGTGCTAAACTTGGCTATGCACGCGACCCCTGCGTGGTGGTGGGAAACCCACAAGGGGGATTTTCAAGACTGGGAGGAATGCCGAAAAATGGTGATCCTGCACTTTTAACCTCCATTCAAACCATCCATGGAGCTCTTTTCTGGCCATGGGGACCCGTGCAAGCACTTCTCTATATGGATGGAGGTGTGGAATGAAAGAACACGGAATGAATGGGTCCATATGTTTATTTATTCATTAGGGTCAGTACCCACCACCTGGTACTTAGACACAGAGCTTCACCAACGCACTCACCACTGGGATACGATGACAGAGGATTTCATGGCGACGTTCGGTTTGGTTGGAGGGACAGAAAAATTGGACGAAGCCCTACAGGATATAGATGCCCTTGTCTTTAATGAGTCTTTGCCTCTGAAGGAATGTGTTGCGACAGCTTGGGATGCGCAGATGCAAGATATTGTCAAATGTAGAAATTTTTCAGTAGAAGACAGTGATGAAGATCCCAAACATTATAATCCCATAATCTGAAGGAGAACACGCAGTTGCAAGACCCTCGTTGCAAACAGTGGATGTTACCAAACCATTGAAATTGAAGGAAGTCAATATTGGGATGGAGGAGCATCCCAAGTTGGCAAAAATTGGGGATTACTAGGACGATGATACTGTTTGAAAGATTGCGGAGCTATTGACTCAATATCAGGACCTATTTCCTATAAATTTTTCTAAGATCAAGGGAATTATAGGAGATTTGGGTGTTATGAAGATCACCTTGAAGCCAGACGCACGTCCGGTCAAGCAGCGACCCTATCGACTGAACCCTAAGTATAAGTAGAAATTCAAGGAGGAGATAGATAAGATGGTGGCGGCAGGTATCATTGAGCCCGTAGAATATTCTGATTGGGTAAGCCCAATGGTAGTCCAAGAAAATAAAACCAAAGCGGAAATAAGGATCAGTGTAAACCTGCGCAAGCTGAACGATGACTGCGTACAGGATACCTTCCCTACGTCATTCTCTGATGAAATATTGGATAATGTGGGAGGGAAAGAAGCGTAGTCATTCACTGATGGATTTTTAAGGTACCATCATATCAGAATTTCACCTGAAGACCGCAGCAAGACAACCTTTGCAACTGAATGGGGCTCCTTCCAGTACATCGTCATGCCATTCGGATTGAAGAATGCCTTGACGTAGATCAAAACGCTTTTGCTCTGCATTAGCGGAGTAGATCAACGTTGCTTCAGTCAATCTCCTGTTTAGTTTACGGACTGAACAACTTGGAGTATTGTCTTCTCTTTTCGGTCAATTTCTTGGACTTGCTTGCTTGGTCAGCTCTTTGGACTGTTTTGCCTATTTGTTTGGATTTGTTTTAGCCTTGTCTTCACTTGTCTGTGTCTGAGATTGCTGTTTTTTTTATTTTTCCATAGTAAACTTGGATGGCGCGCTTTTCAGCGTGACAGTCGTGCCCATTGGCGCAGGTTGCTCGTGTATCACCTGCGCCATTGCCTTTCTGGCGCTAATTTCAAGCTCACAGTCGCGCCAATCCTGTGAGCTATTAGGGTTTGCTGTGTTTCATGCTTTCTGAGACTGACTTGTGATTTTGATCTTGTTTTTTCGGCTGTTTGAGTGCACTGGGGCCTAATTTGACTGATTGTAACCTCCATCCTTTGGTTGTTTGCCTATTTCTTTCGATTTTGCATTCGAGCCCTGGGGCATCTAGGTGCTTTTGTGAGTCGAGCCTCCCTTGGGATTTCTTGGTTTTCGTTCGTTCAGTCGACTTTGGGATTGCTTCCTTGCGTTCGTTTGACATTTTTCTATCATCTCATTGCGCTTTTTGAGTGACTGATTTTGTTTCATTCGAATTTCGATTTGCTTCATCTTGGGCCTAGATTACACGGCTCATTGGTGTCTTTGGAACTTTTCTTGGTTTGAGAGACTTTTGGTCGATTTGAGATCTGATTGTTTGTGCCATTGGGTGAAATCTGCTTGTTTTTGCTCTCTTAATATCATTTCTCGAATTGCTTCTCATTTGTTTTCGGTTTGTTTAGTGCATTTAGCTATCAAACATTGAAAATATATAATAAAAAAATCTCTTTTGCTTTTGATTGATTAGTGCAAATTAAAATTTTTTCGATAATTAGTGAATTTGGAAGAAAAGTTATTGATTTCATTAGTTGCATTAGAGATATCACTGGTTGTCCTCCGATCATTTTGTTTGTGTAAAAAGCTCTTAACTCTTCTATAGCTAGCTTTCATCGAACGAAATGACATACTGTGGCATGTAGTTTTGCATTTAAGAGTTTTTGAGACATCACATTCGTTAGGACCTGAAAACTGAAATGTAATTGAAGATAAACTTTAAAATTTACTCAAGTTACACTAAGGCAGCATTGAAATCTAACGAAACACATTTAGAGGTCTAGGCTAGAGACGTGTTCGGGCGTCTTAAAACCTAGTAGCTGTCGTTCGCCTTTTGGCTTTAGACAACACTAGTACGGACTTGTGCTCCCCGTACCGTCACGTATATAAAGGGAGACCCCACTAGGTTTCAATCCTTTATCCATAGGAAGCCGAGTTTGCCGCCCTATACCCGTGATACACCGAACACAGCATTTGGGGATATTTCCTGCACGTACAGAAAGTCCTTGGTTGATTTCTCTTTCATTATTGGAACCAAGGTGTATATTGCAGTTCACGGTTATTTGGTACACCCTTTTGCCTAGTATCCCTGAGTAGTCATTTGATCTTTTCTGACTCCCTAAATTTGAAAGGATCACCAAGCGCTTGTCCTTTCACGCTTGTGTCAAATATGAAAGAGATAGAGTCACCTTTTCGACCGTTTCTTGACTCTTAAAACATGAAACGGTAAAGTTTCTTATTTTTCAATGTGGTAAAAATTAATCACCCACGATCACACGCCTTGTTAGATTTTTCTTGTTGACCGTTTGATTGTGTGTCTTGACTCTTTTTCAGCCCGTGTGTGTGTTTGATCTTTTTCTCTTATCGTTGCTACCATAGTGGCGGAACCTTCGGTTTCGTCTACTGGCAGTCCTCACACGGACGATTCATCAGAGGTGTCCCAATCCTCTGCTGAACCACAGCAGCCCATTGTTTCCGAATTTCCTAATGGGGGACCTGTTCTTTCTGAGCAACCCTTTGGGGGACCAGTTGAGTTCAATTGGCCCTTTTCCGACCCTTTGTCTGAATTGAGATTAGGATCTGATTTCCTTTCTCTTACATCGGGTTCGCCTTTTATAGCTGTTGTTTTTCCTCCCAGTCCTCGCCGTCTATTACGAGATCTAGCGGCAGGCTCAACCATGAGTGATTCCAGTGAGGAAATCCCGACGTCCAGTGAAGATTACCAGTTATTTCCTCGAATATTATTTCCAGGAGACGACTCTGAACCTGCTATTACGTCGTCATCCGATCTCTCATTTCTAGCAGGGTATAGATCCTTGGGTCAGATCATTTCCGCCGCAGCCTCCATGGGAGTATCAGCTCCTTCTACGAGGCTAGTTGCTCCTTCATTGGGGGTGTCTCCTCGAACACCTGTCACTTCTGTACCCTCTCGGCCCACTATCTGTGTGGCTGCCTCTGCACCTGCTGTCATGGCACCCTCCGCGAGGGCTATGCCGCCTCCTGAAGACGTTTATTTAGCGACTGCTATACCGGAGAACATCTCTCCGGAGGAGTATCGGTTGTCCCTACAA